>JBCNJP010000023.1:81028558-81174756 GCA_039602395.1 Deinandra increscens subsp. villosa | reverse complement strand
TGACATTACATACTTTAATTATGACTCATAGTTGCTATAGGGTCATGAAATGCAAACAGGCTAGAAAAGCAATATACTTGCCCGTTGTGACAAGTTGTAAAGATGAATAAAACTATGGAGTCTAACCTTAGAGTTTTGTTCTAAGTAATCATTGATGCATTTGAACGGGGTTACATTATGACATCATAGATGGGTAATGTTGAACCTTATGAGTAAACCTTACACAGATGCTAAATGATTCTTAGGAATCATGGCAACGTGAAAAATGGACAATTTGTCAGATGTTAGCTTAAAGGTTCATAGAAACCATAGCATAGTCAATTTGTGATATAAATGAGTCTAATGATTCGGAAGGAATTATGTTAAATTAAACAACAAAGGTTGACTATAAATGGTTCATAGGAGCCACAAAATAGTCAAAGTATGGCACAATGGAAGAAAATGGTTCAAGAAAGGCATTACCATGTGTTATGGGTTAATTAATCATAAATGGTTAGTAGATGTGATTGTAAATGATGCCCAAATTATAGAGCCCATGTTAATGGGTCAAACTGGTTGAAATAGATAAATGATCCAGGAACCATACTAGAATGCAAAAGTCTTGCTTAACGATTTAGATGACTAGCTGAAACCCATGCTAATGGGTCAAATAGGTTAAATGGCTCTAAGGAGCCACAAGTGTGAAATTGCTTTATTGTAGGGTAACATTGTTTATGTTACAAGTAGTACTTTATGTATGATGCATAATTTTATACAAATGAAACAAGCCATGGGCTATTTTAAATAGGTGATGAATGGTTCTGGGAACCATGAAGCCTAAATGCCTAAAAGGTTCTCCAATTACAAAATTGACCACAAGCATGATTCGAAGGAATCATAAAATGAACGACAAGTTGCAATGGATAGAAATGGGGCAATAGAACCCTTGTCATGTAACGAGTAGTGGAGGAGCATAAATGGTTTATAGAACCATAGAACCTCAATGCTAAAATTTGGTCAATTAAGGAATTGGGAGGCACCAAAGGCATGGACCTGTCTTAATTGGTCAAACGGGTAAAATAACCCAAAAATGGTTGAATGAATAGGTAGTGACTCCCTAAAAGCTACTTGATGCATAAATGGGTTGTCACATAAGTTTAGGATCATAATCCTTTAAAAACTATGTTATTTCTCGTAGTAACAAGCACACGAAGTGCATAGAACCCATGCAGGTTCAAAAGACGTAATTAGCAAATAGAATTTACTCATCTTACAGGTTTACCAATGGGATTGTGGTAAGATTTGTTTCAATAGGGGCAGACCATTAGCTTTATTGCGATGGTTGTCCTAACGGGTCAAACAGGTCGGTTGAACCCGTTAATGCAAATTATGAATTTGATTCGGTTAAGGCATGTCAAAGTGCATAAAAACGAAATTTCAAAAGTGTTTGTGAAGCTTGAAAAGCTGGAAAAAGGGTTTAAAACAAGTTGTTAAAATATGGTTGAAAACATGATGAAATAGCCAAAAATTTGGCTAAGTATAAATCTGGCCGGATTTAGCCATATCCCCGGAAAGTCAGCTCCAAGCGTATCGCTTGGAGCCTAAGTCTCTACAGGCGATACGCTTGATAAAACAAGCGTATCGCTTGTTTAATGTTGTTTAGACATTGTTATGCAATAGAAACTCACTATTGAAAGTGAGTATGTTGCAGGTAAGGCGATGGCTTGAAGGATGCTCATCAAGTGCTGAATGGACTGATCACGTGACGGACGAACAAATTATTTCACATTTTGGGTCAAAGAACCTCGGTATAAGTTGATGAAAACTCTTAAATATCAAACTAGTTAAAGGTATATTTGTAAATGTAAAGCACAATGATGGTGGTACATGGTTATCAAACAACACGTTTTGTTTAAAAAATTTCTGGGACCGGTTTTTATGACATAAAACGTTAAAGTTTGACATTAAATTGTATATGGGTGTTACAAACAGAGACCCTCCAGGCCGAACCGGAGACCTTCAGGCCGTACCAAAAACTCACGGTGAATCGAAAACTTGCTAACCCGATACCTAATTTTCGAAGGATACTCATTTTTCGACCGAAAACTCAATTTTCGACCAGAGACTCATTTTCGACAGAGATCTTATTTTCGATCGAAAACGGGGGCTTACTATTAATTGTTTTTTGTATAAACCTTACAACTTATGTTTTACAAAACCCAACACCAATTAAAATCAGATAACTAATTGACTTGTCTTATTTAAAGTTAACAATGGACCTCTAATAAGGTTTCAATTCTAGCCAAAGCTGATTTGTTACCTATATAATGTCATTTAACTTCATCTTACAAGTCAACTTATTAGCACTGATTTACAATCAAAATTAGATTAATTTATTAACTTGTCTAAATTAAGTTGATGACATCTTCAAAAGTGGTAATTTTGGTCAAAGTTGATTTACTACCTTAACTAATGTCATTCAATTTCACAATACAAATTGACTTATCTAAATTAAACTAATTTATTTGCTTAACTTGATAACATTTTAAAACTTCGATTCTGGCCAAAGCTGATTCGTTGTTTTGCGATGTTCATCAACTAAAATTAAGCGTTCGCCTTACACATACAAATGTTTCACTCGTGGCCAAAGCTGATGGATTGCATTTGTATTCAGCAAAACTAATATGTGCATAAAACTTGAGTGTATCATTTATGGCCACAGCTGATGTGTTATATAATTTTTTGCACATACCCTTATTTTGTTCATAATGCTTAGGTGATAGGCAAGTAACCAAAGCGAAAGCCGATTCATTTAAGTAGAACCTAACTAGTCTATTATTTTGGTGTTGTAATATACTATATCACATCTTCATTTTTTAAATTTTGCCTTATCTTTGTGCCTTATGTTAATGTCTTAAATTATGATAATAAATTATTATTATTATTATTATTATGGCTTAGTTCATGATTATGCATCATTATTATGCCTTAGCTAATCATTATCATTATCATTGTGCCTTAGTTTTAAGTACCTCATATAATCACTCTTAGATCTTCTTTTCAAGTTAACCTTTAATCTCCATAACTAATCCACTCTAAATTTAAATCACTAAATGTTTTCATAAAAGTTTTCCTCTTATCATAATGATCTTGATTATCTCTTAAGACAAAAGACTCTTAATTACTCTCTCTGATAAAAGGTTTTACAGTCAGAACATTAAAAGCGAGTAAAGTCTATTCAAATTGTCTATCATGATAATAAAAAAAATCCCTTTAAACAATGCTATCAGGGGAGATGTTTCAGATTTCCTAATTTAATTATCGTGTAAGTAATAAAATTCAAAAGAATTTCTTAAATGCATGCAAACACTTTAAATAATGATGCTTAGTACAAAGTGTAAATTAGGTTAATGATTTAGTGAACACATCATAATAATAAAAACATGACCCTTAAATGGCTCAGACATGTTTCAAATTAAAGTTATTCTAGTGCATTTCATAATGAATCATTTCTTAGCACACTTAAACCTTTTTTTTTAATTTCAGTCATCACTCAAAGGAAAACGAGTGTATGACAACTTTGTGCATAAAGGATAAACAATGCCTTAAACTAGAAAACCAGATTTGTTCACCTCACTATCACTAACCCTTATACAATGAAAATAACTTAAATAAGGATGATAGTTCTAATTTCTAAATAAGATACAAGCAAACTTCCAGTTCTAAGTTCCAAATGAAACAACTGGCTAACAAAGAAGAATCAGTAATGATAATTGTGCCCATTAATTTTCAAATTAACACGTAAATGAACTAAAATCTAGTCTTATAGAAGTTTTCTTATGATCCATACACCATAAATAAACCAAAAGAACAACTAAAATGAGAGATAGTGACGCAATTAATGTCAAAGTTGTACAAACCATGAAAAATTATCTTTGTATTACACTTTATGATACCTTGATCCAACATCACTTGGAACTTGGTATCATTACTAAAGTAAGACATTGATGGTTATAAGGTTTCATATGGCTATGACAAAGTCACTGTTATCTTAAACTCTCATAGTTGTTATAATTGTTTAGTTGTGTTCCAATGCATTGAAATCTTTATAAATTAAAACTAGGTAATTCACGTTCATAATCTTTGTTATCACATAAAGTGAGAATCTAACAAAGTGAATACATGTGTTAAAGGAAGATACAAGTTTCCACTAAGAGTTCTAACTTACAAAAACTCAAACAAATTAGTGGATCTTATCCCAAAATGGAATATATGGGCATAAGTCGTTTATCACTAAACTGATTATTTATTCTTGTATTTAATTAAGGAGGAACATCTTTCTCACCCAAAACTTCAAGGATAAAGTTGAAAATCAACTTAACCATAAACTGAAAGTTGTGAGATTAGATCTAATAGATTAAATACTAAGATTGACATACAAATAATGGTGAGACTCTCAATCCGCTAGGACTATAGTAGAGTGAACCAGTAGATCATGTATGATACTTCGAAAGATACATCATTAAGTTACGCATCTAAGTATCCTTATAAACATGATAACAAATATGTCATCTAAGTTATAAATCTATTCCTATAGACTAAGGCTCTAAATACAACAACTCATATGCTAAACAAGGTTACCTAAAATTTCCCTAAAAATTCATTCTGAAATTCGGACATGAAGGCAACCAAGTATAAAACATATATTTGGTTGTTAGCCGCAATTAAACCTTAACAATCCTCAACACTAAGCATGTTGCATGCCAAGTTCCTAAGAAATGCTAAGATTAGTGGGAGCAATCCAAGTCATCATCAATGATTTGTCTTCTGAGGTCAGTGAGAGTAGTGAATAGTCCTTATTCATGACTTGCCTAAGAGTACAAGAGGCGGAGGGGGGGGGGATAAAAAGTTGAATTTAATCTTTGAATTTAACTCTGATTACACATCTTGTACACCACGCTACCATAACAATGATCCACTTTCACACACTTAAAAAATAATGTTACTCCTAATATACCTGATTTAAATGCTTAAGAGGAGATCTATGAAACCATTAATACATTTTGCTTCAAACCCGTTAGATCCAGCTTAATAGGCCATCAAGGCATAAATTTCCTATTAACTTTGATGATTATGAACCTACCTCAATAAAGCTTACATGGATATGGGAAAGATTACTAGTCATCTCTCTAAAAGCCATTATTAGCAATCAATCAATTATCTGATGGAATAAAGCTATCATAAATGAGCTTAACTCCCTAAAATCAGAATAACGTTAGAAGTTTAGTTTTCCATAGGTAAACTAAAATCCGAAAGGAGAAATTGAACGTTATAAACCGTGGTTGGTTTCTAAAGGCTATTAACAAGTTAAAATTATTTTTCTAAAGGATTATTTTAGAGAATATCGCTGTCCTTATTACTCACTCATAATTACGAGTGACATTTAACGGACATATAAATATCTTTCCTTAATATTCACTTAACATAAAGACATGTTCATAACCAAAACTCAAGGTTTCAAGCCTGCAAGTTAAAAAACACTTAGTCTTTAAGATGAGTAAATTCATATAAAGGGTTAATATAAGCAAACATACAAGTGATATTCAAAGTTTGATGAAGTTATAAATGTAATCATTCTTCACCAATAATAAGTGGACAAATTGGGCCTACCTTATGATGAGTGGGAGAAACTAATACATCACTTGCCCTTATATACATTATTTTAGGCAAGTAACATGTTAGTTTTGTTGCATGAGTCAAAGCGACTTATCTCGCATAATTTTGACATAGAGTCTTAAAGATGCTTCTTATACAATAAGCATCAAAATACATCAAGATTAACCTAACGAGACATATATTAAGTCTCATTAGATTTAACTATGAGTTCAACACATTACAACATGCAACGTTGCTCTTAGTCTGTAACTCTAGTAACTAAAGGAGATTAATTATGAAGGTTCAAGCAATTAAATCTTATGCTTCATTAGTTAGAAGTCTTATGTATGTTCAAGTCTATACTCGTTAAGATATTGCCTACATTGCTGATATACTAGAAATGTTGAAAATCATTTCCCAAGTTATAAAGCATCTAAGATGGCATTTCAATATCTATAAGAAACGAAAGACTATAAATTTGAACTATAGAAGAAGTGAGAAACTTAAAGTAGTTGACTATCTCAAATTTTGACTGTATCGTATTCAAAGGATATGAAATGTCAACTCAGGGGTATATCCTTATGTCTACGGACAAATTTATCTAATGAATTATAAAGGATTCATAAGAAACTGATAACAACAACCTAAGTTATGACATAATATGTTTGTCACTAAACGTTGTTGGTAAATTTGTCACTAGATCCTAAACTCTAGATAAATATCATATTGAAGACTTAATGTGATAAAGTCAGCTACCCTAATCTCTTAAAACAATAACAGTTTTGAGCGGAGCTGCATTAAATTTTTTGATACAAGATTATTGTTCATTTAAGAACAAGTAGAGGAAACTAAATCCTTGTATTGAAAACATTCATGATATGCTTAAGGATCCTATAACTTAATGTCTATTCTCATAAGTCTTTTCTAAGAGCTCATAATAAAGACGAGATTCACTAATGATCAAACATATCACAATATGAATGACTAATTTTTTATTATTCCTCATCCGTTTTGATTTGTTTGTCTCTAAATATGTATATACAAACATTCATGTAATTTACTCTATGATTTTATGTGGCAACGTGTCACGTAATTATTTAAAATATTTATGATTTTATATGAATTAATCTTATATTTAAAATAAATAATTGTAGATTATTATTTGTGATTTTATGTGAAAATCTAAGGTTTATATATATATATATATATATATATATAGGGTGAGGTTCCTTGTAGACACTTTCACATGTGAAATAGCTCTTTTTCACATGTGAAAGTTTCTAATTAATGAGAAAAAAGAAAAAAAGAAAAAAGAAAATTAATCACAACCATTAGATCAAGAGATCTAATGGTGAAAAAGGGTGTCTACCTGTCTACACTTATGGGGGTGTCTACAATGAACTTTTCACTATATATATATATATATATATATATATATATATATATATATATATATATAGTTGAGTTGGGCTACATCAACCAAATTCCCTACATCCACTACATCAACCTTCTTTTTCACAAAAAACACCAAAAAACACTTTCTAACAATTTATTTTTTTTGAAAATACTATACCTCTAATCGCTATGTTAGCTTCCTAGAACACTCTTTTTTTATATATATATCGATTTGACTTATGATGTTTTTTTTAAAAAACTTTTTTAAAAGAAAGTGTTTTTTTTAAAAGGGGGTTGATGTAGAGGATGTAGGGATTTTGGTTGATGTATTCTACCCCAAATATATATATATATATATATATATATATATATATATATATTTGTATATATAAACGTCAACGTTAGAGATGTATTGATATATACACTCGTACGAGCATTTCTTATATTTCCCCGTTAACTCCGTTATCATTCCATAATCTCTGAGGGATCGGAATTGCCAATTTTCAAACTACTCTAAACTAAGCAAACCTGGAGGGACTGCTTTTGTAAATACCCAAACTTGTTTACCTATGTTGTAAGTTAGTGAGGGACTAAAGCTGCAATTTTTGAAAAGTCAATTAATGGCAGTAGGTCTACGGACGCTCGTCGCTCGGAAACGCATTTGCGTTAACTCCAACCATCAATCCGATAATCAAAGTTTCGACGGTTACATTTGACAATCGTTAATCATGATACGCAACTCATTCTTCTCCATCATTATTCACCCCCTTTACCCCTCTCATTTCTCTTTGTTCCGTCGCAAACACTTAACCACCGCCACTCAAGAAATTCTGGCCAATCACTGCTTAATCGACCTCCATTTGATCACCATTAGGATCGCCTTTCAACATCGAGCAAGCAGGGGTCCTCAGTTTTGGAAAAGGATCAACTCACAAAGTGGTTGTCGAAGTTTCGGGATTTAATTTCGGTGTCAAAAACTTGTGTTCTCGCATCTCCGTCTAGAGGTAAATGTTCCCTAATGTTTTGGCTTTCATCTAGTAACTTTTTTTTCTATGGTCACGATTTTTCCGGCGACTGGAGCTAGGGTTCTGATCACCCGGAGATCTAAGGAGGAAGAAGATGACTGTCGCGGCAATAGTTAAGTTTTAAAACCTGATTTCAACAAATAATGCGGCGCTAGCCTAGTGGCTAAGTCGCGGCCTGTTATCCGCGAGGTCCCGCGTTCGAAACCCGTCCCATACGGTTTCATTTTGTATTTCTGACTTTCTTCCTAAAACTCGGTCCTTGCTCTATTACTGAATAAAATTAATTCAGTTCGCCCTATAACAAATTCGAAGCTTTGCCCCAGTGGTCAGGCCCTTGTGAATCAAGCGGGAGGACGTGGGTTCGAACCCGGTCGACCTCCACATTTCCTGTTTTATTTTTCTTTTGTGATTTAAGGCTTTGACCACCTAAAAATTGGTTAAAACGATTTTCTTGGGATGTTTAAAACCCCGTAAACTACAAAATTGGTTTAGAAAAAATATAAAAGTGTTGTTTTGATTAAAAACATAAAATACTCGGTTTCGATTAATGAATTGCTATAAATTCTAGTTTTCTTTATCAAATCATAATAAATACTCGTATCCTTTTAATTTAATACGTTTAGACACACACACACACACATATATATTTATATATATTAGATTCATTCGATTGTTTTAAGGATTAAATAATATGTCCGTTTTGTACCAACTAAGCATTTTGGAACGGTTTATATATATATATATATATATATATATATATATATATATATATATATATATATGCATATATATATTTTTTGCATGTATATATGTACACCTATTTTATATACATATATTTCGAAATCTTAAACTTAGAAAATATATAATATTGATATATATTGTATTTCTCGCGTTATTTCGATAATCGCTCGGATTTAGCACACGTGCCATCCTCGACTTGTTCTGGATTCCACGATAAATCGTTTTTTATCGTTTACATTAGACTTAGTCGTTTTCCAATAGGACACACACTCATATCAATATGCTCATTAGGTGTTTGGTAGAACAGCTGCTATTTGTCATATTTGCTGCTGTTGATTATCTGGAATTGATGTGCACCCTAAGGTGAGTTTCACGGCCCCATTTTACTATTTTAATTTCTGTTGGGGGTAATTAATATGCATAAATTACAAAACTGAGATAATTAGACTTTTGTATATCACACGATTACTGATTACTGAGGCACACTAGACAACAAAGTCCTTCTCATGATACTGTCAGTATTTGTGATGATAGCGGGAAATGTAATGTAGTACTACTGGGTTTGACAAACCCCACCCGGGCCAGTCGCACTGGTACGATTGGATATCGAACGGGTGTTGTATTCGTCCTTAATGTAACAAGGCAAACTATAAACAACTGTCAGCTTCGGTGACCATCACGTGCAAAGTTTCATGTATATAGCCTAGCTAGCTATCTGATATATATTAGTGATTATGCTCTTACAACTTGACTATTGTTGAACAGTCAATCTTAAACTCAACTTGAACTGTTTTTGAATTGATAAATCTGTGAACTCACCAACCTTTGTGTTGACACTTTTTAGTATGTTATTCTCAGGTTGCAGATGATCGAGTATCACGAGTACGCATGCATGAGACTTTGAAACACTTTTAGCGTCTTTGAACTATCCACGTCACCTTGGGTGACGATGTTTTTTAAAGAAATACTTTAATTGTATTTACGCTTCCACATTTGTAAAACCCTGAATTTATATTTTAATGAAATATAAAACGTTTTTATTAATTACTGGTCGTTTGGTGTAACTAATGGACGGCGATCCTGGTTTTTCACGCTCCCTGCGGTGGTATGCCGCGCGTTGATTTTTGGGGTTGTGACAGATTGGTATCAGAGCCATTGGTTATAGCAAACTAAGATCCGTCTTAGACTGTAACTGTTTTGAATTAGTTGCACTTAAACATTTTTCTCATGCATCGTGATACTCACTCTTACACGCACCTGGTTTATGATAAGTCGTTTACAATGTCCAATCCCCTTACACCCACGGCGAGGAGCCGGTTAGTCCTCAGTCATTTCCCTTAACCCCTCTGAGTCGTGTACCTCTTGGTTCACATCCATGGATGACGAGACGTCGAATAAGATCAGAGGATCGCCTCTTCAATCTTGACGAGTCGTTTGCTGCTCGAGATTATTCTAGACTGAAGGACTAGGCGTGGTACTCGGATATTGGGCGAGTGATTACGTAGGAAGGTAGTGTGATACCTCTTCCTATACTTAAACATTTTCCTTCTAGTGTGTGAGATTCTTGTTGAACCTGACCTATCGGCATCGCTGAACTCAAATGTTCAGGAAACGTGATCATGACGTGCTAATAGTGCGATCATTCAAATTCGAGCATCGTGTGGATTCAAGTGGTTTCCTATGGGGACACTTTTGTCTACCTTCGTTATCCTGATCTTTTCACATTTGCTCTGATCTTCTAAGATCTTTCCATTCTCGTTTCTATCGCATAGTTGCGTTGGAATGAAGCAACTTGAATGAGACTCTTATAAACTAAATAGTACGTGATGTGTACTGACTGATTTTTTTTCTCTCATATATATCGAATTTGTAATCAGGTTGGTATGTGTAGTAATCATCCTATTTCTTCGAGCTAAGCTTGGGTCATTGTGATAAATCTTATTCAAACCCTCTTGAGCTAAATTCCTGGCTGACTTGCTTCGGGTAGGTCATTCCAATTAAAGCGAACATGTTGCTCTCGAGACTTTTCTCTGTAACTAATCTGGTCAAGATAACCTTGGGTTAGTGACCCCATTCTTGATACCCCCTCTAAGGATATCTCTTATGTACTCCACAACATCTGGTAGCTGAAGTAGGAGGAACTGGAGTGACCATATAGGGTAAATTACAGTTACGGGTGCACACGTAAATGTAATTTGCAGTGTATGGAAATCCTAAAGAATCCGACATGGCAAGCTGATGGTTGTAAAGGATACAATCTCTTAGTCTAAACTCCATGACATATGAAGTCGAGCATGTCGGGCTCAAGCGGATGGTTGAAGTCCTCCATCCTTGTAAACGCTATCACATCTTATCTGATCCCTTTTTACTATTGGATTCTAATCCATTTGTGAACCTTTTTGGAGAATATTACGAATATTGGTCCTGGTAGGACATCGTTTCACTCGTATACTTTGACGAAAAATTTTTCTTGACAACGAAAACTCTTGACGGAACCTTTGGCTGGTTTTTTATTCATCTTGAATCATAACTCTACTTTTAAGACTTTACCTACCACATCAATCTATGGAACTTTACGATCAAGAGACGATTTGGATATACATTCACTAGATGATTTCCCAGACTGCATTGGACAAACGAATTACATAAAATATACTTCGCGAGCACTGAAACGTATTTCTTGGCTAAAAACTCTTGTGAAGTTCCCACTGAAGATTCGTACTGCTGATATTATTGTGCGAACCAAAACTTGTTGCCAACAACATCGTCACGATTGTACAAACTGCTTACCTCACCGCAGGTATTTTTTTTCCTTTCTTTAATGGGGGTAATGTTAGTGAAAAGCTTTCCCGATTTCAAAGTGATGATTTCTATTTCTAACGTAATGACTATTCTGATTGACCTTTTGAACCTGTGTGATTGATTTTTGTCCTCTTGATTCGAACCTTCTACGCTTTAACAACCAACAATTTCTGATTCTCGCGCTTTTGCAATCCTTTTATATCTTGGATGAGCTATCAGGCTTTGAACCGAAAGGTGTTACACTTATGGTTAGCTTTTCTACTAGTTACACACCATTGATGATGAGACTACCTTGTACCTCAATCACAGTAACAATACAAATCTTTCTGTGGAGACCCTATTTACAGCCATCGAGCATGAACTTCTTGTCACGATAGCTAATTGTACTATCAACCTGTATTATCCCTTCTTACCCATCGAGTACACCAAGATATCCATACATTTGTATTTTTATTAATGCTCCTGTCATAGCGACTATCGAATTTTTTTTGATACACGAATCCTCATCGTCCTTTCCAGAAAACTTTCATTGATGAACCCCCAGCTTGAACTTAAACCTTGTGGCCTACTTAAATCTTGATCTTCTTGAAATCTGTAGCTTTATGATATTCGTCCTGGACGCGCCAACCTCTCCAAGACCTTCACTAGAATAACAAACCTTACGCATTTTCTGGTATTGTGAATGAAAAATCTTACACCTTTTGTTTACATAACGTATTGAGGTTATACTCTCTCACCCCCTTTACCTTCAAGCGTATGGGAAAAACTTGACGTCATCTACTTCCGGTTAAAAAAAACAATAAAAAAACCGGTGTGGTTTGGCTAATAGCTAGTAACGGTTAGTTGCTGGTATTCCTTCAAGGTGCTGGTTAGGGGTGTTCGTGGTCCGGTTGGTCCGGGTTTTGGAATTTTTTTGAACCAAACCGCAACAAACGGTTTCTATTTTTTTCAAACCAAACCGAACGGTTTGGTTCGGGTAGGCTGGATCGGACTTACCGGGTTAACCGGTTTGGTTCACGGTTTAACGGTTTTGAACCGGTTATTTAAAAAAGTTTGAACATAACCACAATGTAGATAATAGTAGAACAGTTAGAACTTTCAAACCAGTAGTATTAAAACCCTAAACCTAAAAAACAAATGGAGAAGAAAGACATACCTAGTAGAACAGTTAGGACTTTGCTGTGGAGATGGCGAATTGGCGATGATCCGATGAATCGATGATTGCTGTGGAGAAGGAGAAAGAGTCGCCTGAATGATGGGAGAGAAGAACGTGAGAAACTAAAGGGACGCAAATGATCGACGATTGAGTGTTTCTAGGATTTAGAATAATGATCGTAGGTTTTTAAAAAATTTAGAAGATTAAAATAAAAGATTAAAATAGAATATATCTACGATTAAAATAGAATATATCTAATTATCTACTGAATTGAATGCAAATGCAGAGTATATAGTATTAGTATATGTCTAATTGTCTACGATTGAATGAACCACGGTCCGGTCCGGGTTAAACCGCTCGCCAACCTACAAAACCGTGACCCGGACCGTATATACCGGTTTTTTATTTTCTGAACCAGGAACCGGACCATTATAAAAAATATGAACCCAAACCGAGTTTTTGGTCCGGTTTAACCGGTTTGGTTCGGTTTTGACGGTTTCTGAACACCCCTAGTGCTGGTAGTGTGGTGGGTTAGCTGCGGTACACCCCTATATATAAACATTAGTGGCACGTTGAATGTGGGACTAGTACCAGACCAAGGAATGACTTTAGAGTCATACGCGAGAACCTCATCTTGAGAAAATTCATCTAACGGGACTAGGTCCACGACAAAACTGCTTAATGCTACTTTCTCTGAGATTACAGATATTCCTTACGCTTTCCTACCAAAAGAGACATACCCAAAATAATCAAACTTCATGCTTTCAATTGTCCGAGTCTAGAAGAAAACTTTTCTAAAGCAAATTTCCTGCCATGATTTAGACGTGAGTTCTAACTCATATGAACATCAACATTTTGAAAACCATGTATTTTCCCTTATGAATGACAAACCACCTGATCGAATGATCAACTCCAACTTTTAGAAGCATGTGTTAAGAAGTAGATCGAATTTTGTTTAAGGGACACTGCTTTTGGGTCGATTGCCTTGTTTCTATAAACTATCTGGCATTCACAGAGGTGATAGCCCTGATCCTTTTCAATAGAACACCCAATATGATCCTTTAACCCGCAGTAAACTTGCACTGAACCCTAGCAAAAAAAATGCAATTATACAGGCCACCCAAGCCAAAGCCGCTTTTGAACATTCTGATGTTTTTGTTTCGTGGACACCCTTTTATAACACCTTCGTGCTTTATCTTACTTTTAAAAACCATTTGAATTGATGTTTTGACAAGAAAGGAATCAAGACGAATGAAGCGCAAGGACATCAAGGAGACTGGGTATGCCAGTGAGCTTAAACAATGAAGATTTCCCTAATGAGACGTTTACTCTTTGGGATTGTATAACCGTTGACACGTTCATTTCGATATCTGTTTATGCAAAATTCCTTGCCAAATCCTGTCAAGCACATATATACCTCTTTCTGAATTTTATATTATCCATTACGTTATTTGCATCCTTCCCACTAGCATCTTCACTAGTTCCAGTATAAACTGACATGTCATTCTTGGGATGTGTATTTGCGACTATCATAAGCTTGCTATCCCATCGCTTACTCGAATTCACAAACCAAGCCGTAGGCGCTCTTCATCCTAAATTTGCTATTCTAATGCCTGATGAGCACCTTTCGATATTTGGTACCTTATAGTTTACACTTTTATTTTGTTGAACTTTCGCCCTAATTTTTTTTTTTTGGATTCTTTAGCGACGTAATCTGCATGATGATATGTTGCATGATACTGCACTCTAACTTGAATTTGAACCTAATTGTATATGATATTTCTTGAATAATTCTTAACAGAATTGAGTAATTCTTTTCTAAAACAAACCGCTACGTGTTACCCTTTAAATGGCAATGGGCTCTTGATTGGATTTCTCTATGGACCCCAGTCCTTTCGTCACAACATCAATGTGTTACCAGTTATATTTTAGTATGTGAGCAGCTGTTGAACCATTTAACCATTATAAATAGTTTTTTTTTGCTTTGGATCTTCTCATGGGAAATGTTAATAAAATATACGTGTTTATGCATGCTAAGATTTGAGAATCTAATACTATGTTTAGGGTATATAAACTAATTAATTATTGAAGTGCTGGTAAAAACATAAATTGCGTAGAATTGCATGATTAGTTATGTGTATGAACGTGTTAGGAACTAGAAAATGACATGTTGTGAATGTATTGAATTGATTGAGTGTGAAAACCATACACCATACAAGGTCCTAAGTCTCCTACCTCGGTGGGAATGACAAGACTGTGTGAAGTTGCCTCGTCAACTTTGCACCGTATGGGTTGTATTGGTTAGTTATGAACTTATATGCTAGAGATATGTCATGTTAAGGTTGTATGCTAGTATATAAGGTGTTGGGACAATTGTATGTGTTGTATGGTAAAACCTTTATGATAGATTGCATGCTAGTTGATGCACCGCATCTATACATGTTTTCGAGTGATTAATCCCGCATTTTATCCGGTTTTTGTTCAAGTTTTGATGAGGTTTTGGTACTTAATTGTTCATATGTTGAATTTTAGATGATCTGGTGGTGATCGGTTGATTTGTGGTGATTCGGGCGAAAACGGAACGCGATTTGGAGCTCGGGAGTGAAAGATAGAAAAAATTGAAAATCTGCTGCAGTTTCAGTCATGGACCAGCAAGCCCCAGTCTGTCAGTTTTCGTTGGTCCGTGATCCTGGAATCCAGAAAAGAGTAAAGTGGGCCTCATGGACCAGCGAGTCTCCCTTTCTCAGTTTCGTTGGTCCATGAACGGGCCTAGTAGGCTAAAAAATCCAAAACGTGTATTTAAGCTTTCTTGGAGCCTGGGGTTTAGGGAGTTAGACCAGAGAGCACGTTTTTGAGAGGAGAACGAGATTAGAGACGAATTTTGGGCGATCAAGGGCTTGATTGAAGGTTTTAGAGAGGAGATTGAAGAATTGGAAGCTTCGGTTTGCAATTTCTTCATCCGATTTGATTCTTTCTTCTTAGATCTTGATTGTTTGTTCATGTTTTGCTTAGATTGGACTGATTTCATGATTAGATACATGATTTGTGGCTGATTTCTCATTTATCACCTAGTTTAGATGAAGCTTTACCCATTTTGACTTTTTGGTTTGACTTTTCAACATGATTAGGTGATTTTTTCTCTTGATTCTAGTTTTGATTGTTTGGGATGATTATGTGTGCTTAATTAGCTGTTGTTAATGATGTATTATGTGGACTAATTGATAGGGATTGTGGAATTGCAATCATTATTAGTTAGTTTATTGTTAATCCATAGACTTAAATGAGTTTTTGGGTTAATGCATGATCCGGAGACCTCCTACATGATGATATATCATTGGTTAGTGGCTGATTTTTGCGTGCATCCTTGTGGAATGAACTTGACTGAGTTATTCCATTTGCTAGTTATTGGCTAGACATTGTTTGATAGGTTAGAATACTTATGACCGCGAGGTTTGAGCCTATTTATTCGTGTTTAGTCATTGCTAGGTCCTAGATAATCGGAATTAGAGTCAATGCATGTATTAGGTTTCATTTAGAGAGACCTCTCTTGGTGTTTCCTGATTTATGCGTGTTTTGCTTGTTTTGATCGAAACTGTGAAACTATTGTGCAAATTCACATATTATGCTATCCGTGCTTCATTTAGAATTGTCTGATCATTCGGGATGTGTCTATAGTCCTCCTTGGTTGGTTTATTCTCATTTGGTGATAGTTTCATGTTGATAAGTCTTGTCGGGGGTCTTATGTGGGTTTAGTGGATTCTAGGCTAGGTGATATCTCTCTCATTCTGTTTCTTTGTCGTTTGCTTTGTTTGCTACTAGTGTTATTGCTTGCTTAGTTTGTTTATTTCAAATCATTCCAATTTAATCGGTTAAATATTAGTTATGACACATTATCGGGAGTCTGATTACGCGTCCGTGGATTGATACTCGGTACTTATTGATACTATATTGCATACGACGGGTACGCTTGCCCTAGTGTGTGATTTGGTCACTCAACATTTACCATTTAAAACTTGACCACATTTTTATATATCCAAATTGACACATCACTAGTACTCTTTTTCCACATTAATCTTTAACAGGAAACTTTGTAGAAACTCGTATGCTATCTGAAACGTTATTGCATGAAATGTGAATTTGAATGTTATTATGAATCATGTGAACTTAATTGGTCATAACCTCATAAAGTACTAAATGAACCAATGGGTCCTCATGATAACTTGATCAGTCTTGTGTAATTATATGCTAGTTGCTAACTCCTAGGTAAAATCTAGACGTTTACATTTTCATTACATGATGGGTCTATTAAACAAACTCCGATTGACCTGATGCACACACAATCTTCTCATACTCAAATTTCTTTCTCTTTGATTTGCCTGAGTTATTGGTGAATGCGAATTCCTTAACTGAAAACGAGACACAACGTGGGAACCTCATTCCCAGCATTGGGTACAATATTATGATTCTTCTTCGTATGGAAATTCTAATGTTGAATACTTATATTATAGTGTCACTCTGTTCGGCCTGGTCACACGACACGATTTCTGTATTATATTGGTACAACTCTTCTCGTAAGAGAACGCCCGATAAGAAATCATTTTCTATACTTTGTATTCGAATTCCTTTTGAAAACCTCTAAACATTTGACATCTCCTCAACATCGGGTACACATTCTTGATCATAACATCAATCACTCCATTTGAAGTAGGAAACCTGAATTCGTTCGATATGTTACTGTTAATTCGACTCTTCAAGCAATTGTCACTGATTTAAATTTCGGGACGAAATTCTTTCAACAAGGGGATGATGTGACGACTGGGAATTTTTTTTCTTTTCTTTTCCTTGTGTCTAGCTCATTAACTCTTACCGCGTTACGCAATTTTCGAGGACGAAAATTCTTCAACAAGGGGATACTGTGATAATCCGTCTTTTCAGGTCCTTTCCTGACTTTAACTGAACGTAAACCGTATTAAATGTTGTGTGAACATTTATGTGTTGATTGTGTTGACTTTAGCAATTAGGGTTATTGTGTGATCATCACTATACGAGCATGCACTAAGTTCAAACGTTTGATATTCTACGATTTCACTTTATGATTTTATGTGATATATATGTATATACAAACATTCATGTAATTTACTCTATGATTTTATGTGGCAACGTGTCACGTAATTATTTGAAATATTTATGATTTTATATGGATTAATCTTATATTTAAAATAAATAATTGTAGATTATTATTTGTGATTTTATGTGACAATCTAAGGTTTATATATATATATATATACATATATATATATTTGTATATATATATATTTGTATATATATATATATATATATATATTTGTATATATAAACGTCAACGTTAGAGATGTATTGATATATACACTCGTACGAGCATTTTTTATATTTTTCCGTTAACTCCGTTATCATTTCATAATCTCTGAGGGATCGGAATTGCCAATTTTCAAATTACTCTAAACTAATCAAACCTGGAGGGACTGCTTTTGTAAATACCCGAACTTGTTTACCCATGTTATAAGTTAGTGAGGGACTAAAGCTGCAATTTTTGAAAAGTCAATTAATGGCAGTAGGTCTACGGACGCTCGTCGCTCGGAAACGCATTTGCGTTAACTCCAACCATCTATCCGGTAATCAAAGTTTCAACGGTTACATTTGACAATCGTTAATCATGATACGCAACTCATTCTTCTCCATCATTATTCACCCCTTTACCTCTCTCGTTTCTCTCTGTTCCGTCGCAAACACTTCACCACCGCCACTCAAGAAATTCTGGCCAATCACTGCTTAATCGATCTCCATTTGATCACCATTAGGATCGCCTTTCAACATCGAGCAAGCAGGGGTACTCAGTTTTGGAATAGGAGCAACTCACAGAGTGGTTGTCGAAGTTTCGGGATTTGATTTCGGTGTCAAAAACTTGTGTTCTCGCATCTCCGTCTAGAGGTAAATGTTCCCTAATGTTTTGGCTTTCATCTCGTATTTTTTTTTCAATGGTCGCGATTTTTTCAGCGACCGGAGCTAGGGTTCTGATCACCGGAGATCTAAGGAGGAAGAAGATGACTGTCGCGACAATAGTTAAAAGTTTTTAAACCTGATTTCAACAAATAATGCGGCGCTAGCCTAGTGGCTAAGTCGCGGCCTGTTATCCGCGAGGTCCCGCGTTCGAAACTCGTCCCATACGGTTTCATTTTGTTTTTCTGACTTTCTTCCTTAAACTTGGTCCTTGCTCTATTACTGAATAAAATTATTTCAGTTCGCCCTATAACAAATTCGAAGCTTTGCCCCAGTGGTCAGGCCCTTGTGAATCAAGCGGGAGGACGTGGGTTCGAACCCGGTCGACCTCCACATTTCCTGTTTTATTTTTCTTTTGTGATTTAAGGCTTTGACCACCTAAAAATTTGTTAAAACGATTTTCTTGGGATCTTTAAAACCCCGTAAACTACAAAATTGGTTTAGAAAAATTATAAAAGTGTTGTTTGGATTAAAAACATAAAATACTCGGTTTCGAGTAATGAATTGCTATAAATTATAGTTTTCTTTATCAAATCATTAAATACTCGTATCGTTTTAATTTAATACGTTTAGACACACACACACACACACACATATATATATATATATTAGATTTGTTTGATTGTTTTAAGGATTAAATAATATGTCCGTTTCGTACCAACTAAGCATTTTGGAACGGTTTATATATATATATGCATATATATATATATATATTTTTGCATGTATATATGTACACCTATTTTATATACATATATTTCGAAATCTTGAACTTAGAAAATATATAATATTGATATATATTGTATTTCTCGCGTTATTTCGATAATCGCTCGGATTTGGCACACGTGCCATCCTCGACTTGTTTTGGATTCCACGATAAATCGTTTTTTATCGTTTACATTAGACTTAGTCGTTTTCCAATAGGACACACACTCATATCAATATGCTCGTTAGGTGTTTGGTTGAACAAGCTGCTATTTGCCATATTTGTTGTTGTTAATTATCTGGAATTGTTGTGCACCCTAAGGTGAGTTTCACGGCCCCATTTTACTATATTAAATTCTGTTGGGGGAGATTAACATGCATAAATTACAAAACTGAGATAATTAGACTTTTGTATATCACACGATTACTGATTACTGAGGCACACTAGACAACAAAGTGCTTCTCATGATACCTTTAGTATTTGGTGATGATAGCGGGAAATGTAATGTAGTACTACTGGGTTTGACAAACCCCACCCGGGCCTGTCGCGCTGGTACGATTGGATATCGAACGTGTGTTATATTCGTCCTCAACGTAACAAGGCAAACTATAAACAACTTTCAGCTTCGGTGACCATCACGTGCAAAGTTCCATGTATATAGCCTAGCTAGCTATCTGATATATATTAGTGATTATGCTCTTACAACTTGACTATTGTTGAACAGTCAATCTTAAACTCAACTTGAACTGTTTTTGAATTGATAAACCTGCGATCTCACCAACCTTTGTGTTGACACTTTTTAGCATGTTATTCTCAGGTTGCAGATGATCGAGTATCATGAGTACGCATGCATGAGGCTTTGAAACACTTTTAGCGTCTTTGAACTAGCCACGTCACCTTGGGTGACGATTTTTTTAAAGAAATACTTTAATTGTATTTACGCCTCCGCATTTGTAAAACTCTGAATTTATATTTTAATGAAATATAAAATGTTTTATTAATTACTGGTTGTTTGGTGTAACTAATGGACGACGATCCTGGTTTATCACGCTCCCTGTGGTGGTATGTCGCGCGTTGATTTTTGGGGGTGTGACATTTAAAGCTGGGAAGGTTAACAAACACGAGAAAGCATGCATCGAAAATCAACATGTGTTTGTTTCCTTCGCGTTTGATACATTTCGTCATCTTGAATTGGAGGCGGTGGCCACTCTGAGTCGGATCCAAAAAGTCATGCACGGGAATATTGCAAGTTCTAGATTGAAGAACGTTGTTTTTATACGTCTAGGTTTTGCTATTAAAAAGGGGCTGGTTGCGCAGCTTGTTGCCCGCCTTCCCTGCATGATGACTTGAGTCGTGTATGTTATGCTTCATTTCGTTATATATTTATGTTATTAAAAAAAATACTAAAAGAAAGGTAAATGGTAAATGGGTGTGAATTTTTTTGTATTTGGTGAGTTGTTAGTTCTTCCTAGTAGCAAACTTGACTGAGATTGCTACACCCAGTATTAAACTTCCTAACTTTGCTACTTACATTAACAAACTTAATGTTTGCTACTTTAACCAACTAACTTGTCACTATTCCAAAGAATATTTTTCTTTACCACCCGTGAGTGTATTCCATGGCTAAAAATTAAAAATAAAGTTTGCTACACATAGTAGCAAACTTAAATGAAACCCTAAAGAATATATTCTCTATCTCTAAATTTACTTTTAAATCATACATCTCAAGTCTAAAGTGAATATATTCAACATGCAGTAAAAATTTGTCCTATATCCTAAACCAAAATAATTAAGTTTAATGAACAAAGAAAAGAAATGATAATAATTTGTTCCCATCGTGGCGATTAAAATAACTCAAATTTGTTTTTTATGTAACTTAATTAAATAAATAAGTTTTATGAGTATATTTTTATATGTTACACCTTTTTTCTTTGAGGATGAAGATGGATTTTTGGAGGAAATAGTGAAGTAATCTTTGTCCAAAAAGATATATTTTCTCTATGTAAATATTTACTTTTACATGACCTCCATCATTCACCTTGACAAGCAACAAGCCTACATTACTATTTTTTTCAACACTCTGTAAGAACCTTTATTTTGTTTGGTGGTAGTTTGTCTATATATTAAGTTGGCCACTTAAGTTTGCTTCCTTTAAACGTGAAGTGTAAAACTATATTTTTTCTACCATTTCCTTTTCAAATAATACACCCAATAACATTTACTAACTTTCAACACTAGTGGTTGCGTTTTGTTCTAGCCTTTCCTTTTCAAAGTTTATTTTGAAAATGAGTATTTGGCTTAACCCTGGTCCACTTATTGGTGACGTTTTATTCCTTCAAAACGTGCACCGTGCGATCGATTTATTCCATCAAGCCTCGGATGATAAAGAGGTTTTAAACGTGAAACGGGATGATAAAAAAACTTTGGCCATTTATAGAAGATGGCCGTATTGATTCTAGAGTTAGAAAAATTATAGATGATACGGGTTTTGGTGGTGGTGTTGATTGCGGGTACCGGAAAGTCGATTGCGGTTTAATAACGGCATTAGTTGAAAGATGGCGTCCGTAAACCCATACATTTCACCTACCCATCGGTGAAGCAAACCCTAGAAGATGTTAATGTTATATGTGGTTTACGGATAGAGGGAGAACCGATAAGTGGCATCGATAGATCGTTTACTCTATATGAGCGTGTTGATAGGTGTGTAGGCCTTTTGGGATTTACCCCCGAGGTTACTGATATATTAGGCGGGCGAATAAAATTAAAATCCCTTTTTCGAGAACTTGAAAATTGATTTCCTGAAGGTGCGAGTGATCTTCAATGCACGCAACGTGCACGTTTGATTATTATGTGTTTATTTGGAGGTTCCCTATTTTGTGATACCTCAAACAACACGGTACCTTTGTTACTTTTAGATCACCTAGTTGATTTATCATCTTGTCCTATGATGAGTTGGGATAGCGTTGTACTTGCGTGTTTGTATCAGAATTTATGTAAGGCGACTCATCCTGGCAGCCAAGACATAGGTGGTCCAACATTATTAAACGACAAGATTGAGATGAATCGAAACTGTTTTCATTGATTAATATCTGATTACAAAGCTAGCTCTATATGTACATACATGCAGCAAACTAACAACTAACTAACTAATTGCAACCATGATTAAGTTAAACTAACAAACTGTTAACCATGGTATAGTAGTAACAAACACCGGGTCAATCTTGATCCGATAAGAAGTCACGCGGATCTTCAGCTTCTTCTATAATGGAAAACACGCGGACTCTTCTTCCGACCCGATACTTTCTTATGACCCGGGTGTATATCACAGATACACACTTCGACACCCGGTCTAAGCATTCCAACCCCCACCCCCCCCTCCCTCAAGTTTGGGGCTGTAAAACACCAAACTTGGAAAGTAAATGATCATGTTGTGATTTAGGTAAAGATTTAGTAAGCAAGTCGGCCAACTGATCTTTAGTAGATATGTGCTGCATAGTAATCAAACCATCTTGAAGTTTTTCACGTACAAAATGACAATCCAATTCGATATGTTTAGTGCGTTCGTGAAAAACTGGATTCTTAGCTATGTGTATGGCAGCTTGACTATCACAGTGAACCTGAATAGGAGTAATATCAGGGACTTGCAAATCACTCAACAAACGGGTCAACCAAGTCAATTCTGCTGTAATCCTTCGAAGACTTCTGTATCCAGCTTCTGCTGAGCTTAAACTAACTGTTTGTTGCTTCTTTGACTTCCAAGAAATTGGAGAGCCACCTAGAGAGATGAAGTAACCACTAACTGATCTCCTGGTATTGGGACAGGATGCCCAATCAGAGTCACAAAATGCTGCAAGTGTAAAGTCAGCAGCTTTATTAAAGAATAAACCTTGAGCAGAGGTACCATGGACATAAGAAAGAGTGTGAAGAGCAGCAGTCCAATGAGGTAATCGTGGATCCTGCATGAATTGACTCAAATATTAGACAGCAAAAGAGAGATCAGGTCTAGTATTGGTGAGATAATTCAACTTCCCCACCAATCTTCTAAATTGTAAAGGATCTTCCATGGGAACACCTTCTTTCAGTTTAAGATGAGAGACAGAAGGTAATGGACAAGAAGAGGGAGGAGGAGGAGTGGAATTGAATTCAGAAACTAAATCCTTTGCAAACTTTCTTTGTGTCAAAATAAGACCAGAAGCATGTTTAAGAACTTCAATGCCAAGGAAATAATTGAGAAATCCCAAATCTTTAATCTTGAATGTGGAGTCTAGAAAGTGTTTAACGGCATCTATTTCACCTTGATTATTGCCAATCAAGATGATATCATCTACATAAACTGCAATATAGACCACTGAACCCACCATGATTTTTGAAAAAAAAGAATGATCATTAGATGATCTCTTATAGCCTAGAGTAAGTAAAGCAGTAGAAAGCTTAGCATACCATTGTCTTGATGCTTGTTTTAGACCATAAAGAGATTTCTGTAACTTCAAACACTTAGATGAAGGCAGCTGCATACCTTGAGGAGGATACATATAGATGTCCTCATCTAAATCACCATGCAAAAAAGCATTGTTAACATCCAATTGAGATAAACACCAGTTGAATTTTGTAGCCACTGCAACCAATGTTCTAACTGTGGTCATTTTAACCACTGGTGAGAAAGTTTCTAGATAATCAAGACCATACTTTTGAGTATCCCCTCTTACTACCAATCTGGCCTTGCATCGTTCTAAAGAACCATCTGCTTTATATTTGACCTTATAAACCCATTTACACTTAATAGGCTTTTTATGAGAAGGAATATCAACAACTATCCAGGTTCTATGAGCTTCAAGAGCAGAAGATTCCTTATTCATAGCATCTATCCATTCATGAAACTTTGCAGCTTCAGCATATGATTTGGGTCCAGTGAAAGAATCAAGAGAAGTAAGGAGTTTTTGAGAATCAGGAAGAAGGGTAGAATGGTCAATTTGGGATGTGGAAAAACAGAAATTGGTAAGAGTATGAACACAAGATGCAGAATCAGTATGTATATTATTACACACATAATCTTGCAAGTAAGAAAGAGGATGAGTGACTCTAGAGGACTGTCTGTCAGGAGGAATATGAATAGAGGAAGTAGATGGAAGAGAATTAGGTGAAAGAGTAGGAGAAGCAGGAATAGATGTAGAAGGAATGGAAGAAATTGAAGGTGAAGAAGAAGTGGATTCAGAAAATTGTGAAGAATCAGAAATAGGAAAATGATCAACAAAAGAAGGATTAAGAATAGGAAAAATGGTGGAAGTAGAGGGAGAGGAAACATATGGAAAGACATTTTCAAAAAACACCACATCTCTGGAAGAAAAGAAGGATTTGGTCAAAAGATTATAAAGTCTGTAGGCTTTCTTTCCCACTGGATATCCCAAAAACAAACAAGGAACAACCCTTGGTTGAAACTTATCACGGTCATGACTAAGAGTAGATGCATAACACAAGCATCCAAAAGCCCTTAAATGGTGATAATCAGGAGGAGAACCAGTCAACAATTCAATAGGGGATTTGTCATGTAAGAGTTTAGTAGGAAACCTATTTATAAGATAGGTTGCAGTAAGCAAACATTCACCCCAAAAAATGAGAGGAAGCTTAGACTGAAACAATAATGCACGTGCAGTTTCCGATAAATGTCTATGCTTTCTCTCTACCACCCCATTTTGTTGAG
Organism: Deinandra increscens subsp. villosa; assembly: GCA_039602395.1. NCBI lineage: Eukaryota > Viridiplantae > Streptophyta > Magnoliopsida > Asterales > Asteraceae > Deinandra > Deinandra increscens. The sequence goes on along the minus strand of JBCNJP010000023.1, from coordinate 81,149,566 downwards.
GTGTAGCAACACAAGAGGTTTGATGCATAATGCCTTTAGATTTCAAATAAGTGGACTGAATGAAGCCAGTGCCTAATTCAAAGGCATTATCAGATCTAATGCATTTGATCTTAGTATTATATTGAGTAGAAACCATTTCAATAAAACTTTGTAATACTGTAAATGCATTAGACTTATTAGACAACAAATGAGTCCAAGTAGTTCTAGTAAAATCATCCACAATTGTTAGGAAATACTTATGACCACTATGAGTTGAAACTGAGTAGGGCCCCCAAGTATCTACATGAATAAGCTCAAAAGCAGAATTAGTGGAAATATGACTGTGAGGAAAAGAGAGTTTATGCTGTCTTGCTTTAGGACAAATGTCACAAGTCATGATAGAATCAACATCAGAATTAGAAAGCACATTTAATTGTCTCAATTTGTAAACAGGCAAATGGCCTAGTCTACTATGCCATGTGGCATTATAACAATCAGATTACAAAAAGACTTTGAAACAACTAAAGAAGAATCATGAGAAGGCTGCAATTCTTGTTTCAGCAGATAGAGTCCTTGAATGAGGCTACCAAGAACCAGAGGCCTCTTCAGTGAAGGGCCCTGAAATACACAAAAATTGTGAGTAAAGAATAGAATCCCTTTACTATGTAAACATAGCTTAGGGACAGACAAAAGATTGTGAGTAAATTGGGGAATGTAAAGGACTTTGAATAGAGATAATTGAGGATTTATATGGACTGTTCCATATTTACTAACCTAAATAACTTGGCCAGTAGGTAAGCCAATCAAAACAGGGGTAATGAAAGTTTGAACATCAGATAACAAAGAAAAATCATGACACATATGATCTGATGCACCAGTATCAATAATCCATTTGGATTGTTTAGAAAAAGTAGTGTATGCCATGATACCTGCAAAATTAGCTTGACTAATTGTTTGAGCATTCAAAGATTGACCAGATGGTGATTGAGTGTTCAACTTCTGCAACATATGAATAAGATCTGCATATTGCCCATTATTCATAGTAGAATTGTTGTCCTCATTATCAGGAATTTCTTCATTAGCAACAGCAGCAGCAAATTTTCTAGGCTTAGTAAATTTGAAGTCCTTAGGAAAACCTATGAGCCTATAACACTTGCTAGCTATATGCCCATTATTCTTACAATAAGAACAAACCAGATTCTTCTTGTTTTCAAATTTTGACTGATTAGTAACATTCATAGCAGCAGCATCACTTATGAAAGTACTACTATGATGAATCTCTCTTTGAGTTTCATCTTGGATTAGAATAGCATAAGCCTCAGAAACAGAAGGTAAAGGTTTAGTCATGATTATATTACCCCTTATACTATCATATATGGAGTTTAAACCCATAAAAAATTGCATTAACTTCTGAGTTTCAGATTTCTTAAGGAAAGCAGCATGTGCAGTACAAGAACAAGTAATTGGAGCATCAAGAGATGCTAATTCATCCCATAGCATCTTTAACTTGGTATAATATGTAGCAATGGAATCAGATCCTTGAGAACATAAATACCTTTCTGAATTTGATAATGGCTTGGACCATTAGAACCTCCAAATCTTTCATTCAAATCTGTCCATAACAAACTCGCAGTCTCCAAGTACATAACACTTCTACTAATTTCATGTGATAAAGTGTTCAAGATCCAAGAAATTACCATGTCATTACATCTTTTCCAACACGCTAATTAAGCAGCAGTTGTAGGCTCCAAAACTGTGCCATCAACAAATCCGAACTTGTTTTTGGCAGATAAAGCTATAGACATAGATCGTTTCCATGCAGCAAAACTTGTTCCATCAAATGATTTTGAAACAAGTTGCATACCAGGATGGTCAGAAGGATGAAGATATAAAGGATCAGATGAATTTGTTGCCATTTTAACGAAGAAATTTGAGAAATCAAATGGTCAAAAAACGAATAGAAAATGATGATTGAAAGCAGAATATCAGATGAATCGCTACTAGAGAGTTACAGGAAATGATCGGAAAATCAAAGGAAACAATTGCCGGAAATTGATCGGAAAATGGAAGACGATGATCGGAGCTATCAGTGCTCTGATACCATATTAAACGAGAAGATTGAGATGAATTGAAACTGTTTTCATTGATTAATCTCTGATTACAAAGCTAGCTCTATATGTACATACATGCAGCAAACTAACAACTAACTAACTAATTGCAACCATGATTAAGTTAAACTAACAAATTGTTAACCATGGTATAGTAGTAACAAACACCGGGTCAATCTTGATCCGATAAGAAGTCACGCGGATCTTCAGCTTCTTCTATAATGGAAAACACGCGGACTCTTCTTCCGACCCGATACTTTCTTATGACCCGGGTGTATATCACAGATACACACTTCGACACCCGGTCTAAGCATTCCAACAAACGTAGCTATTACAGTTACGGGCATAGGAGCGGTTTAGAAGTTTTGTACCGAGGACAAGTTCAAAATTCAATTTTAAAAAAATCTTTGGGTCCTAGGTATGTTTTTAAACGAAACACTTTATTTTCTTCATAAAACAAATTATTATTACTATTTATCTAACTTGACATCCGAACTAGTTCTTCTTAGATGGCGGGAGCCATTGAGTCCACACCTTCGCATGTATTGAAAGCATTTCATTCTCAGTTACAATCCTTACGCGGCGACCATGTACTTGTAATTATATTTTATTTAAATTGTCCTAAATATTGTTCTAAGGCCATGCGGTATGCATGGCCCTCCGGCGTTTTCTGAACCACCGCGATGCAAATTCCGTTCCTTGCCTGCGTGATCAACTGGCGTGCTTTTTCTGCGTGGAAATCTCCAAGCCGTGAAGAGAGGGTACCAACCAATCATGTGATCCAATGTTTTTTTTTAACTAATTAAATATTAAATCACACCACATGAAAAAACCACACCACCATACCACCTTCAATATGATACTTTGGTGTGGTTCAGTAATCGCTTACGTGACGACCACACCATTACCTCACCACATGGGTATACCACATGCCCTAATTATATATATATATATATATATAGGGTAAGGTTCCTTGGAAAACTACTATTATTTGGAAAACTGGAAAACCAAAGGAAAGTTATATTAAATGAAGGCTATTTGGGTAATTTGACATTTTTTTTTTTTTTTGGTTTCACATATATCCACATGATAACTTTTTAAAAAACAAACAAAAAAAGAAAAAAAAAAGACAAAAAAACAAAAAAAAAAAGAGAAAAAAACGTTTTTTTTGTTCATCTTGTCCATCCGACTATGTTGCATATATGCAACATAGTATGTTGCATACGTTGCATATATGCAACATAGTATGTTGCATATATGCAACATTGTATGTTTCACATGTTGCATATATGCAAAATAGTATGTTGCATATATGCAACATTGTATGTTTCATATGTTGCATATATGCAATATAAAAAACATACAATATTGCATATATGCAACATAGTCGGACGAACCCATAAAAAAAGAACGTTTTTTTTTTAGTTTTTTTTAGTTTTTTTTTAGTTTTTTTATTTTTTTAAGGTCGTAAGGTGGAAATTAGTTGGATAGACACGGAAATTTAAAAAAGAAAAAAAAAGGAGCACCAAAATGACCTAAATAGCCTTCATTTAATATATTTTTCCTTTGGTTTTCCAGTTTTCCAACTAAAACTTAGTTTTCCATTGAACTTAACCCTATATATATATATATATATATATATATATATATATAATTTAGATTGCAAATGAATAGTAAACTTTAGTTTTCTTTTACTTTAGTCACAAAGTTTTTATATTTCAAATTTTACCACATAATTTGTAGTGTTTTTAATTTTAGCCATTATATTTATACTAGAAGGTGACCCGCCCGCGCGTTGCGGCGGGCCACACTTCTATAGTTTCTTAACAACTGTTCGTTTATATTTACTTGTGATTAGTTGAGATGATTTTTTTTTGAGTTTATACCTATTTCACTTATAAACGCCTGCAAATTGTATGTCACACTTTGTTTACATTGTATTGTTTCAATGGTTATCTAGACATGAAAGTGGATTGTTGCCAAGAGTACATGCCCTATGCTATTCAAAAAACTTGCATTCATTTTCATACGCGTCTTATGATATTTAATATTTAAGGAGCTGCATCAAAAGAGCTTGTGATGTGTGGCAATCTGTAGGTAATTTTGATCACTCGTTTTCTATGGCTTTTTTCAGTGAGCCTTGTTTGTCATCTGCACAACAGTTTTAGTAATGTGAGCAATCATGGTGAGTAAATGTGGCTGAAGTTTTTTTTTTTTTTTTTTTTTTTGCTATTGTATTACCTGATGAGGATGTGAAGTACCTACGTGATATCTTTGCTGCTGGTGTTTGGGGCTGTGCAGCAAAGATAGCTGCAGCGGTTTCTCTGAATGACTTTGACCTGAGGGTGTGGAGATGTGTTCAACAACTACCAACGTGTTGTGTTGGAGCCTGAGAGTGTAATTTTTAGAAACACCAATCGACGACAGTATGGGATTGGGCATTATTTGAGGACCAAGTCACTGCAAGTAATTCCAAGAGTTACTGACATTGTCTCCTTGAAGTTCATATGGGCTCTGTTGGCGTTGCAGGTTTCTGAAACAGTTGAAGAAAAATGTTTGTGAGGTGGTGGTTAACTGTTTATTTTTTTTTAATTATTACCTCTCGATAATCTCATGTAGGTTATGTAGAGAGGGATCAATGTGTGTTGCTATGATATCTTTAGACTCTAACTGAAGTCTACCTGTTTCATTTTCATATCAGAACAGTTGGGCATTAGATTTAGATTTAGTAGTCAGAATTTAGATGTGCTGAAATTTTAACTCAGAATTGTAGGAATAAATAAAATTCTGTTTTTTTGTGTTATACCTAGGAGTTGAAGTGTAACAACTATCATTTTAGTTCTCAACATAAACGTACCTTGAAATTCGGTGACCTTTGCGGAAGCAATGGCTAAGATCTTTTCAATGACATTACCTTTCGTGAACGAAAAAGCTATCTTTTCCCAAAGGGTAAGAGCAATGAGGTTGCTACTGTAGCGTAGTGTAAAGGGTAAGGGGTGTTACTACTGCTCTGTTGGCAACCACTATGGATGTGGAGTGGCTGACAACTCTTCCAGTTGGTTGTGGTATTGTGCATACATGCCCATTGATGGCATAATATCTATCAAGTTTCATCACCGGCTCTAGCTTCTTGTCGTTTTTGTCAACCTTTGCTTCTATTGCATTGCCCTTTTTGAATGTAGATAAATGAAATGTCATGAATAAGAATTAAAGGTATAGGTATTCTACTCGAGGGAAACATGTTACGAACATACATGTGCATTAATGTGCAAGTAGAACTTGTCTTTGCTTTCTTGGGTTCCAATATAAGGAATGTGTTTCCTTATTAGCCTTAGATGCAATGGGAATGGCTTGTGCCTTGGCTTTATGTATACTACGCTTTTAGATGTCATTTCGAATTAATGTTGCGTGATGTTGTAGTAGGGATAATCTTAGTAATCAGATCTATAACAAAAAAAAAAAAAAGGAGTAACAGATATTTATGTACAATTCCAGTAATCGTATGTATAACATGGAAAAAAGGAGCGTGTATATTTCTGTGAAGTGTAAGTGTTTGTATCTATAACAGAGTAGTAATTAGATCTGTAACGGGAAAAAAGAGTAATGGGTATTTATGTACAGTTTGAGTAATTGTATGTATAACAGAAAAAAAAAAGAATGTGTATATATGTGTGCAATGTAAGTGGCCGAATCTACAACAGGAAAGAATACAGTTATGCATATTTCTGTAAGTATGAAATAGCAACACATTCAAATACAGTAAGGAGACCAAGTTCAAGACAACTATAAATTCGAAAAATATCTCAAAAAGCGTAAAAAAGGAACATGTAAGTAATAACCTATAAGAAAAGATGATTAATAAAACTAATAGAAAGAAATTGGTAAAAAAAAAGTGGCACTTTTCACCTCTCTATTAGGCTATCCGTAGTGGTCAAACCCCTCCCTTGGGCGTTTTCCGCCATGTGGCATCCTACGTGGAGAGGGGCTTGAAAACTAATGTTGTGTAGTGGGATAAAGTACCTTTCAAGGTCCAACATCATTAAGGCACTAAGAAAGATAACAAACAAATAAGGCACTAAGAAATTGTTTTCAAATACTGTTAATACTGGATGATGTAGTACCTGACTCATCAGCAGGTATGCGGTAACTTTTATGTTTAAGCATTAAAGAATGAATAAAGAATGAATATGGGAAACATAACAACTTGATGTATATACCTTATTCTATGCCTTATTTGTTTGCTCTTTCATCTTAAAGCATGAACATGTTAAAGCAGTAATATGTTTTCATCTACGGTATTTGATGAGTCAAGTATTGAAGCATGAATGTGGGAAACAAAACAAAACAACTTCAATACAATTAATTTTCCAAATCTGCAGGTATTCGATCAGAGAAATAACCAGAGAAGAACACATGCGACCACATACAAATAAGGTCAGCAACAACTTCCCCCTAATTCTAAACACCCACCATCCAAAATTTCAAATAACGGATCTAAAGCATTGAACTACAAAATCGGACACAAAAACCAAAATTCAATGAAGCTCAATCGGAAGAAAACACAAACCAAATAAATGTAAACATAAAGAAGCATACATGCAACTACATATATATTAGGTCAGCAACAACTTCCCCCGATTCTAAACACCCAGCCTTCACAATTTCAAATTAGCTATCTAAGCCATAGAACTACAAAATCGTACACAAAAATTGGAAAGAAAGCAGAACCCAAACCAACGTATACATGAGAAAACGTACGAAAAGCAAATAAATAGCAGAAAAAATCAAACATGCAACAGAAAAGAGAGAATAAATATTACCTGAAACAAACAGCACGGACACTACCGAAACGAAACCTGCATGATGATATAGCAGCAACAAATAAAAAACATAATCCAAGATCAGGAAGCAATGTCAATAGAAATCACAGTAACTCATATCGATCATTCCCCACTACTTTCCCCTCAGTCAAATTTTTAGCGCTAGATCCACTCAATTACAACGCACCTCGCTACCCCTGGTAAAAAAAATTTAACCATTTTGTGAAGAGGCCGCTGATCCCTCTCTTCTATGTATGTATCGGCGTAATGAATGGGAAAAAGAGAGAGGTTGAGATAGGACCTCACGGAGGCAATAGACGGCGGCGTGGGGCAATGGCAGTGCAGGTCGCCGGTAAAAAAAAAAGTAGGCGGCGAGAGATCATATCCGAGATCTAGAGATTTAAGAGAGACAATATGAGAGAGCTGCCATGCTATGTGTGGTAAAGAGTAAAGAAGATGTTTATGTATTGTATAAACACGTAGCTGCAAAAGAATCATACTTTTGAAATGTATTATTCCTATTGGTCCAAAGAAATCCAAAACATTGATGTGTAAATCACCTAAGTGGCTGGAAAATAACATAACTTTCCTCACAAATAACTTTACAATTTGTAATTATATAATAATATATATATATATATATATATATATATATATATATATAGTGAAAAGTTCATTGTAGACACCCTCATAAGTGTAGACATGTAGACACCCTATTTCACCATTAGATCTCTTGATCTAGTGGTTGTGATAATTTCATTTTTTCCTTTTTTTCCTTTTTCTAATTGTTCAGAGCATTTCACATGTGAAAAAGAGCTATTTCACATGTGAAAGTGTCTACAATGAACCTCACCCTATATATATATATATATATAGGGAGAGGATCATTTGAGAACCAATTTGATTTGAGAACTAAAAAGAACTAATTTGAGCCACAAGTTATTTACATGTATCCCCCCTCCCATGAATTGTAGTGGTCCCCCCTGAAATTTGTGGTTGAGATTTAGTTCTCAAAAGTTCTCAAAACAAAAAGTTCTCATTTGAACCTAACCCTATATATATATACTAGGTTAGTAACCCGTGTATTACACAGGTTGAATAAATATTTATAATAATGAGATAAGTATAATAAAATAAAAATTGATATGAGATTTAAAAATTATGGATATGGATGATATAATTGTGAGATCATATCAAATAGTTATTTTATAGTAGTTAAGTTAAAAGTACATTTATAGTAAATTAGAGTATTTCGTATATCACAGTTGGAAAATAAGTTGCTTAATGGTTTACTTTAAAGTGGTGTTGAGAATTACAATAATAAAGAATTATTATTATTTAGGATTACTTGAATTCAGAGAATGTTAAAAGATAATTAGAAAATGTTGAAGATGATAATTGAACTCTTTAAAGTTACTTTTCAGAATATAAAATAAAAAAAAATGTTTGACATTTTAATATTTTAATTGAATAAATCAACCACCCTAATATATAATATTTAAATCAATAAATATTAGTAACTATTGTTACAAATTAAAATTTTGAATGTTACATCTCTTAAAATTAGAAAATTCAAACAATTTATATAAATATGGTAAGTTAGTTAATAAATAATTTATGTGAATATATAAGTAATAAATATTAATACAAATTCATAACTAATTTTAGTTAAATGTAGTGTTAAATTTTAAATTTAGAAAGTTGAAATATTAAATTTGGAAATTTTGAATTCTTAAATGAAAAAAAAATTGAAATTAAGTGTGGTGTTGATAAGTGGATTATTGAGGTGGATGATGATTTGGACACCCTAGTAAAGTGACATGTGGACACTTTTTTATTGCTTTATTAGAATGAAAGATATATATATATATATATATATATATATATATATATATATATATATATATATATATATTAGGGTTAGGTTCAAATGAGAACTTTTTATTTTGAGAACTTTTGAGAACTAAATCTCCACCACTAATTTCAGGTGGGGAACACTATAATTCATGGGGGGGTTTTCCATATATATAAACTAGTGGCTGAGATTAGTTCTTTTTAGTTCTCAAACCCAATTGGTTCTCAAATGATCCTCTCCCTATATATATATATATATATATATATATATATATATATATATATATATATATATAATTTTGATCATATTTTTTTTTTATAGTTTTATACTTACCACAAAAGTTTTAGACTTTTACATTTTATACTCCTTAACCTTTTTATTTTCGTTTTTAGTATACTTTTTATAGTTTTATACTAAGACCACAAAACATTTTATACTTTTACGTTTTATAACCTTAACTTTTCTATTTTCGTTTTTAATATATTTTCAACTTTGTCCACATTTGTTTTATAGTTTTATACTTTGACCATGAAACTTTTATACTCTACGTTTTATACCCTTAACTTTTCTACTTTCGTTTTTTAGTATAATTTTTATATTTTTACACTTTAACCACATAATTTTTAGACTTTTATGTTTTTACCCCTTAACTAATTTCCTACTTTAGTTTTTTAGTATACTTTTAGAGTTTCCGAATTTGGCCACGATTTTTTTTTAATAGTTTTATACTTTGACAACGTTAAGACGTTTTCTACTTAAACTGACGGGTTATGAGTGGCCCGCCGCAAAGTGCGGCGGGTCACCATCTAGTTTGTAATAAAATAAAATCCACTTTATTTGGATTCCGTATGTTCAATGTTTCAATCAACTACCGCCAGCGTGTAGATCCGCCGATCCAATGAACATAGTTATATGACTGAGGAGTGTGATATAATTTTTTGGAGTATATTGTTGAGCCATATTCACCTACTCGTGTAATGAGACAATTTGGAAAGCTTCCAAAAATCCCTCCACCATTAAGAATGACCGAAGACGAACATCACAAATTGCATGGTTTAAATCGGATTGGAAAAAGTAATAGGGATTATGCATGAGAGATTATGGTTTCATGGTTTGCTACACAAAGTAGCAAACTTCACTTTAATATATTCTCTTCAAACTAGAAATGATGTGTAGACAGAGGAATATATTCTCTTCATTTGAAAAAAAAAATCAAAAAAAATCAAAAAAAATAAAAAAAAATCAAGGTTCCAACAAATATTGTTACTATGAGTAATAAGTTTAGTTTAACTTTAAACAATATTCTTATAAAGTGTATTTATTTTGTTACTATACATATTACGGCGTAACATTCCTTTTATTGACAACACTCATCTTCATTCTAAAAAAATGTATAAACAAAAAAGGAATTTTTACATATATCCCCTTGTTAAGACACTTTATTACATATTTACCCAACCTTAAACTTAAATTACATATATCCCCTTTGGTCCATGAAATTACCCATATACCCTCCTAATTTTTAGAAAAAAAATCATAAATCTAAGGAATAATATCAATCTGACATAATAGCAATTGACGATTGCGTTTCCCTCCTCAGTCCTCCCGCCTGCTTCTTCAACCTTCTCCGAACTCCAATCGGCGATCTTGACTGTGACGACGACCGCTTGCCGGCAGCGACCTTTACTGTGACGGTGACGGTGACGGACACCCTTCTACGACCTTGAATCGAGATTCTTTTTTTGGTTCATATTACACAGTAACATCAATTTCAATCCAGAATTCAAGATCGGTTTTATTTTGTAGCTTTGTTTATTCGGTAGCATGTTTAATAATCGATTTTAATATATAGCATTGTTTATTCGATTTTAATTTTTTGATTCCAGCAACATGTTTAAGTAGCTTTGTTGATTCCAATATGTGTACAGTAGATTTGTTTATTCAATTTTAATATATATTTCTACAGCTAAACTTTGTACAGTAGATTTTTTTTAAACGGTTGCTTTATTCCACCAACAAAACAACACCAAACCAAGTAAAATATGTAATTCATACTTTGCATATATGTATGTAATTAATTATATTATAAGGGGAAATATGAAAATAAATAAGGGTATAATAGTCTTTTAATAAGTTATATTAAATAAATTTGGTAAATATGTAATATATATGGTTTAGGAAGGGGATATATGTAATTAAAATTTAGGCTTGGGTATATATGTAATAAAATGACTTAACAAGGACATATATGTAAATGCCCCAAGAAAAAAAATTCCTTTTATTGACAAAGATACGTCTACTTCGTTATTTTCTCTAACATATTAGAATATACTCATAAATTTTTCTATTTAATTAAATTATTTAAAAAAAACAAATTTGAGTTATTTCAGCAAATCGCCATTATGTGTAACAGAGAATATATTTTAGTGTTAAGTGTCTAAAGAAAAAAAAATTCAGAAACATCTAACAACTCCATGTTGAATATATTCTCTTTAGTGTACATTTAAAACTAAATTTAGAGACAGAGAATATATTCTTAAGGGTTTCATTTAAGTTTGTTATTATGTGTAGCAAAGTTTATTTTAATTTTTAGCCATGGAATACACTCACAGGTGGTAAAAAAAAATATTCTCTGGAATAGTGACAAGTTAGTTGGTCAAAGTAGCAAACTTTAAGTTTGTTAATGTAAGTAGCAAAGTCAGGAAGTTTGCTACTGGATGTAGCAATCTCAGTCAAGTTTGCTAATGCGAGTAGCAAATTTCGAAAGTTTGCTATTGTGTGTAGCAAATTCAGTGAAGTTTGCTACTGATAGTAACAAAGTCTGACAACTTTACTACTGTCAGTAGCAAAGTCTGACAATTTTGCCAGTGCCAGTAGCAAACTCTAGCAAGTTTGCTACTAGAAAGAACAAACATTTACCAAATACAAAAAAATTCACACCCATTTACCATTTACCTTTTTTAAATAACACCATTTTTTTAAAAAAAATCAACAAATGCATGACACATGGTGTTCGTATTTAACTCTATCAGAACTCCGTGAGTTGCTCTTTTTCTTTCAAATTTTGTTTAATGCATATTCAAGTGATTATTAACATATATGACCAATTGACAACAAATCTCCAATGAAGATTCAAGTTGAACTCGTATTTCCCTTTATAGAACAAGTAAAAACCATTGTCACCAAAGAATGTTCAATGCAACTCACATGGTCTACAAATTTTAATACAGACCCAAAATTAAGCTTATAAAGTAATGAATCCTTTAGTCTTGCCGTTTGGCCTTTTGATTTATGAACATGTTTGGACGTCTTGCTTGAGAGTTGACATGGGACAAGCTCATTAGTTGGAGTGTCTATATCGGTGTAGACATTACACTATATAAGGGTAATAGTAATGGGTTCGGGAAGGTGGGATCGGGGCTGGTCGGTGGCCTCGGTTCGATCGGGAACACCACTGCGGTGGTGTCGGGGTCACCGATCGGGAAGGTGGGACGGGGTACCGAGACCGAAGGAGAAAGGGGTCGGGAGAAGGAAATGGGTTTGTGGGGCCCCCCCAAAACAGCTCTTTCAGGTTTATTTTTAAAAAAAAAATTTAATTTTTTAAGTGTTTGGGGAAATGGGGGTGTGGGGAAACCATTACCCACAAAATGGGAAAAATGGGAAGGGGTGGAGAATGATGAGGTGGCACCAAAAATGAAGTGGGGAAATGGGGAAATGGGGAGAGTATTACTCTTAACCTAACAAAAGACACAAAGTAAAAATATTTATATTATTCACAAAAATAAAATATTTACTAATAAATTTTCCTGCTAACTGGACAATAATAAATTCTCCAAGGTAATATGCGAATTGCAGGCATATAATATTAATCTACATGAAAAACTCATGTGCTGGCTTGGTGATGGGACACATACAAAATTTTTGGCTTGATAATTGGTGCAGCTTGGGTTACCTAAAAGATGTTTTTCCCAATTTATTCCGGAAAGAGGTTATCAAAGAATGCTTGGTATCCCAAAGAATTGCGGAAAACAATTGCTCCTTAACGTTCAATTGGCAGTGGTGTGCGTCTGTGCTGGACCAGCCGGCATAAACTGAACTTGTTTCATGTGCTGCGGCAATTGCTTCGGTTTGGTTACCCTTACGCAAAGACTATTGGGGTTGGGGAACGGAGACATTTACGAATTCTCTGTTGGCGTGATCAGAAAGGAAATTGAAGCCAAAATTTGGTCTGGACTCCGGAGATAGCCTAAAAACTCCATGGCTCAAGTGGGCACCTCTGGAAGTCAACGCATTTGCTTGGAAAGCCGGTTTGGACCAAATCCTTTTCAAACAAAATTTGCAAAAAAAGAGGAATTGTTGTATCTGATAGGTGTGATAGATGCTCCATCCATCAGGAAACCTCCGATCATCTACTGATTAGATGTAAGTTTGCACGCGCCACAATACGGGATATGGTGCAACTTCGAGTGGTGCAAGAACGCGAAAGATATGATCTACACAGTCGCACACATTCTTTCTGTTCACGAATCATGGCCATTCTCAACAACTCAAAAGATGGTTCTTCATGGTGTTTTCTTGACAGCCTCATGGTGTATTTGGAGGGTGTAAACGAGCCGAGCCGAGCCGGAGCTCGTCTAGGCTCGAGCTCGGCTCGTTTAAATTTAACAGAGCTCGAGCTCGGCTCGATTCGAGTTTTATTACTGAAGCTCGAGCTCGGCTAGTGAACAATTTTTTAAGCTCGAGCTTGGTTCGGGCTCGGCTCGTTTATTATTAATTATTATTTTTTATATATTTTTATAATTAAATTTGTATATATTTAGAATTATACTTTTCTATAAAGAAAATAATACATATTATTTACTTATTTTATCATAATTTTATATATAATAATCATTATTTTTTTAAATATATTTAAAAAATTATATAAATAAAAGCTCGATAAGGCTCGCAAGCCGGCTCGAGCTCGATAGGTCGCTCGGGCTCCAGCTCGATTATTAAACGAGTTCTATTTCAAAGCTCGAGCTCGACTTGAGCTCGTTAAGGCTCGGCTTGTTTCGAATATTAAACGAGTCCTATTTCAAAGCTCGGCTTGGTCCAAACTACAGAGGTCCAGGCCAATCTTCTTTCACCAACCGTGGTCCAAACCGGCTTTCCTTTCTGATCATGGATTTCCAAATTAGGGGTGTCAACGATTATTAAACGAGTCCTATTTCAAAGCTCGAGCTCGGCTTGAGCCCGTAACTACAGAGGTCCAGGCCAATCTTCTTTCACCAACCGTGGTCGTGGCCGTGGGAATACAAATCGTCCATCAGGTAACACTCGTAACAATTTCCCTTGGGCATCTACTACTAATTCTGTTCATGGAACTTGTAGCAGATGCGGCATTGGACATATTCCATCGGATTGTCCTCAACGTGATCCGTCCACCATCAGGAAAAGTCGCCCTAGTGCCAACTATGCTGATCATAGATCGACTGCATCATCATCATGGGTTCCGGATACAGGTGCTAATAGCCACGTTGCTCCGGATTTATCCAGCATAGGTACTCCTGAAGCTTATCACGGTGATGACTCCCTTCATGTTGGCAACGGTAAGGGTTTACCCATTTTACATATTGGTTCCTCATATTTTTACTCTCCACAAAAGACCTTTTCCCTATCTGACATTCTTCATGTTCCACAAATAAAACACAACCTTTTGTCCGTTCAAAAATTTTGTCTTGACAACAATGTCTTCTTTGAATTTCACCCTTTTTTCTTTTGTGTGAAGGATATATCTACACGCAGTACCCTACTCACGGGTCCAAGTAAAGATGGACTCTACTCTCTTGTTCTACCGCAGCTTCGATCCGTTGCCAAGGTTGCTTACTCTGCTACACGTGCTCCTGCTACTGTGTGGCATCAACGTTTAGGCCATCCCAATCATCGCCTTTTAAAAACAATGCTATCAAAATATTTGCTTCCTGTTTCGAATAAATCTATTGACTCTGTTTGTGCTTCTTGTCAGTTGGGAAAATCATCTAAACTTCCCTTGTATGAAACTTCTTTTCGTAGTAGCAATGTTTTGGATTTAATCTTTTGTGATGTTTGGGGTCCTTCACCGACTATATCATTTGATGGCCATCGTTACTTTATGCTGTGTGTTGATCATTATTCTAAATTCATGTGGATATTTCATTTAAAACAGAAATTTGATGTTTTCACAATTTTTAAACAATTTATCACTATGGTTGAACGACAATTCAATCGTAAACTAAAACAGGTCCAAACTGACTGGGGTGGTGAATTCAGAAATTTATCCACTTACTTTGACTCCCTTGGCATTATCCACCGTCGTTCCTGTCCGCACACAAGCGAACAAAACGGAACAGTTGAGCGACGCCATTGACACGTGGTCGAAACTGGGCTTTCTCTACTTGCCACCTCACAGGTTCCACAACGTTTCTGGCACTTTGCCTTTAACACCGCGGTTTACCTAATAAACCGTATGCCTTCATCTTCCAACCACCATACATCTCCGTTCGAGGTCATTCACAAACGGTCCCCGGACTTCTCATTTCTTCGCATCTTCGGGTGTCAATGCTTCCCGTATCTCCGTCCTTATAACTCCCACAAAATGAGTTTCCGCTCCACCCCATGCGTGTTTCTCGGGTACAGCCCCGTCCACCACGGCTATCGCTGTCTTGATCCCACCTCTGATCGGCTTTACATTGCCCGACACGTTCGCTTCAATGAAACCGTTTTTCCCTATCAACCGACATCCAACATCCCTACCCCTCCTCCAACCGAACCATACACCACTTTCGCTCCCACATCTCCTGTTTTTTCATCCGATCCACCTCCATCACCCTCAGCTCCACACTCTCCTTCGACACCATCTTCACCCACATCTTCACCCCCATCATCGCCTCCCTCCCCTACATGCCCGACTCCCCACTCCACATCGTCCTCGGGTACCACCCCCTCTCCTTCGTCCGCCCCATCCGACTCACCCACCCACACCTCTTCGACATTCACACCTTCCTCCATTCCTTCCTCGGCTACAACCGAGACCTCCCCAACCTCCTCATCACACATACCTACTCCTCCACCCCCTCCCCCTCCCCCTCCACGCACCCGACCTTCCAACCTGCGTCCCAACCCCAAACAACGGGTTCCCTTTGATCCTTCTGCCTTTCATACCACCGCTTCCATATCCCCACCCCCAGACACTGAACCCGCTACCTTTAACGTTGCTAACAAATACCCTGAATGGCGTCACGCTATGGCCGATGAGTATTCTGCGTTGGTTGAAAACGGTACGTGGTCTCTTGTTCCACCTGTGTCTAGTACTAATGTTGTTGATTGCAAGTGGGTTTACAGGATCAAACGAGACAAAACAGGGGCACCGTCTCGTTACAAAGCCAGATTAGTTGCAAAAGGCTTTACTCAACTACCCGGCGTTGATTTTCATGAGACATTTAGTCCGGTCGTTAAATCGACTACTATTCGGGTTGTTCTCTCATTAGCAGTGTCTCACAGATGGCAGCTTCGGCAATTGGATGTAAAGAATGCCTTTTTACACGGTGATCTTGCTGAGACTATTTACCTCAAGCAACCCCAGGGGTTCATTGATCCAGCCAGACCTGATTATGTTTGTAAGCTACACAAATCCCTATACGGTCTTAAACAAGCACCGCGTGCCTGGTTTGCACGTCTCTCGACAGCTCTGTATCGGCTTGGATTCCATGGGTCAAAGACTGATCCGTCACTGTTCATTTATAATCACAGGGGTACGTTAATCTATTTCTTAGTTTACGTTGATGACATCATTGTTACAGGGAACAATCCGACAGCTATCAACAAAGTGGTCTCACAACTTAGCACTGACTTAGCTCTCAAAGATTTGGGTGATTTGGATTATTTTTTGGGTCTCGAAATTGTGAAGCACGGTTCTGACATCATTCTTTCGCAAAAGAATTACATACTTGAGCTTCTACAACGAGCTGGCTTGGCCAGTGCGAAACCGACGACCTCACCAATGAGCACCTCGGTTACACTTCACTTAAATGATAGTCCCTGTATGTCTGATCCGGTTAAATATCGCCAGTTAGTGGGTGCTTTACAGTATGTCACTTTATCTCGCCCCGATATTACTTTTGCAGTCAACACGGTTTGTCAATTCATGCATGCTCCTACAGAAAACCACTGGACCGCTGTAAAACGCATTTTGCGATATCTTCTGGGCACCTCAGGACTTGGTTTATTAATTCGGCACGACTCTGGTTCCACGCTTCATGCTTTCACCGACTCTTTTTGGAACGACATTCAAGCTTATTCTGACGCGGACTGGGCAGGGTGCCCTGTTGATCGTCGTTCCACCGGGGGATTTGCGATCTATCTAGGTTCTAATTTGGTTTCCTGGCAGGCTCGTAAACAGCGTACGGTTTCACGTTCATCGACAGAATCATAATACAAAGCTCTTGCAGACACGGTAGCTGAGCTTACCTGGCTTCAATCTTTAATGCGTGAACTCGGTCTTGTGCCCAACCGTGTTCCTACGCTTTGGTGTGACAATTTAGGGGCAACTTATCTCTCTGCTAATCCGGTCTTTCATGCTCGCACGAAACATGTTGAAGTAGATTTTCACTTTGTCAGAGAAAAAGTTACCCAGGGAGGCCTGAGAGTACAGTTTATCTCCACTCATGATCAAATTGCAGACATTTTCAGAAAGCCATTGCCTACAGAGCGGTTTTTGCTTCTAAGATCCAAGCTACAGGTCGTTAACCGGCCTTAGCTTGCGGGGGAATATTAGATACATGTTTGGTCTTAGTTTAGCTTATCTCATAGTAGAGGGGTGTCATGTGTATTTTATACTTATATATATACATTGTATTATCTATTCCAATATTAATACACAGAATACAATTTCCCTGTGATTCAATTTGGAGCCACTTGAAGTGCTTGGCAACATCAAACTTCAATCCTACACTTGGATCAAGCATAGAGGTAGAATGCCTTCATTAAATTGGCAATTATGGTGTAATTCTGTGTTTTAATTTCCTCTTGTAATCTAGCACCTTGCTAGCATTTTCGCTCTTAGTAAAATTTTTGACCGGCTGTCCAAAAAAAAAAAATTTGCCTGCTAACATATTCAAAGTTGCAGAATGTGGTAGATTTTTCGGCTAACAAATATGTAAATAAAACGTGAACCTGTATGAATATACAGAATCACAGTGGATAAATTAGTAATCCACCGGTTTGGTTAAGAAAACATATACTTGAGGGGAGAGAATTATGATTCCAGCAGGACATGTCCCCATAAGTCTGACTAGCTAATGCATTTTTACAAATCATAGCAAAAAAATATATTGATCCACAACATTCTATAGCTTTGAATAGGGCTATTTAGCTACATTTCATTTTATGTGGCTTGGATTATATATTTGGCTTATGCAAAAAAGACAAAGAGACAGAGAGGAGTCAGTTACCCGGCTGTCACCTGTAGCGGCTGTAACGTTGTAGCAGTAGCAATGTCGCCGCCTCACTGGTAGCAACTGTAACATTTCGGTTCAATTGTTCAAAAGTGAGATTGTTAACACAGACTAACGGGCTCATGGCTGGGAAGTCATGGAATTTAGGCTTTCTTAGACGAGCTTCTTTACTCGAGCAAGCTCACTTTGACTCGAAAATTTGAAGGAGACAGATTAGCTCGAGCCTAATATGATCAAGTTTTATCGAGTGAGTTACAACTTACAATCCAAAAGTTACATGAAGAGCCCTAGTAGCATAAAGTAGAGATTTAAATTCCCCGCTGTTTTAGAAGGTAATGACTTGAAGAAGATTGAGCAGCAGAGAGATCCCCACCGATGATGTGGTTCCATGACTTGTAATAACCCAAAGGATCTTCTTCCTGGTTTACGTTATCATCGTAGACAAGGCTGATACCATACTCCCTTACATTTGCATAATCTGGTCCTTCACCACCGTAGGAAAGATCAAATCCATCATAACCATAAGAAAACTGGACACTAACGTCTACACAAACTTCATCACCATCTTCAAACTCGCTGTTCCCAAATATCCAATGGCTTAACCATACTATTACTTCTTCATTAGCTTCTGGTATTACATAAATCAGTGGTTGGTACGTCCACGAGCAGTTCTTTGTAAGATTTCTTATTTGAATTCTGGAAGGACCAACTTCCGCGAGGCTTGAAATCGCACTTATGATGCACAAATTTAGCCCTCGTATCTTACCATTCTTAAGAGACGATTTCAAGGTAACTGATGACCCGTTGCTTCTATGAGTGATCCACTTTGGAACCTCTTGACCTTCAAGATATGTACTGAATATTCCATGTTCATAAAGCATCTATCAGATCCATCCAAAGTTTTACTAATTAGCTTCAGTCACATATATAAAGAAAAGTGTGTGCGTGAGAGAGAGAGAGAGAGAGAGAGAGAGAGAGAGAGAGAGAGAGATCCACCTGTGCTGGAAGTACTTTTCCTGTGCAATGGTAACACCCATCAGAATCGGCCATCGACACCTTGTAATGTTTCAGATACTTCACATTAATCCAGCCCAAACTGCGAAGTACCTCTTCATCAATTTCAGCTAAAACCTGCAATTTGAACTTGTCCTGAATCTCAGTCAAAGAATTAGCGTCATAATAGTTGACTTCTGGTGCTGACTTTTCTGGATGAAATGTTATTTGCTCCAATGAGAAACAGTCGTATGTAGTGAAACGCATTATTGTGTTTGGTGCAGACAAGACTGTTTTCAGTCGTTGACAGTTGTTTAAATTAAGATTATCCAGCCTACTAAGGGTTCTCACACAATCAGGCAGGGAAACAATTGGATTCCCTTCTAAATTCAGTTTCTTCAGCATTGATAGACTACTGAAATCCTTGGGAAAGAATTCATTAGACAATTTATTATTTTTGAGAGACAGAGTTACTAATGAACTTGGCAACGATATCAAAACGCTCTTTAAACTTCTCGGTAGAGCCTCCACAATGGCAGAAGAAGACACATGGGATTCTATGTTGATATTATCTGCCTGTAGCACTTCTAGTGACCCCATATCCTTTATCCCACATGGAAATTCAACAAGACTCGAACAACCATTGACTGAGAATATTTTAAGGTTCTTTAACTTTCCTATGCTCCTGGGAAGTTCCTTCAACTTATTGCATTGTGTCAGATCAAGGACTTCAAGTTTTTGACAATAAGCCCCAAGTGATTCACATACCTCAAGTAGACTTGTACATCCTGCGAGTGTCAACCTTTCAAGTAGAGGGAGACCAGAGAAGTTACCGACACTAACAAGCTCATGACAACTACTAAGATTAAGAAATTTCAGTGACCTGAGCAGCTAAGTGAAAAAATCGATTAAGATGCATGTTAGTGTTCTAAAATAAGTAACTAGAGTAGCAAATAAAACAGGTAGAACCTTAAAGCTTTATTACCTTGGGCTTTTTCCAAAGTTGTTGTAGTTTGCTATTAGACATGTCAAGAGCTACCATATTCTCCATCTGTAAGTCTGAAGGTATATAACTCAAAGGGAATCCATGCATACATAACCATCTTAAACCTTGAGGAAAATTCTTGTAGGATCCACTAAGTTGTACATAGTTCAGTTGGAGTAGCCTTAATTTACGCATCTCCATTAAAGAAAGTGTCTCAAAGTCACCTTTCGTTTTACGAAACAAGGAACGCATTCCCCAAACCCAACCAAATAACCACCAAATGACTGAGAGCAGTATGTGAACCCAATTTAATAATGCAAATGATCTTAATCCAAAGTTTTGCATGTTGACACCACTTGATTCTTTTAAAGTTTCACTCTCAGAAGTTCTCATGTCAAAGGCAAGTCCTTGAATTATTATTGTTCCCTAAGAATATAAAAAAAATGGACTAAAGAAGTTATGTGTATATACATAATACAAATAAATCAAAGCACACATAATAGACATATTTGATCACCTGTCTATTTTGCAACACGTCCAAACACTCATCGTGATGCCATAATATACTACGCTTCCATGGCTTCTTAGGTGATTCTTGACGGACTATATCTCTCCCCATGTCTTGAAGAAGCTGATGCATCATCAATTTATCAGATGATCCTACAGTGAGAAGGCATCTGTTGATGAGAATCTTGATACCAGATGATTTGCATATGCCACATGCTCTTAATATGTCTTCAGTAAACTTTCTATCTTCTCCAACGAATAAACAAGCAATGTGTTTAAACAGTTCCTTGTCTTTTTCAGATGGCAAAGTGTCAAAACTTATTTTCAGGACTTCTGAAATTTTTGGATTAATATCCTTCCCTAGTGATTCTAAGATATCCTCCAACGTAACGTGTTCACTACGTAAAGAACTGCCCAAAACTTCAAGAGCCAACGGGTGTCCTTTGCAATATTGTATGACCTTCATTGACTCCTTTTTGTCACTTTCATTGGGTTCATTGCATCCAAAGGCATGCCAACTTAAAAGCTGGAGAGATTCTTTATTATGTAGGCCATGAAGCAAGTGCTTTGTATGCTTTGGTGGAACTCGTGTTTCAAACAACCTACATTTTTCTGTTAACGATCCGTCTACAGATGTTATTATGATTTTGGTTCCTGGATGAAGGCCTTTTGTCCCGATTAACACATCCAACTGCTCATACTTATTTATACCATCAAGAACAAGAAGAGTTCTGTTTCTAAAAAGTGATTTCTCAATCTTAAAGGTGCCCACATTAACATTGTTTATGTCCATCCAACTTCCAACTCGAATATCTTTAAGGAGCTGTTTTTGTAAATCAAGCATTCCATATGGCGATGTACACTTCCTTTCTATATCTCCAAGAAAGCAGCTTCTTTCAAAGTCAAGATAGTGCAACTGAAATACATAGTTTGCTAAATATGTCTTTCCGATTCCGGCCATTCCCCATATTGTGAGAATTTCAGTGCTTTGCCTGGATCCATCTTTCAAGAATGAAGTGATCATTCTGATAGAAGACTCCCTTCCGATTATATGAGGGACTTTACTCCTTGTATGTAGATGTAATCTGCTACTAATATCTTTAACAACCTGTTCAATAAGTATTGTCTCTCGCCTAAAACCAATTCCAGTGACAACAAAAGACACCAAAATCAAGTAAATAGATAAAATAAGCACATCATGAGTTGTACCCTTCTTTATTTTAAATGTTTGTTTACAAAATCAAGTGGAATGTAATAGAACTTTTTCCATAACTGAACAAACAATTAATGTGCATATAACAAGTACTAGACATTTTCTTATCAAAACTATGCACTAAATCTCAAGGGTTCCCGCTCAAAATCAATCGAATATAAAAGAACCAAATTGAGCATATATAGGTTTTTAATAACAAGAGGAAGAAAGTGTTTTAACTACCTTCTGCCATCTGCTTCCTCCCCTTTCATATCGGCAACTTCCTTTAAGGCTTTCTTCCATTTCTCAATCTTCTGAGCCAATTGACTTCGTTTCTCTGCATTTGACTCCGCCTCCATCCTCTGTAAATGCTTCACCATTGCATCTCCGAAGCTGTTTTGTTGCTTTCTGACATCGGAAGGCTTGACGTAATAGAAGATGGGGAAAACGATATGTTTGGAGGTCCTTCGTTGCTCCATGATCAGTGCCAGTTCATCAAGGCACCATGTTGAAGAGGCGTAATCCTTGGACAACACGATAATAGAAGCCCTAGATGATTTGATTGCGTTCTCCAATTCCGGTTTTAAAAAGTCTCCGATCTGAATTTCTGAATCGTCGAAGAACGTGTCGATAGTGGCTTCCCGCAGTGCTTTGAGGAGATGATCGGTGAAATTATAGCGAGTATCTGTACCTCTGAAGCTTAGAAATATATCATATTCGTAAGTTGATAGAGAAGAAGAAGGAGAAGATGCTTCTGGAATTTCAGTAAGAACAGCCATTGAAATTGGAGGTTGAAGCAAACTCCTCAATGGGTGCCGGTGGTTAGATGATCGGAGATGAAGTTGACTTCGTCAAAAGTCGTCATTCGAATAAGACCACCCACATCGGTTGAGGTACATACGAGGTACATACGTCTGTCACGTCACGTTTTTCCCACATACCATAAAACCCACTTTTTTCCACATCAATAAAATACCCGTACTTCCCCACATACCACCCTATTAAAATAATACTAATATAAATGTTGTGAGAAGAAAAAGAAAAAAAAAATACAAACCCACGTATGTGGGTGTACGTGATTACGTACGTACAAGGGAAGTACGTACCTCCCAATGGCCAAAATTGCAACGTACTTTGTTACGTACCCACCGATGTGGGTGGTCTAAGTGTACTTGGAGTGGACAGGGAAAATGTGGCCCGGGTTTTTTCTTAACGGTAATCGAAACTAATCGAATTGCGTTACAACATCTTAAATAATTCATCAATCTCGAAACAAACTCATCTAAGTGTGATAAAACCCATATAAATCGAGATGAATCCATTTAATTAAATATGTTTACAGGTTAGGCCTAAAATTAACCACAACCCGTTTAGAGTAAAGCGGATCTAGGAGCGAATTTATGTACTGCTTTTGACATTCATGAGTTTTTTTTACAAGTAAATATACGATTTAATCTAAAACGAACCCTATGAAATTTTTATAACAATCCTAAACTGTAAAAAAAAATATAAAAATTAAACGACCCACAAACATATTACCAAAACTTATTAAAATTTAATTTCAAGTTTTAAAGAATTAAAATTTTACAAATTTAATTATATTACAATTACATATTACAAATAAATTTATGAAAATAAGACTAATTACCCTATATAACAAATTCTTAATATACGTGACCTACCACCCTCAAAGCATGATGTACCAATCACCTTTGCATCTTTATATTTACCTATTTTTAAATTCTTGAGCCTAATGTACCATTGTGTAATGCATGGACCTAGGTTTTTGTAGGTTCAGGAAATCTACCAAGACACAATATTGATATCACAAACGAGTGTGGAATCCTTGTAAGTGATTGATTCGAGAAGAAAGTAGATGAAAGAGATTTGATTAAGTGATGAATAACAAAAATCAAATCTTGAATGAAACACAAACTTTCTCGAGCTATTGAATCTAATCGTAAATACAAAGAGTGATGGAGAAATCGTAATCCAAAAGCTAGTTTAATCATAAACACAAGGGTTTATATACTACCCATTACAAAGCCCTAAAATCTAATCATAAACCCATTAGGAGCCGGCCCAAGTAAGCCCATGTCGTAATCTCTTTAAGCCCACATCGTAATCACTAAGCCCATTAACAAGCTAGCCCACATCTAATGTTCATGCCTCTAATATATAGCCCAACAATCTTCCCCTAGGCATGAACCATTAGACAGTCTATGGTAGTAGCAGATCAAATCTGAAAGTATTCTGCACATTGCTCGACCACCATTCTGTCACACCCCGAGAAATGACTGAATGTGGGCATGTGACTGATTTGGCATCATGGTCATGGTTATGAATGATGACGTCTAATGATCATTTAATTTAACCATTTGTCTTTCAAAAATATAAGTTTCAAACATTTATTTAAACATCTAAAACCGTGGCAGCGGAAATAAAGTAGTGGTTACATGAAAAGTTTTCCCAAAAGACAAAGTCATGAGATTTATAAACATAACTACCCTAAGGCGTAATGCGTCTAATCTCCAAAATGAAATGCATGAACACACAGCAGGCAGACCATGATATGACAAGCAGGATCGGAACAGAAAAACATGGAGTTGCAGTCTTTAATCACCTGAGAATTCAAGAATAAAAAGAGTCAACAGAATTGTTGGTGAGTTTCACAGGTTTAATGACACTGAACTGTTTGAAAATATGTTTGAAAATGTTTGGCTTGTCTTGATATTAGTTTGTTGACACTGTTGTTGTAAAGATCAAGCATGAACCTTGAATTCAAAACTAACTGTTTACCCACTCCTGATGTTCTTCCCCAAGAACACCGAATGACCAGAATAACAAATGTACCCCTTGACTATAACCATGGAGTCATGACTGGAGCGACCAAGTCAGAGTAGGGTCGTCAACCCAAATAGATCTATTTACAAGCTATCGTTTCGAATGAACTAATTGAATCCAATTAATAGTGGGACTTAGGCATATAACATGAATCAACATGAATACATAGATTGGGGAAACGAAAAGAACATGTAATCAGTACGTCTTACAGTTATCATAATATCAGACAAAATGAAGTTTGAAAGGCATTCAATGAATTCTCCCCCAAGTTAGAAAACAGAAAAGTAAAAGGGGCCATGAAGACTCACTTGTTTGAAGGTGGATGACAGATATGTTTGGTTGAACTTAGCCTAGCAAACGTCTACAAAGTAATGTTATGACGTATTAGGGTTTGGCTATCTTGAGTTAGTGAATACGTCACTCAATGTTCAAGGTTAAGTCTCGACTGTTGTTACCCGATGGCAATGATGGAAATCCTAGGACATTATTTATTGTTAAATAAATAATATTGAAGTTGATGGAGTTTATTATTTATTTGAATAAATAAATAATGATTACATATTCACGTTTGATAAATAATTATTGAATAATATGGATTATTTCTCATTAAACGTTAGGAAAAATCATAAATATTTAGTTCGCTAAATATTTGTAAGGTTTTGGACCTTTTAAATATAATCTTTCTTTAGAATGTTTCCAAAAATATATGAAGTTATATTTTGGTAAAATTAAGAGTATGGTTCGTCCGGTAGTTAATCGGTTTCGCTGGTTCGACCGTTATGACTTTCTTATGACGTTTTAGGTTTTCCTAACACTTAGGATTTGTTAGTAGACTTGTGTTAATGTGTTTTAGGGTCTTGAGTTGCCAATTCAATCGGTGGAAGTTTAACTTGTAAAATCCGACGTTTTCGAGTAACCGAAAGTTACAGTTTTTGTCCGGTTTGTTTATAAAACATGTTTTTCCAACTTTGAACTTTATAAACCATTTTTATATGTCAAAATAAGCATGCTTCATGTTCTGGACCAGATCCAATTCTTATCCGAAAATAAGTTATAATTTTTACCGAAAAGTCGTAGTTACGATATTTAATCGCTTTGTTTTCAAGTACTTAACTTTTCAAATCATTTTATATGTTTGTAAAGACATCCTTGGCAGCCCTAATAGTACATTACAAGTCCTAAGTGGTCACACGTTTGTCACAAGGTTTTAACTTAATTTATCACGAAAATAAATGATATTTTGTCACCGAAAATCCCATATATACATTTCCTTGAAGTTTTATGTTTTAGATCTTTGGTCAACACTTTTATAAGTTCAAAATCATTCTTAGATAGCTTTGGTTCTAGTTTTGGAATCAAAACTATAAGTGTCTAAAAGATTGGTAAAATTGTATATTTTCTTAAGGTGACAACAGTTTATGACACGCAGAATTGTGTGTCATCTCTGATCAGCTTTTGTAAAATGTATATTTTTCATAAAAATCCGATTTCTATCATTTTGTTCTTACATTTTACACCAAGTTAAGTGTTCCAATTTATTTTTAACATACAAGAACTAGTAGTTATCCAACTTGGTCATTAAAGTGGCATTTTTAACAAAACATACAAGTTATATATATTTTTTTGTCAAATAATCTCTTTAACATAAACTAGTTTCCATCACAAGCACATAACCATACTAACATACATGTTTTCTAGCAAGTCATACAACAACCAAATCAAGACTTATTCATGAACATGACATGTGACATATAGATATGAGAGATTTATAGAAAAATAAACAAAGAAAGTAAGTTTCCTCACTTAGAGTTTTCCGGATCGGTAATGACGATAATGGGTTGTTGAACTAAGCTTTCGGTTAAGCTCCAAACCCAACCTTGATCTTGAATGTGAAAGAAATGGTGATGAAAGATCAAGAGTTTGTCATGGATTTTGACAAGAAAACAAAAGATTAGTTTTGTTGTTCTTGAAAGATTAGAAAGAAAAGTGAAAGAAATATGATGAAATAGAAGTTGTTGATGGGTTTACCTTGATCAAAGAAGGGACTAGGAACTAGATTATGTGGTGGTTGATGGTGGAAAGTGGTGGTTGGCGGTGGTGTTTTACAGAGCCGAGAGAGAGAGAGAGATTGAGAGAAAGTGTGTTTGTCTCTCTTGAAGTTGTGAGGAATGAAATGAAATGTTTAAGTGTTTAAAAGGTGGTTAGGTGATGACTTGGGTTTGGTTCAAATGAACCGAAAATGAGGATGGTTTGGTTGGTTTGTGTATGCCGTAACCAAGAAAGAAAAAGAGGGGGAAAGGGTTGGTTTGAATCAAGTGGGTTTCTCTTGTATTTGTGTGTTTGAAATTTGAAACATGAAGTGTGTTTGTGGAGGTGCCTAGGCCGGCCAAAAGAAGAAGAGACAAGAGGGACAAAAGATGAAAATGGTGGCTAAGGGAGACAAGCATGTTGGGGTGTAAGTGGTTAAAACTATTAACCAAAGGATATTGTGTTTGGTCTTGTACTGTCCCTACATTCTTGTTTAATATCAAGGTGACAAATCATTTTAAACATGTGCTCATTGATCTTGTGATTAACCAACTAGTTAGGAGGTTGGTTAGGTTGTTAGGGACTTGGTTGTGTTTTCGGTTAGAACCGAATGGGAGAGGGAGGAAAGAAAACCAGGAAAAAGAAAAGGGAAAGGAAAGGGACGAGGGTCGAACTCGGGAAAGAAAGAGAGGAGAGTTGGGCCGGTGGCCCAAACCGAAAGAAAAGGAAAAGGAGACGGGCCAGTCTCGTGGGCC
Organism: Deinandra increscens subsp. villosa; assembly: GCA_039602395.1. NCBI lineage: Eukaryota > Viridiplantae > Streptophyta > Magnoliopsida > Asterales > Asteraceae > Deinandra > Deinandra increscens. The sequence continues at coordinate 81,122,027 of JBCNJP010000023.1, read as the reverse complement.
TGTGGGCCGAGAAAGAAAAGAAACGGGCTTCGGCCCGAAAAGAAAAAGAAGAAGAAGTGGGCCGGCGGGCTTGGCTAACGGGCCGAGGAAAGAAAAGAAAAAGAAATTGGGTCGTAGGCCTATTTGGGCTTTGTGGGCCGAACCGGGTCTCGAGTCGGGTCGGGTTGAGTCCGGTTTGGTCCTACGAGTCCAATGAAACTTCGTTTGGGCGAAACCGATGCCCGGAATGAAAAATGGATTTTTGACGTGAAACGAGTAAATGTAACAATAAAAATATTGTTTTATCGCGGACGTTTTTCGGATAATTGGAATGTCACTTGTCATGATTTGGCTTTTATTATTTTAGTGCACATACGACGTACTCCAAGTTTGAATTAAAATGTTTGCTCGACGTGAGCGGTTTCGTTTGAATGTTCACGAAATTTGTTTGACGGGAATAAATAGTTTGAAGGAAAAATAAATTGTTTGAAGTTGAAATGGTTTTAGAATTAAAACCGAATTATTGTTTGACTAAAATGGTCGTTTGAATAAACAACGTGTTTGAAATACGTTTGTCATTACGTAATAGTCAGACAAATATAAAATAGTCATTTTATATTTAGATTTCACAAAACAATGTTTATGAATTTCTTGTTATTGAAGTTCCATTTTGAACAGTGACGGAACCTTGGTTGATTTCCATTACGGGTAAATGTTGTCGGACCTAGATTGTCTATGTTCGCACGTAAAGTCATCTAATTTAGACAAATTAGCCTAATGCACATAGAATCACAGTTAATTGCACATAATTAATATATTAAAGTATACCTGGAAAGTACGAGTTGTCACACATTCATTTGCTACAATCCGGTTTGCTATTCCATGGAAGATCCCCACCCGTATAGCATTCTCAAGGTCATTCTCATCACTAAGAATTGGTTGGGAGGCAAGGAGCTTGATATCTTTTTCATCAAACCTAAGCAGGTCAACCGGATCGTAGAATCGGAACTGCCTCATCTTCTTGCAGAGCACTACCACCTCATGTGTCGTTGGATCATAAAACCAACAGTCAAAGTTTTTGACCAAGGTACCGTCTTCAATTTCATCCAACATCTTTATCACTCTTGTGCGTTTGGTGGGTGGTCGCCTTGCTTCACCTATTGGATCACCAGTTACTTGGTCAGTTCCAGTTTCAGCCCATCTTACCTGCTTCAGATCAAAGTTCACAAAATTTTCTGCCAAGTGGCTCATCAGGTTGTTCCGAACTAGATCTCCTTCAGTGTTGTTCCATCTGTTTATGTATGGAGCTCTCAGCAGACTTCTAATCTCAGGCTCAGTCCATGAGTGAAATTGGGCTCGAGTTCTGTAATATTCCACTGGACTGTAGCCATCACGGATTACAGCAAAAAGCTTCTTCTCAGTGTCATAGTGCCAGCACCGAATGGTTTCACGACTCCCCTTTTTGTCGATAGAGCTTTCGCCAACATCAATTGTGTATTGAGTGGGGGCTGGTCCTTGAAAGAACTCCTTGAACCAGTTGTCGTGACCTTCTGGTGCCTTAGAGATGACTCTACCACCACGAACATAATCAGCCATTTCAATGGTGGCATCTCCTTCATCATCATTCAATTCTTCAATAGCTTGGGCACCTTGAGAAGAGCCCTGTTCATTGACATTTGGAGCATTTTGGCTACTAGGCTTCTCCAAAATTTCCAGCTTCTTTCTTAGCTCTAAGAAGCTTGCATACAGGAATGCAATGCTTGCCTCATTTTTGCTCTCTGTCTCTTTCAGCTTCCTGTTCTCCTCCTTTAGCTCTCTAATCTCATGCTCTCTTCTTCGGTTTTGAGATAGTAGATAATTGATCTGTGGATCAGCACTGATTCGCATATCTATCGGAAGATCACCAGTTTGAGCAGTCTCTCCGACATGAGTTGGATATGGACGGAAGCTTGGTACAACAGGAGGCTGGCTTGCTTCGGTTGAAAGATTGATCCTTACAGGGCTTGGCTCTATAATCATGCTGTCTACGTCAAAGAATTGCCTTTCATCATGAACTGGGCTATGCTCATTCAGAATAGGACGTTCAGTATGGCTAGGAGCTTGTTCTAGAACATCAACTTGAGCTTCATTTTGAGGAGTGCTTGCCACATTTGCAGGTTCAGATGTGCTCACATCCTGAACATTCTCACTTGAACGACCATACACCATCATACTTAAACTTGACTTCAGAAACTTGAACCTGAGAGTTCTAGGATCAGATCTCTTTCTCGGTGATGGCGCACGCAATGGAACAGGTTCTTCAACCACGTCAGCTTCATTTACATTCACATTTAGCTCTGGAGGGGTTACTTCACTGCTTGTGGATGAACTCAAGTCACTTCTTGATCTCTTGTGGCTAATGGGCCCCAAATCACTATAGATATCATCATCTAATCTTTCGTTTTCTGGGAAGATATCATCCATTATATTTTCTTCATCAGAGGGTATGACCTCAGCTTCTTCTTCTTGCACATTCACAGCCGGAGTTGCAATAATATCATGCTCTTATGCCAGAGATGCATTGACTGGTTGCACCTCTGGTTCAGGGTCAGATTCTTCCTCTTCTTGTTCTCTTGCTACTTCAGGGAAAGCACCTCGTTTTGACCATTCCAGTCTTCCCTGAAAAGTACTTTTTCCCTTTCTATCTTGTGTTTGCAACCCAAACACACCGTTATCCATGATCTTAATATCTAGCTTCTCAATTCTTTCTTCGATCATCGGATACTTCTTCATTACCACCATCTGCACGAATCTTGGTGTCATAAGGAACTGTTCTCTGGTACTTAGGTCAGCATTCCCTATCCAGTCCAACAACATCATCTTAGAAAAGTTGAATTTCCAGTCTAAGGCCAGAGCAACGAATGCAGTCCCATGTAGCTTGTTTAGCTGATCAAAGCTTGTCCTTTTCCCCAAGAAGGACTTCTGTAGGTAATGAGCCAGACACCTCCAGTAGTGCGGCAGCAGCTTCTTGAATATAGGAGGGAACTTTCCTTCATATCCCAAGGATTCAGCACCCTGTAACACAACGGTCTTTGGGTACTCAATTGGATCTTCAGCACTGTCATTAATGTTCAACCCCTTTCGGATGTCTTCTTCAAGAATCACAATCCGCCGATTCTGAATTGTTGCGGTGATACTTGTCTTATCTTCACTTACTCTTGCTGTACCCCAGAAATCTCTTACAAGCTGCTCATCAATCAGCACGTTTGTTCTAAGAGCATGGTTTATCTTGCAAATGTTCAGCCCTGCCACCAAAGAGTAGAATAGCTGCATGTGCCTCTCTGGTGGGTCATCAAGATATACAGGGATGCAGTGGTCTCTCTGAAAATGGATTTCTTCATCAAGCATTTCGTCTGCCATCTGAGAAAACAAGGCAAATGCATCAAGCTTGAACGTATCAAAAAGCAATTATGTTTATTAATACTTTCTTGAAATTCAATTGAATATCAAATTTTACTTCTAAAGTTCAGAAAATTTCAATTTAAACTTTCAGGGAAAATATTTGATTTATACTAAAAAAAAGGTTCACAAACACCATTAATTTTAACTTAAAAACGATCAAGTTTGATGAGATTCTAAAAACATTGAGTGTTTGAGATTAATAACACTAGATTACGATCCAAGAGTGGGTTTACGATTCGAATATCGGGATTATGATCCTTCAAAAGGTTTACGATCGGGTTTAAATAGAAACAGTGTTAGCCCAATCGTAATCTCATAGTCCAATCGTGAATAGGTTAAAGAACCCTAAGTCCGATCGTAATCACCGAAGATCGTGAATACAGCTCATCGTAAACACAGTCAGTCGTAATCTCCGATCGTAATCAACGATCGGAAACGCCAATCGTCGTCTTCTACAACGCGAAAGTCGTAAACGCCAAAAACCGCCATTGATAAACCTGCAAAAACCTCGTAAACACGTTAAACCTCGTAAATCTTGTAACAAGAGCATCTATGACTACCTTTATGAGTTTCTAGCACAAATCCGACTTCAATGCACAAGTATTTCACACCAATACACAAAGAATACACGGTCGGTCTCGAGCTTCTTAAAAACCCGTGAAATCACAGAGAAACTCAGTCGATCAGAGAGGGGTTTGGGCGTATTCGAGGTCGGAAAACGATTACACGAGAGATGGTGAGGTCAGATTGAGGAGGAGGTGACCGGAGGCGGTTGGGATCGACTTTCCGGCGAGAGGCGGTGGCTAGGGTTTCGGTGAAGGATCGTAAATGCAGAGAGGGGGAGGTATCGTGAATGGCAAAAAGGAATCGGAAACAAGGGTTTTGTGTTAAAAGAATTTTCATTTTAACCCCCTCAACTCTTAAAAGTTTCAAAAAAAAACCTCCCAAACCTCTATTTAAATGTAAATTCTCATGAAAACGTGTTAACTTTGAAGATTTTGAGAATTTACGAAGCTTCCCCTCAGACACAAACCTCGAGTATCTGATCATGATCATAAAATAAAATTTTAAACATTTAAAGACTTGAAAGATAAAATAAACCATAAATCAATTAAACCTAATTACAGAAATTAAAAATTCACTTGCCTCGAAGCTGATGTAAATTCTTGGATCAAACCAGACAAATCTTTGACTGAAGAACCCTTTTCAACTTCCGTTACTCGACGCTCGAGACGATTTGCTCAAAAATTTTGAGATCAAACAAACTCACATCTAGATAAAAAAAAAATTTAAGTGCTTAAATATGGTACATAATTACCGTCATGTTTAGAAGTCCCCACACCCAATCGTTCATAGCAAAACCTACCCAACCTCAGAGTTTATTGAGGATTCACAAACCCCCAACTTGAGGAACCATGCATCACTGCTATGACTACCACTTATTTTCTTAATTATCAGTTGGTGATCAGGTCGGCCGCATAAGCACGCAGAGAAGACCAAACACAATAATTTATTTATTTTTATCATCATTTTTTTCCCTTTTCTTTTCATTTTTCTTTTTCTTTTCATTTTTCTGTGGTGTTGTCATAATTAGCAGAAACATGGCGTGTGGGAGAGTGAATACTAGGTGAATACCACTCTCAACCCATTTTTGCTGGGACTTAGTCTTTTAAACTATGTAAACTAGGATGGAAAACTAAACATATATAGAAGTTAAGTTTACTGCACTTACATGGATGATCATAGTTTTTGATTTAGCTTACCGAAACATCATCTTTGAGTCGTCTTTCACTTCTGCCTTACACGTGTCAGTCTCCGAATGTCTTGGAAATTTATATCACTTCCTACCAACTGAAGGCAAACAAAAGACATCATAAAAACCTCAAACAGATATTTTTTAGATTTTCTGAAACAATGATATTTCTTCCCCTGTTTTTATGAGACTTTTGAACCAAAAACACAATTTTTTTTAAAAAAAAAATAACTAAAAAAAACGAAAGCAAAACTATATACAAAAAGTTGTGATCAGATCATTCCTCGAAGGCAATCATCCTTAGGCCTATAACACACATTTCAATATTGGAACGAGCAAGGGGTTTTGTAAACAAGTCAGAAACATTTTGATCTGAGCTCACCTTTTCCAACTGAATCAACTTCCTATCATAGCAATCACGTATAAAATGTACCTTGATGTCTATATGCTTTGTTTTGGAATGTTGAACATGATTTTTTACAATTTGCAAAGCAGCAACATTATCACAGAAAATTGGAGTGTTTGTGAATTCCATACCGTAGTCAGTGAGCTGATTTTGGATCCACACTACCTGTGAGCATCCGGCTGATGCTGCCACATATTCAGCTTCGGCAGTTGATTTTGACACGGTATGCTGCTTCTTACTTTGCCAAGAGATGAGTCTGTCTCCCAAGTACTGACATCCTCCAGTTGTTGATTTCCTGTCAAGATCACTACCACCATAGTCACTGTCAGTGAAAGCAAACAATTGGAAATCAGTATTCTTTGGGTACCAAAGTCCAAGCCGAGGCCTGCCCTTCAGATACCTAAATATACGTTTAACAACAGCTAAATGAGAAAGTTTAGGATTAGCCTGATAACGTGCACACACACACACACACACTGCATGCATGATGTCTGGCATGCTTGCTGTTAGGTACATGAGAGACCTGGTCATCGAACGATACAAGAATTCACTCACTGGTTCCCCATCTACATCTGCTTTCAGTAACGGTCGGGAATCCATAGGAGTGGAGATTGGCTTTGAGTTCTGCATCTTGAATTTTTCCAGAATCTCATTCACATATTTTGCTTGGTGAATAAGAATCCCAGATTCATCTTGTTTTACTTGTAATGCCAGGGAAAAGTTCATCTCTCCTTGATCACTCATCTCAAACTTCTTCCTCATGATTTCTTCAAACTCGGTGCACAATTCTTCATTTGTAGATCCGTAGATGATGTCATCTACAAACACTTGCACCATGATGATGTCATCATTCACCTTCTTCCTAAACAGGGTTTGATCAACCACTCCTCTGATGTAACCATTCTCTACCAAATGCTTGGAGAGAGTCTCATACCATGTCCGTGGAGCTTGATGCAAACAATACAAGGCTTTATCCAGCAGATATACATGATCTGGATGTTCTTCATCCACAAACCCTGGTGGTTGACCCACATAAATTTCTTCATTCATGTCAGCATACAGGAATGTTGTCTTCACATCCATCTGATGCACCATAAAGTTGAGATATGTAGCCACGGCAAGAAATATATGAATTGCTTCTAGTCTAGCTACCGGTGAATACACCTCATCATAGTCAATTCCATGCACCTGTCTGTGCCCTTGAACGATCAGCCTCGCCTTGTTCCTCACGATTATACCCGTATCATCCTTCTTGTTTTTGTACAGCCACCTTGTGGGTATAACCTTCTTATCTTCTGGTCTCTTTACTAGTCGCCACACTCCCAATTTTGCGAATTGATTCAGTTCATTGTGCATCGCCTCCATCCAGTTTGGATCTTTTAGTGCAACCATCACATTTGGAGGCTCTATTTGGGAGATGAAACAGGAGTACATGCAGTGATTTATGTTCCCTGCACGGCTTCTAGTTGTGACTCCTGCTGTCACCGGTCCAACCACATTGCTGAGTGGATGATCTTTGTTGATTCTAGTGGTTTGGACATCTGGCACTGAAACAGAAACATACAGGTTAGTATCATTAACAGCATTATTCATACCTTGGGTTTCAGGCTCCTTCTAATCATCATGAGTTCCTGACGGTTCTGGAACATCCACAACAACATCCTTAGGAGCTGTTTCTGATACACTGTCTCTGACACTTTCAACAGATGGCCTCACTTCAGAAGCTGGAGTAACGATGTCTTCTTCGTCCAGATTAGGAAACATGTTTAAGGAGTCAAACCCTTTAAAGAACGCTCCATAATCGAAGATCCAGTCCGGTCCAGTTCCTGCATCTGTTGGATTGTCTTCCATCCAGTCAACATCAAATGCCTCGATTATCAGTTTGGTGGTTTTGTTAGACCCGATAAGCACTATTTGCAGAATATCCAACAAAATAGCATTCATCAGCTTTCGCTTCGAATTTCCCCACATCCTATTGAATTAGGACTGTGCAAGGACACCCGAAAGTCTTGAAGTATCCCACCCTTGGCTTTTCTCCATAGATGATCTGATAAGGCGTCTTCTCGTGTCGCTTGTTCAGAAGTACTCGATTCTGCACGTAACAAGCAGTGTTGACTGCTTAAGCCCAGAAGAAAATTGGTAATCTTGCATCACATAGCATGGTTCTAGCTGCTTCAATGAGAGTTCTGTTCCTTCTTTCAGCAACACCATTCTGTTGAGGCGTGTATGGTGCACTGAATTGCCTTTCAATACCTTTTACTCCACAGAACATGTTCAATTCAGCATTCTTAAATTCTGATCCGTTGTCTGTTCTGATAGCCTTCACCCGTTTGCTCAACTGATTCTCTATAAGAGTGACGAATTGTTTCACAAGCGCTGGCGTTTCATGCTTGAATGATAGAAAGAAAACCCAAGTAAAACGGGAGAATTCATCCACAATCACCAGACAATACGAGAACTTGCTGATGCTCTGAACTTGCATTGGGCCGAAGAGATCCATGTGCTGTAGTTGCAATACCGATGAAACAGAATTGACAGTCTTAGGACGATGCGGTAATCTGTGCTGCTTCCCCTTAGCACATGCAACACACTTCTGTACTAACGAAAAATCTGTTATAGGGAGGTTCCTTACATGCTCTCCCTTTGCCAGCTTTGACAGATTCTTCATATTAGCATGCCCTAGACGACGATGCCACAACAAAGCCAGATTTTCAGTTTGCTTTGAGATAAGGCAGGCTTCTTCTGACATTGGAGGATTTCCCATGTTGAGAAGATAAGAATTTACTCGTCTTGGAGTACGCATCAGAATACACTCCTCAGGAATCTTCACACCGGGCTTGAGAATAATACACTCCTTGCGGTTGAATAATACAGAAAAGTCTCTATCACAGATCTGAGAGACACTCAGCAGGCTGTGTGACAGCTCCTCCACATAATGTACGTCAGAAAAAGATAAGTGACCACTCTTAACAACACCTTTCTTGCTGATTCTACTACCTACACCTCCAGCAAACGAAACGCCACCTCCATCAAAGTCTTCTACCTCTTCCAAAAGCGATAAATCTCCGGTCATATGTCGGGAGCAACCACTATCAACATACCAAAGATTGTTAACAGTTCTTCTCGGCTGTCCCTACATGGATCAAAGATTAATTAGAGTCAGGTACCCAGGCTATAACAGATCTGGGCACACCTTTGGAGTCAAGGTAGTTAACTAATTTGAGGGACATTCCTGTTTTTCATTCAGTCACACTCAAGCTTTGAGTGTCGACTTTTGGTTTCCAAACAGGGTGTTTTTGTGGTTTCATCACATTTAGTGAGTTCTTGACTGACATAGATTTCGTTTGTGATGATGTGGCCTGTTTACCAGCTGGCTTTTTAACAGGTGTCCACTCAAGTTTCAGTTTTGTGTAAACAAGTTGTTTTGTTTGAGTGACATCTTTTTGTTTTAAAACCTATTGCTCTACCTTTGCTTTGCCATTAGGTTTATTAACTCTTTTGACTTTAGCCACTTGTTTCTCAACAAATTCTGGTTTTATCTTATCATTCCTTTTGTAAACTCCTTTAGATATATAAGTTGATTTTGGTGTTTTGGCCACATTCCACTTTTCAACAACAGGCTTTGTCCTTGGTGCCTTGGTGCCTTTGTGTTTGAAACCTTAGACTGTTGAGTCTTCATTGGTTCTAAAAACTGCTTCCCCTGAGACAAAACTTGTTGCTTTTGCTTTTGCTTTTCTCCTGTCATCATTTTCTCCAACATACTAGTCCGTGGGTTTTGCGGATAGTATGGTTGAAATGGTTTATTCACACAATTAGCAGCAAAGTGTCCTGGTTTTCCACATTGAACATAGTTCATGAGTCTAGGTCCATTGACATGGCTACAGAGGTATGAGCGTCTTGGATAAGACGACTTCCATTCTGGCTTATCATCCCATTTGTGTATAACATGTTTTGTATCTTTTTCTGGTTGTGTAATTAAACAAAATTGTTCTGATTTAGATTTGTTTGTTCTATTGAAAGTTGACACAACCTGGGGATAAGGCACAAAATCTTTGGGCTTAGACTCACGACCCACTCTTGTGTTAGGCACACGAATTTTGAAACCATTAACTTTTTCATTAGAATCAGAACTATGTTTTGATGACTAAGACATGACAGACTGTTTTGACTTGGACATATCAAGTTCTGACACATGTGCCAGAACATCATCCTTAGGTAAATTAAGACTAGAACTACTAGACACATGACTCTCTTCAACTCTCAGACATTCAGCATCCTTCTCAGAAATATCCTTGATTCTTACTTCATCTGCACAAGAAACAAATACATCAGAAGAGCTCACATGATTGTTCAAAGATGCCTGAGATGGACCTGCTTCACATGTGGCTGTCATTAATCTATCCTGATTACCCAAACCATAAGTCATGTGTTTTTCATTTTCTAATTCCTCTTCTGTCATAGGTTTCACTCCAACCAAAACACTATCTATGGGAGGTCCTGCTTCATGCATTTCAGAATTACTTCTTTCTACCTGATCTTCTTCATAGATTATACCTATTATGTCTCTAGAGACATGTTGAGGAACGATATTCTTATTCTTTTCATCGAAGCTAATTCCTATTCCTCCTTTATCCTTTCCAAACCTAACATCAGTGATGCAATTGGACAAAGCCTTACCAGCCTGAAGCATTCTCTTGTTCCTTAACTGGTTCACATCTAGTTTCACTTGCAACTCATTGTTCTTATGTGTAAGGTCATCTACCTGTTTTCTACGCTCAGCTATTTCTAACTTAGCATTGTCATACAGGACAGACCTCTCACTTGCAAGTGCTTGGTATTTTTCTATGTCTAGTTTCTGTGCTTTGACCTTATCTTCACTATTTTCCCATCTACCCTTAAACGAACTTCTAGAGCATTGCATGTCAAATAGTTCTATTTCACTATTTTTTTCAAAGTTGTCTAAGGCCAGGAATTAAACGAGCACAAGTGGGATTAGTACATACCTTAGTGTTATCAACCTCGGCTGCAAAGGCTTCTTTGTCTTCAACCAGGTTCTCCTTATCAGTCACCACAAATGCATGTTCTTTATCAGCATCATTCTCCATTTTGCAATCATAGCTCCAGTCAGGTTGAGTTCTTTGATCTGTGACGCCCACTGATACTCACCGCAATCCTGTACAACCAGAGCCTTTTCTTCTCCCTTTTCTTTTCCATCTGCAGCTTTCTTCACATCTGCTCTCTCCCTCTTTGGCTTTGTGCATTCCCGAGCGAAATGTCCATACTCATCACAATTGAAACACCTCAGCTTGCTTTTATCAAAACCCATTCTGATCTTGTCTTGATCCTTCCAAACGTTTCTTCCAGTCGTTGCCATAAACTTCTTTGCACGAAAGACTGCCATGGCCATTTGCCAGGAGACATCCAATATCTCAACATCTTCAGGATTTATCTGATTCAGATCACCAGAGAGCATCTCAGCAGGCACTAAAGTTCCAGCCATGAGGGCATGGTAGCTGTTCATGAATCTCATTCCCAGTGCAAAGTTGGGATCATTGGTTACATTTGCCTCTTCAGAATTGACCATTCCACTTGAACTAGAACTAGCTTGTGATCGTGCCACAAATGCAGTAGACTTTGGGTTGGCACTTGATTCACTTCCAGATGAACTCCCAGCTTGCTTTGATCCCGCTTCTTCAGACAAGAGAGCCTGACTTAATTTTCCAGCCATGCTTAGTGAACTCAGGTGATTCAGCTCCCGTTGCTTATCATCAATCAGCTTCGATTTCAGTTTGTTGATAAGCTCATCAACAGTCAATTCATTCAGCTTGTTGTTATCCTTGATGATTGAGATATTTGTATTCCAATTCTTGGGCAAGCAGTTTAGAAGCTTCAAATTCTTATCTTCTTGTTCAGGTTCAACATCATAACTTGACATCTCAGTGATTAGGGACACGAATCTCTGTACTTGTGCCTCAAAGGACTCTCCCTGAACGTGATTGAACAGGTTGAATTTCTGCTTAAGCATCTGCTTACGGCTAGCCTTGATGTCAGGGTTACCTTCATATGCTACAACAAGAGCATCCCACAGCTTCTTTGCAGTCTTATACTTCTTAAACCCTTGTGCAATCTCTGGTGTTAAAGCCATGGTCATGATTGCATATGCCCTTTCATCCTTGTTGCATTTCTCCCAGTCATCATCTGTGTACTCTGCTTTAGTCTTAACAATTCCAACTTTTGTTCCTTCGGAGTGTGTGGGAATGAACGGTCCATTAACAACAGATCTCCATAATCTTAAATCAACACTCTTCAAATGGTTATAAAATCTGTACTTCCACTCAAGAAAATTATCCGCTGATGTGAGTCTAGGAGGACGTGTGGTTGATCCGATCTCATAAATCCAATTTCTGATACATGCTTGGTTCGAAATCCATAATGTAAGCTTAGGAAAACCTAAAACTAAAGTCCAAAAGTCCAAAATAAGTGATTACGATCGCGAACACCCAATTACGATCGAGAACACTCGATTCCGATCACACCAAAGTCGTAAACACCTGATTCCGACAAAGTACGATCGTAAACCCCGATCGTAAATGATGATTCCGATTAAGTCAATCGTAAACTCCTGATTCCGATCCACACAAGTCGTAAACTCCGATTACGGTTCGAAAAGTTGTAAACTCCGATTATAATGACTGTTTCCGGTAGCGAAATGTCGTAAACACCTGATTCCGACAAAGTACAATCGTAAACTCAACTTTCCGGATCGTAAACTGATAAAAATCTAATCTTTATGCCGTAAACGAGTTTCCGATGCAGATCTTCAAACAAACCAGTCGTAAACCTTCAAGCAAACCCAGAAAATAATCGTAAACACACAAACCCAGCTGCAAACCGATCGTAAACCCCAAGAAACAGCTTCAAGTCTTCAAAAATCGAACCTTTTTTTTCCAGAAAACCTCGAATCCAATACCGTGAGAACCTCGAATCTATGATTCTTTGCTCTGATACCAATTGTAGGTCCAGAAAATCTACCAAGACACAATATTGATATCACAAACGAGTGCGGAATCCTCGTAAGTGATTGATTCGAGAAGAAAGTAGATGAAAGAGATTTGATTAAGTGATGAACAACAAAAATCAAATCTTGAATGAAACACAAACTTTCTCGAGCTATTGAATCTGATCGTAAATACAAAGAGTGATGGAGAAATCGTAATCCAAAAGCTAGTTTAATCATAAACACGAGGGTTTATATACTACCCATTACAAAGCCCTAAAATCTAATCATAAACCCATTAGGAGCCGGCCCAAGTAAGCCCACATCGTAATCACTAAGCCCATTAACAAGCTAGCCCACATCTAATGTTCATGCCTCTAATATATAGCCCAACAGTTATATATATATATATATATATATATATATATATATATATGGTTAGGTTCAAATGAGAACTTTTTGTTTTGAGAACTTTTAAGAACTAAATCTCAACCACAAATTTCAGGGGGGGACCACTACAATTCATGGGAGGGTGGATACATGTAAATAAACTTGTGGCTTAAATTAGTTCTTTTTAGTTCTCAAATCAAATTGGTTCTCAAATGATCCTCTCCCTATATATATATATATATTGTGACATCCGAGAATTCCAAGGTTAACTTCCGTTAGACAATCTCCGTTAGTTACGTTATAAGTGTTAACTTAGTAACTAATGCTTAACTAGGCCGAATACGTCCACGACCTTTGGTTGATCACCAAACCCGTCCATATGTGTTATGTGTTTATTTATTGTCATTATGTGCAATGTGATTTAAACGCATGATTTAGTATTGATAATAGAATGTAAATTGGCCACTTTTGGTTTCCAGCGAAACTACCGGGCGAAACTGTAGATTCGCTCGGTAGTCGACTAGACCATTTGAATTGCATGAATTCAGAGCCAGTTTCGCTTGGCTAGCGAAACTGCCAGTGAAACTAGCTCCTGATATAAAGTCTATTAAACCCTAATTACATCCCATTTGCATCATCTCCACACTAAACACACACACACTCTCCTGAAACTTCTGGACCAGCTGAGAAATCACCATGTGCTGCTATCATCTCTGTTGGTAGAGACCATCCATCGATCCTAGATCAAATCGTGAGTCCCAAAACCATCCTTTATGCATTTTCTATGTGTTTTACTATAAAGCATGCCTAGATCTCCATAGAATCATTAGATCTTCTGATATGATGCTTAGGAATGCTAGATCTACCATAAAGTCTGTAACTTTACGTTTGAAATCAAACCATAATGAAGATTCATGCTAGTTAGGTCATTGTAGGTTTGAAATGTGTTTTTGGTGATTTGAATGTGAAAACCCATGTTTAAGGTGTTAAAACTTGTTGTTTAATGTTGGTAAATGATTATGCATGCTAAATATTGAACCACATGAAGTATGGAAGTTGTTAGATTGATTTTTAGGCTGATTTATGTGTTTTTCGCGACCAGCGAAACTGAGCTGTTCTCTGGGCGAAACTATACAGCGAAACTGTATATATCTTCATCCAGCGATACTATGTGGCGAAACTATAGTGTCGCCCGCGAAACTAATTAGACCTGCTCGAACGAAACTACCGAGCGAACTAACCTAAACGAAAGTTCAAACCAGTTTCAAGCGAAACTAGGCTAGCGAAACTGCGTCAGCAGTTTCGGGCGAAACTAGCTAGCAAAACTGTGTCATCGGGTAATCCCTAGCGAAAGTGCTGCCCGTGCACCTAGCGAAACTATGTAGCGACACTAAGTAGCGAAACTATGATCTGACCAAAACCCAACTTGTGCAACTTGTTTGAATGTTATGCTATGACTTACATGATTATGCAATAATGAAACATGCCTTGATTTTTGAATTATATGAACCCTTATTATGATCAACCATCGGTGTCGTGTGTCGGTATGTCGTGTCATAGTTCCAACGTGCTATGTTATGGGCCATAGTGACGTGAGTTAAATATTAGACACAAAACTAATACTTAAGACCTAAACGTGTTCATAGGTCTTCGTTAAGCAAACAATTTACTTAGCAAGTGTAGCAGTGCAACCAAAGGTGAGTGTCACTAACCCATTTACCGTGAACCCGTTTGGGTCACACTGAACAACTTAATGAAGGACAATGCTGACAACCTTATGAGTGCTATGCACCTCTCTGATGAACTTGAACTTAGGAGTGCTTGGCACCCACTTGATGAACTTGAAGTGTTTTATGGGAGACACTTGTGAAATACTCAAACAACTATTTCTAAAACGAAACTGAAAATGTTTTCGGGATTCATGAGAACCCAAAGTAAACCGTTTTAATATGGCTAGTGTAGGTTAAAGTCTAAACCACATGATATCACATGATTTCTAAGGATTGCCTTATAACTGAAAAAGTCCTCAACTTAATTGTACCATTAATTGTAAAGCGAGGGGATGTTGGGTAGATCTACTGGAGTTTGACAAACTCCGCCTCGTGACACGGGAAGTGCACGGAGGAACAATATCAGCCTATCTGACCGTGGTCCCGAGAGGACACGGGGGAGGCAAAGCCGCGATGGCGTAGGTCCGCAAAACAAAATAGATGATGGCGCTGCCACTACAATATTAGTCAGCTTTGGTACAAACTTCCTTAGTGCATGGAACAACGGATTAGCTACCCGCGATATCGGTTGAGCACTTTAACTATACAAAACTAGTACATACCCGATATCGTAGGTTACGGACAATACTTTTACTAAACCACAATACTATGATTATGGATATCATTAAGCATTGCTTTTCACAAATAAATATTTCATAAGTATATGTTGACACGATCATGATTATGAGACCGGGCCACTGCATGACAAGCCCACCGTGAACTCACCAACCGTTAGGTTGACACTTGCGTGGTTTAAACTTTTGCAGATCGCTGAGGAGTATCCGGAGCGGGTTGGCATGGCACACGAAGACATTTTCTTTTATTCAAATTAAGTTTGGAATTTTTAAACAATGATTTGTAAAGCACGTGGTTAGTGCTATGATAATATTTTCCGCTGCGTATTTTGAAGAACTTAATTTATGATTTACATTTGGACTAACTCTGATTCATTTAGTATTTGTAACTAATGGTTGTGGTCCTGGTTTGCTCGCACCCCTTAACGGTATAAACTCCGTTAGTGGTTACTTGGGGGTGTGACATATATATATATATATATATATATATATATATATATATATATATATATATAAGGAGATGATCATTTGAGAACCAATTTGATTTGAGAACTAAAAAGAACTAATTTAAGCCACAAGTTTATTTACATGTATCCACCCTCCCATGAATTGTAGTGGTCCCCCCTGAAATTTGTGGTTGAGATTTAGTTCTCAAAAGTTCTCAAAAGAAAAAATTCTCATTTGAACATAACCCTATATATATATATATATATATAAGGGGAGGGGATTATTATTAACTACTCCTTAAAGTATTAACCAAATAACCAACATCTAATGGTTAAAAAAACCAGATTTGACAAGATCTTGCCATGTGTCTTTTTTATTTTTTATTAATTATAAAGGGCAAATCTGTCATTTAACATACCAACATAAAACACCCCTTCGTTTTAAAAAGCCTATAACTCTTTTATACTTCGTCGGATTTTTATAAAAGTTGCACCGTTAAACTCGTCGCATTTTTATCTTTAATTCAAGTATAGTCTCGACGTTTTTTATTATCATTTTCTCAGACGTGCGATGTAGCACTAGTGTTACAACTTCTAACATCACTGTCATAACTATTAACATACATCCATACATTCATAATTAGTACAAACTACAAAATGCATCAATATGCATATAAAACACTGATGCTATAACCATACATTCATAATCAGTACAAACTACCGTTTTCTCAGACGTAGTATATAGCACTGGTGTTACAGCTACTAATATCAGTGTCATAACTATTAACAGTATATTTACAACCTGCAAATGCATCAATATACACAAACACTCATGCTATAACAATTAACAGTGGTATGATGATCCCAAATATACATATAAACATTGATGCTATAACAAATTAACAGTGGCATGATGATCGGTAGCATCGAGGCTTTCAAGATTCCACAAAATAAGAATCAAATGTACAAGTAAATATACAACTTATAAAAAAACACATTTATATATAAAATTTAAAGATTTTTAAAAAAACTCTACATCTCATTCCTTAGCATAAAAAACATATATTTTTATATCCTAGAAATACAAACAAATTCATACTATTTTTATGGAGAGTTGAAAAAAAACTAAATAACTACAAAAAAAAAATTACAAATTCATACCATTCACACAAAAAGGCAATCGGCCCTTCCTTATCTAATTTTTCATACCAAATAGAACTAAAATAATTAAAAAAATAAAAAAAACAAAACAGAAAAAGAGGGAATGAAAAGGGTTCTGCTTAAACTAATTACCAAAAAAAAAAAAACAAAACAGAAAAAGAGGAAATCGGAAAAGGAGAAGAAAAACTCGAGAAAACACCATCGAGAAGTCGGAAAAATGAGAAAATCGGAAAAAAAAACCCTGAACATTACCGGAGGAGCTGATCCCGTCGGACCTACACTGGAGGAGTAGCAGTGATTGTTGAAGACGACGATTGACGACGGTGGCGCTATAGCGGTTGTTGAGGACGACGATTGACAACGGTGGCGCCGGAAAATTAACATTTCGAGGTCCGTCACTTGCGTCTGATCTGTGTTCTTGTCTCTCTCTCACAATGCGATACTTCCCGTTTCTCCAATTCGATCAAATTCCCGAACAATTAAACCCCTATCATCAGGTAACATCGAGGAAAAATCACGAACGGAAAATAGGAGTAGTGGTGGTAGTACATCTAGGAGACGTCTTCTTCGTCGGTGGCTGTTAAGAAGCGGTTGATCCGGGTGCGTAATCGTCGTCAGCGGAATAAGGGTGGGGGAGGAGGCGGCTGTGAAGAAGTGGGGATGAGTCCGATACAAATGAAAATGGGGTTTTTTGATTACCTAATATACTTTGATCATTTTACCTATTTACCCCCCTTTAAATCTAGACCATGGATCTTTAATAAAAAGTTAGATCTAATGACAACCACAAGATCAAAATCATGAACCATTGAGATGAGGTTATTTAGTTAGTTCTCTAAGGATGGGTTAATAATGGTTCCCATTCCTATATATATATATATATATATATATATATATATATATATATATAGAGAGAGAGAGAGAGAGAGAGAGGAAAGGTAAAATAGAAACCCTCTTGAGTGAGAGAAACCAAAGAAACCACTTTTCCACCATTGATTTTGATCATCTAGTGGATGAGAATTAATCATCTAGTTTTTATTAAATTTAGTTATTAAAGTAATTAATATATATGCTAGAAGGGTAGTATGGGAACTCAAATATGTACCTTTTCTGCATCCTCCATCCAATCAATCATTTAATCTACTTTTCTACATCATCTTCCCCATCTTTTAATATCCATATAATTTTCAAAAACCCAATTCTAAGTTACTCTCTAAAACTCTTCCTCCACTCATCCACTATCACTATCTACAGCAAAGATTCAGATTAGTTTCTTCTTCGCTTTGTAGTGTATAATGGAGCTTAGCAAGGTGACTTTGGAGATAAGAAGACGTGTGTTCTAGATCTAAGCCCCGTTTCAGATCTACGACATCACCATGTTTATAAGTACGTCTCTGTGAAGTGGGAGCGGCGGCATAACAGTACGATTGACGACCGAGGGGTGTCGGAACCCTACATATGTGAGCAGTCGTTGGGTTTTCTGGTCTACAATTTCCTCCCGTTAAACACCCCCTGCTACTTCCCCTTACATCCTCTGATTTACGTCAATGGCGTCTCCGATTTGAATTGGGTAAGAGAAAGAAGTCAACAGTTCATGAAGAAAACATAGTGGAGGAAGAAGAAGAACAAAAACAAGATAATCACGACGAATCTTCATCCTCTTCGAATGATAAGAGCTTGTACGAGGTAACCATTCGATAAAATTAAACACCCCCTGATTTTTCTTGTGCTTATCTTTTTAACCGAATCACTATACTTAAAACAAGATTTTTTTTTCACATGCGAGTTACGTTTGATATTTCTAAAATCAATTTTTTTATGCGAGTTTAATCTCATTGGGCAAAAGGTAAAATATGTAATGATTTCATATTCAGCTCAAATATGTTACATATGTTACAACTTGTTACATGTTCAGCTCAAATAAAAATTGCCTCTTGATTTTGTCTATAAAACATGTGTAACGTTACATATGTTACAAGCTCTTAAATTGCCTCTTGATTTTTAAAATTGCCTCTTGATTTTTATAATGCATGTTTATGTAATCGGACATTTGGTCGATAAACAATCATGTAAAAATTTTCATCATATACATATATTTAATTGTTAAAGGGATGAAATCGGACATTTAGTCGATAATAATAGTTTTAATATATATTATGTTTTCTAATCATGTTAAATATGTAATTTGTTTAATGTTATTCATATAAACTATTTTTTATATTTTTTCAGTTAGTTACGAGTCTTTATTTTTTGTGGTTACATATGTAGCTTATCTGATATTTTTTATTTTCGTATATATAAGCTGTTGCATTTGTAGCTCAAATAAACTTGTTTCTTGATTTTATCTCTATATAAGACATGTAACATTACATATGTTATAAGTTTGTTACAGACGTAGTTAAATAAACTTGTATCTTGTTTTTTCCTTTATATAACACATGTAATGTTACATATGTTACAAGTTGGTGTAACGTAACTTTTTAAAGTTTGTGTAACGTTACATTTGTAACTTTGTTTTGTTGTTACAGTTTATAACTTTTTTTTGATGTTACATGTGTAAACTAAGTTTTTTTTTAATTCATTACGAGTCTTTATTTTTATGTTTCATATGTAACTTGTTTGATATTTTACATATGTATAACATTACATATGTTAAAAGTTGTTACATCTGTACCTCAAATAAACGTGTTTATTTCTTGATTTTTTTTCTATATAACACATGTACCGTTACATATGTTACAAATGGTTGCTTTGCATAACTCAAATAAACTTGTTTTCTTGAATTTTCTATATAACATGTATAACGTAACATATGTTACAAGTTTTTACATGTGTGACTCAAATTAACTTGCTTCTTGATTTTTCTCTATATTACATGTGTAAAATTACATATGTTACAAGCTTTTACATGCCTAGCTCAAATAAACTTATTTCTTGATTTTTATCTATATAACACATGTATCGTTACATATGTTACAAGTTGTTGCTTTGCATAGCTCACATAAACTTATTTTTTGATTTGTCTATATAACATATATAACGTAACATATGTTTACAAGTTGTTACATGTGTGACTCAAATAAACTTGCTTCTTGATATTTTGTCTATATTACATGTGTAAAGCTATATATTTTACAAATTGTTACATGCCTACATCAAATAAACTTATTTCGTGATTTTTTATCTATATAACATGTGTAACATTTTACATATATGAACTGATGAATTTATTTTTCTTCGTAGGTGAATGAATTTTTACATCAAAGATGAAAATGATTACCAAGAATGAAAACATAAATAGCTTTTATATGTTTTTGTTAGGTTGTTATATTTTTTAATATTTTAGTTCATATGAAACATTTTGTTACATTTAGTGTTGATTTTAATGTTTTTTATAAATCAATGAAATATATTTTTTCAATTTTTGTTTACACCAGAGCCAGAAAAGTTGCGTATGTAACATTTAATATCTGATAATTAACAAACCAAAAAAGGAAATTCAAAAATAGTAGAGAAAACTAAAAGTAAAAAACAAATATCTACAGACAAGGAAAGAGGAGGAGAAATGATGAATGGGTTAATATATATAACGAGGGAGGGAGGAGAGAGGAGAGAGGAGAGAGGAGAGAGGAAAGAGGAGGAAGAGGAGAGATGTGACTTCTACACAAGAGTAAATGACTATGTTGCCCTTATTCTCTTTGACAAATTTATTGATGTGGAGCAAGGAGAGCCATCCATTTAGGTTTCTTTGGTTTCCCTCACTCAACAAGGTTTCCATTTTAACATTCCCCTATATATATATATATATATTAGGCGCTGGATTGACCGGTAAACTTTAGTGAATAGTTTCTTACTCTACACTACAATAAAACAAGCTAATGGTACAAGAATTATATGTAGTGCTTTACACCATGTTGCTTTACACTTTCAACCACACTCCTTTATAGTTTACACCATTCACGCATTCTTTTGACTAGCTACTCTACACCATTATCTCTCTAAATTCCAAATCAAAAGTCTGGCGGAAGCGCATCCGAATCCGATAATCATCGTTCATTTGCTTTATCTTCGCTTTTTCATTTTTTTAAACATGATTTCTATGGTTTTTTTTCATCTTCTTAAGTTCTTGATATGTGAAGAAAAGCATATGAGAAACATATGACGCGTTTAGTTGTGGAAAACACCCATTGTTTTCCAAAAATGTTTTATAAGAAAAGAAAAACATGAAAAACAGAAAACGTGATCAAATTATAATTTTCCAGAAAAGTTTTCCAAAAATTGAAAAACATTGTTTTCTACTTTTAAAATTGAATTAGAAAATTACATTTTATTGTTTTTTAAATTTTCTATTTTCAGTTTTCCATTATATATATACCGACCGGACCCGACCCTACCTCGGACAGGACCGACTGAACCGACCGGACCCAAACACCAGATCGAACTGAACCCCCGGACCCGAACCCCAGACCGGACTGACCATACCCGACCCCTGGACTAAACCCCTGACCCGACCCGACCTCGAACCAGACCGACCGTACCCGACCCCGGACTGACCGTACCCGACCGCCGGACCGAACCAACCCGCCCGTTGGACCTGACCGGACCGTCCAGACCCGACCCCTAGGCCAGACCGGACCGGACCGACCGAACCAGACCAACTCGCCCTCTGGACAGGACCGACCAGACCAAAACCCCAGCCAGACCCGACCCGACCCCGGGCTAGACCCGACCCCCGGCTAGACCCGACCCCCGGACTAGACCCACCAGGGGTCGGGTCCAGTATGTGCGGTCTGGCGGTCGGGTTGGGTCTGGGTGTCGGGTTTACAAAAGACAAGTAGATTTGAACATGTTTTCTAGTTTTCTAATATGGAAAATCAAAATTCAACCTATCAATTTTGAACGCCTTTTCAAAAAAATTCATGTGTTTCTCTAGAGATGGAAAACCCCTTCCATTTTCCTAAATATTAGAAATAAAAAACTAGAAAACATTTTCCACAACTAAACGCGCCCATAGATTCTCGGTTGTTAGAAGATCAGAGGCTTAAAGGTTTGGATTCAAAACATTAGTTTTCGATCAAGGTCTCCATCCGGTAATCATTGTTCATTTGCTTCATCTTCAACTATTATGTTTTGGGAACATGATTTCTAGGGTTTTTTCATCTTAAGTTCTTAACATGTGAAGAAAAGCAAATGAGAAACATAGATTCTCGGTTGGTAGGAGATCATAGTCTTAAAGGTCTAGATTCAAGAAGGGGTCCCGATGATTTGTATTTGTATTAGAGTTTTAAGCTCTTATCTTGATTTTCTTATATGAAATCATTTTCATTTCCCCCATTGGTTAGTCTATGGGGCTATGGTGTCAACTAAGTGGTACTAAAAGCTAATGAGCTAGTTATAATTTGATTTATTACATTAGACTTATTTTTAATGATGAAGATGACCTTGACATGAATTCTATTTCTTTATCAGTTACAAAAGTAAATTTTGTTAAAATTAATTATATTTGTGGTGTTCATTTGGATGGTTATAATGAATTTGATTTACTTAACCTCTTATGTTTGCTAATTATTAGGTTGTTATTGTAGGTTATCATTTTCATCTCTGTTTCTTCAATCTGCTGCTGATTTCTGTGTGTTTGTCTTGAAATGTAGAGGTATTAGTTTTCTATTTTTGTGTCTCTGATGTTTGTGTTTGTGTAGTTTTAGAGTCATTTATGATACGTTTTCTGAAGATGTTATATTGTATACATTGGTGGTGAGTTTGTTGGTGGAGCAAATGAGATTATGAGTTTTCATTTGAAAAGGAATTTGAGGCAAATGTTGATAACGACCAGAGCTTTATGGGTTTGACCAATATAGATTCACAATTTCAGCAACTACATAATAAAGCAGGTTTTGAGTTTTGTAACTAAATGCGAAGCAATTTCTCCTCCATTGGAGGCAAATTTAGGGTAGAGGTGAAGATTGAACCATCACAAATTTTATTGATGCCAAAGCAAGGAGTCATCACCAAATCTGCGGCTCAAATTATCAATGAACATAATAAAAAGTAAGTGGTAGTGTTTATTAATGGATTAAGTGTGTTTGGATTAATTAGATGATTAGTATTCTTTCTTGTAGTTAATAGTTACAAAATTAGATTTGTTATTGTGGCCTTAAGTTGCAAGAATCACTTGAAAAGCTCATTGTGTGTTTGTGATTGATAAAAGTATGGGGTTTTTATGTTATGGGTTGATATATCTATTTGTGTCCAAGACATCAACATTTATCTAGACACACTTAACAATGTGTAAACATAACACCACTTATTAAACCATTTTTTTAAAATGATTGAAACTTGTTTATGGGTTGTAAATTGGTTTACATGTTGTAGTATATGTAACATCTGCATTTTTTCCGATTATAAACCCGACCCGTTTTGAACTCGATGTTGTAACGATTTACGAATTGTTAAGAACCGGGAGAATTTTCGGGCATTTATAACCCAAATAATGTTTTCAAATGAGTTATAATTGTTATTCTAAATGAAATACTTAATTGAATTCAATTGAATTCAAATAGGATTCCTTGAATCGAAAACAAAGCAAATCCATGGCTTTTTACACGATTCGTCGTTTATGGGGAATCTCGAAGTTGTCTACCGCATGTCAAATTAGACTTAATTAGAGGTCATATGGTTAGTTATTATGTCTCAAGTCATCACACGGTTGATCGGATCACAAATCGTTGGTGATTTGCCCAAAATCGATATGTACGCCAAAACCGACCAAAATGTGTAAATTGACCTAATTTATGCATGACTGTGAGTTATGTGACGTATTTATATATTTTTTTTAGTGGATTAAATGTGGTGAACAAGATGGAATGATGAAATGGGTGATTTGGGTGGAAACGGGACTCGAAAACATAAAAAAACAACAAAACGAGCACGCGAAACGAGCAAGCGATAAAGCCTTGGCTCGGGGGAGCTCTAGCCATATCGGTTAGAGCATCCCCAAGCCCTAGGAGATACGCTTGTTGGGTTATTTCCAGCAAACCCTGATTTCCCCTCTATAAATACCCATTAAGATCCATGCTCCTCATTTGCACCTCCCACTCTCCACCTACAGCCCCCAAACGGCTGTAAAACCCTAGAGCCACCATTTTTGAAGTTTTAGAGCTTAAGTTTGAGGATTTCAAGGCTAGATTTGTGTCGGTTTTCATCCTTTCAGTATGTATTCGCAAAGCTATGTTTTATCTTCTCAAATCTATGTTTCTTCTTGCCAAGATCTGAACTTTATGCTAAGTTTAAGTAGGAATAATGTCATGCATGATGTATAATGATAGATATGTGGAGTATTTGATCAAAGATTGCAACCTTATTAGGTTTTGGGATGAGATCTATGTCATGCATGAAGATTAAGCCTAGATCTATGTGATTGATGATCAAGATTGCATTTTTATGCTAGATTAGGGCTAGATCTATGTCATGCATGCCGAATATTGCTAGATCTATGTGATTCGTGATCGAGATGGTAACTTTATGCTAGAATAGGGTTAGATCTATGTCATGCATGTTGAATACTGCTAGATCTATGTGATTCATGATCAAGATTGTAACTTTATGCTAGATTAGGGTTAGATCTATGTCATGCATGTTGAATATTGCTAGATCTATGTGATTCATGATCAAGACTGTAACTTCAATCTGCTGCATTAGGGTTAGATATATGTCATGCATATTGAATATTGCTAGATCTATATGATTTATGATCAAGATTGCATATTTATGTCGAATTAGGGTTAGATCTATGCCATGCATGTTTGTTATTAGTAGATCTATGTGACGCATCATCAAGAATTGATCTTTATGTGGTAGTATGACTAGATCTATGACACGCATGTATTCCGATGATAGATCTAGGGTTTCTCATGTTCTAATGGTATGAAAGATTGTGCATGTTCTGACATAGCTATGTTGTTAACCTAAATTGACTTTCATGATGAATGTGTATAACTCTAGAATATTATGTTTGCGTCCTTAGCCTAGGATTGACCCTCCTAAACGTACGTATCACCATCACCAACGTTTGTCGTGTCGATTGTATCAACGTGTGTCATAAAGTGAAATCACTTATTCACTTATTCTCAATCATCCTCTAGTTATCAAGGTTATCATCGGGGTCTAGCTATCTCGTTAGGTGGTATCATTGTCCATCAGTGTCTCCATTCCAGGTGAGTATTCATAGCCCCTTTTCTTTTATCATTTTGGGGTGCAACATGTACACCGTATCAATCTCAAATATCTATTTCATTACTTTCAAATTTCATGCGAACTCTATGATTGTTATGTGTGTTCTAGTATGTTGAACTTGTGTGATTATTATTGTTGTGAATGGATTCTATTTCAATGTCAATTTCAAGGCGTAATTATTAACACTAAAAAGACCGGGGGTTACAATAATAGATCTATTGGTTTGCCAGCCCACCTAACTTGACCGATAATTGGCGTTGGGTGATTGGAAGCCTTATTTGTCATGGGTTAGATTACGCAACTTTATGTGTTCTATGTCAATACTTGTTTATCATATCAAGAATGTTCATATCATTCGTAGATCGCATGTATAATATATCATAGTATATCAAACCTATGTTTACTCACCAACTATTCGTAGTTGACCTTTATTTCGTACATGTTGTAGGTTTTGTTGCAAGATAATGACTTCTTGATGATGACTCCTTAAGATGCATGCGGACTTAGTGAGACCTAATCATAACGAGATAATGTGTAATTAGTATAGTGTTATGATAATAGAATTATGTATTACTTGTATTGATGAAATGGTATAATTAAGAATATCGCAACCTTTAATAGAGTTGTGTGCAGCTGGACAATCATCGTGCCCCGACGTATTCCGCCGTCGGTCGGGGTGTGACAGTATGAAAAAGTTATAACCGTTTAAAAAATGTAAGGGAGGGAGAGGGATGAAGAAGTACTAAAATACAATTATGCAACTTGGCAATACGCACGGAACAGTCCCCTATATTTATTTACCCTTAAAAAATGTCTTGTTCTTCTGCATCTTGGTTTAAAATTGGAATTTGACGGGAAATATGGGGGTTTCAAGATTGATTGTGGGCTCTCCGGATTTTTAGGCTTCTCTATTTTGACTTTATGCTTTTATTTAACTCGGGTATGATTACATGCCTTTTTACTTGTGTTATATCTTCACTTCTATCGTGTCTCTTTCTTCTTCTGTTTTTTTTATGTATTTCTTAAAACAAAACAAAAATTATGGGGTTTTTCGAGCCGGGATCTCTTAGGGAGCGGCCTTTTTTATCTTTTGGGACACCTCGTCTCACCTCCCCCGTACTCTGCTCATTTGAGAGAGATCTTGTTGGGTGTGTTTTGATTGTTTGTGTCTGTAGCTATATAAAGCAGTGGCGGATCCACTTGAAGTATAGGGGGGGGGGGGGGTGGGAACCCTGTATGGGCCAAAAGTTCTGAAGAAAAAATTATAAACTTTAGTGGACTTAGCCCATATATGTACACAGCCAGGGCACCGAAAAAAATAATATTGGGGCCCAATCATTCCAATTATCATAAAGAAAATTATGTTAAAAGAAAAACCTTAAACAATTATCACTGACGCCACTGAATACCATCGAAGAACCGCCTGGAGCATGCCTTTGACCCTCCGTCTCCTTCATCAAATCATTTAATGGCACTGCAAATTAGTTCTCGAACTGCAAATCAATGTGTCAAACTATTTATTTAGTATTTTTTGATTGTTTATTATTTGATTAATTATTTAATCTTGCACCGATAAAATAAAAAATTTACATATAATCCAATATTGTTGTAAATATAATCAAAACATCTGTTGTTCATCATATTCTTCATCCATTGCCAAAGTTTGTGTTAATTTGTGTGTGTATGTGTACGTACAGAGAGAGCAAGAAATAAGATAAAATAGGAATTGATATTAAATGTCAGTTTACAATCGGTATTTATACCCCATATTTGACGGTTTCCTTGGCGCCAAATAACTACCCAACTAACCAACAATAACTATCTTTTAACTGTCACCTAATTGACCTTAGGCTATACAAATGTAACCAATATTTATTTATGTACAATCATATTAAATATGCATCTAATATATACGTCTTTAGCGGGTCTTCCATGGGGTCTTTAACGGGTCAAGCTTGCTTTTCCAACATTCCATCCCTCAAGCTTGAACCGTGCTTCAATTTCTTTCACTTGGCAGCAGGTCCACAACCCGCATGCCAATCTCTAACTGCTGGTACCTTCATCTTCTTGGCTTCCATTCACTCTGCACTTCATCATGCATGCGTTTCTTTCCTGCTGCTAGACTCTCCCTTCTCTGCCCTTTTTTCTTTGTTCTTCATGTCATTATACTTAAATTCCATCAACTCTAAGTAGACCAAGTATGTAATGTCCACACATCCAGCCATCTTTTTGTTGTATCCCAACTTGCATGCTAACTGTGGCCATGCTCCTTTCTTCGTTGTTTCTTCGTATCTCTGAAAGCTTGCACGATCATGAAGAAATTGTACAAATCTACCTTCTTTCCATTCATTATTGCAGGGAACAGTGTCACACCCCAACCACAGCGGCTTCCCGCAGGATCGTGACTTAATGGATCATCAACACAAGTTACATTGAACAACATTATATGAATTTGAAAGGACATTTTTGTAATAAAACGATATAACCATAAAGGTTACATATAAATTGTATAAAATTGCGGAAGCTAAGTGGAATAAAGACGTCTCGAAATATGAAATGAACATAATAATGAATGTCCCAAAAGATGAACTCCTAGCATGATGACACTTGAATGCATGCCCAAAATTCCCTAATCCAAATGATCAATTACCTGAGAAATACATGCTTAAAACGGTCAACAATAATGTTGGTGAGTTCACAGGTTTATTACGTATATGTTTGTGAAAATGATTTGAAATGGACCACAATAACTACTTTTCATGACATGTGCTGTACATGCATAACTAACCATCACTCTGAGTCACTGGAACCGACGCTCGAATGAATGTATGCCCCCGTGCAACATGTTATCACCGACATGAGCATGTAAATTAGGCCAATGATGTACCCGTTTTGGCCTACAACCAAAGTTAGGCGACTAACGCGGGTAGGGTTTGTCCGGTCCGATAGTACTATCCATCATTACCTCGCTTGGTAACATAATTAATGATCCAGTTATGAAGGGACTTAATGTGATATGTAAAATGTCTCAAGTAATCGGTATGTATCATTAAAGTAAATTGTGTCCAGATGAAGATGTAATTGAAATGCATGTAATTCTCCCCCAAATGTAAATGAAAAAGGGGTCGTGAAACTCACCTCAAATTCTGGGTGATGAACTGTATGTAGCAATGAAATGTATGACGACCTAGCGTGCCCGAAAACAGTATTTAGACACCTACAGTCTCAGTATGTGAATATGAGCAAGTGGGTGATGTAACCTTCCACCCAACACTACTCGGGTTGTATGTGATTTGTAAAACGTTTGGTGATGACATGTTGGTGACATGCATATGTAAACCGTAATATAAATATATTTAAAACACTCAAAAATATAAACTATATTTCCTATGTATGAAGTTTGTGAATGCTTCATAATCCAAATGTTGACTTTCGGATTTCGGGTCAAACGACATATTGACCCGACTCGACTTGCCTCCATTACCGTTATGTATTGAAATAAATATATTTAATATATATGTATTTATGTAGTTTCCAAGAGTTAGTCAAATACCCAAAAATAACACATTTGAATATTATGACTCTAAAAATACATTTTTCTTATTTGGTGTCGGTTTTAGAAACCGAATATCTTTTGTGTCGTTTGACATTATTTAACCTAGTAAGTTGTGAAAACGGCGCTTAACACCGTTTGGGCTTGTCATTGTCCAACTTGGGTTCATTTGGCCCAATAGTGTATATCTTAGTCCAAAATGGGTTTCTAAAGGCCCAGTACTTTGTTTTGGGCCCAAATTCTATTTTAAAGCCCAACTTTTTCGTTTAGCCCAATACCTTTATTCAAGCCCAAAACACATTTATTTACCCAAAGTTAATCTAGGTATTTTTTTTATAAACCATTTAGTGTGTATAAAACAGTATATATATATATATATATATATATACATATACACGTTAAAAAATACCATTTTTCTTTTAAACAACCCGATTAACTTATGTAACCGTAAATTTACCCAAGTTAATCATTTCTAGTTTTATAACCTTTTAATAAACCCAATAATGTCAACCAACACTTATATATATTTTGTAACAAAAACATTTATGTAAGTTCCTAAACTTAACGGCGCCAATTTGATAACGGGTGTCGAGACCGCCATAAATAATCCTAAACTTAAACCTATAGATAGGGTAAGTAGGGTATCAATCCAGGGGAGTTAGTGGTCACTAGTGATTTAGACTTTAACTACCTAACTAAATTAACTACCTAAACCTAGATTACTATCACTAACCTAGATTGACCTGAACTAAAATAAACTAATTTAATCTAATGAATTAAACTAAAATTGCCTCTTGGCTGTTTTTTAGTGGATTGATTGATTAACTACTAATTATCTAACTTAACAACTAAGGAAATTACTAAAACTAAGATTACTTATGTGACAAGTTAACTACTTTTGGATCCTGGTTGGCTACCGATCTGGGCAAAACCTAATTAATCGTTAGTAACACATAGACATGATTCCAAATTGCCTAATTGACCTAATATCTTAAGTTTCTAATGGGCTGCTTAGTTCCTACCGCAAGAAAGTGCTAGATCATGATAGTACACCACCAAAACCCTAATTTATCAGTTAATTAAACAAGTTCAGCATGCGAGTGCTCGACAGTTGCAAGGAAAACCGGAACATTTAATGACTAACGGTTAAGAAAAGAACGAATCCACACAACCATTCACCAAAAGCAGTTAAAAGAAAGTTAACCGATAATCATGACGAAGAAATCTAATACTATCACTACCAAATTGTTCATCACAATAATCAACCAAGATATTTAATTGCTCTACTACTTACTATAAAGAAAACAAACCAGAAAAAATAAAAACTCTTTTTTTACTGTCACTACCAAATTATTCATCACAATAATCAACCAAAATATTTAATTGCTCTACTACTTACTGTAAAGAAAACAAACCAGAAAAAATAAAAACTCTTTTTTTAATGGTGATCGTCGAACTCCAAAGAGCCAAAAGGCTCTCTCCAGTCGTCGCTCTCTCTTCCTTGCGTCTGACCCCCCCTTAGTGTTTGACCTATTTTTTTCTTTTATAAACATCACGTGCTCAACCTTCCAGAATCCAAATTATTCCATGCGGTTCTCTGAGCCCATGCCCAGTTAACTTTATTGAACTAGTAGCCCACTTGAATTCCCATATTTCTTTGTTAAACTTTCTTGCTCATCGAATTGCCCACATGAATATTGCTTAAAATTTCCATGACCATAATCATCACATGGGACCCATAAAATCATGTGCCCTTTAATTTCTTCTATGTCTCGATTTTTCATCTGGAGACAAAACTCACATATAATTTTTTCACGCACTTATTTATTCATTTACTTTAAAACAATTAATAATTCAAAAGAATATAATTAGAAATTAACATTTAGATCAGTGTAACTCGTGTTCAATTTAAAAGTAACAAATTAAGCTCATTTACACCATAGCATACTAATTATAAAAACCAATTAAAATGATATATTTAAAACTCAACTCGTTGTGTTTGGGGGGTGATTAATAATAATAAAGAGTAAATTACAATTTACGTCCTTTGGGAAGTATGCAAATTTCACTTTTCGTCCTTAAACTAAAGAAATAACAGAAAACGTCCTTTATATTTATGGTTTGTTTCAAATCACGTTCTTTCGTCTAACGGACATTAAATTTGTCCGTTAAACCAGGTCATGTGCAAGGCACATGAGGGCAATATGGTCATTTATTCTTTTAATATAGAGCAAATTACATTTTACGTCCTTTAAGAATTACAAAAATTTCAATTTACGTCCTTAAACTAAGGAAATAACAAAAAGGTCCTTTAAGTTTATACTTTGTTACACCTTACATCATTTTCTCTAACAAACATTAATGTTTTCTGTTAAGCTATGTCAACTGCATTGCACATGAGGATATAATTGTCTTTTTATATTATAGGGCCATTTTGTAAATAAATAGAAGTATAAAACTTATATGAATATAATTCTTTTTATAAAATAAATGAAAAATCTGATCAGACCAAACTTCAATATCTCCAGTCTCCATCACATTTTAATTCCTCCATGGCACCGCTGCTTCTCTACCAAACCCTCTGTCGCCGCCCCGGCTCCACCTCTGACCATCGTCGCACCACACATCTACCTCCATCGTAATACATCATGTCACCATCCATCCTACACCCGACCAATAAAAACCTATTCGTTCATGAAGATCAAACTCCCTCAGCAACAAGTCGGAAATACAGATCCCACAAAGCATTTACGATGCAGGAATTACGATGGATGGTGATAGGAGGTATTACGATGGAGTTGGATGTGTGGTGTGGCGATGATCGGAAGTGGAGGTGGGGCGGTGACAGAGGGTTTGGTGGAGAAGAAGCGGTGCCATGAAGGAATTAGAATGTGGTGGACATTGGAGATATTGAAGTTTGGTCTGATCAGATTTTTTATTTATAATTTTATTTATTTTATAAATAAAATTATATTCATATAAGTTTTATATTTTTATTTATTTACAAAATGGCCCGTACAATATAAAAATACAATTATGTCCTCGTGTGCAATGCACCTGATATAGCTTAACAGAAAAAATTAACGTTTCTTAAAAGAAATGATGTAAGCTGTAACAAACTATAAACTTAAAGGACTTTTTTTGTTATTTCTTTAAGTTAAGGATGGAAATTGAAATTTGGGTAATTCTTAAAGGACGTAAAATGTACTTTGTTCTATATTAAAAGAATAAAATGACCATGTTGCCCTCATGTGCCTTGCACATGACCTGGTCTAACGGAAAAAATTAACGTTTGTTAGACGAAAGGACGTAATTTGAAACAAACCATAAATATAAAGGACGTTTTCTGCTATTTCTTTAGTTTAAGGATGAAAATTAAAATTTACATATTTCTTAAAGGACGTAAATTGTAATTTACTCAATAATAAAACTATACTTTTTAACCGCTTATCATAAACCCAATAATGTCAACCAACAATTATATATATTTTGTAACAAAAACATTTATGTAAGTTCCACCAATTATCATAAACAACTATTTCACAAGTTTTCAAAATCACAAGACATCGTTTTATGTTATGATCTTCATGTAAGCCGACAAAGTCAACAAAAGTCAACTAACCGTTTTGACCCGTTTAACCAACTTTTCACATTTCATATGTTCCATTAACATATTAAGATATCATTTTCAACATCTAAACACATATTATAACAACATATCACCAACTTAAACCATTTGAACCGGCCATTGTTTATGTTTTTCATCAACTTGTCTTAAAACCAAGCTTTTTAAGCAACAAAGCCTTATGTTTTATATCACATGCATTTGTAGTGTGAAAGGTTCATCATAATACTAGATTTAAAAGCATAAACGATAAGTTTAACAAAGATGAAAAAAATGAAAGGAAAGTGGGTTTTCTCACGTAACAAGTGACGATGTCGAAGGAAGGAACAAAGGCATTCGACCAACGCTTAGGAAACTTGACAAACGACTTGTGGATGCTTGAAGAGTGCTTGAAATGAGTGTTAAGAGCTGCTGTTAGAAAACAGATAAAAACAACATGAAAACATGAGTTTTTGGTGTTGAAACGGGTCCGAACAGGGGCGTTTTCGGAGGTGTTTTGTAACCGAAACGAAAAGTTTT
The DNA here is from genome assembly GCA_039602395.1 of Deinandra increscens subsp. villosa. Lineage (NCBI taxonomy): Eukaryota > Viridiplantae > Streptophyta > Magnoliopsida > Asterales > Asteraceae > Deinandra > Deinandra increscens. Next base: position 81,089,181 of record JBCNJP010000023.1, on the reverse strand, counting down.
CGAAAGGTGACTCATATACCTGAAACATGAGTGTTCGGGGACTGAAAAATGGGACCGAAAGGCTGTTGAGTGACTGCTGCGACCGGGGTCAGAAACTGGGTTGATATATGTGTTTCTTCATGATTTTATGTGTGAAAAACGTGAGGTAAAAGGGCCTGCTGGGTTTGCACGAGCTGGGGGGTCTTCGGGGTGAGTTTTCTTGAGGATTTTATGGTCGGAGCAAGGGTGTAATGTCGCTGAGTTACCAGTTGAGCTACAAGATAGTTTGTTAATGTAAAGCAAGATATTATATAAGTATACTAAATCTGGAATATTATATATATAACAAAATTTTTAATAATTCCGGGCCCTTCAAAATCCCGGGCCCAAGGCGGTCGCCTACCCCGCCTATGCCCGGGGTCGGCCCTGACGAACAGTAAGCTTGGAGCACTCAAATGGGTCGAATGTGGTGGGTTTTTGGTGTGTTTTTGAGAGAGTTTGAGGGGCTGAAATCGTGACCAGGCTTAGGGGCTGAATGGGATGGGTTTCATGCTTAGAATGAAGATTCTAGGGGCTGTTTTACAGCCACAAAATCGTAGGTTTGAAGCTGGAAGCAGTGGGTAGAAATTGAGGAAGAAACATGGGGTTTCGAATTGGTTTTTGATGGGTTTGGAGGCTGTTTTGAGACCAGATTTTTAAGGGCTGAAGGGTTGAGTTTTTGTGGTAATTCTTTAAGGGTTTGGGTGTGATTTATGTGAGATAGTGAGAGTTTTGGCTGCTGAAACTATCTGACCTGTTCATGTGGTTTTTATGAAGATGGAAGGAGGTTGAAGGTGGTGTTTGATGGTAGGGAAAAGGCTATGAATTTCAGTGAGTTTGGTGAGAGTTTCTGGGGCAATGTCGAGGTGTTGGAGCTGCCTTGCAGGGGTGCTCTTTTGAAGATGTTTTTAAGCTAATTAGGGAAGATATATATGGGTGGAGTATCACTGTGTTGACCCAGGAAAAGGACTTGAGAGGCATTTCATGTTTGATGTACAATTTATTTGAAATGGATGATTAAAAGGGGTGGACTTCGTACTTATTTAAAGAGAAAGTGATAAGAGGTGTAAGAGGTGAAAGGCATGTATGCATGGATGATGGTGTATGGTGTCATGGAATAGATAAAAGGATGGTACTCCCTTTTCTTCTTCCATGAAATGACGTGGGAAATGCACAAAAGATGAATTCAATTAACTTGAATGTGAGGAGGGTAAATCAAATGGGTTGTATAATCTAGATAGACGGGTATTTATCGGATATAGCGGGTATAAAAATGAAATGAATAAAAATTATTCTTTTTATTAAACCACTAAAAAAATTAGTGATTGATGTTAAATGGTTCATTGGTGATAGTTGTGTATGTTTAGACTTGCTCAAATAATAATAACGCGTGAAACGTTCGCGTTAAAATAAAATGAAGCATAAATATATTTTAATCATTAAAATATATTAATAGGCACTTAATATTTATCGAAATATGTATTTCACCTATCATTAAAAACTTCACCAACGTTCGTGTGCCGGTTAGACCGCGTGTGCGACCCGGTAATTTACTAAACTACCGATGCATGATATGAATGTAATGGATGTGCTATGTCACGCAAATCGTTAATTCATGCGAATTAACTTCATGGAATATGTAATGTATACTCGTTGGATTTATCGGGAGTGGAAAATAACCTGGTATTTCCGACGGTTTTCACATACTCCCCCCGTTGAAAAGAATTTCGTCCCGAAATTCAATTTGCACCAACTGTTGTAGGTGCAGTCTTGGATAACTATGGATACCTGCACCTCATCTGATCCTCATATTCCCAAGTAAACTCTAGTCTTTGTATCGAGTCCTAGTGTACCTCTACTATATGAATGTTGTTCTGTATCATATTTTGAATTGGTGACCCGTGATTTCAATGGGTTTATTATTGAAATGGAATGGACATGCGATCAATAGTAGTCTGTTGACTGTTGTATTGTAACATTTAGCTTAGCTGAGGTGTCTGACATTATAGGCATTATAATGGACGAAATTCTGGACTTTTGAAGTTCGGACCAAGTAATGATTACTCACGCAACGGGGCTTACTAGGACTCGCATGCATTGCAAATTACGACTATGTGTGCACCCATAATAGTGATTTTCCTTGCATGGTCACCCAAGAATTTTCCTATTTTGAGTTGTCGGGTCTCGTCGAGGTGTGTGACGAGTGTCTCATCCAATACAAACTCATTTAGATTCGACATGTGAAAGTGTCATGAATACCATCGTGTTCCTGTGGTAACTGGAGCCTGTAAGCTACAAGACCAATCCTAGCCAGGATTTTCAAATGGTCCAATATAACTCAGGCTTAGCTTTCCCTGTTTGCCAAAATGGATATCTCCTTTCCAGGGAGAGACATGGAGCATAACCTTGTCTCCCACCTGAGAATCTAACGTTTGCGTCTCCTTTGAATCTGTCTCATCTCTCTGTAGTCTTATGAATGGGTCCTAAACCAGTGGGTTAGCTATTCCCCAACCACTGGCCAACAAATCGGTGATTGACACTTCTTCCCATAAAATGCCTCGAATGGTGCAACATTTACACTCGTGTGATAGCTATTATTGTAGGAAAATTTAGCCAACGATAGGGGAACATCGAAGGGTTATTAAAATCAATCGCCCAAGCCTTGAGCATATCCTCGAGCATCTGAATGGTCCTTTCGCTCTAACTGCCAGTCTGAGGATGGTAGGTTGTAATCATATCCACACATGTACCCAAGCTTTTTGCAATGATTACCAAAATCGGGAAGTGAATGAGCTGTCGCGGTCAGAGATGATAGAGAGTGGTACTCCATTCCTTGAGATAACCTCCTTGATTTATATTCAAGTAAAATTTTCCATCTTGTCAGTTTCCTTAATCAGTAAGTAATGCGTCGATCTCGTTAAGCGGTTGACGATTACCTAAATATTATCGCAACCACAGGATGTCTTGGGTATTTTCGTCATTAATCCATAGAGATCTATTCTTTCTTCTACCGTGGGATCTCGGGCTGATGTAACAATTCTCACGGCTTCAGGTATTCTATCTTGACTTCTGAACATGTCAGACACTTGGTAACATAGGTGGCAATGTCAGTCTTCATGTTCGGCCACCAACAGTGTTCTTTGAGGTCTTGGTACATCTTGTCTGAGCCTGGGTGAATCGAGTACCTAGACTTGTGCGCTTCCTCCATTACTAGATCCCTTAGATTCCCAGAGCTCGGTACCCAAATCCGATTCATGAATTAGCGAGTATCATCAGATTTGACCTCAAACTTTTTGTCCATACCCTGTAACAATTCATCTTTCAGATTAGGTTCCTTGAGTGCTTCTAGTTGAGTCTGCCGAATATGGCTTGTAAGGTTTGTCTGAATGGTCATTCCTAGAGCTTGTACTCTTAAAATTATTAGTCCTCTCCTTCCTGCTCAAGGCATCTGCCACTACGTTTGCCTTTCCAGGATGATATCTGATTTCACAATCGTAATCGTTAAGCAGTTCGACCCATCTACGTTGTCTCATGTTGAGCTCCTTCTGATCGAATATGTGTTGGAGACTTTTGTGGTCAATGAGAATAGTGCACTTGGTACCATATGATATTGCCTCCAAATCTTGAGTGCAAAAACTACGACTCCTAATTCCAAACCATAGGTGGTGTAGTGCTTCTCCTGCACACTTAACTATCGTGATGCGTAAGCGATCTGCATCGATACACAACCTAAGTCCTTGATATGACGCATTATAGTACACCACAAATCTATCTATTCTTTATGGTAGAGATATAATGGGTGTACTGCATAAATATAGCATGGAATGAAGCACCATAATCCATACCCCAGGAATCCACCATGCTCTCTACACTACAAACCAAGGCATCATCTTCTTCATCAGTGTAGTTTCCTGCATAGTTTGCTTGTTTCTTTTCATTTGGACATTGATTCCTAAAATGCCCCACCTCCTTGCAGTTCCAACATGTTACCCCAAAGTAATCTCGAGTCTTTGACTGATTCCTCTGTCGGTTGCTGCTCCCACTACCTCTGCTTTTTTTTCTACCTCTACTGACATTTAACAACCCACTTGATGATTCCCTAGAACTCTTTCTTCTGACATCTTCTCCCAGAATGAGATCATGAATCTTCTAAAAAGTGAATTTGTCGGTTCCTGAAGAACTAGTAACCGCTGTAACTGTTCCAGACCAACTGTCAGGCAATTACGGTAGCAGTAGCAAAGCTTGAACTTCATCATCGAACTTAATGCCCATGGACACGAGTCTAGCTAAGATCGAATTCAACAGATTAACATGCTCGGTAACTGAACTGCCCTCTTTCATCCTTGTGTTAACCAACTCACGAATTAAGAAGACCTTATTTGCTGCTGACGGCTTCTCGTATATGTTAAAAAGAGCTAACATCATACCACTAGCGGTGGTCACCTCCATGATATTAAATGCCACACTTCTGGTCAATGACAACGTGATAACTGCCCTAGCTTTCTTGTCTTTTAATTCCCATTCGGCTGGTTCCATATTTTCTGGTCTCTTCCCCGTTAACACAACATCAAGATCTTTCTGACACAATGCAGCCTCAATCTGCATCTTTCACCAACTAAAATCTGTACCATTAAACTTATCGATTGAAAAATTCTCATCCTCTGCCATGCTAAACACAAACACGACTAATATAAACTGAATCGAAATAAAACAAGAACAGAACTTGAACACCAGAAACAGAAACACGTGAAAGTTTCTCTGATCTTCACAAACGATACCCAAAAATCACTGCTGGTCAAATCGTTGTAACAAAAAACTGATCTTGAACTTGAATTACAATTCACTACTACAAAAACTGGCATTCTTGACGTGCATTGCGCGTCAAGAAGGTGCCTTCTTGACACGCAAATGCGCGTCAAGGATGCGGGGGTCAAGAAGCTTCTTGACGCGCAAAATGCGTGTCAAGAAGCTCTTGACGCGCGAACAATGACACGCTATCCTTGACACTCCATTCTTGACACACATTTTGCGCGTCAAGAAAGGGTGTCGTCTGTGATTAATATATTTTTATTTATAATATTTTTTTGTGTCGTCTGTTTATGACACTCAAATTTGCGTGTCATGCCTTTTATGACACTCATTCTTGCGTGTCATCCTTTTAACTGTTTTTTTTTTAATATTTTTTTCTAAAATTACTGATTTCCCTATTAAATCATATTTCGCAAACCAAAATACAGAATTGCTGGTGTACCAAAACAATGCATTTCATACATAATAATTAAGAATTACAAAGTTAACGACATAAGTTTACATTGATACAACTCTCCTTTGGGAACTAAAGTAAAACATCTACAAAAAAACAGCTTGGGAACCATAATCTGCAGCAGTTTTAGCCAACAGAAAGTCATTCTCTCTGCAACACCTCATGGGCCTTTGTCCTAATGTTAATGAAAAAGAAACCATGGATTGGTGACTGTAAACGAAAAGGGAGCATATAACTTATACAACTTATGAATATGGGAAGGTCCTGGACCAGAAGCCCGCGCCGAACAACAAAGGCACAAATCTGCCACTAATACTTGTGTGTGTACCTGAACACAAAAGTTGCTATAGCAATCAGCAGCAGAAACAATATTGTCTAACCATATTTTCACATAATGTTCCCTCTAAATGCAAAACAACAAATTAGAAACAGTAAGTTAAAGGTTGTTACATTTCAATGGTGCCAGCTCTGCATTCAGTCTCCTTTCCTCTCTCGCTCTGCTCTTTCTTGCTCTGAAACAAGAAGCAGCAAAAATGTAGTGCAAGATTATTAAAAATCATTCACATTAACCTGCTTGCAATACTTTAAAGTCCAGCTAGGTCTAGTTACCAAACCACTGGATTTTTTATTGCATTAGACAAACAAAACTCATGCCTCCAGCCCCTCTCAAAAAGTAGTTGATAAATAAGTGACTGAATATTAAACTACAAAGACATGATGGTTCAGAAAGTAAAAAATGCTTATCAAAACATTTTTGCTTTACTAGATGGCAACTTACTTGTAATAGGACCGCCACCCAGTCTTATTCCAGGTACGTACCAGTTGCTACTAACTGTTGTTTAGATCCATGCAGATCCATGTTCTTGTCATTTTGCCAATGCTGTTGTTAAGTATGAAGCCGGCAGACAGGATCAAGTTTATGAAAAATAATCTCAAGGAAAGATAATCAATAATCTCAAGGAAAACAAACCTGTACGATAAAGAACATATATAGAAGTCCCTGACCCCACCATGTTGAAGGTTCAATGCAGCCCGGAAGGATGCTACTTCAAAAAAAAATATACTTCACAAGATTACTCATGAACCATCACAAGATTAGCTCATGAACCATCACAAGATTCAGTGTTAGGGATTGCTTATTACTTATTACATGCTTATTGCCTTTTGAAATTGGAAATAAGCAGATTAGAACAAGCAAGTTCCAACTGCTTATTTAGAACAGCTTATTAGACTCCCAAATAACTAGATGAGTAATCCAGACACCCTAGAAACACCTTATACATATCAAAACTCAATGAACAAAAGAGCACTTCTAATACGCAATCCCAAACACCAAAAACCTTGCAAGTAAACAGATCTAAACTCCGGTCATCTAATAAGATTAAACCAAGACAGATCGCAATAACAAAAACCTATTGTCGTTTTAAAAATTAAGCAATAAAGAAGTTGTAGTACCCAAAATAGAAGTCCAGCTGTACCAAGTTTCTTAATTCCTTCATCCGAATCAGTTTTAGAAGATAGTCACAAGCCCCGTGTTGGACACCTCTCATAACTCTGCTTGTTTCTCCATCAACAGACATCACTGCATACAGTTCACTGTACATCATCAGAATCAAAAAAGTATTGTGTGTGTGTGTAAGAAGCTAAATATATGTGAGGAATGAGAGAAGGGAACTGTTTCATAACTTCTCTCGAGCTGATTCATAACTTTACAATATCGAAAAAGTTCATAAAATTTTATGAATCATTTATAAAACAGTTGTGAATTAATTCCCTCCTATTAGATCCTAAGCCTACACACACAGATACATGTATGTGTGTATAAGCAAGTGTGAACCGACTTATGACTGGAAGATCCATCTCAAGTCCAACATGCTCTAACAGCTTGAAACCATTCATGTCAGGCATGTTAACATCACTAATTACAATGTCAAACCTGTCTTCCCTCTCATGAAGCATATCCAGAGCTTGTATAGCTAGTCCACATGTAGTGACTGAAGCAACAATCAACAAAAAAGAAGACATCATGAGATACAAATTTTATAAAAAAAAAAGTTATATAACTCTGGGCCAATATAAAAAAAGACGTCATGTACCAAGTGCTATAATAAATGTTGTGTAAAGCTCCAACAACGTCTATACAAAATAACGAAACTTCAATCTTCTGTATTGAAATATTCGCCCTAAATTTGAAATTTTTTATAGTAAAACAAATTCCAAGGGAAAAACTTTTAATGGGCAGAAAAAATTGCTATTGAGGTTGAAAAATAGAAAGTGTAAAATGGGTTAAAAGGATTTTAACCAGTTAGGTTGTTTTTATTTTTTTTCTCTTGAGTGGTGGTTGTGTTGTTTTTGTTTTACTTACCGAAGAATGTTGTTACTCTGACCGACCCAACCGCAACTATGAGTTTTAATTGCTATCCAACAATTTGTCAACATCTACCATCTGTGCAATCTCTGGCCATAAAGCTACCTGCACCCTCTTACCACTTATTGGGATGTACATGTAGAGTGAGTTTTTGTGCTATTTTAAAAGCCAACATGTCACAAAGTAAATATTTTTATTCTGTACAGCACCTGATGTAAGGTTTAGATGATCACATCATATCACATATTTATAAGCAACTGAATACATGAAAACTGTCAGTAACTAAGATGGTTAACACCTGAACATTTCTGTGAGGCAGCCTCAGAACCACCCAAAAATCAATGCCATAATTATTTTAAGTCCCATGCTCCCCCAAAAAACACCCAGAATTTTTTTCTTAGGAGGTTGTGATATAACCCAAAGCAATTTTATTGTGAGGTGGCCTCAAAACCCAGACTACATTGAAAAATAGAACATTTTAACTTTAAAATGCTTTCAGAAAACCAAAATATGCCCTTGTAAGCCTGTGATATGCTCTGTTAAAAAAAAACTAAAATGCGTGAGAAGTAACCTCATAAGCTGACCTTAAGTGACACACAACAATAACCAACAAAAAGGAACATTTAAAGTTTCAAACCGTATTCCTGTGAAGCAGCCTCAGCCCTGAAAAAACACTCAACAAACATGACTATTTCAACTTAAAAACAATACCAGAAAATATAAAAAAAAAACATGCACCTAGAAGGATGTCATATATAAAAAAAAACAAAGATCTTAATTGTTTATATGTATATTTATAAGTGCCACCACACAAACAAAGCCTAACACAGCCTAACAAACATGAGTATGTCAAGTTTAAGACTATCCAAAAAAAAAGACCAAACCATGTCCATAGAAGGTTGCAACATGTCGAAATAAACAACTTAAAAGAAAGTAATGTAGTAGAGGTAGCATGATAAACTCACCTTGAACGACATACAACAACAACCAAAGATCAACCCCAACACCTGCAACCAAAACATCACCAAGAATCACCTCAAATCAACAAACGTATAAGGACACAATCATATGCACAAACTGCTCAGAAACCCAGGGAACAAAGGATCCAGAAAGACGTAACAAAACATGACACGAACATAAAAAAAGACACAAAAACAACCCAGACTACTGGTGATAACGCAAAACCAACTAAAACTGGGCACGTTGAGACAACCCACAACACCCAACCCAACCGATTATCAATAAAAAAAAATAAAGGCTGAGGAAATAAAGATGAAGCAAATAGCCTAACACAAACAGTCCAAAATCTAAGGGTTTAGAGGGTCTTTTGGCCAAAATTAATTTTAATCACACCGAATGCGTATGTTTCAACCCATCGGAACATCAACCTTTGAACTGATATAGCCACGAAGGGGAACTGAAGCACACAAACTCAATTAGCAGATGTAAATTACAGAATTCAAGGAACCAGAACAGGAATCTTTTTTTTAAGATGTTCTACACGATTTCATGCATCTAATAACACCTAAATATCAAAGTTTGCCCTAAATTGAAATATTCGCCCAAAATTGGACCTGTATTTATGCTTGATACACATCAAACGATCAAAACCATGAATAATTCAATCATATCTTCATAACATCAAGCAGATTCACTCGAATCAACTTGTATACATGACTTATATAGAAGGAACAACGAATTAAAGGATGAAAAAAAGGAACGATTAGTGATGAGATCAAAACCTTCGTAAGAACACTTCTTCAACATCTTCTCGAGAATTTTCAACTAGGTAGGATCATCATCGACGACAAGCACACAAAGGTACCTGTGCTTACACGAAATTTCTTTGGCTTCTCCGGTGCCACTCACCCAGTCAAACATATCGTATAATCTTCCCCTCGGTTACTGTAACCGTCGGTACGACCTTTATTGCTAACCGCAATTTCTGTTCTAGCTCCATCAACAGGGACAGAACGTCGCGACAACAGCAATTTCTATCTCCCCTAGCGGCGGATAGGGTTTCACGGGTGGTCAGCGACCACCGTCTTCGTCTTTGACTGGATCTACGAGGAAAGGGAGTGGGAGTGAATTTTTGCGCAAAAATTTTGGACGGCAAGGGAGAGCAAAATTTTGGACGGAAGAGAGAGTATATTCGAGAATTTTAGGGCAAAATTTAGGGGGAAATTCTAACTGTGAGGAAGGGAGAGTATATTTGAAATATTAGGGCAAAATTTTGGGGAAAATCTATCTATGAGCGGAAGGAAATTTTAGGGCAAAAAATTGGCGGGAAAAAAATTATAAAACGACGGAAAAGCTTCTTGACACGCACATTTTAAGTGTCCTCCGTGTTTTTTTTTTTGAAATATGACAGAAATTCTTGACACTCAAAAATGCGCGTCATGAATTCTTAGGAATTACCAATAATTGACATTTTATTTTGACACTTCAGTTTTTGCACGTCAAGAATTATCGAGTGTCATCGTTCGCGTGTCAAGGAAAGCAGTTTTTGTAGTAGTGATTGTTTATTTTTTTCTTTAACCGACAAAGATATGCCGCAAAAAAGTAACAAAAGAAAAAAATAATACAACCTTTTCAACCTCGTCCGGCGTGCACTCCAAAAAGAACCCACGGTTTTGCCTTTTGCCTAAGAAACCACAAAAAATTACAAATGCCTTGTAATTAATTTGATCTGCTCCTTGACGTGGAAGATTAAGGACCACGCAAAACAATTCTTTTCTTTTTTAGTCGGAACAATCAGACGGCAATTCACAATACGGAACGAGAAAAGAAAATATAAACCGATGATCGCTGGATATACGGGTAGGCGGTTGCCCTCAAAACCCAAAACCCTAGATCAACTTATGCAACGTACGTGTGTCACGTGTGTAACAAGCCTGGCTCTGATGCCACTTGTTAGGTAATACGCACGCGGAAGCAACACACACGATCAACGAACACACTGCAGAAAATAAACGAACACGAGAACACACAAGGATTTACGTGGTTCGGTCGATGTGATTTATGTCCACGGGCTGCAACCAGGATTATTTTCTTGCTTTATGCCTTACACCTCTCGTGATACAGGATTACAAGTACTAGCCACTATATATAGAGACTCACTAGGGTTTACAACTTAGGGAACAAGAAAACAACTAAGGGGCTATAATCAAATAAAACGGGCCGGTCTTCAATTTAATTATTATGCCACCAAATGTCTTCTAAACCGGATCAGGCCCAAACCAATCAAGCCTCCACAAACCTAACACTTTCATGGTGGCGTCAATAAACACATATGGCTCCTCCAATGTGTTATTCATTTTCCCGACACTCCTTGCCGGTATCCATTCTTCCAAGTCCTATCATTATCCTTCACGCCAGACATTCTGGTTGATCTCCAATTTTAGCGAGATCGGCGACTCCCTTCGCTTTCTTCTTGCCACCGCTTGTACTTGCCACAACTCCGATGTATTTCGCCGGAACTTTGTTCTTCACAGGCCCGGAACACGACTCTGATGCCATGTTGTAAATTTAATCGAACATCTGTTGTTCATCATATTCTTCATCCATTGCCAAAGTTTGTGTTAATTTGTGTGTGTATGTGTACATACAAAGAGAGCAAGAAATAAGATAAAATAGGACTTGATATTAAATGTCAGTTTACAATCGGTATTTATACCCCATATTTGGCGGTTTTCTTGGCGCCAAATAACTACCCAACTAACCAACAATAACTGCCTTTTAACTGTCACCTAATCGACCTTAGGCTATACAAATGTAACCAATATTTATTTATGTACAATCATATTAAATATGCATCTAATCTATACATCTTTAGCAGGTCTTCCATCGGGTCTTTAACAGGTCAAGCTTGCTTTTCCAACAAATATTGCTCAGTTAAATTGTTTATTAGTTGTTTGTCCCTGTTTGTCACCACTAAGTCATAGAGCTTTTTCAAAACTTCAAATCTTTAGTTGAATGCTATTTGTTTGTTGTTTAACATTTTAACTCATTTCTAATAAATCTAGTTAGTTTAATTTACTTTAAACTAAATGCTTGTGTAATATGTGCTCTTGGAAAAAATGAACTCACCAATGTTATATAATGAAAATGCGATTGAGTGTTTCCAAAAGATGAAATCACGTAAAGAACAATTATAAGATGTACTTTTCATTATGTTTAACGAACTATGTTTTGAGTTCTATTTTGCTTTTAATTTTTTGTCGCTATTTTTTTTACCAACATGTTATTTGACCAACTTGTATTTTGAGCGACTCATATATTGCCCCCGTGTTATTTATGTATCCGCCACTGATATAAAGCGGGTGACAATCACTTTAGAGAATCTGCCAACACGTTTGGGATCAACATTCAAGCCTAATATAATTATTTGATGTTGTGTTTATTTTATGTATGCATTTGTTGTTGAGTGTATCCAAATTCTTTTACGGTAAGCATGCTGATATTTGATTGATGCATAAATTAATAGAGAGGTTAAACATCTGCTGAAATAAACCAAGTATTGTAAAAAGGAATTGATTGATTGAATATTGATTACAAGGAAGCCATATATATAGGCAAGGAAATTAAACTTAGGTACCATACAGAAACATTTATTTTAAATCTTTCCTAACACAAATATATTGTCTATCATCCTCCCGCAAGTTGAGGGCGGGGAATGACCTGCAACTTGGACCGCAGAAGCAAGAAACGCTGAGACGGAAGCGGCTTAGTAAAGATGTCAGCAAGTTGATCATGAGTAGAGATAAACTGAACTTTGAGTTGTCCTCGGGCAACCTTTTCTCTCACAAAGTGATAGTCAACCTCTACATGTTTTGTCCGAGCATGAAAAACAGGATTAGCGGACAAGTAAGTAGCACCCAAGTTATCACACCAAAGTGTTGGAGCAGTTTTGACGCCAATGCCCAGCTCGTGAAGGAGAGCTTCCAACCAGGTTAGCTCAGCAACAGTATCTGCCATAGCTTTATATTCGGATTCAGTTGAGGATCTGGAGACGGTATGTTGTTTTCTGGCATTCCAAGAGATGAGATTTGATCCAAGATAGATAGCGCCCCCCCCCCCCCCCCCCGTGGATTGGCGATCATCTGGGTAGCCGACCCAATCAGAATCCGAATAGGCCTTGAGATCTGTGTTCCAATTGACATCCGTAAAAGCATGCAGGAGAGGTTGAGAATCATGACGAATAAAAAGACCCAAGTGAGACGTTCCTTTAAGATATCGGAGAATTCGTTTCACTGCCGACCAATGGTTTTCTGTTGGTGAATGCATGAATTGACACACTTTATTTATGGCAAACGTGATGTCGGGACGAGAAAGGGTAACATATTACAAAGCCCCAACAGTTTGTCGATACTTTGTCGGATCAGATAATGCTTTGCTATCCGCTAGACTCAGTGGTTCAGAGGAGCTCATTGGAGATGCCACTGGTTTGCAATCAGCGAGACCGGCCTTAGCAAGGAGATCCTTGATGTATTTTCTTTGTGAAAGAATGATGTTCTTACCATGAGGAACAATTTCAAGGCCCAAAAAATAGTGCAAGTTACCCAAGTCTTTTACGGGTAGAAAGTTGTTGAGCTTGGTGATGATGGCGTCAATAGAAAGTGGGTTGTTGCCTGTAACAACGATGTCATCAACGTAAACGAGGATATAAATTAAGGTACCTCTTTATTCAGGATGAACAATGAAGGGTCAGTCTTAGAGCCGTGGAATCCAAGATGTTGAAGAGTAGTAGATAAGCGGTCAAACCAGGCACAGGGAGCTTGTTTTAACCCATACAGAGACTTATGGAGAAGATAAACATGATCAGGACGAGATGGGTCAACAAATCCTTGCGGTTGTCGTAGGTAAACAGTTTCGTGGAGATCCCCGTGGAGGAAAGCATTTTCAATATCAAGCTGTCTAAGAGGCCACTGATTCGTGACATCAAGAGAAAGGAGAACACGGATGGTGGTGGCTTTGACAACCGGGTTGAATGTCTCATGAAAATCAACACCGGGTTGTTGGTGAAACCCCTTTGCAACAAGACGTGCCTTGTACCGAGTGACTTTTCCATCCTGATCCTTCTTTATCCTATAAACCCATTTAGAATCAACAACATTAGTATTAGCAACATAGGGAACAAGAGACCACGTTCCATTTTCAACAAGCGCATCAAACTCTTCAGTCATGGCTTGGCGCCATTCAGCCGATTTGTTAGCAACGGTAAAAGAGGTTGGTTCATCTGAAGGTTCGGTGGAGGTGAAATTAGAGGAGGGGCTGTAGCGAGTTGTGGGTTTTGAGTTTGGCCGAAGGTTGGAGGGACGAGGTCTCGGAGGAGGTGGTGGAGGTGGGTGTGGAATGTTTGGGGTAGGTGATGGAGATGTAGCCGTAGGAGAAGGGGCAGGAGAAAGGGGGTCGAGGGGGACTCGTGGGAGTTTGAGGTGGAGTAGTGATGTGTGTGGTTTTGGACACGAAATGATAACGGGTTTTGGGGTCGAAATTAGCGAATTCAGGTTGGAAATGTTAAAATATATGAAATTCTGATAAATATCATGAGTTTGCAGGAAAATCGATCTTGGTGCGGAAAACGAGGAAAGAAACGGAAAAATTCAAGAAGCTGAAAAAACCTCGCGGCTTGCAAGCTGTGAGACCCCCTGTCACGTCCTGTAAGCCGTGAGGACCCTTGTCACACCCTGTCCAGGCTGTGAGCACTGAAGCCAAGCCATGAAGACCCTGTCATGGCCATGACAGCCCTGTCTAGGCTGTGAGACCCACTGTCACGGCCTACACGCCGTGACCGACACCCAGGTAACCCCCTGCAGGTCGTGACCGACATCAGAATGGGCCAGAAGACACGTCACGGCCTGCCCAGGCCGTGAGAGGCACTGTCACGGCCGTGAGCCGGCCTGAAATTTTTGGAAACGTTCAGAAAACCCTAGAATTCGACCCCTATATATACCAAACCATTCCAGACGTATAGGGCATCCATTTTTCGACCAAGAAGCAACTTTGAAGGCTTGGAGTGATCCCGAGGCGCTGAAGTGGCGATTTTGAAGCTTTGGAGCATCGAGAACGTGTTCGAATTCAATCTTGTAAGCATTTGGTTTAATATGAATTTTGTTTTTCCTTTGATGAACATTTGTTTGTATTCCACCATGGTTGGTTAAACCAATCGAATCGTTTAGGCATAGACAAGCTCAACCATGGTTTGATCATGTAATTGTGTCGGTTTTTACATATGATTATGGTTTGAAGTAACAGTTTCGTTTCTTTGTTTCAATTGATGACATTTGTGTTCTTGATTGTTCTTGGATACTTCTTAGCCTTGTGGGACCCTCATCATTAGGTTGCAGAGCACCGACTGATTAGGAATCCTATTATATAGCCGAACCACAGAATCTGCGGTGTACGCGTGAACTAGCAATAGTCACGATTGTTAAGAACCCTAGTAACCAATCAGGAGTCCAATCCTTAGGGCTGAGTGAGAAATTACCTACCCTCTGCCAGTAGCCACCCTGGACATTGTCAAGTAAACCAAGTAGTCACCGATAGGTCGGGCCTGCCCTTACTTAGTCGTGTCTAGAACCTGCTGGGTCAATTGATCCATAGAACTTAACCGCTTCACAACCCTAGAATCATTAGGATCATCCATACCCAGAGCCTTCGACCAGTTGTGAGTTGAGTCACCGATAACTCGGGACTTAGCCTAGGGAACTTTAAATCCATAACCAACTTGTCTACACTTCACCATGGACCATTAGTAGCCATTTAGGGCCTGTCTATAACCCTAATAGTGAACTAGTCCATAGGAATTAGGTCGCCTTGTCTTAGGAACCCAATTCACATAAGCGACAAGGCGTGTGCACAATACCGATACAATCGATTAAACCTGGGTGGGGGAGTCATTGCCTAAGCGATCCTCTTACACTACTGAATTAAACAAATCCAATCTTCAATCTGTTCTCTTAAACCCATCCACATTTCAAATTCTTATTTTAAAAATACAAAAATAAACCGGCTTAACTGAAAACCAACTGTTTTGCATAAAACGTGTCCTTGAGGTTCGACAACCCGGTATTTACCAACACTATACTATACATGGCAGGTATACTTGCCTACGTGTGTGTGTAGTCCCTAGGTGGATAACCATTTTATAAATTTAAAACCTGATAGTGTAAGACCATATTTTTATATACACTTTCACATACATCAAGTAGGGGCAGGAGATTGAGGGGAGGTAGAGGCAGGAGTTTGAGGAGTTTGAGGAGTTTGAGGAGGAGTAGCGGCTGTTAGGGACGGTTCATGAGGTAGATTTGGGACGGGATAAGTGGAGTAGTATGGAGGAGGTTCGGTGGTGGGAGCAGCAGAAGGTGGAGGCTGAAAGGGGAAGATGTTTTCATTGAAATGGACATGACGGGCAATGTAGACCCGGTCGGTAATAGGGTCCAAGCATCGATAGCCATGGTGCGAAGGACTATACCCGAGAAAGACACAGGGAGTGGATCGGAAATCCATTTTGTGACGGTTGTAGGGGCGGAGATGGGGAAAGCTTTGTAGGGATATGATCATGTAATAGTAAGCGTATGTCCGGATATTATTTAAGCCTACGGGGTCACACGTCTCGACACCGAATGTATTAATATTAATTAATGGTTAATTAATATTTATCACGAACATTTAACGAGGTTTCGTTAAAAACTGACAGTTAATTGTTAACAGAGGGGTGTTAGTTGTAATTAGAGAGAATTGTAATTGGATTACAATTGAGAAAAGGTTATGGATAAGGCCTCTAGGCCGATTTCGCTAGGGCTCTTATGCCTATCCCTTTTGCTTGTTTATCAAGTATTCTAATCCTATAAATAGAACCTCTGGGTTTAAGGATTAGTTGCTGCTTTATGAGATAAAAGCAAAACCCTAATTCTCTCTCTAATCTCTCTAATTTTCGGCAACAAGAAAACCCTAGGGGTTTGCGATTTCTTGTGTGGTTCGACCAAGCCTACATCAAGAAGAGGTTCGTGATCGGTTGCTAGCACATAGCATTGGTGTGTCGTGTGTGCGATCGTAGAGGGATTTATATCAAATCCTCCAAGAGATCAAGTCTTGCCGAGCTAAAAAGGTACACGTTCTAATACCGGTTAGTTAGATTAATTCATAGGATTCTTTCCGCTGCGTACTCGTGTTTTGATAAAAGTTATATAACCCAACAGTGGTATCACGAGCCACCTATGATTTTAATTAATTACCGGGAATAAAACTTGGAAGGGGGGTAACCAAAACAAGATTCTAGCTTTTCGATTCATTTAAAAATCGTGTTTTACAATTGGAAAAGGTTTCGCAATTGGTAAAAACGAAAAAAATTCGACAGAATAGGACTTTTCGACCCGATCGGAAAGTCCCTGATCGAAAAATGCTTCTCGACCCGATCGGAAACCCTTGATTTCTGATCGGAAAACCTATTCCGGTGCGGAGACCCTTGTTTTCCGACCGGAAACCCTACTTTTCGATCCAAATCGTAAAGTGTTTACGAACTGGTCGAAAAGTAACCGATCGAAAAGGCTTCTCGGGCCGATCGAAAAGTATCCGATCGGAAAGGTTCCGATCGGAAAGGTTTTTCGACCCGATCGAATAGTCTACGATCGAAAAGTACCCGATCGAAAACCCTATTTCGATCGAAAACCCATGCTTTCCGATCGTAAACTCAAATAATGAATCGAAAACCTCTTGCCGAATCGGAAACCCTAATTTTTAGCTCTAAAATTTGATTTTTGTGATCTAAAATTTTAAATCCAAGTTTTTATTTTTATTAGATAATTGTTATGAACAACATGTTGTACCTTTAAACTTTAAAGTGTTAAAAAGAAGTAAAAATCATGATGTTTCATGCAAATCGTTCATGGTTATTACTTAAATCAAGAAGGACTATAAAATTAAAATTATATGTGATAATTAGAAACCCTATAAATTATGTGATTATCTGATAATTGTGACATAATAAAAGGTTTATTGCAAATTTATTTTATGAAAATCGAAATTTGCTTAAATAATCTATTGAAATATGATTTTGTTTATAAAATAAAATTTGTGTCCTAAAAGTCAAAAGAAACACCGGCTCACCCATTTGAACACACTCTAAGAGAGGTATAAGTCGGGTCGCTCTGCTTCCCTAAAGTGGTAGGTTTTTAATTGCAAAAGTTGCAAACCTCACCCCTACGCTTCTTTGTGTGTTGCAAATGGAGCTACCGAGCTCTTTTGACTTGGATGACAAACTAAGAATTTTATAAACACATTATGTGATGAAGATGTGCATGAATCTTCACACATAACCTTTTTGATCACGCATCAAAATTGTTTTGACCCAAACCAAACTTAAGTCTTTGCCATCCACCTTGTAAAGGACACTTGTGGATGTCATCTTACTCATTGGTACACAATGGTAAAATGGCATTTGCATGGCGAATTCCCACTCATTGGTACACAATGGTGGAAAATTTGTGCGTTCTTGGCTGGACGACTTAAAACGAGCTAGGCGGTGAGACCCTTAGCCCGTGGCAAAAGATGGGATGAAACATGACTACAAATCACTTGGTGCAAGTTGTAGGTCCCATAAAATCTAGGAATTGTATTTGGAATACAATTAGTGATCGTCACTTACCATTTGAATGCATCATTTCTAGCAGATCAACTGATGAAATGATGGCATGTCAATTGGATCCTAGCCTTAATAAAGCTTAATTGTTTAAAATGTTTAAACATTGGGTAATTAAATTTATTAAGGAAAAGATTATCAAAAATACTGATTTTTGAACTTAATCTGTTTTGTAGATGGCAACAAACCCTCCTCAAAACAATGTTGGTCATGCTTTTCGTCAAATGTTTGAAAGAGAAAAGCTGAACGGATCTAACTTCAATGACTGGAACCGTCAACTGAGGATTGTCCTTAGAGTTGAACGGAGGACCGATGTCCTTGAACATCATTGGCCGACCGAGCCAGCTGCTGATGCCTCTGAGCAAGAGAAAGCGTTCTACAACGCAGAGTACAGCAGATACGATGAGGTTGCTTGTATGATGATCTTGAGTATGACTCCCGATCTTCAGAAGCAATACGAATTTCATACACCTTGTGATATGATCAAAGAGCTGAAAAAGATGTATGAAAAACAAGCTGGTGTCGAATTGTTCGACCTAGTTGTGGAACTCCACGACTTGAAGCTTGAAACTGGTAAATCGGTCAGTAGTCATGTGCTCAAGATGAAGAGCTACTTTGACAAATTGGAATCGCTCAATTATGGGTATAATCGTGCTGTTGCAGTTGGCATGATCCTCAAATCGCTTACGAAGGATTTTGAGGGTTTTGTGCGCAACTATAACATGCATAGTATGACTAAGACTATACCTGAGCTTCATGCTATGCTTGTCGAGTATGAAAAAACGATTCCTAAAAAGGCCACTGAAACACCCCAAGTTCTTATGATCAAGGGGGATAAGATCCAAAAGGCTAAACGACCGAAAAAGGGGAAGGGCAAGATTGATGGCAAGGGTAAAGGCAAGGCTGTTGCCCATATCCCTAAAGCCAAGCAAACCCCTCCGGCCCCTAAAGAGCATCAGGCTAAGGACCAGATCTGTCACCATTATGGTGAAGTCGGACACTGGAAGAGGAACTGTCCTACCTACCTAGCTGAGTTGATGAAGAAGAGGAAGAATACTAGTGGGACTAGTACTTCAGGTATCTTCACAATTGAATTATTTTCCTTTTCTAAGAGTGATTCATGGGTGTATGACACCGGCTGTGGAACTCACATCTGTAATTCGTTACAGGGTCTTAGAAAGAGGAGGAAACTGAAGCCTGGAGCTTTGCAGCTGTTCGTTGGAAATGGTTTGCCAGCAGATGTGGAAGCTATAGGAGAATTTCATTTAATTCTGCCTTCTGGGTTATCCATTGTATTAGACAATTGTCATTATGCACCTTCTATCACTAGAGGTGTTATTTCAGTTTCTTTGTTGAAAAACCAAGGATACATTAATGTTTTTAATGATATCGGTATTTCAGTTTCTAAAAATAATGTTCATTATTTTGATGCTATTCCTTGTGATGGCATTTATGAAATTGATATGCGTGGTTGTGTTTCAAATAATTCAATGTTCACTATTAGCAAACGAGCCAAAACTAGTTTGGACTCTACCTATCTATGGCACTGTCGTCTTGCCCATGTTGGCAAAAACCGCATTGAAAGACTTCAACGTGAAGGGATCTTACAATCAAATGATGAATCATTTGATCAATGCGTTTCCTGTATCTCAGGAAAGATGACTAGAAAACCCTTTCCGAACAAGCCGCAAAGGGCAAAAGAGCTACTTGGACTCATCCATACTGATGTATGTGGCCCATTTAGACATGTGTCAAGAAAAGGTGCTAGCTACTTCGTAACTTTCACGGATGATTTCAGCCGTTATGGTTATGTTTACTTGCTTAAACATAAACATGAGGTATTTGAAACATTCAAAGAGTTTAAGAACGAAGTTGAAAATCAACTCGGTAAGACCATCAAGATCCTTCGATCGGATCGTGGTGGAGAATACTTAAGCCAAGAGTTTAAGGATTATCTTAAAGCGTGTGGAATTGTCCAACAGCTTACTCCTCCTTATACTCCTCAGCATAATGGAGTGTCTGAGAGGAGGAATCGAACCTTACTAGAGATGGTGAGGTCGATGATGAACCTTACAACTCTCCCATTATCATTTTGGGATTTTGCTCTAGAAACCGCTGTACGCGTTCTAAATATGGTTCCAACCAAGAAGGTTGAAAAGACACCATATCAATTATGGCATGGAGAAGTCCCTGTGTTGTCTTACTTAAGAGTCTGGGGATGTGAGGCACTTGTGAAGCGTGATACGCCTGACAAACTACAACCCAGGACTACTAAGTGCATCTTCGTGGGATACCCAAAGGAAACAATGGGTTACTACTTCTATAATTCTTCAGAAAACACTGTTCGTGTTGCTCGATATGCTGAATTCTTTGAAAAGAATTTTATAGCTCAAGAGAACAGTGAGAGAATTGTAGAACTACTAGAAGATGTGTCACCTTCTGAAACAACTAGCAATCATCAACTTGGGGGGGGGGGAAATGTTCAAAGAGATGAACCTCAAGTCGATGATGTTGCGATTCCACTTCGTAGATCCGAAAGGGTCGTACGTAATCCGGATAGATGGATTGGTCTAGTCGAATCCGAAGATAACGTATCAGGAGATCTCAATGAGCCTCCGAACTTCAAAGCTGCATTATCAGATCCGGAATCTGAGAAATGGCTTGAAGCTGCGAATGTGGAAATGAAATCCATGCAAGATAACCACGTTTGGACCCTGGTTGATCTTCCTCCAAACGCAAGAACCGTTGGGAGTAAATGGCTCTTCAAGAAGAAGACCGACATGGATGGAAATGTACACACCTATAAAGCTCGTCTCGTGGCAAAAGGTTATACTCAACGTTTTGGCGTTGACTATGATGAGACCTTTTCACCAGTAGCAGACATTAGAGCTATTAGGATTCTCTTAGCCATAGCAGCGTACTATGACTTTGAGATATGGCAAATGGATGTTAAGACTGCCTTCTTAAATGGTTACTTGGATGAAGAAGTCTATATGGATCAACCTGAAGGGTTCATTGATCCAAAACATCCCAACCAAGTATGCAAGCTTCAAAGGTCCATTTATGGACTAAAGCAAGCATCGAGGAGTTGGAATAAACGGTTTGATGAAGAAATCAAAAAGTTTGGTTTCGTTCAGAATCCCGATGAGCCATGTGTATATCGCAAAGCTAGTGGGAGTAATGTTACTTTTCTTGTCTTATATGTAGATGACATATTGATAATAGGAAAACACATTCCAATGTTGCAAGATGTAAAATCCCATCTTGGAAAGTGTTTTGCTATGAAAGACTTGGGAGAAGCAGCATTCATTCTTGGAATCAAGATCTATAGAGACAGAACTAAGCGGTTGATTGGACTAAGTCAGAGTGCTTATATTGATAAGATCTTGAAGCGATTCAAGATGGAGAATTCCAAGCGTGGTAATGTACCTATGCAGGAAGGACTTGGTCTGTCGGTCAAACAAGGTGCTTCTACACCTGATGAGGTGAAGCGTATGCAAAGAGTCCCTTATGCTTCGGCTGTAGGCTCTATAATGTATGCGGTGAGATGCACTAGACCTGATATAGCGTTCGCGCAGAATATCGTTAGCCGTTATCAACAGAATCCAGGTGAAAGTCACTGGACTGCTGTTAAGACCATTCTCAAGTACCTACGGGCTACTAGAGATTTGTTTTTGGTATATGGGGGAAATCCAGATCAAGAGCTCAAAGTGACCGGATACTGTGATGCTGGATTTCAGACTGATAGAGATGACACGAAGTCTCAGTCTGGGTACGTCTTCGTTATGAATGGAGGCGCTGTGGATTGGAAAAGCAAGAAACAAACCACAGTTGCTATGTCTGCAACAGAGTCTGAGTACATTGCTGCTTCGGAAGCTGCAATGGAGGCTGTCTGGATAAGGAAGTTTATTAGTGGGCTAGACATTGTCCCCACAAGTAACTTGCCGATCGACATGTACTGCGATAACTCGGGTGCATTAGTCATCGCCAAAGAACCTGGAGTTCAGAAGGGTGCCAGACAC
Source organism: Deinandra increscens subsp. villosa (assembly GCA_039602395.1). Lineage (NCBI taxonomy): Eukaryota > Viridiplantae > Streptophyta > Magnoliopsida > Asterales > Asteraceae > Deinandra > Deinandra increscens. The sequence continues at coordinate 81,066,868 of JBCNJP010000023.1, read as the reverse complement.
TATGCCAGGAGATATCACTATGTTCGTGAGCAAATCGAAATAGGTGAAATCAAATTACTCAAAGTTCACACAGATATTAACTTAGCTGATCCTTTCACGAAAGCTTTGTCTAGGCCGAAGCTTGAAAGGCATGCCGAGGGCATGGGACTTAAATTGGCTGGTTAAATCATGTATGTCTGATGTTCGGTATTTGGATAAAGGACGTTAAGCAATTTCTGTTTATATAATGAAATAAAGTATTTGATATGTTTGATTTCATTTAATGGTTAAGTTGTGTCCTATATTTGCATGTTTAATCCTTGAGTACTTGTCAAGTATTCTAAATTGTCCATTGTCGATTAACTATATGGGAATATAGTTAAACTAAGACAAAATCTGAGTGATTGGTTAGGATGGTCCCACCAAACTCACATGGTATTCATTGGATGCATACTGGACTGACCCACTAACGAATTGTCACTTTATGGATCGGCGTCATTAAGTGAAATTCGTAAATGGTTGCTTTATTTATCCTTAGACTTGAGATACAAGCAGGTCATGCATGTATGGATTGCACCTACTTGATATAGGTCTAACTATCCTGAATAAGGTAGTACAAAAGGGCTATTTTCAGTAAGTGTAGTGAAGTATGTGACTTGACACGTGTAGTCAAGAGGATTTGTTCCTTCAGCTTTGTGCTGAAGCAGATACCACTGGGCCCCTCATTGGACTAATTAAGATGTTTGCATGGCCGTGCTCAAATGAAATCTAGAGATGTCTCGATTTGCAATTTGGTAATCTTAAGTTAGTTGTGAGAATGAGAAACAGAATCGTTAAAGTATGGAATGACTTTGATCCATATCCATATTTAACAAGGTATCGGTAACAAAGGGATAGTAAATGACTGTACCATTTAAATACACTTTGAGAAACTGTACTTAAATATTTCTGGGAGCATTGGCGTGTTGCTAGACGCTAACCAATGTTATTACCTTTACTATTGCAAGCTCAAGTGGGAGCTGTAGGGATATGATCATGTAATAGTAAGCGTATGTCCGGATATTATTTAAGCCTACGGGGTCACACGTCTCGACACCGAATGTATTAATATTAATTAATGGTTAATTAATATTTATCACGAACATTTAACGAGGTTTCGTTAAAAACTGACAGTTAATTGTTAACAGAGGGGTGTTAGTTGTAATTAGAGAGAATTGTAATTGGATTACAATTGAGAAAAGGTTGTGGATAAGGCCTCTAGGCCGATTTCGCTAGGGCTCTTATGCCTATCCCTTTTGCTTGTTTATCAAGTATTCTAATCCTATAAATAGAACCTCTGGGTTTAAGGATTAGTTGCTGCTTTATGAGATAAAAGCAAAACCCTAATTCTCTCTCTAATCTCTCTAATTTTCGGCAACAAGAAAACCCTAGGGGTTTGCGATTTCTTGTGTGGTTCGACCAAGCCTACATCAAGAAGAGGTTCGTGATCGGTTGCTAGCACATAGCATTGGTGTGTCGTGTGTGCGATCGTAGAGGGATTTATATCAAATCCTCCAAGAGATCAAGTCTTGCCGAGCTAAAAAGGTACACGTTCTAATACCGGTTAGTTAGATTAATTCATAGGATTCTTTCCTCTGCGTACTCGTGTTTTGATAAAAGTTATATAACCCAACAAGCTTTGGCAACCAAAAACTCGAAGGAAAGAGTAATCTGGTGGCCGATGGTAGATAAGTTCAAACGGAGATTTGTTTGAGTTGACACGGGAGGGCATACGATTAATTAGATAGACAGCAGTTTCAATGGCGAAGTGCCAGAAACGTGAGGGAACATAGGAATGGGCAAGGAGTGTGAGGCCCGTTTCCACAACATGGAGATTACGACGCTCGACGATGCCATTTTGTTCACTCGTGTGAGGGCATGAACGTCGATGGAGAATTCCAAGAGATGAAAAGAAGGGTTCAAGGCTTCGAAATTCACCACCCCAGTCCGTTTGAACATTTTTGAGTTTAGTATTAAATTGTCTTTCAGCCATTTGGACAAAAATTTTGAATATTGAGTAGACATCAGATTTTTTATTAAGCGGATAAAACCACATGTATCTAGAGTGATGATCAACACATAATAGAAAATAACAATGACCATTAGATGAAATAGAAGGAGCACGGCCCCAAACATCACAATAGACCAAATCTAATATATTATTGCTTCTAAAATTCGACAAAGATAAAGATATTTTAGAGGACTTCCCCATTTGACAAGAAGAACACAAAGATGACAATATTTTTGATGAAACCGGTAATGAACTAGAAGAAATAATAGATTGAAAAACACGAGCATGTGGATGTCCGAGCCGTTGATGCCAGATTGTGGAAGAAGCTTTTGTTGCAGGGAAGGAGACATGAGGAAGAGACCAAAGTTGCGGGAGGCGAAGCGAGTAGAGACCGTCATTACTTGGGCCCGTGAGTAGGGTGGTATGTGTAGACGCGTCCTTCACAACAAAAAAGAACGCATGAAATTCAAAAAATACATCATTATCAATACAAAATTGTTGAACGGATAAAAGATTCTTTTTGATTTTTGGAACATGAAGTATATTGGAAAGTTTAAAGGTTTTTTTTGGAGAGGAAAGTGTAGATGAACCAATGTGAAAAATAGGGAGAGGGTTACCGTCACCAACAAGAAGGGACTGACTACCATAGTATGCGTCCGAGGTATCCAAGCTTGCTAAATCTGGGGTGAAGTGACTATTGGACACAGTGTCGGGAAACCATGTTGTTTATCCGGCAGCATAGCCCGAGTCTGGGATATGTGCATAGTTGGCCTGATGAGCATCACGATTGGAAGAGGATGCATGCTGCGTTGGACATTCTGCTGGAATGTGCCCGATCCCACATCTTTTGCAATGACCATGTACGGTGTTCTGGGTCGAGGCCCACGAGAAAGATGGTTGGCGACCTGTGGAAGGCCGCTGATCATCATGGGAGCGAGCCGGAGGACCCGATCCTCGGAAACTGCCGCGGGAGTTGCCCTGGCGATTAGTGTTATGATTTCCGGAGGAGCGGGCTGAGTAGTTAGCTTGAGGCTGCGACGCAGGGGGTCTGATCGGGTTGAGTTGAAACCCGAATTGGGCTGCAAGATTGTGAAGTTACTGCAGTTGTGTAGAAGAGGCGGCAGCAGGAGTTGCCGGAGGTCCGATAGCCGCAACGAAGGCTTGAGGAGGGGTTGGGGCATGTCAGTGAATCATGAAGTCATGATCACTAAGTACGCCGTACAATTCGTTGAAGGTGATGGGTGGGGAACGGGCAAGAAGGTTAGCCTTAAGACCATTATATTCCTCTCTGAGACCCGAGATCACAAGCATGGTGAGATCTTTGTCTTTGAACGATTCACCAATGTTAGCAAGAGCAATAGCATACTCTTGGACTCGGGTAAGGTAGGAGGTAGAAGTTTCATCGCCTTTCATCTCCAGTTTTAACAACTGAGTTTTTAAAGTGTATTCACGGGAAGAAGTGGTTGGGGCGTAAGCCCGTTCCAGAGATAGCCAAAGAGCACGGGATGTATCATCGTGAACATGTTGAAACGAGGATTCCGATATGGTCGAGATGAGGATCATCTTGACATGAGCATCATTGGCGATCCAATGAGAATGGTTGGGGTTGTCAACGGAGACGGTGTCGGTGGTGGCTGGGGTTTTGGGTGGTGGGCACCGAATGGTACCATCAATATATCTGAACAAGTTGTTGGTAACTAAGAACAGATGGATCATGTTTTTCGGGAATCCATAGTTCGTTGGGGTGAGTTTGAAAGCAAACTTATGGGAATTGTGTGAGGTTTTCTCAACATGGGTGAAGGGAGAGATCATCGCCATTGAAGGGAGATCCGGAAAAAAAAAGATCGCAGATTTGCTACGGCAGAATATGTTGGCCGGTTTTAGGGTTTTGCGTGGAGATAGGAAGGTGGTTGTGATACCAAAATAAACCACGTATTGTAAAAAGGAATTGATTGATTGAATATTGATTACAAGGAAGCCATATATATAGGCAAGGAAATTACACTTAGGTATCATACAAAAACATTTATTTTAAATCTTTCCTAACACAAATATATTGTCTATCATGCTGCAAGTAAAATGAGTTTATAAGTCTACAAATCTTTATCTGCATACCACTGATGCTACCTGCTTTCAGCCTTCCATGCTTGATGTATGTATTTTTTGTTGTATGTATCCTACTTTTTTTCTTCCAATTAAGATGATAAGTTACAACCGGCTACTTGCTAAACACCAAATTTTAAAAATGTAACTATGTATTAGATTATCTGATAAAAAATTTCATTGTGTCACTGGAACCAATAAAATCGACCGAAATCATCACACAACAATGAAATTTTGAAAGGGGCAACAGATTTTTCTTTGCTTTGGGGCCCAAATCGGTTGAAAAGTCAAAACTATAATACCAAATCGATTGTTTCTCAAGACCAAACATGGACTTAAAAGACATTTATTTAATTAAAATAAACACAACCAACAACAACAAAATGTATATACAAAACAAAACAAGAAAACTGCTTACCTATCACAAGTGTTGGTCCATATTATAAACAAAAAAATAAGTAACCTTTTGTTGACTTATCATACAAAGTTGTTGTAACTTGATCATTGTTAACTCCATTAGCACTTGCCTAGTAGATCATAGAAAACTTGTGGCTTCTTGTATTCGGCCTCGCACAATGCCTAAAACAAACCATATATGTCAGCTAGGAAAATTTAGCCCAAGCACACAGAGAGTATAATTAGTTAGAGTTGCATGACCTACCTCCATCGCGTAAGCTATCTGGATCAACTTAGCTTCAGACCATGGTTTCCCAATGAACTGAATCCCAATGGGTAACCCGAGTCTGTCATACCCGACCTACCAAAAATAGTTAATCGTTATAACTAAACTGATGGATAAGATTCATAAAATGTAAGGATTAGGCTCATGTTGTATTTTAACATGTCAACAAGGAAAAGTGTATGGCAGGTTAAATGTACTCAAAATGTATTTTTATTGTTTTATTTGGAAAAGTAGATCATTATTGTAATAATATGGTTTATGTTATCATCTTTAAAGGATAACTAGTAGATATTTTAGGTATATCCGTATATGGGTGACTGGAAAAAAAAGTCTTCCAAGTAAACCTCACCCGACCCGATACAACATTCTCAAAATATAACTACACGAAGGTTAAAAATAGAAATTGGGTTAGCAGAGTATACCGGGACAGTCACAGCGGGCAGTCCAAGGAAATTTCCAGCTATTGAATATCGCACGAGTGCAGCTGAGAGTAAAAAAAAATACTGAAGCTAAAAACCAAGTTAAAAATAAAAAAAACAAGCATAGTTGGTGAAGTAGTAAATGCATACCTCCATTAACATAGTCCAATTCACCAGTATCCTTAGCATCATCCTTTATTTCATATGCTGTTACACTACAAAGAACAATAAATGAAGTCATTTTATCTCAAACGGGTCAAATTAAAAGAAGTTGTAGTTCCCACACGTTCGTTTACTCATGAATGGGCTCATCCAGCCATCCGGGTGGTGTGTTGTCTTAAACAGGTCAAATAAAGAGAAGTTGCATTTTCAACCTGTTTACTTATGAATGGGCTGATCCAGGTGGTGTGTTATCTCAAACGGGTCAAACAGAAAGAAGTTGTACTTGCAACCCATTTACTTATAAATGGGCTTAACTGGATGGTACTTTTATCTCAAACGGCTCAAAAAAAGGAGGTTGCAATTTTAAACCGTTCACTTATGAATGGGCTAACGGGTTGAATGTAAAGAAGTTGCTGATTCAACCCTTCACTTATGAATGGGCTGATCCGAATGGTGTGTTTTATCTCAAACATGCACAAAAGAAGTTCCAGTTTACTTCTTTACTCATGATACATGAATGGGCTGATCTCGTTGGTGTTTTATCTCAAATGGGTCAAGTACAAGAAGTTACAGTTTCAAACCGTTTACTTATAAATGAGCTGATCTTGGTGGTGTTTTTATCGGAGGCGTTATGGCGTTATCCCCCAAATGTATTTATAGCTAAGGTACAAGATCATACCCGACCATAGGTGAAACAATGACATCGGCCATGCTGAAAATCTTCTCATGGAATCTCATTTGACGGGTTCTACAGTTGACATACAGATGAAAATTTTAAAACCAAAATGGAATTTTAGAAGAATTTAAGCTGGTGGAATTGCTAAGAACTGATATACCTGATCCTCTGTGCATTCAAATATTCCCTACTGTCAAAAGAGCCATATATAGAAAGTGCAACTCTTACATCTGAGCCTGATTCTGACCTGCCTCTGATTGATTTTAACATAAAAAATCAGCATCATGGTAATTTATAACTTTTTTGAAAACAAAATTTGAACGTGGTAAGATTTTAAAGAATTTACTTACTTCTTTTCTAGATGATGAGCAATAGATGATGTGCATTCTGAACCAATGGTAACATAATGCGCCAAACGCATTGCTTCTATATCCGGTATGGTCACCTCCACAGTCTTCAAGCATATGCAAAAAGAACCATACAATACTATATATATGAACTCTTGCATTTCATTTTAACATGCAGTAAAACAAATCAACTAGACTAGGGGTTTAAACGAGCCGTGTTGCTCATGGAGTATTTGATAAAATACTTGTAAAATGACTACAATATGTTTTGTTATATATATAAATTTAATAGTTACAAAAATAATAATATGTATGTATGTAAATAAAATATTAAAACAAATTAGTAAACAATAAATGAGCCGAACTCAAGTTTCACAATTTACTATCAAGTCAAGCCTAAGCTTTATACATAGACATTGAAAGAGCTCGAGTTTAGGCAGGCTAGAGCTCATATGAGCTCATTTATAGTTTTATACCCCTAAATTGGACCAAAGAGTAGAATATTAGTTTTGAGTACCTCCCATCCGTACAACTTATGAAGACTAGCTAAAGCTTTTGAACAGCAAGCTCTAATATCATCAGAGCAATCGTTGAACCACTGATGAATCATGGATGTAAAACAGAGAGGTCAAAATAAGCATCATGATTTTTTTTTATCAAATAACTTAATGTATGATGGCCTGAGTAAGAACCTCATCAGATTTAGCCAGCCTGATACTAGACATATTAGAATGCTTCAGTATTGGCAACTTTAATCTAGGCTGCACATGTAGATTACAAAGAAAAAAAGTAAGATTGTTAGTACACAGTGACTAAAATGTGAGGGTTTTAATGTTTTATATCATTAAGGGAGGTACCACAGTTGATTGGTGTGGTTCAGGTTGGCCACTGATAGCTGCATAACTGAAAGTAACAGAGTGTGACATTATAAAAACACATATTAAGTGTATAGTATTATAAAAGCAAAAAAAGTGAGAGAAGGGTGGGGAGTCAAGAACACTAACATGATCAGAGAATCCTCAACTGTGCCTGCTAGTACTCCAACCATTCCAACTGTCCAGTTCAAGGGAAGAACACTAGAAAAAGGATTTAAAAAAAAAAGACAACAGTTTGACATTACTGATGATGATCATGTATATAAAGTGTTTTCTTTTAAAATTTTGCTTTGCCTTAAAAGCTTACTGACCCAGAGTGCGGTATACGCCCGAAGGATGGCTTAAAACCAACTACACCACATAGAGCAGCAGGCATTCTCACGGATCCTACACAATGAATGTAGATGGACACCAAATTTTGGTTACATGTAGCTAAAGTAGCAATCTCAACCCTGGTAATTGCAAGTTATGTTTTATCTCTAACAGGCTGGGTAAAATAAAAGGGCTAGTTTAAACAGGTCAAATGACGAGGACAGGTGAAAGTCACCCTAGTCCCTAAGTTTATTTTTAATTCATAAAAGCTCCAAAATCTTTTTATCTAAAACTTTTATTGATATGAACCTGTCACATTTAAACAAGTCGGGTCAGACCCAATTGGGAACGGGCTAGAAAACTGGGTCAAAAGCAGTTTTAACCGGTCACCTAAGACCTAACCCACGCATTTTGACACATCTACTGTGTAACATATGGTTTAACTTGTGGTTACTACAGTATGAGCTCTATTTACCTCCCCCATCAACACCAAGGGCAGCTGGGCACAATCCTGCGCATACAACAGCAGCTGATCCACTAGATGAACCACCAGATATCCGTTTAGGATTATATGGGTTTCTTGACGTCCTGAATTAATCAACAAAGGCAACAAAAAACTAAGAATGCCGTACATTAGTTTGTTCAAAGTGTTTTTGAATCATTTCCATGATGGTTTTCTTTACCCATAATGAGGATTTATCCCACTGGTTCCTGCACCGAGCTCATGCATATTTGTTTTTCCCACAAGTATGGCACCACATGATCTCAGGCGTTGAACACAACACGCGTCTTCTTTGCAAGGTCTTACTTTATGCAACCACTTTGAACCTCCTATAACAATGGTCAGTAATGCAACTTTAGTAATAATATTTCCCTCCAACTCAGAAGTAATTTACGTTTAAAAGAAATCTAAGAACAGTTTCATGGATGACTTAATGTTTGATAAATATAATTAACACCATGAGTCATCATTGAATAGTCAAAAGGAACTACCATCTTTTCGTGGCGTTAATATGATATAGAAATGAAAGTTTGTGAAGTTATGTATCTTTTAGTACAGTGTAACACATCCAGAATGAACTTTATATACTATTTTCTTGCTTCCATTCTGAATCAAAGCTAAAATGGTATAGCAAAACATGAAATTACCAGTAGTTGGATATGGCATGCAATCTATCTCATCCTTTACAGCAATGGGAACTCCATCTAGTACTGAAATCGGTTCACCTGTAGACATCAATAGAAATGTCAACAAAGAAAGTCATGAACCGACACAGTAGGGTCACACCTGATCGTTTAAAATGATTTGAAATAAGTTGCGATTAAAAATACAGATAATTACCTCTCTGGTATCGTAGCGTTGACTGAGTAGCTTGCCTTAGAATATCACGAGCATCATGACTAATGAAGAATGACATATCCATTCCTGAACCACAAGATTGCTCCACTGCTGATATTAACTGCTCTGCAACCTGAAAAAGATATGATAAACTAACAACTTAAGAAGCACACTAAGCTAAATTCAGCTGTGAAACGAGATGCAAAATGGGCAAGTCAGCTGGTAATTATTTAGTGCAGATCAAAACAGGTTTGGGTCTGGTTGAGTCTATCCACAGACACTTTTTATCCTTTCCGCATTTAGATTGTAAATAATTATGAGGTTTTCATACATTTGAATATAATTTGGATGATTTTCAACCTATCTGACGTGTTCCCTACTTTCCTTTTAATTTAACTCATTTAGTAACACATTTGACCCGTTGAACCCGTTATTGATCTAACATAACCAACTTGGCCCATTTATAGGTAAACGGGTCAAAACCTCTAGCAGTATACAATCAACTAGTAATAGCCAAAAAATGGCAGAATACCATAAGAGGAGTTATTTTTCCTGATGCATAAGCTCTAGAGTAATCTAAGATTTTCCATCTGCGAAAACCAGCATATGAATCTTGAAGTGTGGTGTCTGAGGGCTCTAAACAATTAATGGCATGTTGAACTTGTTCTGCTGGTGACAGATTGGGACATAGGCGTTTAACTTCTTCTTCTTCAAAGTCTGCAGGGAACATATTTTAATCATAAATTTGTAAATGTGGAATCATGGAGAACTTAATTTAGTGTCAATGTGAGGCATTTTTGATCAATCGTCTTTCTAAGTATGGTCATGAAACATTGAAACCAACCTTCATAAGCATGTAAAGGAACATAAAGAGGTGACTCTTCCATCACTCCATATGTAACTAGCTGCATAAGACGGAAATCAACTTTATAATCAAACATAAACATAAGTAGGGACAGACGCAGTAGCGGATCAGACTAAAAGTTTAGAGGTAATGTTTAATGGAAAAATCGTTTCAAGGGTAGCGAAATACATAAAACGTTAAAAATTAAAAAAACATCACACTACGCGATGCAAGTTCACACCTAGCAATAAGTTAGGTCCGCCACTGGACGGACACATGATTAATTTTAAATGTGTCACTGAGAATGTCTAAATAACACATAAAAACAAGTGTCGGATACTATATTTGACTAGTCAAATGTTGGATAATGCATAATATTTGACTAGTTGAATGTCTTTTATGGAGTTAATTGCAGCAAAATTATACTAACCTTCAAAATGAAACTTTTTTACATAAAATATTCCGTGATATGAGTTTATTGTAAATTAGTCCAAAATATTAACTTCGTTAAAAGATTCTGATAAGTTTAAACGTAAATATGTGCTTTCAAATAGATACAAGTTATTAATACTAGATACAAGTCGCTAATGCGGTGATATAATTTTATTTAAATTATATTAATAACAAGTTAATAATAATGCTGGCCCAACAACCCTATTTAGCTTTCTTGATTTCTTCCACGGCATGACCTCCGGCGTCGCCATCACCACCACCAACACAACCATCTTCTTCACCGTTCGTTGCCCTAATCCCGATCAACCACCGTCGCAGAAGCAATCGAATCTCTACAGTCGATGAAGTTTCCGCCACTACTTTCGATCCTGCTACGCCACACATCACCTTGCAAATCATCGTCGGCTCCATCGGTTGGTATCTCAAATTCGTTTGGGTTCTTATATTACTTGATTTGATTCTATTTCATCCGTACGTAACATAACAATCAGTTGTTTGATTTTGAAATCGCATCCCGAGTTTCACCTTTTGTAGTTGCGAGGATCGAATTCAGATGGTGTGTGGCGGTGATACGTCCCGGGTATCCGACCCGACCCGACCCGTATTCATGCCACCAAAACCCACATTCCCACAACCACAAACTTGCTTGGAGCACAAATTCAAGTCCCGCGTCTGATACATCACGTTTTCTGATTTCTGCCTCTGCATGATTAATTTAGTTATGGCATTACTCCACTAACTCCATCCATGTTTCCATTTTGTTGCATGTTCCTAATTTCTAGTAAATTGGCTACGTAGGAAGTTTATTCTTGTATTACTTTACTCTTTACAAAGCTCCTAAAGGCATAATCGCGGAACTTGATAGAATTATATTTTGGTTCCTTTAGGGTGGTGTTGGCGATGGTAAGAAGATTCATTGGATTAAAAAAGAGGAGCTTTGTAAATCCAAAAGGCATAGAGGTTTGGGTTTGGTAAATTTGGAAGATTTTAACTTGAGCCTCATTGGCAAATGGTTATGGCGGCTTAAGAATGAAGAAGACAACCTTTGGGCTCGAGTTATTAAGGCGATACATATGGTGCCCGGTAGAGTTGAGTTGTTTCCGTGTAGAAGATCCATAACCGGTATATGGAAGAATGTCTTGGCGGCGAGCAAGGAGTTAATGAAAAAAGGTGTTAATATGGAAAACCTTTTGGTGTGGAGAGATGGGCAGTGGAGTTGGAATGGAGGTAGGGGGAATGATTTTTCTACACAAGATGTGAGGGTTATGTTGGAAACAAATGATGAGGTGCAACAAAAAGATTTATTTAAATGGAACAAGTTGGTACCACTCAAAGTCAATGCCTTTTTGTGGCGGGCTCGACGGGGGCGGATAGCAACATGCGATGAATTAAAGAAACGAGGAGTGGCGGTTAGTTCCGAGATTTGTCGTCTATGTAATAATGGAGAGGAGTCAATCACACACTTGTTTACAGATTGCTTTTTCGCAATTACCGTGTGGCAACGGGTTTTGATGTGGCTGAAATTACCAAGCTTTGCAGCGAACTCTCTTGAAGATGTTTTGAAGATCACGAAACTGTTGGTGTGCAGCGGAACAAGAAGGATCTAATCCAAGCCGTGATATACATTACGTGTTGGAGCCTTTGGCGGGAGAGAAATGATGCTTTATTCAAAGGGAAAGAGCCCGCGGTATGTAAAGTTATTTGTAATATCGAATGTTGGAGTAAGTTATGGTGTAATAATAGGTGTAAAAAGGCTATTGATTGGGATAGAATGTGTATGATGTAAGGGGTCGGGTGGCCGGGTTAGCGCCTTGCTAGTCTCGGCTACCGTTTTTGGTGTTTGAATGAAATTGTTAAAAAAAAAAAAAATTGTGGAAAATAAAACATAACCAGAAAACTGCTTCAAAGTTTTTGTTTTCTTCTCTAATTTCTTTTGGAGCCTAACCCACTCTACGGGTATATCATTTGGGAGTTTGTATGTTTTCTCCGAAAAACCTATCAGGCGGCGATTCAGATTTGGGTTTTGCACCGATCGAGAAAAAAAACACCATCGACGATTATTTTTGATCGAGTGTCCTGGTGGTTCCCCAAGCTGGTTTTTTATTTTATTTTGAACCATTTTTATCTAATTTGATGTTCAAAATTTTCTATTTGTTTATAAAGATAAAGATTTGGAGTTGGTGGATTAGTGTACGGACATCGGAGGGGTGGGTTATGTACTGCGGCCATGGTGTACAGCAGTGGGGGCGACGGTGGTAAAGAACTAGGCCCACCTTTTTTTTTGAACGGCCAACGAATATAATAAACCCAGGTATTTCGTACGGGGTGACCCAATGGTTAAAGGTCACCGTCAGCTGGCCCAACCCAGCCGTACGGAGCCCTTAAGCGTCCATGTGACTCCAGTTCCGGGGGAAAACCCGCTAACCCGCCCGCCCGTAGGCACGACGGCGAATTAACGGTAAAACCCGGTCGCCTCAAGGATCGAATCCGGATCTCCCCGGATCTTCTATCATTGGCCTCCATACCAATGGACAAATAATGTCATTAGTGAGGATAGAACTTGGGTCCCTAGGAACACAAGCCAAAGCCTCAACCAACTCCACTAGATGCCATTGGTACTAGGCCCACCTTATTTTAAAGATGTTATTATTTAAAAAAAAAAATTATATCTAGCATTAATAACACCTAGCATTTGTATCTTAGTTAAAAAGACTAGAATACCCTCAAACTTAACAAATTTCTTTTATTAGTATTATTGGTATTTTGATCTAAATAGCAAACTGAATTATTTATAACGAGCTGAATTCAAATGTTATATTCTCTTGTTTTTCAAATGTACCAGTTTTGTGAAAATGCCAAAAGGAAGTAAAAAATGGACTAATTAAAATACACCAAAGTGCAACTAAGTTTGTGACTTTGCTACTCCATAAGTAGCATAGAGAGGACTGATAGAAATTCAACAGTTTGGTCAGCTCAAGTATTAGAATGGTGGCAATTTGATAATATTAAGCACGTTGTTTAAAATATTATTCTTAGAAACAAATAAATGAACCACCATGTTCCCTTTTTAATGTAACTAGAAGTCTAGAACTTTACACAGCTTATAAAATTATCTGAAAACTATAAAGTTATTGGGTATATTTTAAAAAATAAATAACTAAACTGAGCAAATGAAAGTAAATTAACACTTATAACAAATTACAACATCCATAAATAGTAGTATAACAAATTAGAACATCCATAAATAGTAGTATAAGTGTTGGTCATATGTCAAAATATGGTGGTGCCAATGATTAAAAAAATTGCTTTTATTGTTTTTACTTCTTGGTCCTAGGTTTAAGAATTTAACAGTTTCGCTTTCAATTTTAACCTTTAAGTCCTATGTTCCGTACTTTTCCATTTTCTTTAGGTTCGTGTTCTCCATGTGACAACGCGCATTCCACATATAGTTTATAACAAATCAAAAAATCTATAAACTATATTGAATTTTTTATTGAAAAAAGATTCAAATTGATAAATCAGTAGCATTTAATTCAAGTTTATAAAAATAAAAATGGTGAAATATAAAAGAAAACAAAAGAAGAGAAGAAAATGGTGAAGCTTACAGGTTTTGTCATTAAATAGTAAGAGGAGAACGATTATATGAAAAGAACTAACATAAAAGGTTAATTTCTATATATCATAAATATTTTTGATCGGTTAAGATTAAATTTAAACTAAACTAGGAATTGAAATCAGAATATAAGCTAAGAGTTAGAAATCAGAATCTGTTGTGGACACATTCGAACGGGTGAAAGGTCAAAAACCTCGCTTTGGGAGGCCAGTTGGTATTGCTCAAAAGCGTCATCAATAGCCTTAGGCGCTTTGAAGGGGCGTTTTCGTCCTAAATTTAAACTTGAGACCTCAAGGTCTCAGACTCTAACCATTATTCCCATATCATTGGGCCAAATACCCTTTTTATCTTTTAATTGACTATAGGGCTATAACTAAAATGAGCTGAAAAGTACAAAATGTAAACTAGATGTTTTTCCTTTTTTATTGTTTTCCTTTTTTTGTGTCTAGTTGATAGTACTTTATGGTGATAGCAACACCAACGATCGCGATGGTGACAACCTTGCAAGCTGCCATGTAGAACATCTTTGCATTCAATAGTCTGATTAAGATATAGTAGCCTTGCATTTAATTGAATGTGTTATAGATACATCATTTTTCTGTTATTCGGAGAACATCTATTCGACTCATAATCCTCTTAGGCAAACGACAACTCATAATCCTCTTAGGCAAACGACAAAGACTATAAATAGGTCACGTCAATACACATACGAATAATATATCATTTGACACAAGTAATGCAAATACAAGCAACATCAAGATATACGACCAAAAAGACACAACGTATACGAGACATGTTAGATATCACACATATATATAGAGGAAAGATAAAATGAAAACCTCTCCGAGTTTGGAAAACCGTGAAAACCAAGCTAAAAAATTCGATTTCTGTTCCGATTTTTTTTATGGTGATTCTCTAAGTTAAAAAAACACCCTTTATGCAAAGAAATAAAAAACGCCTAGTAAAATTTTTAAAAAAATATATTTTATAACCGAGGTTACATATGTAACAGTACCCTGTTACATATGTAACCTCGGTTATAAAATATTTTTTTTAAAAAAATTTACTAGGCGTTTTTTTTATTTTTTTGCATAAAGGAGGTCTTTTTAACTTATAGAATCACCATAAAAAAATCGGAACAAAAATCGAAATTTTTAGCTTGGTTTTCACGGTTTTCCAAACTCGGAGAGGTTTTCATTATATCCCTCCCCCATATATATATATATATATATTTAGTGATCGGGTTAAGTTCAATGGAAAACTAAGTTTTATTTGGAAAAGTGGAAAACCAAAGGAAAATTATATTAAATGAAGGCTATTTAGGTAATTTTGGTGCTCCTTTTTTTCTTTTTAAAATTTTTGTGTCTATCCAGCTAATGGCCACCTTACGGACCTAAAAAAAAAACTAAAACAAATAACATTTTTTTTGTTCGTCCGACTATGTTGCATATATGCAACATAGCATGTTGTTTACGTTGCGTACATGCAACATATATGCAACATAGCATGTTGCATATATGCAACATACTATGTTGCATATATGTGACGTATGAAACATACAATGTTGCATATATGCAAAATGCTATGTTGCATATATTCAGCATATGCAACACACTAGGTTGCATATATGCAACATAGTCAGACGGAAAATATGAACAAAAAAACATTTATATTTTTTTATTTATTTATTTATTTATTTTTTTGGCTTTTTATAAAGTTATTATGTAGATATATGTGAATTAAAAAAAAGGAAAAGAAAAAAATATCATATTACTCAAATAACCTTCATTTAATATAATTTTCCTTTGGTTTTCCAGTTTTCCAAATAAGATTGGTTTTCCAAGGAACCTTACCCTTTAGTGATCATATATACAGGAGTGAGATCCCTTAAAAATAATGTTTTGTCTAAACACATTTGTTTTATTGATTTTTCAAATGGATTTATATTTTTATATATGTACTAATATTGTATAGTAAATTGAGGACAAAGATCAATAAAATTACATAATATTACATCTCATTTTTTTTTTCACCAGCCATAATATTACATCTCATTTTTTTTTTCACCAGCCATAATATTACATCTCATTTTTTTTTTAAATTATCAGATTCAGACAAACATTATTACACATAAGATCACAAATACTTATGTATAGTGGATGCCATTTTAGTTGTGGTTTTGTACAACGTTTACGTTACTTCTATGTCATTTTTACTGCATTTGTGTATTATAATAACTTATGTGTCTATACTCTATACTATATAATCCTGTTTTGCAATATGACATATTCGAAAGCGAAGCAACAAGAGATGGCGTAAAAGACTTGGCGGCACCATGGTGGCGTGAAGGGGGATGGCGCCATGAAGGGATGACCATACCGGATGCACTTACATCATAATAGGTAGGGCATAAAAAAGTTTTTTTTTGTAAGTGCGTAATGTTTTTTTTTAAACGGCAAGTGCGTAACGTTCTTACTTCGGATTTCCGTTAAAGGCATGGGTATACTTTTTGTGAGAGGGGCGTGAGTACTCTCGCACTATGAAACACCAACCCTCACAGGGAGTGAAGAGTCTACGCATTAGAAGGTGAGTTACCTCTTCATTTTAAATCCAGCCAATTATAACAAAACTACTCACCATTTCTATTTTTAATCTTTTACTGATCCGATTTTATTTAAAGCAAATCTGATTTTCATAAATAACTTGTGGATGTTAATTAAAAAAAACTAAATACGGAGTCTTTATTGATTTTTTCTGAACACCACATAAATTTTAATGAAAAAGGGGTTTTGTATAAAAAAATGTCGGTCTCGTAAGCGGTCTTTTACGTGTCTCTAGTCTTGTAATCGATTTTTATGTTTTAACTAATAAATTTAATTATATGTTTGAAGTTAATAATAAATCTATTTCAAAAATAGAAAATCATTCGCACTCACATGGGTATACCCCTCTTCAAATGAGTGACATGAGTGTGATAGAGTTATCGAGTTGTCGTCTACATGGATCACTTTTTGTCACACTCGTAGTGATATCCTCATGCCCTAATCTTCAAACCAACTATATTAGCCTAGCTCGCATATTTTCAAATAAAATAAATAATGGTTTCACAACAAAATAAAATATGTGAGCAGGTTTCGCTGATAATATTTATAACAAAAAGTATCTATTACCTAATAAATAATTATAAGATTGTACACTTGTTAACATTACATTCGATGTCATAATAAAAGATTTCCACCCAAACTTTTTCACCTTAAATCATTTAATTACTACTCAAATTATTTTTCTTTTTAAAAAGCAAAATTTTAAAAAATTAATTTTACGCACGCTCATCTATATATATTATTTATTCAAGAATTAAAAACATCACACATAACTTTTTTTAATTATTTAATATTATATAATACGTTAATACAGTAATAAAAATAGTATAAATGGATTATTAGCTATATTTTTAATGATTCAGTCCGTATAATATACAAGATATATCCTACTTAATTAATATAAGAGTAAATTACTATTTTAGTTATCATGCTTTGAGATTTTTAACATTTTCGGTCAAAAAAATTAACAAATCAAACGCTATGATTTGTATTCTATAATTCTATAACCGTTTTAGACAAATTAGCTAATATTGCTAACTTTTTCAGTTAAGTATGCTTGCACCACAAATAACGACCCACAATTTTTTCAACAACCTCAAGTAAATATAAATAAAATTAAAAATCATGTTTTGTTTAATAAAAAAATTTAACTCTTTTTATTTATAAAAAATGATTAAAATTCATAAATTTTCATTCAAAAAATAAAAAAGAGAAAAAGATCAATTAATAAAGTTAAAAGAAACATATGAAAAGGGTTAAGGCTGTGTTTGGCGCACTAGCTGAAAAGCTAGCCGCTAGCTGATAAGCTAGCTGTTAGCTGATAAACTAGCTGACAAGCTAGCTGCTAGCTGATAAGCTAGCTGCTAGCTGATAAATTATAAGCTAGCTGATAAAAAATAACGTTTGGTAAAAACTAGCTGATAAACTAGCTTAAAAATATAAAATGACATAAAAGTACATGTCATAAATGTAAATAAAGATATTTATTTATAAGTTAGGGAAGGGTAAAATTAGAAATATTATAAAGCTAGTTGAAAAGCTAGTTGAAAAGCTACTCCAACTAGCTTTTCAAAAGCTAGCTTATAAGCTCGCTTATAAGCTAGCTTTTTGACGTTACCAAACGGGGCTTTTAAAAAAAGCTAGCTTATTAAAAAAGCCTCGTTTGGTAACGTCAAAAAGCTAGCTTATAAGTTAGCTTATAAGCTAGCTTATAAGCTAGCTTATGGCGCGCGCCAAACACAGCCTAAAGCAAATTAGAAAATGTATCGTTTTAATATTAATCCTAATAAAGCAATAAAAATTATGCCACATTTCTCATTTATATAGGGTCCACATCACCATCGCCACATGTCAAACTCACAATCAATTACCAATTTAGTAAATTATAAATAAGATTAATTACCACTTTTGTTAAAACTAAAATTCTATTTTAAAATTTTGATAAAATTAATGTAGATTTGATTTATTTACTCAATAGTTTTAGTCTTTTTATGAAAACTAATCAACATCTTGTCAAATATAAAAAACTTCTCAAATATATTAAATTATTATTTATTATATTACGAGATTTTATATCAATCATAATTTTTAAGATTTTGATTAGTATCTTTTTTCTTTTGTATTTATCCAATATTATAAATCTATATTCAGCCCGTGTAGTACACTGGTTACTAACCTAGTTAAAAATAAAGTAATAAAAATATTTTTTATTAAAACAAAAACGTCCAACTTTAAAGAAGTTTTTCTAGTACTAAAGAAGTTTTCAACTATCAAGTGAAACTACATATAGAACCTTATTAAAATTATACATTTAGAAAATTATAAAACAAATTTTTATAAGAAACTTTAAAGTCCAATAGTAAAAATACATATTTTTTTTAAAAAAACACTCTTGAAAAAAAGTATGTTAAAAAATTAAAAAGAATACAAAAGGTTTAAAAAATAAAGAAACCACTTTCAACAAAAAATAGAAAAGAAACTTAAAAAACATGTTTAAATAAACATTTAAATTAGTACAAATATATAACACTGATATTGACAATAATTTTACTAAGGTTTTATATATAGTTTCATTTGGTACTTGAAAAAATTCTTTAGAGTACAAATAAAGAGCTTCTTTTCTAATTTATTTTTAAAAAATCTATATTTTTTAATTTTATTTAAAAAACTTTTAAAAATTCTTTTCTTAGATGTTTATTTTTTCAAATTTAAATGAAAAAATAAGACCTTTTTCATCATTTCTAATTATTAAAAAGAGTTCATTATTTAATTATCAGACAAAACCTGTGTGGTTTATTTGACCATATTTAACGGAAGAATTAACCATGTTAACTTATTTTAAACGGCCAAGAATGCCCCAGAAAACCCTAAGAATATTTACACCAGTTGAGCTTATTCCAAGGAAAATCCACCTTCGCGAGCGATCGGGTGGTAAACGCTTATATAATGTAAACCATATGACTTATTTGTTAAATTTTAAAAATTCTTTATATTACTGAAATGGTTAAAAATATAAACCATAGTGTTTAAAGTAGTAATTTACTCTTAATATAATCCAAAAATATGTTATAGTCCTTCGGTGGAATAATATAATAATATTATAATTTGTTTTAAACTAGATTCACTATCGGCGCGTCCCGTAGGAATAATGTTGGTACACAAAACCATCACATTGTATAATAAATAGTACATTAACAAAAAAGAAATAAAAAAATGTGTAACAATCAAAACACTACAAACCAAAAACTATGTTGCACTAGTGCACTACTATACTTAAGAAACCTATGTGTACCCATTACAAAACAAAAAAGAACACCAACTCCTTTGCCAAGTTGTAACGACTCATTTCAAAAATTCATAAATGCAGAAATACTACGTTACAACGCTAAAATTAGAAACCAAAAGTTCAAATTGTTGAGCATATGACCTAAAAGTTATGTTATATGACCGCACCCGTTACACTACAAATTTACATGCTAAACTTGTTGCGTTCAGATAAAGTGACAAAAAAAAATCTAAGAAGATAATTTAACATAATAATAAAAAAAAAGTAATATTATTTTACACAGATACTTTAGCGAATAAAATTTTGTTGTGGGAGGGATGGTAAGAAATCCCTAATGATAAAATTATAAATAACTTCAACTTTGATAAATGTATACAGGTATGTAATATTTATGATAAAAAAAAAAGTATAACTAACTACAGGGATAGACCTTGTAATTTATCAAAATTTTCGGCTCATCTCCAACTTAGAGAATTAAAATAGTTTGGTCTAAAAGTCGGTATGTTTCGAAAATGGTTGATCTTCAAAATGGATGTTACTCATAGAATTGATATGGGGATGAGAGTTGGGAGCTAGAGAATTAAAATAATTTTCGGCTCATCTCCAACTTAGAGAATTAAAATAATTAACTTTTCAATAGGCAAGTTACTCATAAAGGAATTGATATGGGGATAAGAGTTGGGAGCTTGAGATCATTAAGGTATAAAGTTTAAAACCTGACTTAATCGGGGTTTTTCCTGGTGAGTTTCCACTTTAGTGTTTCTGGGTGAGTTAAATTAAAGTGTCAAGTTTAATATAGACGGTTACAATCCCATATCAGGAAAATACACTTGGATATTAGATTAAAAAATTTTACTTTTTTCAATAGGTTCTTGGATATAAGTTTTTTTTATTTTTTTTATTTGGGGGGGGGGGGGGGGTCGTGTGCTTCACTTATTTTCTCAGTCATTCCTTTACCCTGAACCCGGTAATACCTCACCTTAACCAATTAAGCTAGGGATCATTAGTACTAAATCATAGTTAAATGTGAAAGTGATCACATTTAGTTTGTAAGTTGTAATTAAGGAACTAGGAACTTCCCATGGGGATGATGATGATTAAGTCATTCGTAAAAGTTTTAACTTAATGATGGTTAAATGTTTTAGTTTTCTTTCATCATTATAATTATTATTTATTAAATTAAATAAAAATTATATCAATTCTCGGGTAGCGGTACCTATTCGGATACTTTTTTATTTTTATCGGTACCGATCACGGTTAGTATTGCTATTGAAATTTGATAAAAGTGGGTACCGATCCCAGACCGAATATGCCGGTACGGATACCGGGTACCAAATGCTCATCTCTAGCACACTAGAGATGGCCTTAGGGAGGGAAAATATTTAGTGATGGAGATGATGGTTAGGGAGGTCACCGGTTAAGACACGAGATGGTTGACTTGTAAGTGTAAGTTTTTCTTTAACGGCTAAATCATCATATCTATAGATATGAACTTACGACCGTAATTTGTCTTACAAGTGGGCCGGACAATTAGTTTTAATATATAGATATATTATAATTAATCTTGGCTTATGTCGAGATATTGATTCCTCCACACAATAATATGCTTTTCGTATCGACGAATTAGGAGTGATGTTAACCACCATATCTAGAAACAACGATTAGTGGATATTGGTATCGTCACTGGACAACAAGCAAATGATTGGAGGTTCAATGGTGTAATGCTAAGAGAATGTGCAACATGAAGACATTGATAGCAATATGGGGGAAGTTCCCATCTGACAACAACGGTCTTGAACCTATTTAAGCGTGCATATTATGTTAGTGAAGTGTGAAGCCTTGGAGTTTACGTTAGAAGAGCATCCGACCAGGGGGGGGGGGGGGGTGGACAACGTAAATGAGCAAAAGACCAGTGAAGACTATTTGTATAATTTTATAAAGTATATGCGTGTGATATAAAAGTTACGAGTTTGAGTCATAAAAATAATTTCCTTTATATTAATGTGAGTTACTTTTAAGATTTAAAATCTTTACTATCTTGTAATACTAAGAAACATATACATCGTTCATAAATTAATGATGTTTTACACAAGTAATAATAGCAAATATTTTGTTAATATAATTGGTGCTGCTTTTTGGTGTTTTGTAGTAAAAAATTGTTGGCTGTTAAAAAAAAAATTGTATGAAAAGACATTTTAACGATTAATATGTATTTATACCATTTGCATTTGATACTTTTGGTTTTCTCGTGTCTGAGACTGTTGAGCTACTAGCTTGGTAGAGTCCAACGAGTCATACACAAGAATGTTATTTTTTTGAACAACAGGCAATTTCATTCAAACACCAAGAATGTTATGACACCAAGATCTATAAATGTAGTTTTTAAACGTCTTAATTTTACTATATATATAGGATTGACGACACAACTTTGTGTCCTCACTATTTATTTTACGTCAACTTTTAAGTATCAAATAAAAAAATAGCACCTATTTGTAATGATTTATCTGGTTTGAATTTAGTGAATTAGTAATTGAACCAACTCGCAACAACACATCATTCACGTAATTGACAAGTTTCGGTTCCTAATATAGTAAACATTCATATAATTCTATATTATATTTTGCATGAGCTTGTATAAAAATAGTATGCGAAGGTGTAAACAATAAATGCTACTTAAATTCATATTAAAATATATAAATCAATATAAGTATATTAAAATAAATATATTATAAATTATACACATTTTAACTCAAATTATATACTTAAAAATTAAAAAAGTTAGGCAGTATAATTTATTTATAGTTTTACTTTTTATTTATTAGCACACTGTTTTTAGAAATGAGAATCTATCTATAATCTTTCTAATAACCAAATAAATACCTCTATGACTAAACTTTCAAAATTGGTGTGAATACACCACTTATAAAACATAGAAATTAAATAGATTAATTAATTAATATCCACATTAAGAAAAGGTTAGAAATTCCCTAGCCTAATTGAATGACCAAACTCCGACAAAATTGAAAGTGATATAATTAATAAAGATTAATATAAAAAAATTAATAAAATATATAACTTAATAAAAACAATAAAAAATAATACCTTCTGAATTCGATTGTTCTTCTTCAGAAAATATAGCAAAATGTTGCCGATCAGCTTCATCTCCAGAAACCACACGAATAGTTTGGCAATCACTCCAGCCATTCGAGGAGCTGTATACACACATCACAAATTAATCAACACATATGCATACATCAATTTTATCAAGTGATCAGATTCAGTTATACATACTCTCTGTGTGTGATTCCACACATTTAGGTTAATTTTATGATCGAATTCATCCATACGCATGTATACTGATCTCAATTCACACATAGATACAGAAATTAGTCTCTCTCTGTGTGCGTTCGATTTCACACAGTTAGGTTTTATGATCGAATTCAACCAAACGCATAGGTTTAATGATCGAATTCTTCCATACGCATCTCAATACACACACAGATAAAGAAATTAGTGTGTGTGATTTCACGAAGTTAGTTTTATGATCGAATCCATCCATACGCATCTCAATACACACATATATAGATACAGAAATTAGTTGTATGTATAGATGGAATCAGAGAAGGCGATCACGGAGATGAAGAGAAGAGAACAGAAATTGAAGGCGAATTGATCGGACGGACCTTTGACGTCGGCATGGAGGTAGATTTGATCGGAGTTAATACCGAGATCAACTTCGTCGACGGGTTTGTAAACGACGCCGTTGTCCCTGATAAGCCCCATTCTTCTGGGGTTTTCGTGAAGGAAGTTAGTCTCGGGTGGGAGAGAGAACGAAAAGAGAAGTAACGTGATCTCTCAACTAACTAGCTGCTGTATTTATACTAGCGGTGTGTGTGTTTGTATGTGTAAAAAGTCCTCCTATTTTACACACACTAATATAATATGATCATATTACATCTATTCATAGAAAATGGTATCTTATTTGGTTTACAATTTTTATTTTATTAATAAGAATATATCGAGAGAATATGTATCACATAGGAATCATAAGCTTGACAACTTGTAATGTATAGTATTTAAATTATTTTTATTATTTTAAATTTTTGATTTTCTTTTACTTAGTTTTTGAATTCTTAACTAGTAAGTTAAGCTTTAAGACAGGTAATAATTCGTAAAATAGAAGTCATGTGGTGGTAATTGTTAGTGATTTTAATGTTATCGAAATAATTTGATATAGGTGTACTTAGTCATTAGAACGAAAAATCAGTATGAACTTTGCTACAAATTACGAGGTGTGAAGTGAACAGCGTGCAAGACTATGCGTATTTTTAAACACTGGGGGTCTGAGGTGGAGCCCTCGATAGTGGGGTCCTCGGAAAGACAGCCCCTAGTGGTGATTGAGCTAGCAATCGATGTGTTTTTTTACAAGAAGTTTATACACCACAAATTCCTCATATTCGCTTCGTGAATAATATATTTTGAAATGAGCTTTAGTAGAAAATGAAGTTTCGATCCTACGGTTAGGGTAGTAGTTTAGCCTACTAGAGTATTACATAATGCACAAAAGGATATGATATCAAATCAAAAATACAATACCTATAGTTTAAGGACACAACATTCTTGTAATTTATCATTAGCGTTGACTTGGAAGACACAAAACCTATAGTTTATGTTAAGGACGCAATAACATTGTTGTAGTTGTCATTGGCATTGACTTGACAAGGACTTGGTTGATTCTCCCAAGGATATATGCTCATGGATTAAGATATGGGCTCACCCATTCCTCACTCGATCACAATTCGGATATAAATAAATACAACCCCATATAACATACCCTATAAAAAAATAAACATCTTACATAAAATTTCACTCTTAATAAACTATTTATATCCTCACGGAGTGTTAGTGGGTTTGGAGGAACGTAATGAGGTCACTTTTCAGGGTAAAGATTCTTCGGTGGATAAAGTTATTGGTAATATTAGATGTTGGAGTAAAATTTTGTGCGAAAATAGACGTAAAAAGATTGATTGGCAAAAGTGTTGTATTTTGTAATGGGGTCGCCGATGTTCACTAGTTCCTTGCTAGTGTCGGTTTTAGGCGTTTGTGGTGTTTAATAAAGTTGTTCAAAAAAAAATATTAAAAAAAATAAACTATTTATATGTGTTACCCAAATAGAAGAACTCAATCTAAACTACTATACTTTGTGATAGGGCCAATTTGGTTTATAAACCGCACTAGAGTTACCCATACAGTCAAAGTGGGACAAGTCTCATACACTACAATGGTTTTTATTGGTAACAATTAGCCCTCTTTATGAGTCAAGTCCTCGTTGGTTACAGTGACGTTGGTCACAACAGGCTCCCTCGAGATCACCACTACCAGTTGCCTATGATATCACTATTGTAGCCCAAAAAAGAAAACTTAACACAATAGATTAGTCGGTAACAGATCTTACTGGGTCTATAAACTTCGCATCATTTGGCTTGTACCTGCACCGGTTTCAATCTCTAAGATAGAGTCCCGGGAAAACAAGACTAGAACCAATTCTTTTTTTATCCTAAAAGATACAAAGACTACTTCAATCATAAATGGTTATATGAACAAATAAATGTTAATCGATTTTATTATTATTTAAAATACCATCTAACATGTTATCGTTAGGATACCAACATATCACATCTAATATATTTAGATCAATTTGTTTTAAATAGACATATTCTTTGTTGTCTTAAACAATTAAACTTTGGTTTTGTCAATTTTCACAAGTTTTGGATATTGTTTTGGAATGTCTAGGACTGATTTTGATCACTCTATGTTGTTTCGATAACGATGTGATAAATTAATTTTATCCTTATTTTATATTGATCTTCTACTATGATGATGATTGATGAACGCGTGACTATAATAATGATAATTCATGATAAATTTTATGTTATCAAAAAATTTATTCAAGTAGAATTTCATGGCAAGAATTCTACAATAACTAAAAGCAATTTTAACACGTTTAGATTGTCACTTCATCAAAAGTCTTCTCTTGTTAACTGGAATTTGTTCCCGGTATCCCGCTCGGGAAGCTGATGCTAGATGGTTATAACGTCGACGCCTTATTAATCCCATAGAACACACAAACAATAAAAGAGAAAACTTTACTACTTTAAAGGGTCGAAAGCTTTACGACTTCATGTAAGAATATAAAATACTAAATAACTAAATCATCATTACTGATATATTATGTTACATTATATAGAGTTTACGAGAAACCTAAAAAATCTAACTGGGTTCGTGGACTCATACTAATAAACCCTCATAATGCTAATTAATAATATATTCGAATACTCCCCCTGCTGGTGGCTGAGCGGAAAGATAATGAAAGCTTAGATTGAAAAAAAACAAAAAAAAAACCATATAAATAATAACTGAATCATCTATGTTAGGTTACAATATATAGAGTTTACGAGAAACCTAAAAAACCTAACTGGG
This sequence comes from Deinandra increscens subsp. villosa, assembly GCA_039602395.1. Classification (NCBI taxonomy): domain Eukaryota; kingdom Viridiplantae; phylum Streptophyta; class Magnoliopsida; order Asterales; family Asteraceae; genus Deinandra; species Deinandra increscens. Next base: position 81,040,645 of record JBCNJP010000023.1, on the reverse strand, counting down.
TCGTGGGCTCATACTAATAATCCCTCATAATACTAATTAATAATATATTCAAATACTCCCTCGCTGTCTGAGCAGAAAGATAATGAAAGCTTAGATTGAAGAAAAACAAAAAAAAAAGCAAAAAAAAAAACATATAAACAATAACTGAATCATCATTATTGATATGTTAGGTTACAATATATATAGTTTACGAGAAACCCTAAAAACCTAACTAGACACGTAGACTAATACTAAATCCTAATAATACTAATTAATAATATATTCCAATACTTCAAAAATGGTCTATTTTAAGAACTTATAGAATCATAATTTCTACCCCACTATATATCTGTAGTCGTAAAAATAAAATAAAAGAGGTGTACCTCGATTTATAAAATAGGTACTGAACTAATTAATTTAAATTCGATGTCACGTGGGTACTTTTGTATACTAGTAAACAACTTTTTCAGAATAGTTACTTTCATAGTTATTTTACATTAAATTGTAAAAGTTAGCAAAAAAATATAATTTCATTTTTCTAAAAGTTCCTTCAAAAAGTTATTTGGATTTTCATAAAACCACGGTTTTTCCGATATATGAACTTTATAACATTTGTAATTCTAATGTTGATTTTTGGGGTTTGGGTTAAACGATACAATGACCTGGATCGACTTGTTTTACATCGGATAATAAAATAAATATATTTAATATATTTATACTTATATTTTTTTTCAAATATTAACTCGATATTTCAAAAATACGCATTTAAAATATTATAACTCTAAAAAATATGTTTTCACATTTGATGTTGGTTTCAGTAACCATATATAGGTTTTGAGTCAGTTGACATTATTTAATCCACCAAGTGTGAAACTTCGTTTAACATTAAAAATGTAACACCATTTGGACTCGTCATGGGCCAACTTGGGTCCGTTTGGGTTAAGACAACAAATATGGAATCCAATTTCGTATTTGGATGGTAATGAAAATTTTCTAACATAAAAGTGAGTTGAATAGTTAACCTTTTAAGCTAAATCTATTATCTTCCATATTTATAATTCAACTAATTTGTTGAATCTAAATCAGCGAATACAAACTCCTTGAAATTTAAATAACAAAACTAAAGAGAGAATAAACTTATACATGTAGGCTGTAACAAAAGTGGTCTGCAACTCCCCAAATGTTTATATGTTTCTTCTATTTCCTTTATAGGGATCATAGATCTCTCTTTTCAAAGTTGGCAAAGTGAGAACGCTGGTTCCGCAATAACCAAGTCAATCCAATCCTCAAGGGGAGAGGGGTCCGTATCCTGGGACTTAACTTAAGGATTTAGGGATCCATCAAAGGACCGGGTTCAGGCTCAACCAAGTGTTCGTCCACCCTTTCTCGAACCAGATCCATGCCTTGGGCTTGAATCCCAGCTTCGGTACGAGTCTAAACAAAATTATCCTTTTCTAATTCTAAATTCTCATCAATAGGTGGAAATTCTTCTATAACAACAGAAATTGGTTATTTTGCTTAATTAACGACCCCTTCCCCTGAACCGATTTTAGCTCTGGCAAACATACCTGGTAGCTTAAATCTAATACAAGCTCTAGGTTGAAAGAAATAATGGAACCAATTTCTGCTCAGGTTCAATGTTGACTCGAAGGCACTTGTTGATGCTACTACTATTAGTTCGACTTTAGCATTAGCAGGATTTATTTGACTTAGCCATGCCTGCCTGACCTCATTAAGTTGATTAGGAAGATAATAGATTTACCCCAAAAGGTTAACTTGAGAGTGTCTCGTACCAAGTTTTGGAGCTTATTTGACACCATAAACAACTTTGATGAGCATGCATACCTTGTTAGTATGGTGTGGGTCTTCAAATCTTGGTGGTTGACAGATATAGACTTCTTCATTCAAAAGCCTGTATAAAAATGCACTCCTGACTTCCATCTGGTAGACTTTTAATTTTTTTTAAAGCAACATATTCTAGGAAAATTTTGATAGCTTCCAATCTTGAAACGAGTGCATATACTCCATATAGTCAATCCCTTCCTTTTGTGCATAACCTTGTACAACTATTCTTGCCTACTTTGTTACCACAATGCCTCATTCATCTTTCTTATTCCGAAATACACACTTTGTTCCAATTGGTGAAGGGGCATGATCAGGCAGATCCACCAATTCCCAAACCTTTTGTTTTGTTAATTTGGAACAATTCTTTAATCCAGATATTCTCTCTTAAAGCTTCTGTCACCTTCTTTGGTTCTGCTTGTGAAAGAAAGCAAGCATAAAGACAGATGTTGGCTTCAACTGACTTGCTTCTTGTTTTGACAGGTGCAGAGATATCACCGATTACATTCTCGACTGGATGAGTTTCACTGAACTTGGTGTTTTGGAATGTGGGAAATATTTGATTCTGGCCATCACTTGCTGTCACAGATGTTGAATGATTACTAGGTGACTGACAAGAGGTTTCAGATTGATCATGCTCGAACTCATGTGAACCAGAGGATGTATCAGATGCATCATCAACTAGTGAGAACTCAGGACTAGTTGCACCCTTTGGCATTGATCTAGTATGAATATGAGTCTCAAATCCAGTGTGAATATTATCTGAGTTCATATGTGAACCAATTTGTTCACTGGTCGAAGTAACTGGATTCGAGGTAATTGTGATCACTGGAGCTATATCCGGAATAGCTTCTTCATGCGGAATAACTTCATCTATAGATTATGTGCTTTGAGTAAACTGGGATACATTTGCTTGGTTGGAGTTAATTATTAGCAGATATAGGTTCCAATGGTCTTGTACTTAGTGAAGAGAAGAATGGTGGATCAACACTGAATTCCTTTTTCTTTGATCTCTAATTTCCTTCAGTTGCATTGTTTACCTGATCTGCAAACAATCACTACAAGGCTTCTCAACACTTAAGTTGAAAGCAATGGTTAGAGCATCTATATCAAACAATTAATCAGGCTTAGAACTAAAATTGTTTTTGGATTTTTCATTGAACAACACATTTATTGTTTCCTTAACAATTTTACTTCTAGTGTTGTATACTCTGTAAGCTTTTGACACCCCAGAGTACCCAACAAAGTAACCATCATTAGCTTTTTCAGCAAATTTTGGTTATTGCTCATTAGTTATCAGTATAGTAACACGACAACCAAATGACCTAAAGAAGTAAATATTTTGTTTTCTCCTCCTCCATAGTTCATAAGGTGTTTTATTAAGACCTTTGACTACCAAAATTATGTTTTGGACATAGCAGACAGTGTTCATTGCTTCTGCCCAAAAAGTGATATGCAGTTTTGATTTTGTAAGCATTGATCTAGCTGCCTTAATGAGTGTCATATTTCTCCTTTCAGCAACCCCATTTTGCTGAGGAGTTCAGGTGCACTATACTGCCTAGATATACCTTTCTCTTCACAAAATGAATTTAAAACATGATTTTTAAATTCAGTGCCATTATCACATCTTATTGTTTTGACCTTAAAATTTGATAGATTTTCAAGACTCACAATAAATGATTTTAAAGTTTCAGGAGTCTCATCTTTAGTTGCTAAGAAAAAGATCCAAGTGTATATTGTAAAATCATCAGTTATAACAAAACAATATGATTTCTCTCATAATATCCTAACCCTGGTTGGACCAAAAAGATCCATGTGTAATAATTCCAGTGGTTTGAAATAGAGCTTTCCATTCTGGACATAAAAAAGGACTTAAAGCATGGGACATAATGTTCAGTGAATTTGAATTGTCTTAGTGGTAAACCTTTTACCAACCCCAAATTAACAAGTTTATTCATTATTTTGTAATCCGCATGGCCTAGTCTTATTTGCCATAAGTCAGACTCATCTACTAATTCCTTGCACATTCTTTATCGACGCGTTTGTTTTTTACTTTAGCCCTTTGCTACCTTGAAGACTTTGAAAATCAAAGTAATGCTGCAAAACCAAGTTATTATTTAGTATATACATGTAAAAGTAGTTATGAACCTAAAATAAAAATAAAGTAATACAATGTATACTGAGTTACCTGTATTGTGCTGTAAATGATAATTTTAACGTTATCAGGGACACTGGCCCATCCTGGATAGTGGAAATTAGCTCGCTCTATCACCTCGGATGATATTTTTCAACTATACATCGAGCTGTGCTCTCCAACTGTTGTAAATGAGTTACCCTCCCCCTGGTAATACATGGGAAGTGGTATATTCTTCTTTTTTTTAAAGGCCTTTTCCAGTTCATAGTTGGCGTTTTCACCACGCCCCTTCTTCTTCTCTACATTGATAGGATGTATTAGATTTAATAGTTACCACATTTAATAAATATAAAAATAATGCATATTTGACAAAAAAAAACAGGTAACTTACTAGTAGAAGCCTCACACTGAGAGGTAATCGTATATGGCCTCTCGCCGAGAGATCTCCCATCATCGTCGTTATCTCCCCCATGGTAGTGGGAAGACACATCTGTTATCAAAGTGGCCACAACTGCAAAAAGCATAATCATCATCAACATGGTATCTAATTACGATCTTCATTATCATAATTATTAAACATATGTTAGAAACCAATAACATATACATACATACACATAAAATTAATAAATAAAGCACAATAGCATATACATACATTGTCCATTAGACTCATTATCATTAGACTCATTATCACTATCATCAACTTATTAAGAGTCGTTGATATTATCACTATCAATCTCAATCTCAGTGTCATCATCATCAGTAATGTCGATCGATTTACAACAAATATCAGTAAAAGAATTCATCAAAAGTTCAAGAAACAGCAACCTCTGTTGAATCGTAGCGTAGGTTTAAAAATCAAACCGTTTACAAGTCACGAATCACCCAAATGGAGACACAAATAAGGGTACAAACCTGATGAAATCCGGAAGAAAAAAAGTCAACTGGAGCACAACTGCTGTTTTTGTTCGACCTTTATAAAATCAGACAATTCGACCTTCGTTCCGACCTCCGTTCCAACCTTTGTTCCGACCTTCATTCCGACCCTCGTAGTGACCTTTGTTCCCATTTCTCTATGTCATAGCGGAGAAAATAAATGAGTAGGGTTTTATTTCCTGTAAGACTTTTGGCGACTGCATGTAGACACCAAAGATAAGGCCAAAATGACGTCGTATTTATAAATGAGTTTTAGAGACTACATATAGTGAAGTCGCTATATATTCAAGATAATTGTGACTTGATATATACGTATTATGTGATGAAGTTGTTTTAAATTGCTTATACGCGTTATGCAATTATGTTGATTATAATGTGATGTGTATATACTTGCTTGAAATTTGGTGGCCAAATGACTAAGGAGTTGTTAGTAAATGTTTAGTGAATATGTATGATTATATGAGAACAGATGGTGCATTTGCTTGTATTAATATGTGGTGGATACGCCGCTGGTACACCCTATATATACATAGTAATATAAGTTACCCGGTATATCGAAAGTGTGGAGGATACGCCGCTGGTACATCCTGTATACATACACCTAGGTAAACTGGGGGATGTCCATTTGTTGCAGTATATGAATGCCTTATCACTGTTTAATAACAAACCTAAAGCATCTGGTTATTTAACTAGGGGTAAGTAGTATGCATGATCAGAGAATTAAGTCATTAAGATGAGAAAATGACCTAATAGAGTTAAAGCATGAGTTGCTACTAGAACATAATAGAGTTGAAGCATGAATTGCTAATATGACTTATTAGAGTTAGAGCATGTGTTGCTACTGAAGAGGAAGGGTCGCTGCTTCCCCATAGTGGTGGCTTAGGGAACCATGTACGGACGGAGCGGCAGTCTGACATTGCAAAAGCTATCTTACGACAAGATAGGATGAAGATTGCAGTGGCGGGCGAACCTTTCGAAGGAGATGAAGAATGAGGAGACCCTGCTTCCCCAAAGTGGTGACTTAGAGAACCGTGTACGGACGGAGCTACATTGGGCCGTTGTAATAACTATCCTTCGAGATAGGACGGAGTGTGCAGTGGCGGGCGGACTCTTCATGGAGAAACGAAATAGTTGGTTAAATATAGTGACCTAGAAGTTTAGCCTAGGGTCATGGTTAAGATAATAGGATATATTATCATAGTGAATACGTGTTAGGATTTATATGTAACTTATAAACGTGTTGTGAAAACCAGGTAAACACTTAAACGGATTTTGAACTAAACGATAGATATCACCAGCGTAAGCTGACATTTTAAAAGTATGTATGCTAGGTTCTGACGCACCTATGGGTCAAGCTTCGATCACGTACTAGGAGGAGACGGTGAAGATGCTGGTTGCTGGAATAAATTATCTTATGTCTTAGTTTACCGTACGTTTAATATATCGTATGTTATGTTTATGCTTCCGCTGTGTAAGAATCGTCAGTGTATATAAATAAAAGTTTTAATTTTCCCCAGTTTTTGTGATCTCTGATTAAATAATGTGTTGATGAGTAAATCCGACAACATGGCGCCTGCCCACAAGGGGTCACGCGTCACACATAATGATGACATAGGATGCACATGTCTAACAAAAACATTGATAAATTAATCATACATGACTCAGGTCATCATGCAAGGAAGGCGAGCAATAAACTGCGCCGCCAACTCTTTCTGAATAGCAGACCCTAAATGTATAAAAACAATGTTCTTCGACCTAGAAGTCACAATATTCCCGTGCATGACTTTTTGGATTCGACCCAGCGTGGCCACAACCTCCGATTCAAGGTGACCGAATGTATCGAACGCGAAGGGAACAGACACATGTTAATTTTTGATGCATGATTTCTCGTGTTTGAGCACCTTCCCAGCTGCGGCTCTGGATGCCGCCTGGCCTGCCTTGAAGAACTGGGCCGCAACCCCACAAGGGGGAAACCCCTGTAGGATCAACACAAGAATGCTTCCCGCTCTATCACCTAAACACGAGAATGTCAGCTGGCCTGAGAGTTGAGCAACCATCAAAAGGATCAGACAAAAAATTTACGGGGCTTCCTTCTTGGCCAAGATCCCAGCCCGCCTAAAAATGTCAAATAGGACATCCCGTACCACGTCATGTCGGTATTTGAACCTGAAAATGTCAAAACAGCGAACCACAAAAAAATGGTACAAATCGGTTGTTGCCCATTCAAATGGAACAAGAGATTTGTTTATTCAATTCAACTAAATGGATATAGAATAAACAAGTGAATAGTTAGCCCAACCCTAAGATAAAGAAGTTATAGATGTGCACATGCATGTATATACCTAGCCATGCAATAGGGCAAATACAATGAAATTATAATCCAATCTTAAGTTTTATGTTAAATTAATCAAAGTGTGGAATGAAAGCATGGTTATAATTATTTTATATGAATGACTGAATTTGATTGTTAATCCTACATACTTAATACTACTTAATACTTGATTGAATGAATTATCAAGATGGCATTTAGAACTATGAGTACATTGACTTAGCCCATGAATATATGAGTATGAACTCTTAAAGTGGAACAAATTAAAGTTTTATAATGTGTTATTTATGACTTTCGGCATCCACCAAATCACGAGTTACAGGACATGATAAAACCCTAATTCTTGCTACTAATAACTGCGCTTAACATCTTCATTTACACCCTCAATTCCTCATGTCCGATCCATCAAAACTTCCTGAAATACTTAACCTGAAGCATTTGAGCACAAATATCTTTGCTCTCACCTAGTCACCCATAATAGTTTCAAGACTAACAGAGGTAAACATATAAACCAGCTAAACTCAAATTCGTAGCTGACTCTATGATTTGTTCATCAAAGAGATCGACTCGCTTATGTATAATACTGTGTTCCCGAGTTCACTTAAGAATGGAATGGAAAGGAAATGTAAAATTTTTTGTGTTCCGGAGTTTCACTTAAGGAGAGATATGGAAGGAAAATAAAAAAATTTGTGTTCCCGAGTGTCATTTACGGAGAGAGAGGGAGGGAAATGGAAGGAATTTTAGGCCAAAATCTTGTGTTTTTTCCTTCTGATTTGAAAGATTTTGAAGGAAATGAATCACTCACCTTGTTGGGAATTCCTGAGACCGACGAGTTCAAGATTTGGTTGATGAAACTCAACGTACCACTTACCATTTAACCGTTCGCACAACACGGTGAAGTTTATGACTCGAAGACTCTCACTAACCAAAGACTTGGCATTAGTGACTTTATTATTTATTGTTATATTATTTATGTCACTAGTCTAGTTGTGTTATTTACTAGTTTTCCCTTGGTCTTAGTGGTTAGTATATATAGTAAGTGTTTCTCATGTGAATGATTTGATGAGTGATAGCTATGAGAGAGTTAGTCATGTATCTTTGAAGTTGTGTGGGTTCATGAACACTTGTTCATGAACCTAGCATGAGTGGTGTAGGTAAACATGTAATCATTCGTCTTCATCTATGATTATCTCTACATTATCTCGTTTGTCACTACTTCTATATTATCCTCATCATCATCATCACATCTCATAACACCATCGTTGATGTTCATCCGGGTGTTGATTTGTTCTACAAAGACGGGCTCACAAAGTCTCCGATCCGCTTCCGCTGTGCCATCGGGGTTTGGCTTGGCTCACCGACCCCGGTTTCTACAACTGGCATCAGAGCCATGGTCGAGAAAATGCAACCGAACGGTTGGTTTTTTCAAACTTTGTGTTAAATTTGCTTGTTGTTGTAACAAATGAGATGTTTCTATCTTTTGTTCTTGAAAGGTTTTTGAGGTCTCCTCCCAAGTTTATTCTATACCTTACTCACTGCTATGTTTCTTAAAAATTTTATTTGGGTTCTTTTGTTTGAAATATGTCAACACAAATTAACTATGAGTTCATGATGAGTTTAAAGAACTCAAATACTCCTCCCAAATCTCCCAAATTTCCCAGATTTCTTCTTCGGATGGAAGTAGAATTTTTGGTCAAAATGTTTTTGATTAAAATAAATTTTATTTGTGAGTCCCATTGTGAATAGTGGAGAGTTAGTAGGTTTTACTAACTTTTATAAGCAACAAACCCACTATTTCACACTATTCACCTTACTTTTTCTGTCAACCACCCTACCCTTTCTCATCTTACATACTCAACCTATTATGAAACACTTTCTCTCCTCTAAAAATTCATGAGAGATAATCCAGAAAAATAGAGTGAGTTTTAGGCTGTTGAAGGTGACGATGGGGTATACCGTTCGAGATTCGGGTTTCCGTTAAGATTAAATAACGAGGGTAACGGTGATATTGGGATGAAATGAATCTGGGTTGTTGGTTTGCTCGCTTTCTGGGTTATCATTAGTTGGTCACTGGTTCGAGATGAGTTTATGGGTTTCGGTTCGAAGATGCCGTCGGTGGTTGTGATATGGGTTTCACGAAATCAATAAAATTAATGTTGTAGATTAACTAAGTTGTGTGTTACATGTATTTTCTAATTTGTCGTGACTTGAAGTGAAAAACCAAAAGAGAAGGTCAAACCCCACTTTTCAGCAAAGTCACTCTCATGTCTCCATCAACTGTACACTTTATTGTACACCTTTTCTCTCTCTTCGTCGTGAAGCAACCCACATATGGAAGAACCATCAATCGGAAAACAGTCCAGTACAACCATCACCACCGGAAGAAGCTTTTGTTTTGGTTCGACATCAGGTTTGCCCGTGTTAACTCGTAGGTTAGGAAGAACCGACGAGTTCCGACCGAATCATCGTGTGTCGGAAAAACATTCTTTCGAGAGAACATGTTTCGGTACTACATTCCGTGAGAACTCAAGCTTCCGTAAGAACTGGATCGGAAGAACATCCGTTCCGAGATAACTCTCAAGTTCCGAGGTAACCATGGCTTTCCGAGGGAACTCCTTCGCTCCGAGTGAGCTAGTTCCGCAGCAACTCGAAAGTTCCGAGGGAACTTTTCAGAGAAGGAAAAGTTCTGAGGAACTCAAAACCTCCGTGGGAACTATAAACCGCTGCAACTTGGTCTTCCGATGGAACTTGAAAAGTTCCGGAGTAACCTGAAATAGTTCCGCGAGGAACTCAAAAAGTTCCGAGGGAACTCGAAATTTTCCGTAGGAACACCCTAGGTCGACCGGTTCTCGCCTCTGCTCAGCCTTTCTCATCGGAAATAACATCCTAGGTCGCCGGCTCTTGGTTCTGCTCGTCTTCAGGTCGCCGGAAAAGCCAACCAAAGCCGCCGGATTTCTCTTGGTTTTCTTCGACAGAAAGAAGATGGAACAGATCTGGTACGAGTTTATTTTGTCAGCACTTCCTAGGGTTACTTCTCTTAAAATGGGAAATGGGCCGCTGATCATGAACAACACCGAATGGGCCTACTTCTTCTTTAACTATTATGTTAGGCTGCTGATCGATTTGGGCCAGGAGAATAAATGGACAGATTGGGCTGTCTAAATAAAATAGTTTGGGCCTGCTGAAATGCTTAAGAAGCAAGCTGTTGGGCTACTGTTCTATTGCTGAAAAATTACTACAAGTTAACGGGGTGTAAGCCGTTAAATCCATCGCAACAAAGTGGTGTATAACTAAGGTACACTTGTAGAAATCAACTATTTTCTCTTTTTGATACTTGCTTCGTTATAAGCAGATGTGTTTAGAAGTTGGTTGAGAATTGAAGAATGTGTTACTTTGAAGATACTTGTTTGCGAAAGTTGGATTGAGTTCTAATTTTTGAAGAGTCCTTGAGCCATCGTTGATATGGTAAAAATAAAGGCAAAGTTAGAAGTTTGTGACTTGTTGAGGTAATTTATTTGAAGTGGTACTTTCTATGTGTGATGCATCAGTTTGGTATTCACAAGACGGTTGAATTATGGGATTAATTCTCTAACTTATCCTTGATCCTTTATCTTGTTTACCTTTAACAACACTTAAGATGATGGTGACATCCTTGGAGTAGTGTGCTTGTTAATTTTGCTAAACACCCTATGGGCCTCTTTATTGGTTTCGGGCTAGAAGAAGAACAACTCTTTATCATAGGGGGAGCTTCACAAAGGAGAATGGTTAAATGAAAGATTTGAAACCGTATGAAGATTTTCTTGAAGTCAAGTTGCAAGAATACAAGGGAACCGATTGTCACAAGAGTTGAGTTGTTTATTCGCTTGTTCATCTACCAAATAGGGGGAGATTGTTGGAAATTCCCGAGACCGACGAGTTCGAGATTTGGTTGATGAAACTCAACGTACCACTTACCGTTTAACCGTTCACACAACACGGTGAAGTTTATGACTCGAAGACTCTCAGTAACCGAAGACTTGGCATTAGTGACTTTATTATTTATTGTTATATTATTTGTGTCACTAGTCTAGTTGTGTTATTTACTAGTTTGTCCTTGCTCTTAGTTGGTTAGTATATATAGTAAGTCTTTCTCATGTGAAAGATTTGATGAGTGATAGCTATGAGAGAGTTAGTCATGTATCTTTGAAGTTGTGTGGGTTCATGAACACTTGTTCATGAACCTAGCATGAGTGGTGTAGGTAAATGTTGGAAATTCAATAACGATTCTAAATAATCGTTCTCACAATTACAATACAAAATATAAGTAACAAACAAAGATACAACGTATAAAAAAAACTAAACGTAATCAGCACAAAATCCAATCACGAACATCAGCAAGATAGTTCCTGCAAAACAGAAGAAACCCAGAAAAGAAAACGAGAGGAACCGGGCTTGTGTTTGACACAATTCCTTTAAATAGATTCGTCGTCTGTTCCCAAGGTACACTGGTTCAAAACTGTGTGTACAGCCGGACTAAATACTTGCCTGAAATGTGGTCGGAACGAAGCAGCAAACGGAGATCAGCAGCACGACGTTGGAATACGAATTTTTCTGTGTTCTTTTTCTGCCCACAACTCGTGTACTTATACACGAGAATTAGTCACACGAAAGGCCATCCATTAACTACCATTAACCACCGTGAGTTAATCTGGAATGAATGTTTGATTTATGTCTCTTAAATGATCAGGTTTGGAAAGCCAAAGGCCATTTCTAGAATCATCTCAAAAAATGGTTCGAAAATTAGCAAAAACTTGTCACGCTCGGACACAGGCTTCGGAGCTGCATTCGTGTCCGCAGGTCGCGCAAGCACGAGTTCATAATTTCGGCTCGA
>JBCNJP010000023.1:81012058-81028058 GCA_039602395.1 Deinandra increscens subsp. villosa | reverse complement strand
ACATATGACCTCGAGAGTCTCAAGATTCTAACTCTTTTTTTCATGTCATTAAACCATAATGCCCATTGTTTTTATCAAACTCCTAAATTTAAAATTAAAATAAACCTAAACTTCTTAATCCAATTATCTCTATTAATTGATAAGTCACATACTCATTGAATCTACTTTATTTTTTTTTTTTGAACGGCCAACGAATGCCCCGGAAAACCCGGGGACTATTTACACCAGTTGAGCTCATTCCAGGGAAAATCCACCTCCGCGAGCGGCCGGGTGGTAAAACCTGGGAGCTCAGGGATCGAACTTGTGACATTTCAGCCCCAAGTCTCCCCTCATCGCCAATGCCCCTTCCAAAGTGCTGCCTGTAGGAATCGAACCTGTGTCTCAAGTAGAGAACACAGACTTCCTACCACTACACCACAATGGAAGTTGCCGAATCTACTTTATACATTTTAAGTTTACTCCATGATTTATATGATTTATAGCGAGACCCAAGCCCTCCACCTTTAGAAAATGATATAATACTATTATAAATAGATTACATTGAATCTGTTTTCGGCGGAGCTCGAACCCGGTCTTCACCTCAAGGGGACTTCTTAATTGTCTCTTTTTTTAACAGCTAAAATCATTACACATATATATTTTTTTACAGAATTTAAATTAATAACCTCTTGATTGTCTCCCTACAAACTCAACGACCTCCTTTATGTAGAATAATAAAACCATTGCGCGATGAGAGGTTCAAGTTCCTGAGGTCCTACACGTCTTGGAAAACTTACAGAATGGAACAAAAACATTTACGTAGACTTGTCTTTTACTAAATACCAAAGGGGAAACAATTTTCTAGACCTCTACACATGGTTTACACATCTCGTGAGGCATGAGAAAGTAGGGTAGCGTTTGGTATGCAGGAATGGAGGGTAGAATGGAATGAGTTATTACATCGGAATTAAAAATGACATGTTTGGTAGCACATTGGAATGGAATGAACATAATGAATGCGATTCCTTTCATTTTAAAGATTTTCATTCCATAGAGGATGAGTGTTTTTTTTTCGATTCCTTCAAGGAATGAAATGAAAAAAAAATCAATATTATTTTCTTTTTAAAATTTTATGAAAGAAAAAATAAAAAGGAAAATATATAAAAACAAAAAGCATAAAAAAATAAATAACCATAATAAAATAAATACAAAACAAAAAGTAAATTAGAAAATAATAAAATAAGAAACAAATAAAATAAAAAAATATAAATTAAATTATTTAATAAAAGTTATAAATTACAAAATTAAAAATTAAAAAATTGAAAAATATAAATATAAAACAAATATTTTATTTTAAATGGAAATATTAGTAAATTATATTCGATTAATTCGTTTTTACTAATCATCAAGCAATACGAAGCAATGATTTATTCTATTCCCACATGGTAACCAAACAGGACGATGGAATGTTAATGATCAATTTCATTCCCTCAACCATTTCATTCCCTCAACCATTTCATTCCCTAGCTCATTCCATTCCCTAGCCCATTCCATTCCCTCGCTCATTCCATTACCCCATACCAAACAGGCTCTAGTGGTTTTTGGGGACGCAATCAAGTGGTTCGGTGGACAAAGCCTCAACGTTTCAAAAAATTCTCTGAAATCGATCTTCCTTCGATTGGTTTCTGATTTCTCACGTTATTTTCATCCGCTCTCACCGGTTTCAAGAACAATAGCCTTTAATTTTAACAGCAGGTTTACTAGGAAAGAATTTGAAGCTTCGCTTTCGAATGTCATATTGCAAAACAAGATTATATAGTATACAGTATAGACACATAAGTTATTATTCACTTAGTACTTGTTCGAATGCATAATATCCCTCATGGTTGTAAACATGCAATATTCAAGATCTATTATAATACACAAATGCAGTAAAAATGACATAGAAGTAACGTAAACGTTGTACAAAACCACAACTAAAATGGCATCCACTATACATAAGTATCTGTGATCTTATGTGTAATGGTGTTTGTCTGAATCTGATAATTTAAAAAAAAATGAGATGTAATATTATGGCTGGTGAAAAAAATCACAAACCTTTACCATGGTACAATGCCCGTTGTGAAGTCCACGGAAGGGCGGAATCAGCGGAAACACCCATGATCACACCTTAAATGTAATGGTTAGTCGTGATGAGCTATCCAAATAGGCTGGGCAACGCCCCACTTCGTAGGGCAACATACCATTATGGCTATATGTGCTCACCATTACTTAATAATCCCAAGCATAATTTAATTTTAAGTTAGGGACAAATAAAAACAATAAATAGTCCACTTGATTGTGGACCAATTTTCATATTAACTTTTGCTTTTAAAACTGGACCAAATATATACTATATAATCACTAGATTACTATATAGAGACTAGAGAGGATGTGATCCTCCTTTAATTATTGATTTTTTGAGTAAAAAAATATCAATTCAGTATAAAAATTAGTTAAATATGTGTTTTTAGCGTTTTTAGTCTAAACACTGTTTTTATTTAATCTTGTTCATAACATGACCATATAAAAATAATATTTCACCTAAAAACGCTAAAACGTATATTTAATTGATTTTTTGTCCTCGATTTACTATACAATATTAGTACATATATAAAAATATAAATCCAACTATAAAAATCAATAAAACAAATGTGTTTAGACAAAACATTATTTTTAAGGGATCTCACTCCTGTATATATGATCACTAAATATATATGTGTGATATCTAACATGTCTCGTATACGTTGTGTCTTTTTGGTCGTATATCTTGATGTTGCTTGTATTTGCATTACTTGTGTCAAATGATATATTATTCGTATGTGTATTGACGTGACCTATTTGTAGTCTTTGTCGTTTGCCTAAGAGGATTATGAGTTGTCGTTTGCCTAAGAGGATTATGAGTCGAATAGATGTTCTCCGAATAACACAAAAATGATGTATCTATAACACACTCACTTAAATGCAAAGCTACTATATCTTAATCAGACTATTTAATGCAAAGATGTTCTACATGGCAGCTTGCAAGGTTGTCACCATCGCGATCGTTGGTGTTGCTATCACCATAAAGTACTATCAACTAGACACAAAAAAAGGAAAACAATAAAAAAGGAAAAACATCTAGATAACATTTTGTACTTTTCAGCTCATTTTAGTTATAGCCCTATAGTCAATTAAAAGATAAAAGGGTATCTGCACAATGATATGAGAATAATGGTTAGAGTAGAGTCTGGGACCTTGAGGTCTCAAGTTTAAATTTAGGGTGAAAAAGCCCCTTCAAACCGCCTAAGGCTATCGAGGACGCTTTTGAGCAATACCAACTGGCCTCCCAAAACGAGGTTTTTGACCTTTCACCCGTTCGAATGTGTCCACAACAAATTCTGATTTCTAACTCTTAGCTTATATTCTGATTTCAATTCTTAGTTTAGTTTAAATTTAATCTTAACCGATCAAAAATATTTATGATATATAGAAATTAACCTTTTATGTTAGTTCTTTTCATATAATCGTTCTCCTCTTACTATTTAATGACAAAACCTGTAAGCTTCGCCATTTTCTTCTCTTCTTTTGTTTTCTTTTATATTTCACCATTTTTATTTTTTATAAACTTGAATTAAATGCTACTGATTTATCAATTTGAATCTTTTTTCAATAAAAAATTGAATATAGTTTATAGATTTTTTGATTTGTTATAAACTATATCTGGAATGCGCGTTGTCACATGGAGAACACGAACCTAAAGAAAATGGAAAAGTACGGAACATATTACTTAAAGGTTAAAATTGAAAGCGAAACTGTTAAATTCTTAAGCCTAGGACCAAGAAGTAAAAACAATAAAAGCAATTTTTTTAATCATTGGCACCACCATATTTTGACATATGACCAACACTATACTACTATTTATGGATGTTCTAATTTGTTATACTACTATTTATGGATGTTGTAATTTGTTATAAGTGTTAATTTACTTTCATTTGCTCAGTTTAGTTATTTATTTTTTTTTAAAATAAACCTAATAACTTTATAGTTTTCAGATAATTTTATAAGCTGCGTAAAGTTCTAGACTTCTAGTTACATTAAAAAGGGAACATGGTGGTTCATTTATTTGTTTCTAAGAATGATATTTTAAACAACGTGCTTAATATTATCAAATTGACACCATTCTAATACTTGAGCTGACCAAACTGTTGAATTTCTATCAGTCCTCTCTATGCTACTTATGGAGTAGCAAAGTCACAAACTTAGTTGCACTTTGGTGTATTTTAATTAGTCCATTTTTTACTTCCTTTTGGCATTTTCACAAAACTGGTACATTTGAAAAACAAGAGAATATAACATTTGAATTCAGCTCGTTATAAATAATTCAGTTTGCTATTTATTTAATGTTACTTTATTACTTGTTAAGGTTAGGAGAGCCATAAAGAGAATTGCAAATTTGATACCTGGGGTTTGGGCAAAATTACACAAGGATATTCTCCCATATGAGTGAGTTTATTATAAAAATTTGAGTAAATTACGGCTTTCGTCCCTATGGTTTGCACGTTTTACGCCTATAGTCCCTAGGCTTCAATTTTTACGTCTACAGTCCCCAAGGTTTAGGGGTCGTTACATCTGTCGTCCCTGGGGCTAACGGGCGTTAAAAAATTCTGTTAAGTGTGTGTGAAAAGACAAATATACCCCTCTCTTTAAAATAATTAAAAAATAAAAGGTGGGCCCTCCTCATTCCCGTTTAAATTTGTTTAATTCTACAAAGACAATCATTAAAGCTCCAATGATTTGAGCCGATCTGATCGTCACGATGTCGGTGAGACTTTAAAGCCTACCGAAGAAAGAAAAGATGCAGGTGATATCTCGTGAGAGAGAGATCTAGAAAGAGAAAGAAGCTGTGGACGAAACAACAACGACCACCGTCGACTAAATCCATTTATCATCTCCGGCCACAGTTTCCGTTCATCATCTCCGGCCACCACGGATGACACCAAGACGCCGCAACAATAACCACCACCATCGACTAAATTCATCAGAAGATTTCTCCGACTCTGTATGCTAGTACCGTTCTCGATTCAGCTCCGCTCTGCATATTCACAGTCGACAATGTTCTTCTACCAAACGAATTATTCGAAAAATCTTCATCTCTAGCTCCATCGCTCTCACCGGAAACTTCGCCGGGGTCATCTCAGTCACCTGCTGATCTATCTCCAGAACCTGCGGCGGTGCCTTCACCGTTGCTTTCTCCTCTAACTCCTCAACTTCATCTCCCACCTCCGATACAAAACTTATCCCCCCAAATCATGGTCTTTTTGACCGGTTTCTTTCTTCAATCACAGTTTCTTCATTCACGATTTCACTAGTAATGTTCTTCGAGGTCGCCGGACTTACATAATGACGATGGTGTAGCGGTCGTTGGAGGAGAGGAGTTGCAATATGCAGGTCGTCGGAGGGGGGGGGGGATAATTGTTTTTTTATATATTTAGATATAATTTTCTTTATATGTTTTTTTATTATTAATTTAAAGAGAGGGGTATAGTTGTCTTTTCACACATACTTAACATAATTTTTTAACGTCAGTTAGCCTTAGGGACCAAAGCCGTAACGAGCCGTAAAAGGTTAGGGACCAAAGCCATAAAAAATGAAGTTTAAGGACTATAGGTGAAAAACGTGCAAACCACAAGGACGAAAGCCGTAATTTACTCTAAAAATTTAGTTCAAAATACCAATAATACTAATAAAAGAACTTTGTTAAGTTTGAGGGTATTCTAGTCTTTTTAATTTTTTTTTTTTTTTTGAACGGCAAAAGTTTATTAAAAACTAGCAAAGCAAGGAGCTAGACTTTTTAACTAAGATACTAATGCTAGGTGTTATTAATGCTAGATATAATTTTTTTTTAAAAATAATAACATATTTAAAATAAGGTGGGCCTAGTTCTTTACCACCGTCGCCCCCACCGCTGTACACCATGGCCACAGTACATAACCTACCCCTCCGATGTCCGTACACTAATCCACCAACTCCAAATCTTTATCTTTATAAACAAATAGAAAATTTTGAACATCAAATTAGATAAAAATGGTTCAAAATAAAATAAAAAACCAGCTTGGGGAACCACCAGGACACTCAATCAAAAATAATTGTCGGTGGTGTTTTTTTTCTCGATCGGTGCAAAACCCAAATCTGAATCGCCGCCTGATAGGTTTACGGAGAAAAGATACAAACTCCCAAATGATATACCCGTAGAGTGGGTTATACTCCAAAAGAAATTAGAGAAGAAAACAAGAACTTTGAAGCAATCTTCTGGTTATGTTTTATTTTCCACATTTTTTTTTTGAACAGCAGGAAATTTCATTCAAACACCAAAAACGGTAGCCGAGCCTAGCAAGGCGCTAACCCGGCCACCCGACCCCTTACATCATACACATTCTATCCCAATCAATAGCCTTTTTACACCTATTATTACACCATAACTTACTCCAACATTCGATATTACAAATAACTTTACATACCGCCGGCTCTTTCCCTTTGAATAAAGCATCATTTCTCTCCCGCCAAAGACTCCAACACGTAATGTATATCACGGCTTGGATTAGATCCTTCTTGTTCCGCTGCACACCAATAGTTTCCGTGATCTTCAAAACATCTTCAAGAGAGTTCGCTGCAAAGCTTGGTAATTTCAGCCACATCAAAACCCGTTGCCACACGGTAATTGCGAAAAAGCAATCCGTAAACAAGTGTGTGATTGACTCCTCCCCATTATTACATAGACGACAAATCTCAGAACTAACCGCCACCCCTCGTTTCTTTAATTCATCGCATGTTGCTATCCGCCCCGTCGAGCCCGCCACAAATAGGCATTGACTTTGAGTGGTACCAACTTGTTCCATTTAAATAAATCATTTTGTTGCACCTCATCATTTGTTTCCAACATAACCCTCACATCTTGTGCAGAAAAATCATTCCCCCTACCTCCATTCCAACTCCACTGCCCATTTCTCCACACCAAAAGGTTTTCCATATTAACACCTTTTTTCATTAACTCCTTGCTCGCCGCCAAGACATTCTTCCATATACCGGTTATGGATCTTCTACACGGAAACAACTCAACTCTACCGGGCACCATATGTATCGCCTTAATAACTCGAGCCCAAAGGTTGTCTTCTTCATTCTTAAGCCGCCATAACCATTTGCCAATGAGGCTCAAGTTAAAATCTTCCAAAATTACCAAACCCAAACCTCTATGCCTTTTGGATTTACAAAGCTCCTCTTTTTTAATCCAATGAATCTTCTTACCATCGCCAACATCACCCTAAAGGAACCGAAATCTAATTCTATCAAGTTCTTGGATTTACAAAGCTCCTCTTTTTTAATCCAATGAATCTTCTTACCATCGCCAACACCACCCTAAAGGAACCGAAATCTAATTCTATCAAGTTCCGCGATTATGCCTTTAGGAGCTTTGTAAAGAGTAAAGTAATACAAGAATAAACTTCCTACGTAGCCAATTTACTAGAAATTAGGAACATGCAACAAAATGGAAACATGGATGGAGTTAGTGGAGTAATGCCATAACTAAATTAATCATGCAGAGGCAGAAATCAGAAAACGTGATGTATCAGACGCGGGACTTGAATTTGTGCTCCAAGCAAGTTTGTGGTTGTGGGAATGTGGGTTTTGGTGGCATGAATACGGGTCGGGTCGGGTCGGATACCCGGGACGTATCACCGCCGCACACCATCTGAATTCGATCCTCGCAACTACAAAAGGTGAAACTCGGGATGCGATTTCAAAATCAAACAACTAATTGTTATGTTACGTACGGATGAAATAGAATCAAATCAAGTAATATAAGAACCGAAACGAATTTGAGATACCAACCGATGGAGCCAACGATGATTTGCAAGGTGATGTGTGGCGTAGCAGGATCGAAAGTAGTGGCGGAAACTTCATCGACTGTAGAGATTCGATTGCTTCTGCGACGGTGGTTGATCGGGATTAGGGCAACGAACGGTGAAGAAGATGGTTGTGTTGGTGGTGGTGATGGCGACGCCGGAGGTCATGCCGTGGAAGAAATCAAGAAAGCTAAATAGGGTTGTTGGGCCAGCATTATTATTAACTTGTTATTAATATAATTTAAATAAAATTATATCACCACATTAGCGACTTGTATCTAGCATTAATACTTTTATCTATTTGAAAGCACATATTTACGTTTAAACTTATCAGAATCTTTTAACGGAGTTAATGTTTTGAACTAATTTACAATAAACTCATATCACGGAATATTTTATGTAAAAAAGTTTCATTTTGAAGGTTAGTATAATTTTGCTGCAATTAACTCTATAAAAGACATTTAACTAGTCAAATGCATTATCCAACATTTGACTAGTCAAATATTGTATCCGACACTTGTTTTATGTGTTATTTAGACATTCTCACTGACACATTTAAAATAATCATGTGTCCGCCCAGTGGCGGACCTAACTTATTGCTAGGTGTGAACTTGCACCATGTAGTGTGAAATTTTATTAATTTTTAACGTGTTATGTATTTCGTTACCCTTGAAACGATTTTTCCGTTGAACATTACCCCTAAACTTTTAGTCTGGATCCGCTACTGCGTCCGTCCCTACTTATGTTTATGTTTGATTATAAAGTTGATTTCCGTCTTATGCAGCTAGTTACATATGGAGTGATGGAAGAGTCACCTCTTTATGTTCCTTTACATGCTTATGAAGGTTGGTTTCAATGTTTCATGACTATACTTAGACAGACGATTTATGCAACCAAAAATGCCTCACATTGACACTAAATTAAGTTCTCCATGATTCCACATTTACATTTTATAATTAAAATATGTTCCCTGCAGACTTTGAAGAAGAAGAAGTTAAACGCCTATGTCCCAATCTGTCACCAGCAGAACAAGTTCAACATGCCATTAATTGTTTAGAGCCCTCAGACACCACACTTCAAGATTCATATGCTGGTTTTCGCAGATGGAAAATCTTAGATTACTCTAGAGCTTATGCATCAGGAAAAATAACTCCTCTTATGGTATTCTGCCATTTTTTGGCTATTACTAGTTGATTGTATACTGCTAGAGGTTTTGACCCGTTTACCTATAAATGGAACCAATTTGGTTATGTTTGATCAATAACGGGTTCAACGGGCCAAATGTGTTACTAAATGATTTAAATTAAAAAAATAGCAGGAAACACGTCAAATAGGTTGAAAGTCATCCAAATTATATTCAAATGTATGAAAACCTCATAATTATTTACAATCTAAATGCGGAAAGGATAAAAAGTGTCTGTGGATAGACTCAACCAGACCCAAACCCGTTTTGATCTGCACTAAATAATTACCAGCTGACTCACCCATTTTGCATCTCGTTTTACAGCTGAATTTAGCTTAGTGTGCTTCTTAAGTTGTTAGTTTATCATATCTTTTTCAGGTTGCAGAGCAGTTAATATCAGCGGTGGAGCAATCTTGTGGTTCAGGAATGGATATGTCATTCTTCATTAGTCATGATGCTCGTGATATTCTAAGGCAAGCTACTCAGTCAACGCTACGATACCAGAGAGGTAACTATCTGTATTTTTAATCGCAACTTATTTCAAATCATTTTAAACGATCAGGTTTGACCCTACTGTGTCTGTTCATGACACTTTCTTTGTTGATATTTCTATTGATGTCTACAGGTGAACCGATTTCAGTACTAGATGGAGTTCCCGTTGCTGTAAAGGATGAGATAGATTGCATGCCATATCCAACTACTGGTAATTTCATGTTTTGCTATACCATTTTGCTTTGATTCAGAATGGAAGCAAGAAAATAGTATATAAAGTTCATTCTGGATGTGTTACACTGTACTAAAAGATACATAACTTCACAAACTTTCATTTCCATATCATATTAACGCCACGAAAAGATGGTAGTTCCTTTTGACTATTCAATGATGACTCATGGTGTTAATTATATTTATCAAACATTAAGTCATCCATGAAACTGTTCTTAGATTTCTTTTAAACGTAAATTACTTCTGAGTTGGAGGGAAATATTATTACTAAAGTTGCATTACTGACCATTGTTATAGGAGGTTCAAAGTGGTTGCATAAAGTAAGACCTTGCAAAGAAGACGCGTGTTGTGTTCAACGCCTGAGATCATG
The DNA here is from genome assembly GCA_039602395.1 of Deinandra increscens subsp. villosa. Taxonomy (NCBI): domain Eukaryota; kingdom Viridiplantae; phylum Streptophyta; class Magnoliopsida; order Asterales; family Asteraceae; genus Deinandra; species Deinandra increscens. The sequence continues at coordinate 81,017,881 of JBCNJP010000023.1, read as the reverse complement.
TGGTGCCATACTTGTGGGAAAAACAAATATGCATGAGCTCGGTGCAGGAACCAGTGGGATAAATCCTCATTATGGGTAAAGAAAACCATCATGGAAATGATTCAAAAACACTTTGAACAAACTAATGTACGGCATTCTTAGTTTTTTGTTGCCTTTGTTGATTAATTCAGGACGTCAAGAAACCCATATAATCCTAAACGGATATCTGGTGGTTCATCTAGTGGATCAGCTGCTGTTGTATGCGCAGGATTGTGCCCAGCTGCCCTTGGTGTTGATGGGGGAGGTAAATAGAGCTCATACTGTAGTAACCACAAGTTAAACCATATGTTACACAGTAGATGTGTCAAAATGCGTGGGTTAGGTCTTAGGTGACCGGTTAAAACTGCTTTTGACCCAGTTTTCTAGCCCGTTCCCAATTGGGTCTGACCCGACTTGTTTAAATGTGACAGGTTCATATCAATAAAAGTTTTAGATAAAAAGATTTTGGAGCTTTTATGAATTAAAAATAAACTTAGGGACTAGGGTGACTTTCACCTGTCCTCGTCATTTGACCTGTTTAAACTAGCCCTTTTATTTTACCCAGCCTGTTAGAGATAAAACATAACTTGCAATTACCAGGGTTGAGATTGCTACTTTAGCTACATGTAACCAAAATTTGGTGTCCATCTACATTCATTGTGTAGGATCCGTGAGAATGCCTGCTGCTCTATGTGGTGTAGTTGGTTTTAAGCCATCCTTCGGGCGTATACCGCACTCTGGGTCAGTAAGCTTTTAAGGCAAAGCAAAATTTTAAAAGAAAACACTTTATATACATGATCATCATCAGTAATGTCAAACTGTTGTCTTTTCTTTTTAAATCCTTTTTCTAGTGTTCTTCCCTTGAACTGGACAGTTGGAATGGTTGGAGTACTAGCAGGCACAGTTGAGGATTCTCTGATCATGTTAGTGTTCTTGACTCCCCACCCTTCCCTCTCACTTTTTTTGCTTTTATAATACTATACACTTAATACGTGTTTTTATAATGTCACACTCTGTTACTTTCAGTTATGCAGCTATCAGTGGCCAACCTGAACCACACCAATCAACTGTGGTACCTCCCTTCATGATATAAAACATTAAAACCGGCTCACATTTTAGACACTGTGTACTAACAATCTTACTTTTTTTCTTTGTAATCTACATGTGCAGCCTAGATTAAAGTTGCCAATACTGAAGCATTCTAATATGTCTAGTATCAGGCTGGCTAAATCTGATGAGGTTCTTACTCAGGCCATCATACATTAAGTTATTTGATTAAAAAAAAATCATGATGCTTATTTTGACCTCTCTGTTTTACATCCATGATTCATCAGTGGTTCAACGATTGCTCTGATGATATTAGAGCTTGCTGTTCAAAAGCTTTAGCTAGTCTTCATAAATTGTACGGATGGGAGGTACTCAAAACTAATATTCTATTCTTTGGTCCAATTTAGGGGTATAAAACTATAAATGAGCTCATATGAGCTCTAGCCTGCCTAAACTCAAGCTCTTTTAATGTCTATGTCTAAAGCTCAGGCTTGACTTGATAGTAAATTCTGAAACTTGAGTTCGGCTCATTTATTGTTTACTAATTTGTTTTAATTATTTTATTTACATACATACATATTATTATTTTTGTAACTATTAAATTTATATATATAACAAAACATATTATAGTCATTTTATATGTATTTTATCAAATAGCTCCACGAGCAACTCGGCTCGTTTAAACCCCTAGTCTAGTTGATTTGTTTTAATGCATGTTAAAATGAAATGCAAGAGTTCATATATATATAGTAATGTATGGTTCTTTTTGCATATGCTTGAAGACTATGGAGGTGACCATACCAGATATAGAAGCAATGCGTTTGGCGCATTATGTTACCATTGGTTCAGAATGCACATCATCTATTGCTCATCATCTAGAAAATAAGTAAATTCTTTAAAATCTTACCACGTCCAAATTTCGTTTTCAAAAAAGTTATAAATTACCATGATGCTGACTTTTTATGTTGAAATCAATCAGAGGCAGGTCAGAATCAGGCTCAGATGTAAGAGTTGCACTTTCTATATATGGCTCATTTGACAGTAGGGAATATTTGAATGCACAGAGGATCAGGTATCACCAGTTCTTAGAAATTCCAGCAGCTTAAATTCTTCTAAAGTTCCATTTTGGTTTTAAAATTTTCATCTATATGTCAACTGCAGAAACCGTCAAATGAGGTTCCATGAAAAGATTTTCAGCATGGCCGATGTCATTGTTTCTCCTATGGTCGGGTATCATCTTGTACCTTAGCTATAAATACCTTTGGGGCAGTGGCGAAGTTTGAAACAAAACCTCGCGGGGGCGGGCTTAAAAATTCTACCGAGGGGGCGATACCAAATACATATAAATTTTTTTCGAGGGGGCGATACTCAATACATATAACTATTTTAACATAAAATAGGTACTCTGAACGAAACCCCCCCCCCCCGGGACACCAAGAAGCTACGCCCATGCTTTGGGGGATACCACCTCCTGATAAAAACACCATCGGGATCAGATCAGCTCATTCACGAAAAAACGGGTTGAAACTGTAACTTCTTGTATTTGACCCGTCTGAGAAAAAACACCAACCAGATCAGCCCAGCCCATTCATAAGTAAAAAAATGAACAGAAACTTCTTTTTATTTGGCATGTTTGAGATAAAACACCATCCGGATTCCGGATCAGCCCATTCATAAGTGAACGGGTTGAATCTGCAACTTCTTTTCATTTGACCCGTTTGATATAAAACACTATCTGGATCAGCCCGTTCATAAGTAAACAATTTAAAACTGCAACCACTTTTTATTTGACCCGTTTGAGATAAAAATACCATCCGGATCAGCCCATTCATCCGTAAACAGGTTGAAACTGCAACTTCTCTTTATTTGACCTGTATGAGACAACACACCACCCGTTTGAGATAAAATGACTCCATTTATTGTTCTTTGTAGTGTAACAGCATATGAAATAAAGGATGATGCTAAGCATACTGGTGAATTGGACTATGTTAATGGAGGTATGCATTTACTACTTCACCAACTATGCTTGTTTTTCATTTTCAACTTGGTTTTTAGCTTCAATATTTTTTTCTCTCAGCTGCACTCGTGCGATATTCAATAGCTGGAAATTTTCTTGGACTGCCTGCTGTGACTGTCCCGGTATACTCTACTAACCCAATTTCTATTTTTAACCTTCGTGTAGTTATAGTTTTAGAAGGTTATATCAGGTCGGGTGAGGTTTACTTGGATGACTTTTTGTCCAGTCACCCATATACCTATAATATCTACTAGTTATCCTTTGAAGATGATAACATAAACCATTTTATTACAATAATGATCTTGTTTTCCAAATAAAACAATAAAAATACATTTTGAGTACATTTCAACCTGTCATACACCTTTGACCTTTCCTTGTTGACATGTTAAAATACAGCATGAGCCTAATCCTTACATTTTATGAACCCATCAGTTAGTAATAACGGTTAACTATTTTTGATAGGTTGGGTATGACAGACTCGGGTTACCCATTGGGATTCAGTTTATCGGGAAACCATGGTCTGAAGCTAAGTTGATCCAGATAGCTTACGCGATGGAGGTTGGTCATGCAGCTCTAACTAATTATACTCTCCTTGTGATTGGGCTATGTTTTCCTAGCTGACATATATGGTTTGTTTTAGGCATTGTGCGAGGCCGAATACAAGAAGCCACAAGTTTTCTATGATTTACTAGGCAAGTTCTAATGGAGTTAACAATGATCAAGTTACAACAACTTTGTATGATAAGTCAACAAAAGGTTACTTATTTTTTTGTTTATATGGACCAACACTTGTGATAGGTAAGCAGTTTTCTTGTTTTGTTTTGTATATACATTTTGTTGTTGTTGGTTGTGTTTATTTTAATTAAATAAATGTCTTTTAAGTCCATGTTTGGTTATTTGGTATATATAGTTATGACTTTCTAACCGTTTTGGCCCCAAAGCAAAGAAAAATCGTTTGCCCCCTATAAAATTTCATTGTTGAAACTCTTCAATCTTAATTGGAAAAAAAAGTAGGATACATACAACAGAAAATACATACATCAAACATGAAAGGCTGAAAGCAGATGGTATCAGTGGTATGCAAATAAAGATTTGTATAGACTTATAAACTCATTTTAATTGCAGCAGATGTTTAACCTCTCTATTAATTTATGCATCAATCATATATCACTATATCAGCATACTTACTGTAAAAGGATTTGAATACAGTCAACAACAAATACATACAAGATACAACAGAAAATAAACACAACAACAAATAATTATATTAGGCTTGACTAATCCATCTAAATGTTGATCCCAAACTAGCTGGCAGATTCTATTAAATAAAATCATCAAGTCAAAACAGACAAGCCTAAAAACCTGGGGAGCCCAAAATCAATCTTGAAATGAAACCCCCATTTTTGAAGACGGAGCACCCATCGACACCAAGTTGGATTTTTTATTAAAAAAAGGCGGATGGTGGTCACCAAGTAAGGTTTCTTACGAAAATCCAGCGACAGTGGTGTGGTATCCATCGACTTTAGATGCGGCAGTGTGAGTCCATGGATGAAAAGCGGCGATTTATGGTGGAATACCCCCTCCCTCTCATGAAGAACGGTTGTGATGGAAAGAAATAGTTGCAACGGTACGGTCCGAAATCTTAGGTTATATTAACTAGAGGTAGACCCGCGCGCGCGTTGGGCCGCGAGGTAACCTTGTTAGTTAATTAGATGTCATTATTGAAAGATACCGAAAGATTAATGTATGATACATCGAGAGGACCAATGTTGTAATTAACCCTATTATAAATACACCAAGATTAATATGCTACAGCCATGGCAACTAAATCTCAACTGATTTCTAATTTTTTTATTAGTCTCATTTAAGGGTGTTTGAGATCCTCAAGTTAAACTGATTATTGTTTCTGAAGTGATAATTCTATAAGATAATTTACATTCATTACCTTACCTCTTGCCTGATGAATAGGCGGAATAGGCTCAGGCCGGGATGATGTTTCGTTCGTTGTAGCTATCCTTGATGATTAAGTCAAGACATTCTGTGCACATACTGCTTGTGAATTATTTAATATATTCTTAGGGTAAAAAAAATTTGTGTACTAATTATAAAACCAGTTTGATTAAAAAGCTGATATATTGTTTTAGTTCTCATGTTATTTTGCAAAAGTTCAATTAAAATATTCATATGTACATGTGTTAGGCCTTCAAGTAGGCTACACTCCAATAACGCAAGATGAGAAGTTAAGATATCCTTTTGGGACAATTTTCTTGTTAATTTTTATTCAATGTAAAAAAACTTAAATACTTAAACAACTACCTGGACTAGTCTAACCTACTAATTAGGAAAACATGGGAAAGTGCAAATAAAGGAAAACATGCAAAGTAGTTAAAATGGTCATGCATGAGATCATGGGTACATGATCCCTTGAGCTCCAAGATTCAATGTAACAACTTCTTAGGTTTCTTAAATTCTCTTTTGGGCCTCTGGGTTGACACCTTCGAAGTAGGCTGATCCACCAATGATGTGGACTGGACTTCTATACCTTGGGCCGTATCATCACCCTCCTCTTGAAAAATAACATTGTCCTCAATGTTGATGAAGCCTGGAAATTGCATCTTAATTTCTTCCAACAATTCCCAAGTAGCTTCCTGATCTGTTTAGAATTGCTTCAGGGAGCCTCTGCAACTGTCCCTCAATACCAAAATCTTGGATGCTACCTGTGGAGGGTGGTATGGTGCCAC
>JBCNJP010000023.1:80991829-81011558 GCA_039602395.1 Deinandra increscens subsp. villosa | reverse complement strand
TTTAAAGCATTAAACATTTAAGGGTGGGCTCGTTGAACTCACCTTATCTCTTTATTCAGTTATTCAGACAAAATCTCCGATATGGTCCATAATTAACCTAATCGCGTATCGGACCGCATAAATGCAAGGTTATTATATTCATATCTTATTATCTTTAATAACATTCTAATGGGGTTTATCTCTTTTAAGTCCAAAATGCCCTTATAAGCATAATAACCTTTTTATTGATAATATGAAGACGCGTATTCCTATAAGTAAACGATCACCCCGGGATCGCCCAGTGAGGTATGCCAAGTCCCAGTTGGGATATATGCGACACCCTCGCTTTGCCAGAACCCTAGTGTATAGGCGCCTACCCTTCTGGTCCGCATACGAACTTCTAAGTATCCAATAACTTGGTATTTCTAATACTTAATTATTTATCATATTTAAACTCATATATACTTAATATATATATATATATATATATATATATTTATAAGCATGTTATAAGGCCAAAAATCAAGTCCCCATACCCTCCGGATTATTTTATATTAATTATCTATATTTAGAAACCCTAATTTTGCGTATTTCTCGTTTTATTATCAAAACTCATTTTTATTTCAAACCAACTTAGGGTATTATCCATTATAAAATTTTATAATATGATTTAAAATATCAAAACTTATTCAACACTGTTTACTCAATTTGGGCAAAACAACGTTATGAAAACCCTAATTTTGACCCATTAACAAAACCTTTACCAAACATTTTCCAATTGTGAAATAAACTTAGGGCTTTATTAAAACATATTATTTTAGGGTTACCTACAAAAATTGAGACCCTAATTCCCACCCAATTACCCAATTTCCCAATTTTTATAAAACAAGCTCAGGAACCCTAATTTTAACACATTTTTAGATATCATGCTTAGAGATCGATTTAGCCAAAACTGAAAGAGGTTATTTTAAATCATACCTATGAGAGCTTGACTGCAAATTTTCAGCTTCTAGTTCCTCCTGTGCAGCTCGAATTTGGCCGATGAAGTTTCTGGGTCAGAATAGGGTTTTTAGGATGAAGAATCAGTGAATTGGTGAGGATTATGGAGTGTTATAGCCTCTATTTATACTCTTGTGGTTCGTATATGAAGCCTCCAGATGGCCATGGTGATAATCCAACCAAAAACAACATGTAGGTGAAGAAAAGTGGGCTGTAAGTTATGGATACGTGGAAAAAACGGACCAAAACCTAATCTGGTACAGACGAAGCCTTCGCGGACCGCGAAGGTTCTTGGGTTCACGGCTCACGGTACGCGAGCCCATGGGTTCCGGCAATATTTCAAAATTTACACTTTCAGCCCTTCTAGTCCTCTTTTATGCATTCTAGCCCCCTGAACTTCTAACATTTTATCATTTTATGTACCATAACATTATGGGACATATTTCTAATGTTTTCTATGGTTTCTAAGGCTCTGAATATGTTCTATAATAACATATATATACTTATATATAGGGGAAAGATCTATAGAAAACCAATAATTATCCAGAAAACCAAAAAACCAACCTTTTTTTCTCTATAACTTCTTCATATATTAATATTTTTTAAAAATAATTTCACCAAAAATTCTATAATTTTATTAGCTTTATTTATGGGAAAAAAAATTAAAAAATAAAAAGTTTAGTGATTTTTTATTATTGCATCATGCAATAGTACCAATAGTATTGCATAATGCATTATAATTAAAACTACTTAAAAACAAGAGACTTAACTTAAATATGAATGTGGTTTATGCGAATAATGTAAAAAACAAAGAATTGACATTCATAAACCAATTTTATATTATTGTTGCATAGTGCAATATTAATTTCAAGCTAAAATTCGAATTTTATTTTATTTTTAAAAAAAACTCGAAAACGTTTTTAAAGTTTTTTCTTTTTCCAATATTCTTAAAATCATGAAAGAAACATATAAAAAAAGTTTAAAAAAAATAATTTTTTTCCTTGGTTTTTTGGTTTTTTATAAAATATTGGTTTTCTATAGAACCCAACCCCTTATATATATTTATTTATATATTATTGCTAAATTACATTTTAGCCCCTTAAACTTTATAATACTTATTATTTCATGTTATAAATCACATTAGAACATACTTTTAATAACTTCTAAGCCTTTGGATACTTATAATGATAATTATAAACACGTACTTTGCCCGAATATATACGTTTTATAACTACCTTTTTGATGTCCAAACATATTTTTACTTTATAATTCACATATTTAACTATTAACACACGTATTCACAAGTATATTTCTATTTTCTTAATATTTATCTATGTTTATAGAAATTCGGGATGTTACAGTGTCGTTCACCGCTATCACCATCAGCGCCGCCGTAACCACTGATCCTCCACCAAATCCCACATAGTTAACCAGGTTCCGTTTTCTTATTTCCTTTAGGTTAATTGTAGGCTTGCATTGAAAAGCAAGTTTTCGTTAGGTTTTGTTAGTTGTTGATGCACACGATATGTATATACTATTGCATGCAAGAATGACCTTTAAATTTATAAACCTAACTAATCTTGTTACTACGCATGCATATATAGGAAAGCGTACCTATCATATGGTAGCACTAGAATGACTCAGGGTTGACCTAAAGAAGCAATGGTGTAATCATATTAAGCCTAGTTAATATCATTAAGATTCTGTCACAATTCCTAATGACTAGTAGTAATGAAACAAGGTAGAAATGATTAAAATGTAAGCAGATATGAAAACTTAATAATAAAAATAGATATCATCTAAGACTGATCACTATTTCAGCATTACCCAAACCTGACATTGACGCATCGTAACTTAACTATCTAAAGGAAACAAAGTCGCTAGACAATGATTCTACAATTATTACCACAACCATAATGAAGTATCCATGAATTAATGTCTTAGTTATAAGGCACTAAACATATGACCTAAGACCTAGGATCATTGAGCAATCCTATTCTGACTAATCATGATGGAATAGCAAGATATAACCCATTCACATACCATCACATATGCACTAAACCTAGTCACTTCACTAATCCTTTAACCCAAGACATGGAAGCTAAGGTTCATGAATTACTATAGAGACATACTTCAACAAAATTGACTATTGAACATGCACTATCACCATTTCCTATCTAGGCTCGTTAGAGTTTCTAAACACATACTGGAATCGTCAGATAACAACTAAAATATAGTATTGAATCAACAAGCAGAATACGTCTATCCTACTAATCAAACTATATACTACTAGGAATGGATCAAACACAACATTCAACAACTCATTTCTGATATGCAAAAGGAATCATAAACATTATACTCAAATCATCATGTCATACGATAGATCAACGCCAAATCATAGGTAAACACTTAAAAATTCACATTATCTTAGACAATATCAAGAGAGTTAGCCTCTCATCATAGCTAAAGTAACTATTACAACAGAAATATAAGTAAACATCATAATTAAAGCAAACTGAGGGTAAACAATGTTGAAATCTTCGACTTTGACGATTACACGAACGATCTGGCACCTTGTTACACCTTCAATGGCTTCAATCTTCAACTTCAGAACTGTAAGCTACTCCGGAATACGTAACAATCGTCTCTGGTCTCTCTAACCTCTCTAGAGCTTCAAATGAATTAAATAGCCTTGTATTTATAGTTTTCATTTACGATTTTGAAAACCGGTCGTAACGGGTCGTTTCACAGAAATGGGTCGTGAGCGCCGCCATAAATCTACGATTAAGGGTTTCTGGAAATGATCCTGTAACGAGCCGTGACAGGAAAACGGGTCGTGACGTGGAGAATAAGTCACATTTCCGAATCTTGTGCAATTCTTCTGAAGACCTCTTAAAATCCAAAATTGTCACGTAGGCCCCCTCTAGTTACCTGTTTATAACAATTCATAGCAAACAAGGGTAAAATTTACCAAAATAACGTATAAACTACCAACAAGTGCGGGCGTTTAACTAATAAAAAGATGTGTACTTTAGAGCACATCAAACATCCCCCCACTTAGACTTTGCTCGTCCTTGAGCAAACCTCTAACTACAACATTACCTTTCCTAACAAAGCTTCTGAAATGAAGTGATGGTTGATGGTTACAACTCTAAACGATTAGAGACACAAAGGCATAACTAGTCACATGTGTTTGCATTCTCAAAATAGACTAAACAAAATAAGTTTTAAAATGTGAAAAGCATGGACGACAAACACCGGACTTCTTTCCTTAGGATTATTGCTTAACAATCAACTAGACTATCTGACAATGTACATTCCACTCAAGCTTTATATATGGATAACTATTAAATAATGTACTAGTCTTTATAGTGCTCTCGATTTGCTTACCATGGACTTTCCTTACAATAGGCTTGACAACCGTTCATAATTTAACTAACATCATATACTAACTTATAAATCAAGAGGACTTTGGCTAAGGTTGTAGTTGGTTAAGGGAATGGAGTTGGATAAAAAGGGTATAAAATTGGGTGCACAAGATCTGGTATCTATATGTGAAGCTCTAACTTTAATAATCGAAGAAGAATCTTTAAACTCATAGATTCTCTTCTAACCATAAGTACATATATATATATATATATATATATATATATATATATATATATAGGGGATGAACCGGTTGAAAACCCACTTTAACTGTGAAAACCCTAACCTCCCATTTAAAAACCAAAAAAAAGAACTAGATTGTTCTAAAACGCATTTCTAGTTAGGGTCTAAAAGATGGTTAAGAAAGAATGGTTAGTTTTTTTTTAAATCCGAAAAAATAAATATTTTTTTCGTTCTCGGAAAATACATATGTAAAAAAAATTTCTGGACGAAATACATATGTAAACAAGGGAAAAAAAATTTTAAAAAAAAAATTATAAAAAAATCCACTTGATGTTTTTTTTTTCACCAAAAGTAATAAAATTGAATGTAGAATCCATCTCAAAAATAAAAACAATTTTCTTTTCGTTTTTACATATGTAAAAAAAGGGTTTTCAAGGTTAAAGTGGGTTTTCACTCTATATGTTAGAACACAATGTAAATGTAACGGAAAACAGTCAAGTATTAGAAGAAAATAAAAGATATATCCTCAAAATAGAGTGGATATGAAAACTGAAAGGGTAAGATTATATATCCTCAAAAGAGAAAGGATCTCATTCATAAGGTACTTTTCAAATCAACCTTCAAAAACTGAAAGGGTAAGCACAACTTTATATAAAAGAATTGAAGCTGGAAAAAGAATGTTCAGAAGACAAGCTCAACTGGATATTCTACTAGCCAAAGACTCTGACATTTCTTTACTATTCCTAACAAAACTAAATGAAAACATTCCTCCTGGAGTTTCATGGAAGGATCTGGAACAACTTTTCTTGGCCAAGTCCCTGGCATCTACTTCATAGACCACTCTAAAGAAAGAAGATTCTTTAGACTTTGTTTATCTTAGAGAAATGCAAGACAAATAACAGTGGAGCCAAGGAAGTTATTAAAACAGGAATTGAAGCTTTAATGAAAGAGAGGACAATCTTTCGCACCCTGCTGGAAGAATGCTTTAAAGATTACAATTTTGAAATTAACTCACTCACTGGTAGGGTAAAGATTAGAAAAGACCTGTAAATCCCTGTTTGTGATCCCTGTAAAATGATCAATGAGAATGATCTATGCACTTATTTTCTCTTTTCATTTATTTTCTTCAAATACTTTGGGGGAGATTGTTAGAACACAATGTAAATGTAACGGAAAACAGTCAAGTATTAGAAGAAAAGAAAAGATATATCCTTAAAAGAGAAAGGATATGAAAATCTATACAATTTACAGATTTTTGTATTCATACAGAACTACTCCGGAATTTCCGAAGTAGTTCTGTACAGACTAGATTCTACAGAAATCCTCATTTCTATAGAAGGCTTTCAATGGGAAGCATTACTAGTCTTCAAAGAAGAGTCCTGAAGGAAGTCTGTACTATCAAAAGATAAAGTTTACGAGAAGAACAATTCTGCCTTTGTGTGAAGAACAAGTAAAAGTGAATACCAACTTGACATTTAACACGAAAGTAGTTGAAAACAGTTGAAAAGAGATAAATTGAATATCCTTAATTTATCTCTATATACTCTGACACACTCCAAATTCAACCGTCCTCAACCACATTATTCGCTTGCAACTTGCCACTACTTCCTATAAATAGCAAGCGGACTTCACCAAAGACTGCAAGACAACAAGCACACAATTCACAAGCTTCTCAAAGCAATTACAACTTACTCCCATAGAAAAGTTCTTTCTGTTGATATATTGTTATACTATAAACTCGTGTAAACCATTATTTACATTTGAGATATACAGAAAACCCCTTTTTATGAATTGTTGTCTTCCAATTTGATTTACTTTCCGCAACTTGTTCATCTTGTTTAAATCAAATTGTGCCAATATTATTAAAAAAACCCTCACGGGACCCAACACTATACTTTCCCTATATATATATATATATATATGTGTGTGTATGTGTGTGTGTGTGTGCGTGTGTTTGTATATTTTTTACTCATCGGCATATCATGTCTTCTAGTAGTATTTCTATCTTTTGCCGGGATTATTCTATTAAGATACTAAACCAGATAGTTTCCAAAAAATAAAGGGTATAAACGAAAAATATGCTAAGGCTAATGGTTAAATAAGGTAATCAAATGAAAAGGAAAATAAGGCTCAACAGGGGAAGACTAAGGGTAATTTGGGTAATTGGCATAGAAATATAGATGAGAATAACTTGAAGGTTTAACAAAAGGTTATCCTAGGGTTTTTCCTCTATCATATTTGCTTGTTTTGTAAGTTGTAGTCCCGTAACGTATAGAAATGTCAAGTTCTAGAAGTAGGTCACATGTGGCACACTCTAATATTATTCAAGAATAAAACCAAAGTTCCTATTGAGTAGAAAGCTTGTTTAAGGATAAAAAAATCTCACAATAGAAATGGAATGGAAAAAGGGCTTAAGTTTGGTTGATTATCTAGGCTTGCTCTCTTGTACACGCACACTGGAATTGTTGTCTAAGTTTTATAAGGTCTAATCTATCTTAATTAGGGCAACTTAGGACTTGGTTATGCATAAGTGTCTAATATACATGCCTATAGTTATATAGTAATGGATGGAAGGTGGAAAAAGCTTTGTTTTGGTCCAGCATACAGAGTTAATAAGTTTACTTAAGACTTGCAAAATCAGTTGATAGCTTAATTTTTAGCAGTGACAAAAGTTTAGCATGAAAAAAATTGAAAATTTTGACAAATTTTAGTCATTTCCGCAATAAAACATGCGAACTATAGGCGAGTCTCCCATCCCCCCACTTAAAATCATACATTATTCTCAATGTACTTGAGAACACTGGAAAACCTAAGATAAAAAGGAATAGAAAAGATGAGCCTGACTGCTAGCGGAATGTAGATAATAGCTTTCTTAATTAACTCCAATGGTTGACTTCTCATTCGTTTGTGTACCAGTTCCTTTGTCTTGAATTGATGCTACTTACAAGACTTAGAAAAAAACATCACACGCAACAAGAAAATAAAAGTATTACCCAAAATAAAAATAAACATAAAATAAAACAGTCCATTCATTCTATCCATAATAATTATCGAGCCATAATCAATAGATGTCAGAATAAACAATCCAAAAACAGAATCACAAATGAAGTCTAAATAATCAGATAGATAGATAATAATATAGATAAATCATAAAGGCTTCATTTATCACTGGATGGTGGGTCCTCTTAGTTCACTTTTAGATTCAGGCGAATCTGGGTGACAGATTTTCCATAGCTTCATTAAAAGGGATATTGTGATATGTAGGTGAAGGCGGAGTGACATTTGCATTAGGCATCGTGATCATCAAATCATCGATCCGATGCTTGAGACCTCTTAAGTGTAAAACCACAGTATCAAGCTTATCTTGGAGTTCCAAGACAGTATTGGTTAGCTTCCTATATTCAGCGAACACGTCCTTCTCCATCTTGTCCAAATGCTTGCACAAATTGACAAATGTAGCTCATACTTCAAAGCTTTTATCTTTTCTTTCCATTGGCTGCACTTTACACGGCCTACCTCTTCTTCTATTCGAAGGACCAGCCTTGTTGTCAAAGCTCTTCACAGGCGTGACATCAGTCATTGGACGTTTGCCACACATCTAATCAAACCAAATACTACTAGGAATGGATCAAACACAACATTCAACAACTCATTTCTGATATGCAAAACAAATTATACTCAAATCCTCATGCATACGGTAGATCAACGTCAAATCATAGGTAAACACTGAAATAGATCACATTGTCTTAGACAATATCAAGAGAGTTAGCCTTTCATGATAGCTAATTAAAGTAACTATTACAGCAGAAATATAAGTAAACATCGTAATTAAAGCAAACCGAGGGTAAAAAATGGTGAAATCATCCGCTTCAACGATTACACGAACGATCTGGCACCTTGGTACACCTTCAATGGCTTCAATCTTCAACTTCAGAACTGTAAACTGCTCCTGAATACGTAACAATCGTCTTTGGTCTCTCTAACCTCTCTAGAGCTTCAAATGAATGAAATAGACGGGTATTTATTGTTTTCATTTAGGGTTTCGTAAACCGGTCGTAACGGGTCATTTCACAGAAATGGGCCGTGAGCGCCACTATAAATCTAAGATTTAGGGTTTCTAGAAATGATCCGGTAATGGCCCGTGACAGGAAAATGGGTCATGACGTGGAGAATAAGTCAAATCTCCGAATCTTTGCAATTTCTTCTCAAAACCTCTTAAAATCCATAATTGTCACTTTAGCCCCCTCTAGTTACCTGTTTATAACAATTCATAGCAAACAAGGGTAAAATTGACCAAAATAAAGCATAATTTACCAACAAGTGCGGGCGTTTAACTAATAAAAATATGTCTACTTTAGAGGACATCAATTGTACTGACCGGAATATTGCTGATGATCCGATTAGAATGGTATAGAAATTCAAGATTGGGGATGGAAGGATCGGTGATAACCGATTAAGCTGTTTTCTGAATTGGTTTGGGCGGCATACTGCCGATTTTGTAGGAACTGGATATAAGCGGTACGCCAGATGAATTCTAGGGTTTTTGTGAGCAATTGGGGAGCGTACCGCCAATATTCATGAGTTTCTGTTAAGCGGTATGCCCACCTTGAGAGAACCAGAAATTTTAGTTTTTGTTTTAATTTTATTTTATTTCTAATTTGGTTTTAATTTTCTTTTATTTTCTTTTAGTTTGTTTAAAATTTTTGTAAAATAATACAAAACATAAAAAATCACAAAAAATTTTCAGCCATTTTTCGAATTGTAAAATCAGAGACGATCACTCGCCCCCATTAGTATTATTGTTATTAAGAAGCACGAAAAGAACTACACGACGCATGACCTTGAGCTTGGTGCGGTCGTGTTTGCTCTTAAAATTTGGAGGCATTACCTTTACGGTACCGAGTGTGTGGTTTATACCGACCACAAAAGCCTCCAACATATCTTCGATCAAAGGGATCTCAACATGCGCCAACGTCGATGGATCGAACTCTTAAATGACTACGACTGCGAGATTCGTTATCATCCTGGGAAGGCGAATGTCGTGGCCGATGCCTTAAGTCGAAAAGAGCATCTCAAGTTGGTTCTATTCCAGAGTTCCCATCATATGACCAATCTCAAAGCTCGCATTCTGGTAGCTCAACGCGGTTCGGTTGATGAGGGAAACTTGCATAACGAATTATCTTATGGTGCTGAGCTCCAATTTGAGACCAAGTCTGATGGCCTTCTTTATTTCTTGGATCGTCTCTGGATTCCCGATCGAGACGATCTTCGGGCGATTATCATGAACGAGGCACATAAGTCTCGTTATTCCATTCACCCTGGGTCTGATAAGATGTATCTCGATCTACGTAAGCTCTATTGGTGGCCCGACATGAAGAAAGACATAGCGCTTTATGTGGCGAAATGCCTTACTTGTTCCAAAGTCAAGGCCGAGCACCAGCAACCTACCGGACTACTTGAGCAGCCTTTGATTCCCGTGTGGAAATGGGAGAACATTGCAATGGACTTCATTACAAAACTTCCTCGGACTTCTAAGGGATGTGATACTATATGGGTTATCGTTGACCGTTTAACCAAATCTGCTCATTTCCTCCCGATCATGGAGACTGATGGAGCCCCGATTTTGGCTCAAATCTTCCTCAAGGAGATTGTGTGTCGCCATGACACCCCTTTGAGTATTATCTCTGATCGCGATGGTCGTTTTATGTCACATTTCTGGGAGTCCCTCCATGCTTCTTTAGGGACTCAGCTAGATTACAGCACTGCTTACCATCCTCAGACTGATGGTCAATCCGAGCGCACCATTCAAACTCTCGAGGACATGCTTCGGGCATGTGTCATTGATTATGGTGGGAGTTGGAGTTCATTTTTGCCCTTGATCGAGTTCTCCTACAATAATAGTTATCACTCTAGCATTGGAATGGCTCCATTCGAGGCTCTTTATGGTCGCAAATGTCGTTCCCCTATTTGTTGGTCCGAGGTCAGTGAATCTCAAATCACCGGTCCTGAGTTGATTCAAGAAACGACTGATAAAATCTCCCAAATTCGCGACCATCTTCTTGCTGCTAGAAGTCGTTAGAACAGTTATGCTGATAAATGACGTAGACCCCTTGAGTTTGAAAAAGGCGACCTTGTCCTCCTAAAGATTTCTCCTTGGAAAGGCGTCTTCCGATTTGGTAAAAAGGGGAAACTAGCACCTCGCTTTGTCGGTCCATTCAAAATTCTTGAGAAAGTCGGTAAGATGGCCTATGTGCTTGATCTTCCTCCTGAGCTAGCCAATGTCCACCCTACATTCCATGTTTCGAACCTTCGCAAATGCTTGGCTGATGAGAATCTTCAAGTTCCACTTGAGGATATTCGGATTGACGAGTCTCTGCATTTTGTTGAGAGACCCGTTGAGATCATGGACCGTGAAATCAAGAAGCTCAAGCGCAGCAGAATTCCAATCGTTAAGGTTCGTTGGGAGTCCAAGCGTGGACCTGAGTTCAATTGGGAGCGCGAAGACCAAATGAAGGCAAAATATCCCCAGTTGTTTGCTTAGTTTGTTTCCCTTGTGTTGTTTCTTAATTTCGGGACGAAATTTCCAAAAGTAGGGTAGACTGTAACATTTCGGGTTTCCGATTTGTCAGATCCGACCCGAATTCATGTAATAATTACCGTGATCGATAATAAATGAAGAGTTATGTTCTCTATGGTGTTCTACACCTCTTTTGATGTGATTTGATTCGTTATTATGATTATCGAGTTGATTTGTGCTTATTTCGGATTTTACACGAACACGCCACCAATAACGTTTAACTGGGAATTCAAGCAATCCGAGCATGTACGAGACTTGAATGTGATACTAGTTAAGCATACAAGTGAATACAAGCAAGGACGTGCAAGGATTTGAGGTTTAGAACGAAAACGGTGAACGTTCGGTAAATCCCGCGCGATTTCGATTTTAACCGGAGATCACGTTTTCAAGTATCATATATCAG
The DNA here is from genome assembly GCA_039602395.1 of Deinandra increscens subsp. villosa. NCBI lineage: Eukaryota > Viridiplantae > Streptophyta > Magnoliopsida > Asterales > Asteraceae > Deinandra > Deinandra increscens. Next base: position 80,999,991 of record JBCNJP010000023.1, on the reverse strand, counting down.
ATTTGTCATATTTATGAGTTTTATTGTCACTTATGAACACACATGATATTACGAGTCATCACACACTAGATCAAGTCACAAATCGTAGGTGATTTGCTTAAAGGTGATATGTACGGCAAAACCGACCAAAATTGCATGATTTGACCTAATTTGTGCATACATTAGTGCTACGTGACATATTTGTTATCATTTTGAGTGGATTTAATGTAATGAACATGATGGGACCATTAATTGGGTGATTTGGGAGAAAATGGGACTCGAAAACACCAAAAAACGACAAACCGAGCACTCGAAACGATGAAACAACAAAGTAATTACTCGGGCAGGCACTAGGCGTATCGCCTGGAGCTTCATGAAGCCCTAGACGATACGCTAGGAAGTGTGTTCCCAGCAAAACCCTAATAAGCTCCCTATTTAAGCATCATTAGTCCCCATGCTCTCCACTTTCAGCCCCCATCAGCTCCTAAACGTCCCAAAACCCCTGGAAATCCTCTAAACAAACCCTAATACCATCTTTGAAGATTGAAGCTTGAATATTGAAGCTTGGATCCTCCCTCTTCACCCCTTTTCTTCATCTTTTCGGTTTACCGGTAAGTATTGATCCTCAACCCGATTCATCAAGATCTGACCTTTATGACTTCTTAAGGCTAGATCTATGTTCTAAATCAACTCTTCATCTAGATCTATTGATTTCTTGGTCCAAGATTGTAACTTTATTATGTTTTTGGCCTAGATCTATGATTATGCATGCTCTTAGGGTATAGATCTAGGGTTTTATGCATCAAGACTTGATTTTTATGTTGGAAATTGATTAGATCTGACCTTGTATGCTATTAGGTACTAAAATCCATGTCATATGTTATCAATATTGCACCTTTATGTTAGATCTAGGATAGATCTATGTACTACATGTGATTTTGGGCTAGATCTAGGGATTTCCTCATCAAGACTCCATTTTTATGCTTCAAATGAACTTGATTTACCTCATGAATGATGTTTAGGACCAGATCTATGTGATATTATCATCAATGTTGGCTTTTACATGGTTAAATGACTAGATCTCAACTTGTGTATCATCTAGGGTTAGAAATGTGTGTCATAAACCTCAAGATGAGATTTTTATCTCCTAATAAGCTTAGATCTATAATTTTCTTGGCATGTGAAATTAGATCAGTATGAAAGGCCCTTAAATCATGAACTTGTATATGTTTAAATGATAAGATCCACTCATGCATGCTTAATAAGGATTGTTTTGTGATCAAAAGTCGATTATTATGCTAGATTTGACTAGATTCATGCTAGACTTGGCTAGGCTCATGCTAGATTCAAGTGGATCTATAAAATCTATAATAGGTTATGTTAGATCTGGTCATATATGATAAACATGTGAATTACCTTGAATTATTGTCATGAGAATTGACTTTTTTGACTTTTGTTGATCTAGTTTGACTTCCATGATAGTTCGCTAGATTAGGACCATTCAACCTTATTTAGGGCATAGACTTAAACCTAAACTAAGCCCATACATTATCACTTGAGTAAAACACCAATGAGTCGTGATTTGGTCATTTCGTGTCATGTTAAGTCACGGTTGTCACTATACTCACTTATCTTTTTGTCTTTGGCTCAATCTCGGTTAATCGTCAAGGTGATCTTCGGACGTGATTTTCGCGCATCGCTATCGCTTATATTTCTTCTCGATTCACCTGTGAGGTGAGTATTCATAGCCCCTTTTTACTTTATTGTTTTGGGGTGCAACATGTGATGTATCAAACTCTTACTCGATAAATCTTTACTCAAACTTTATGCGATTCTGTGCTCGTATTGTATGATCTTATGTGTTAGACTTGTGTGTTACATGTGGATTGTGCTCATACTCATACTCATACTCTACGCGTAGTTATTAACACTAAAAATGCCGGGGTTACGGTGATAGATCTATTGGCTTGACAAGCCCACTTGGCCTGCCTTGGTTTGGGCGCCTTGTGATTGGAAACCTTAATGTCAGGGTTTGATTACGCTCTTATTTGATATATACATTACTCGTTTATCGCATGTGGACTTACATTACTCACGAATCGCACTGATTTTAATCATACACTATTGATAAACCTATGCTTACTCACCAACTCTTGTAGTTGACTTTTATGTTAAACATGTTGCAGGTGCTGCTGTTTGATTCTATCTCTTCTGCTATCATAGGGTTGCATGGGACTTAGACGACCTTAATAAATAAACATTGGACTTTATGATTATCAGTTTGGCTGTTATGTTTTGAATTGTAACTTTGAATCATGACTTGCTTATACTTTATTCTATGTTTATGGAAATGGGTTTAATTAAGAATATCGCAACTCGAATTAGTGTTGTGTGTATCTGGACAATCTTCGCGCACCGACATATTCCGCCGTCGGTTGGGGTGTGACACAGGGTATGGAGATCCCCGAGTTTTTTCAAGAGCCTAAGGCAGAGGCAGGAGGTGATCAGGATGATGAGGTTGGAGATCATGATGCAGAGAGGCAGGTAGATACTGGTGCAGGGGCCAGTGGATTTGTAGGCATGGATACTGGGACTTTTGAGGGAGATGCTGGAGGTAGCGAAAATGTCCGGTTGAGGCTAAGACATGTGATTTAGACGCATGTGATGATGCTGGAGAGGATGATGCTACTTAGAGACCGATGACACACCACATCGGTTTGTTTTCTATTCCCTTTACTTTTTTCCTTTTGTTTTTAGTCTCTTTTGGTATGTACTTAATACTATATTATACTATGGGTACATGTATTGGGTAACTGGTTGTGTGGTTGTGTTTGATTGATATGTATCTGGTTGCTGTGATTAGTATGTGTGTGTTTGTGCTTGTTAGAACATATGATCGTTTGGGTACGACCGTTCATCTTCTTCCATTTATTTTCTGGATTACGTTTGCATTGGAAGCTTGTTAAGAATGAAGGTCTAAGCGCACAACTCTCGAGGAACTGACTATATTATATCAGGGGAGTGTGTTCTAACTTTTATCCCTTTTTATTCTATATTTTACTTTATTTTTATTTTCTTTTCTCGTTAAAATCTTTATTTTTATTTATTTTTGGTTATTTTTATTTTTCTTTGGTGGATGTTTCTTTATTTCACATTGAGGGCAATGTTGAACTCAAATATGAGGAGGGGGACATGACATAGTTGTTAGGTTTATTTTTGGTTTTGGTTAGGTATTTTTTGTTTTTTAAAAGATAAAATTTAAAATAAAATATATAGAATTTTGAAAAAAAAAATTCGTGAGTAAATTGCGTAAAAATTTAAGATGATAGGTAAAATCGGGATCGATTTTCAAATTTTTTTTAATGTAAATGTAAATGGATTAGTAAATGGATAACGTGCTGATTTGTGATGTGACAATAGGCCTAGTTGATTAGTCGGCTTAAAAATCCCGAGTGTTGAAAAAAAATACATAAATAATTAATTAAGCCATGATACCTAATGGGTTCCCACCTTAGGAGTTAATGGGGATATTGATACTGAAAAAAATAGGATGAGAGAACCAGTTTAAGTTAAATATTTATATGTCTTGGAAATAAACCGACATGTTATGATCTTTTTACGAAAGAAAATTCGAGATTGGTGGCGCCTCTCATTCCATTCTTTTCATCTTGAGCTTTATTGTACTAATTAATATGCATAAAAAATGACACTCTATGTTCTACCTCTCGGGTTATAAGCTCGTTTGATACGTCTATTGATGAGGTTCAAGATTGAAGCTTACGGGCTACCCTTTGGGATAATGACTTGAAGGATGCACTGTTAAGTAAATATTTTTGCTTAAAAAAAGAAAAAAATTTGAAAAAATATAAAAGATAAATATATTTATATATATATATATATATATATATATATATATATATAACTAATAATGAATAAATGCTGAAGAATTCATCATGCATCATCCATTTTCACTATATCTTAGACATATGAGTATTTGATTTACCGTGGTAGGAAAAATCTAAATGGTTCAAACTCTTTACCTTGAAATGCCTTCAGATGGAAGTAGTTTGAACAATAGCTTGCTAAGTGTGGGATCCAAAGGTTGATTGGTGTTATATAAAAATATAAATATTAGACACTTTGGGGGCTGAATGGGCGGTGGTTGGATTTAGTCAGACCAAAATATCGGACATTGCAGTTAGTACGTGATTACATCATAAAAATTAAAAATTGAAATTTAATAAAAAATGTTTTGAGATCGTATTCCCGATTATGATTCCATTTACAGCTTATCCAAGGCGGAAAAAGACAAGTGTGGGGATGTGATGAGCGTCTGAATTGTTATGAATATATATATCTAATTATACATTTTTAATAGTTGTAACGATTGGATTTTTATGGAATTTCCTGCGTTGTACATTTTGAGGTAATCAGAGCTTAATGACACATATTGAAGGCATTTGAGAAGCTGAAAAGTAGAAACGAGCGTTGAAGGGGATCGAACATGAATAAACGAGAAAGAATTACGAAACATAATTGTCCAAGTGACTTAGGCGGTACGGTTAAGAAAGAAGAAAAAAGTAGGCAGTACACCTAAACCATGGAGAACGGCCCCGACTATTTTGTCATGGGTGGTACGCTCAACTTGAACATGTTCACTTAGCCGGTACGCCTAAGTAGGCCGGCCAGAAAGAAAATTCAGGTTTTCCCTATAAATTGATAATTTGTTCATTCATTCGATTCTTCTTCCTTCCCAGCTATTTTTAGAGTTTAAGAGACGACTCCAAGCATTCGATTCCAGTTTAATCAATGTTTTGTTCAAGGATTGGATGTTTTCAGTTATAACCGATGATTCTGAATTTGTGAACATGTCTGGCTAATTTCTTGGTGTTTGCTTTAGGTGAAAGGTCGGTAATAGTTGTTTGTTTCTGTTGTTTAGTGTTGGCATGGATTTGTGAACAATTGACGTTTCCAGATTTTGCTGTATGCTTGATTTATTTAATGACAACTTAATTCATCATTCAAAAATACGTGTTTCAATCCTGTCTTGATCATGTATAGTATTAGGACATATATTGTTACATGTGTGGTTGACTGGTGTGGTTGGGTTGGGTTGAGCAGTTGAAACAGGGTCATGTCTATGTGGCTGCTAAACTAAATAACTAGAGAAACCGATGATTTGCTGAATCTAGATCCTAAGGTGATCGCTTTTGTCACAACTGATTTTTCTAAAGTAGTTTAAGTTTTCGCTTGTAATTTAACCATTCTCAAGTTTGATAATTTAGGACAACCAATTTCACAAAAGTCAGAAGATTAGTAATTTTAGGTTAGAACAATCAATTATTAGTTAAAACTTGTAACTGGCTATAGCCACGATTTCCCTTTGGTTAGACATTCGACTTACCCTACCTACAGAGTTAAGTTTGGTATTTGTAAGGGTACACGACAACCGTTATCAGCAATCCTGCTTAACAAGTACGAATTTGCAGCTGATGGGATTGACATCTTCAGTACATAGCTAGATTTGCAAAGAATGAGGAACTATTGACCGTAAGCTTGGCTTGCATTTAATGCACCTGTCATGAAGGACTACGTACGAGGTCTAACGCATTTAATGAGCCAGGCAAGCTCGGAAAAGACATGAAGGCTATAAATAGAGGAGTTCAACGAAGGTAAAAGGCATTTTGTTCTTAGTTCACTCAATACTTTATGCTTAAGTTTTCTATCACTCAGATCCTTTACTTACTCTCACGTCGGAGCTTGGTCACGAAGACCCCCTTCGGGGCCCTTGGTGGTAAGGCTAATGGTTTTCTTTGTCTTGTAGGATCATCTCAAACATCATACTCGTTACCTTCCTCAATCGAGACATGCGTGAAGATTCTTGGAGGCAACAAGTATATAAAATAAAATTAAATATTTTTTGGGATTGCAACTCTCCATAATAGATTTGACATTCCAGGATTAACTCACTCAGGAACTCCATCAAAGAAAAAACCGAAAAAACTCCCTTAAGTCAGGTTTGAACTTGATACCTCAAGGTTCTCAAGCTCTAACCTTCAATGCCTACCATTGGGCCAAATGCCTTCTGGTAATCAAACCTTTTGATACGAGATCTCAAAAGAAATTGATATGACACGATTAATGAGAAAAATATATGTTTACTAGCATCCATCACATTTGATTATTATAATAAAATATATTTAAATGAAATTAGATGCCAATAAATAAATAGATAAAATCATCTATTTTAATAAATAAAAATAATTTTGCTGACGTGACATTACTATAGTCTTTTTGGACTCAATTTCCCGCCTAAAATTTTAGCCATTTTGGCCACATAAGGATTTACACGCGGATCTTTAAAAGTATCCGTTTAGAACCTATTTTTCTTATAACCCAAATTTGAAGAAAACCCTATATTCCCCTCAGTTTCTTCTACATGTTGGTAGGAATGGGGAGGATTATTCTTCCCATGTGTTTGTCAGTGGTATCGTCGAGGTGAGTGCTGATGATCTTGGTGATATAGAGGGTGTCAATGTTGATGATATTTTTCCCAAATCTGATTCAACTGGTGAAGATAACCATCATAAGAAGGAAGAATTAGGTGTAAAAAACAAGGGGGGTATGTGTTGAACCATTGGTGTTAGGGACTAATGGCATGGTTCATGGGTCTAAATTATCATTTCACTACCTTCGTTTATTTATTATAAACTGCTCAATTGCAATTTGAATTTTTTATGTGAGCTTGACCGAATTCCTACATTTTAGTATCAACCGATGAATCGAATCAGAATCTGTAGGACAGTATTTCAGTGCCATTTGGTTGAGCTTTGGTAACGATTCCAACTTTTTGTTTCCAAGAATGGAAAACATATCTATCTAACTCCATTTGGATTTGGATGCAAAGACGAAAATGGAACTGTTGGAAGTCCAACTAGAAGAACTTATGCTCAGTTCTCGAGTTTACTTAAAGAGGGAAAAGAAAAGAAATGAAAGGAAAAGAAGAGAAAAGAAAAAAAAGAGAAGGTGTGTAGAAACCGGGGTCGGTGAGCCAAGCCAAACCCCGATGGCACAGCGGAAGCGGATCGGAGACTTTGTGAGCTCGTCTTTGTAGAACAAATCAACACCCGGATGAACATCAACGATGGTGTTGTGAGATGTGATGATGATGATGATGATAATATAGAAGTAGTGATAAACGAGATAATATAGAGATAATCATAGATGAAGTCGAATGATTACATGTTTACTGTTGAAAAATGTGTGTGAATGAGATGTTTATCTCAAAATAATTTTTGTTCAAGTTTGGAAAAATATGATGTGAGCTATCCCACATTAGTGTGGGAACAAAAGGTGAATTGGTTTATAAGGATAAACCTCAAAGTTCTAGACATCACGTGTGTCATGTTTTACTCTAGCTCATACCCTCGCGCAGGGGGGGGGGGGTGCAAAAAATGGGTTGTCGAGCTGAAATTCTGAACTCGTGCCCGCGCGACCTGCGGACACGAATGCAGCTCCGAAACCTGTGTCCGAGCATGACAAGTTTTTGCTAATTTTCGAACCATTTTTTGAAATGATTCTAGAAATGGCCTTTGGCTTTCCAAACCTGATCATTTAAGAGACATAAATCAAACATTCATTCCAGATTAACTCACGGTGGTTAATGGTAGTTAATGGATGGCCTTTCGTGTGACTAATTCTCGTGTATAAGTACACGAGTTATGGGCAGAAAAAGAACACAGAAAAATTCGTATTCCAACTTCGTACTACTGATCTCTGTTTGCTGCTTCGTTCCGACCGCATTTCAGGCAAGTATTTAGTCTGACTGTACACACAGTTTTGAACTGGTGTACCCTGGGAACAGACGGCGAATCTGTTTAAGGGAATTGTGTTAAACACAAGCCCGGTTCCTCTCGTTTTCTTTTCTGAGTTTCTTCTGTTTTGCAGGAACTATCTTGCTGCTGTTCGTGATTGGATTTTGTGGTGATTACGTTTAGTTGTTTTTATACGTTGTATCTTCATTTGTTACTTATATTTTGTATTGTAATTGTGAGAACGATTATTCAGAATCGTTATTGAAATTCCAACAAACTTAAACAGATTGGTGTACACTCTATGTACGGATTTTTTTGACTGTTCTCCTCTGGTTGCATTTCAGAATGAGTTCCTCTCAGCCAATGTCA
>JBCNJP010000023.1:80957259-80991329 GCA_039602395.1 Deinandra increscens subsp. villosa | reverse complement strand
GTGCCAGTTCTGCTTATTTGCTTGAGTCTTCTAATGTGTGGCCATTCGTATATTCTTGGCTCATGCTGCACACAAGAATTTCAAGGTGTTTCAAATGGACGTCAAGTGCGCTTTCTTATATGGGGATATTGATGAAGAAATCTATGTGAATCAACCTCCTGGCTTCGAAGATCATGAATTTCCTGATAAAGTGTACAAGCTCGATAAATCTCTTTACGGTCTACATCAGGCTCCCAGAATTTGGTACGAGACTTTGACTCAATATCTTTTGGGTAAAGGCTTTACACGTGGATCCATCGACATGACATTATTTAAGAAAGAGGTCAACGGCGAAGTGCTGATTGTTCAAGTGTATGTAAACGACATCATTTTTGGTTCAACTAATGAGAAGCTGTGTCGCGAATTTGAGGAAGTGATGAAGGAGAAATTTGAAATGAGTATGATGGGGGAAATGTGTTTCTTTCTTGGCTTGTAGGTGGAACAAAAACCAGACGGCATTCTCATTCATCAAGAAAAGTACATTCTGGAAATTCTGAAGAAATACAAGATGAACGACGCCTCTACTGAACTCACTCCTTTCACATCTCAGACTTTTTTAACTCCCGACAGTCATGGAAAGCCGGTCGACCCCAAGTATTATCGATCTATGATTGGGTCTCTTATGTATCTCACAGCCAGTCATCCGGATATCACTTTTGCCGTATGCTACGGTGCTCGTTATCAGGCTGACCCAAGGGAATCTCACAAAAAGGCCGTCAAGCGTATTCTCCGTTATCTGAAGGGTTCATCAAGATTGGGTCTATGGTATCCTAGGGGTGGAAGCTTTGAACTTAATTCATATTCCGACAGTGATCACGGAGGATGCAAGCTCGATCGTAAGTCAGTTTCTGGAGGATGCCAATTTCTGGGGGAATGCTTGGTTTCATGGCAAAGCAAAAAGCAGACAACTGTCTCTTTATCCACAGGTGAAGCTGAGTACATCGCTGCCTCAAGTTGCTGTTGTCAAGTGCTGTGGATTCAACATCAGATGATGGATTATGGAATAAACTTCCTTCATACGCCGCTGTTCTGCGACAACGAAGCCGCTGTTGGAATCTCCAAGAATCCCATTTATCATACGAGAACAAAGCACATCGAAACCAGGGTTCATGCAATCCGTGACGCTCAGGAAAAAGGGTTTATCGATGTTATTCCCATTGAAACCAAGGCCCAGAAAGCTGATATTTTCACCAAAACCTTTGATAAACCCCGATTTTATGAGCTTATTAAAATGCTGGGCATGATTTCCTTTTAAAAAAAAATTAATAAATAAATAAATAAATGTTTTCTCACTTCATTTTGTCTTAAATTTTAGTACATATTCTTTTAACTTTGTTTTATCTTAAATTTGTCTTATTTGGACCTGCAAGCTAAATTCAAATTGTCTTGAATCAGGTGGCTGTCGCAGTTAAAATGTTGATTGGCTAAATTCCTAAATCAAGAAATCAATGATCACGTGCTCTACCTTCAAATGATTTCTGGCCAATCATCACTCAAATATGATCAAGGGAGTAATTAAGTTCCATTTACCTTGCAATTTCTCTCATAACTGCTATTGATGTCTTTATTGCTATCTTGGGGGTAAATCGCTCTAAACCTGCTTAAATCTCATGAAATCTTTCTCAAATTATCTTCTTTCATTCATGCATTCGAAGCGGATTCCTTGTTAAAATATTTTCTTTGAAAGTGTCTCCTTTCAAGCGTTTTTCAAATTTGTGTCAAGTATCGATCGAATCATTTTGTTTTGTTTTTAGTTTTCTTATTGAAAATCCAAAAATAAAGTATTTGTGGATTTTGGGGGAAGAATAAATAATCAAAATTTCAAAAAATGAGAAATCGATCCGACCTTGTGAGAAATGATAGTACATCAACATGCGTTATCTGCCGTGGATAGAGTAAAAAATAAAAGCTGTATTGTGCTTGTATGATCTTTGGGTGTGTATGCCTAATATGATATCTATGAGTAGGATATAAACATAAAGCTTGCCTGATTTACTCTAGTTTTCATTTCTTGATAAGTGTTGCAATGATTCTGAAATTAAGAGATGTTCTGATGTACGCATGCTTTGCAAATAAGGCTTTATGCCATTTTTACACTCAACTCAGTGGGTCTTCTTTGCGTGCTTGTGAAGCCGACCTGATCACCTGCTGATTGAGTTTCTGCTTTATTTTCTTGGTGTTTAGTATATATCATCGGACTTTCTCTGCGTGCCGATAAGGCCGACCTGATTGTTGTTGATATATACGTCTTCTGCTTTATTTTTCAATTTTTTATTTTCCTAAGTGCATCGGGATTTCTCTGCGTGCTTTGCGGCCGACCTGATTGCTGTTCACTTAGGGTTCTGCTTTATTTTTGCATGAAACATCATGAACGCATGTCTCAATTTGAAAAGAAACAAAAAGAAAAATCAAGATAAATGTGATGATTTGTTAACTTCTTTGATAGAGTGAGGCTGGGTGATCAGTGCATGATTAATACACCTTAAGCATATCCAAAAATGTTAAATACTATTAGTGCATGCTTAATATCAATGTGATGCATTCGGGATCTGCTTGACTTGCATGCTGATTAAGTTTGAAATTGAAATGTGCATGATGCGTATTGGTTGATATGATCTCACGTCTGGATCTTTCTCAAAATTAAAATAGAGTTTGTTTGTATAGTCGTTTTACATTTGTTGTTTGAAAATTCAAAAAGACTTTCTTTCTGCGTTATTTTTTATAAGATCGATACTTTGTGAAGCGTATGATGATTGTGTGAGTTTGACGGCATTTCCAAAATTTTCAAAATCTTAAATGAGTCAAAATTGAATTTTTAGGGTTTCAGCGGAACTACTGTTTCGCCTGATTAGTTTCGCCGTACGCGCTCTCAGCGAACTTATACTTTCGTTATCGGTGAAATTAATCTGTTTGATCAAAAGCTCGAGCGAATTTGCTCTTTCACTTTGGCGAAACTGATGTTTCGCCCGAGCGAAACTACGGGCGAAACTGCCCAGGTACTTATACCCTTCATCGAGAACTCTCGGTCTTTATCTCTAACCACCGTTACCGAAAAACCTGCAAAACCCTCTCGCGAAACTCCTTTTTCGCCAAAACTGTTATATTCGCCAAATACCGTGTTTTGACCGATTTCGTTCAAGGTTTGTGTTGTTCATGGGCTTTTCGTCGTTTTTAATCGCATCCGAAACCCAAATCTTTTAGGGTTTTAAGTTGAATCGGCAAATGAGAACTCTCGGCCTCATTTAAACTGATGTTAAAAGTGTTTTTGAACTCTCATTGTGTGTGTTTAACTGTTGTTTTGCTCAATCGTTGGTTTAAAATACAAAAACTGGGCTTAAAATCGTTTTCCGGAGATTTGAATTTCAAAGGTCGCGTCCAGCGAAACTGCAAGTTTGTTAAGCGAAACTGAACGAAAGTTCAAAATCACGAGCGAAACTGTTCAGCGATAATGCCCAAATTTCACTGACAGTGTCGCCGTGATTCCCAGAGAAACTGCTGTTTCGCCTTCGGCGAAACTACAGTCTCGCAGCGAAACTGACCTCGTCAGTGTCGCTGCGACCAATCTCGCGAATCTATTTGTTTCGCCGTGATACTGTGTGATAGTGTCTTAGCGAAACTGCTGTTTCGCAGCGAAATTACCAATTTTTATTATTTTATTCAATTTAATTTTAAATTCATTTTAACTCACAAATTTCGGTTTCATACGCAGAAAAATGTCAGCTTTAAAGCACGAGCCACGAAGCAACGTAACGGCTTTTCTGGATGATAGAACTGAAAAGGCCATCGGATTTAGAGACTGTATTGCATGGCTGAAGAAGTCGTGCATCTTTCATGCAATTTCACATATGCCGATAATCGATGAAAGACATATCCGAGAATTCTGGCTCACGGCTGAGTATGACGTAAGGGCCAAACCAGAATGCATCCGAGCCAAGATTATGCAGAAGGATATTGTGATCACCATGAAGACTATAGCCGAAGCTCTTAAACTCGAAGATGATGTTGGTGAAGTAACAAAGCTAAAACAACTGGATGTTTTAAGAGGTTTTGAGAGAGACATGGGCTATGAAGGAGGAGATTTGTGGAAGAACAAGAAGGAGATAAAGAAATCTTTGATGTCCAAGGAATGGAGATATATTGCACATGTTTTCATTTCCTGCCTTGATGACCGGAAAGGAGGTTCTGATGGTCTGAACTTGATTTGGGCCGAGGCCATGCTGTTGGTCTGTAAAGGAAAGAAAGCCAACATTCCTCAGAGAATCTTTGATGCAATGGTCTCAAACATTCAAGCTCTGAAGAAGTCAAGATGGCTACTGTATCCGAGGTTTCTTCAAATGATAATTGAACATTTAGAGCCGGAGTTGCCAAAACTGGGTACGGCTCTCATTGTAAATCCAATGCACCCAAGGATTTTGTCTGATTGTGCTGCTAAGAGACATGATTTCTCTGGGTATACTACCTACCTGATGAAGCACATGTACCCAGAGAAGAGGTATGAATATATTCAAAAGTTGATTGAATCTGAGAATAAGAGGAGAAATGACGGGAAAGAAAGTGAGAACGTTAAAGGAAAGAGGAAACAATATATAAGAAGCTCTGGAAAGGAACCAGCTGATGAAATTGAAGATGTGCTTGAAAATCTGACACAACCAAGAAAAGGTTCAAAGCAAAAACAAACTGCACCTTCAGAAGAAGAAACGAGGGCATCCAAGAAAAGAAAGGTTGATCCCAGATCAGAGTTGGATGAAGATGTCATTCGAGGTGTAAATACCTCCTTGGCCAATGAACTAGGGATGATCAAGACCAAGCTTGTCAATTCTGAGATTAGAGAAAAGGAGAAGGATAAGCAGATCCAGAATCTGAACGAGATTATTGTAAAGCAATCCTCAATGATTAAATCCATGCTGATAGACATAAAATGAGATTAAGAAACATCTGGGTTTGCCTATCCAGTTGAGCGAAGCTGAGATTGACTCCATGACTGACGTTTCAAAGCTTACAACCAAAGGAGCGGGAGGGAGTGGTACTGGTGGATCCAGAGGAGCAGGTGGAAGTGGTAATGGTGGTAATGAAGAAGCTGGTGGTAGTCGTGCTGTAAATGATGAAGATCTTGATGCAATCAATGTGAGTGATGTAAACCTGTACAGTTTTGAAACAGACAAACAACCAGAGATCGTCCAAGCACAATTCCTTCACCTTATTGATGAAAGTGATGAAGAGGCTGAAATTAATGATCTTTCAGAGCCTGAAAACTACTCTTTGACTGAAAATTCCTTAACCTATCAAGCGAAGATCAGCTCTGTTAGTCAAGAAGTTATTGAATTGAGAAGAGAAGAATGGTTCACCAAGCCTGAGATTGAAGATCAGACTCCTTTATTTCAAAATATCTCACAACCGAGGAGGAGAGAGTCTGATCGTCACATCATAAGCTGGAAATTCAACGCTGACATTCATGCCTTTATGATCAAAAGGAGAGGGGGCAGCATCTCATACATACATAAACGTGATAGCTTCAAGACCTTGCCCAGATGGGATCTGAGGAGGTTGGCAGAGCTCCCCCTCTTTGATGAAGACCAAAGTGGAAGAGCAATAAATTTGAAAAATATGCTGCAACAGGCTGCGAAAGATGACTTTGTATCCTTTGGGTATATGAAAGGTGAAAGGAAGAAGTCAAGGACTGAAATTGATGAAACGTCTGGAAAGCCCAAAGTTTACTTAAAGTTCAAACCTGCTAAAACTATGAACAGAGTCAGAATTCCAGATCAACAACTTTCAAGGCTGCAGTTATTCAAGAAATGGTTTTATGGTAATCAAACCGGAGAGGCAGTGATCAGAATTGGAGAAGATGTTGAGATTAGATTGTTTGACCCGATGGAAGTCTTTTCATTTAGCAACGATGATCTAAAGACCTTGTGCGAAAATCCAATCCGATGCGGGGCAGGAAATGACACAGCTGAAGAGGCAAATATGTTTATGAGAGTTGCCAACAAAGCCCAGGGAATTATCAAAGAAATCAAGGATTTAGCACTGAAGGTAAGGGCTGATGAAGACAAAATGGAAGAAGATAGGGATTTGGCAAACCAAATGAACAAAACTTGGAGCGGTCTTGGAGAATCATCTGAACATGTTGAAAAGCCGGTTGATGTACCCGTTGCTAATGAGCCAACTGTTTTGGGGGAATCAGAGGCAGATGTCCCCGTTGCTAACGAGCCAACTATTTTGGGGGAATCAGAGACTACAGATTTGAATAAAGATCCAAGCACAATTAAAGCCGGAGCTGAAGAATGAAAATCAAGAGGCTGAATCCCTCCCTAGGGGGAATATTGAAGATCAATGTAGGGAGGAATTCATTGTTTTGTTACGTCTACTTGTTTAGATTAGCTTAATTGTAATTTTGGTATTTTGGGTTGTTAGCGAAACTACCGAGCGAAACTGTTGTTTCGCTCGGTATCTAGATTAGTCTGTCTCAGTGACAGTTTCGCCTGGCCAGCGAAACTACCAGCGAAACTGTCTCCTGATGTGTATAAATAGTAGCCTTAGTGGTCTCATTTGTAACTTTTACAACATTCTCAACCCTAATACAGAAATCTGAATATTTGGTAAGTTTGGTGACGGCTAGGAGCTTTCCATATCATCTTTGTAGCTTTTTGTTCATCTTTTATCATTCTTTTTGTTGATGTTGTGATTGTTCAATACTAGAAACCCATTTTAGCTATTGGAAATCATTATCTATTGTTGTTTGATTGGTTTTCTTCTCAAAACACCATCATTAGCACTGATTAAGATCAGTGAGGACCAACACATTCGTCGTTTGATTAAATTGAATTACATACCAACTTTTGATATTGACTCAAACTATAAATGTGAAACGTGTGTTGAAGCAAAATTAACTAGATCATCATTCAAACCGGTTGAACGAAACACTGAACCACTGGATATGATCCACACAGATGTGTGTGATTTGAAATCCATTCCAACTAGAAATGGATTTAAATACTTCATCACGTTTATCGATGATTGCACGAAGTATTGTTATGTTTACTTGCTCAAAAGTAAAGATGAGGCAATTGAAGCTTTCATTGCTTATAAAAATGAAGTTGAGAATCAACTTGAAAGGAAGATAAAGGTTGTACGAAGTGATAGAGGTGATGAGTATGTATCACCATTTGCTGAATTCTGTTTGCAAAACGAAATTAGGCATGAGTTCACTGCACCATATTCACCCCAATCAAATGGGATTGCTGAACGGAAAAATCGAACCTTGAATGAAATGGTGAGTGCCATGTTAGTGAGTTCTGGTGTAAACCAAAACTTGTGGGGGGGGGGGGATGCTATCCTTTCAGCAAATTATATTTTGAACAGGATACCCCATAAGAAAAGAGATGAAACCCCATATGAGTTATGGTGGAAAAGGAAACCGTCCTACGAATACCTCAAAGTGTGGGGGTGCCTAGCCAAGGTGGTTGCTCCACTACCTAAGGCTCAAAAGATAGGACCCAAAACTGTTGATTGTATATTCATTGGATACCCAGATCATAGTAGTGCGTATCGCTTCCTTGTGCATGAATCCAAGATTCCCGATATTCGCAAATGAACGATAATGGAATCAAAGAATGCCTCATTCTTTGAAAATATATTTCCATGCATTACAAAAGAATATGGAAATACGTTTGGGGCAGATGATGAACGTATTCATGATGAGCGTGTTCCGGAAGAACTAGAACGTGTTCCGGAAGAACTAAAACGTGTTTCGGAAGAACAAGAGAAATCTGAGGAAGAAGATGTTGAGCCTAGGCGAAGCAAGAGGGCTAGAACAGAAAAGTCTTTTGCTCCTGATTTCTACACGTACATGGTAGAAAGTGAACCCAAAACATACCGTGAAGCGGTAACTTCCTCAGAAGGACCTCATTGGAGGGAGGCCATCAAAAGTGAAATAGATTCTATTTTACAAAAACCATACATGGGAACTAGTGGATCTTCCTCCGAGATGCAAACCACTAGGTCATCGTTGGATCTTCAAGAGGAAGATGAAGCCTGATGGCTCTATAGACAAGTACAAGGCAAGACTGGTGGTCAAAGGATACAAACAAAAAGAAGGTCTAGATTACTTTGACACATATTCACCTGTAACTCGAATAACCTCCATAAGGTTGGTACTTGCTATTGCAGGTATTAGAAATTTGGAAGTTAACCAAATGGATGTGAAAACCGCTTTCTTAAATGGAAATCTAGAGGAAGAGATTTACATGGAACAACCAGAGGACTTTAGAGCCTCTGGACAAGAAAAGAAAGTGTGTAAACTGGTCAAATCCTTATATGGACTAAAGCAAGCTCCAAAACAATGGCATGAAAAGTTTGATCATGTCATGCTTGATTCCGATTTCAAGATCAGTGAATGTGATAAGTGTGTGTATTTGAAAGACACACCAGATGGTTATGTCATCTGGTGTCTATACGTTGATGACATGCTCATTGCTGGAAGTAATGACAAAATGATAAAATCAACAAAGGATGTCTTGAAAGCAAGATTTGACATGAAAGACATGGGTTTAGCAGATGTGATTTTGGGAGTTAAAATCACACGAACCCAAAGTGGACTTGCATTAGGACAAACCCATTATGTGGACAAAATTCTTGAAAAGTTCAATGCAAATGACTCTAATATAGCTAGAACTCCCATTGACACAAGTCAGCATCTAGCTAAGAACAGAGGACAGCCTGTTAACCAATTAGAGTATTCAAGAATTATCGGCAGTTTGATGTATTTGATGAGTTGTACCAGACCAGACTTAGCATATGCTATAAGCAAGCTAAGTAGGTACACGAGTAATCCAAGTTCAACTCATTGGAGATGTGTGACTAGGTTACTTAGGTACCTAAGGTACACAAGGGATTACGGGCTGCAATACAACAGATATCCTGCAGTGATTGAAGGATACTGTGATGCAAATTGGATATCTGATACGAAGGATTCCAGAGCAACGAGTGGATATGTATTCACACTTGGAGGTGCAGCCATATCATGGAAATCGTCGAAACAAACGGTTATTGCTAGATCCATGATGGAAGCAGAATTCTTCGCTTTAGATAAAGCTGATGAAGAGGGAGAATGGCTACGTCAATTTATGGAGGATATACCAAGATGGCCTAAGCCGGAAACGACCATATGTATACATTGTGATAGCCAATCGGCAATTGGCAGAGCTCATAGCACAATGTATAATGGTAAGAACATACATATAAGACGTAGACATAATACGATACGACAACTAATCTCTACTGGAATTATCACTATTGACTATGTGAAATCAAAGGATAATATTGCGGATCCGCTGACAAAAGGCCTAAGTAGGGAGTTAGTTCAGAAGTCGTCCATGGGAATGGGACTGAAGTCCTTAAAAGATTAAGTTCATATGAAGGAAAACCTAACTCAGTTGACTGGAGATCCCAAGATCTGAGTTCAATAGGACAACCTAATTGTATGAACTAGTGAGGTCACTATGGGGGAAGATTTTATAAACCCACGCACTTTAAGAAGGGGATGTATGATTGGAATAAGTACATATCCTAGTCCATTCCTAAAAGTGACAAGTACGAGGTTAAGCCTATAGCTTTTAATGATTCAGCTAAGGCAGCCACACATGGTGAATCACCTATGTGAGAGAGAAGTGGGGTCGCTTCGAAGGGTATTGAGAGGGGGCACAATACCTAAGAGCTCTCGCAGAACCAGGCTAATGTTCATGACCATAATGAACATAACTATGAGGACCTGATGTTGTCAAGGAGAGTCTTGTGTGAAGCATATTGTCGCCTACACAAACGGCAGACGAGTTTAAAGGCATCGCCGCCTACTCAGAGGCAGTAGACTAAGTGTGTTTCATGAGCGAAGGTTCAAAGGGTAACACCTACCTTTCGTATGCAAGATTCAACTGTTGAAATTCGATCGGGATTAAGTTACTTCTGAAATCAACCTCCATTCATGTAGGGGGATTGTTGGAAAATGTGTGTGAATGAGATGTTTATCTCAAAAGAATTTTTGTTCAAGTTTGGAAAAATATGATGTGAGCTATCCCACATTGGTGTGGGAACAAAAGGTGAATTGGTTTATAAGGATAAACCTCAAAGTTCTAGACATCACTTGTGTCATGTTTTACTCTAGCTCATACCCTCGCGTAGGGGGGGGGTGCAAAAAATGGGTTGTCGAGCCGAAATTATGAACTCGTGCTTGCGCGACCTGCGGACACGAATGCAGCTCCGAAACCTATGTCCGAGCGTGACAAGTTTTTGCTAATTTTCGAACCATTTTTTGAGATGATTCTAGAAATGGCCTTTGGCTTTCCAAACCTGATCATTTAAGAGACATAAATCAAACATTCATTCCAGATTAACTCACGGTGGTTAATGGTAGTTAATGGATGGCCTTTCATGTGACTAATTCTCGTGTATAAGTACACGAGTTATGGGCAGAAAAAGAACACAGAAAAATTCGTATTCCAACTTCGTACTACTGATCTCTGTTTGCTGCTTCGTTCCGACCGCATTTCAGGCAAGTATTTAGTCTGACTGTACACACAGTTTTGAACCAGTGTACCCTGGGAACAGACGACGAATCTATTTAAGGGAATTGTGTCAAACACAAGCCCGATTCCTCTCGTTTTCTTTTCTGGGTTTCTTCTGTTTTGCAGGAACTATCTTGCTGCTGTTCGTGATTGGATTTTGTGCTGATTACGTTTAGTTTTTTTTATACGTTGTATCTTTGTTTGTTACTTATATTTTGTATTGTAATTGTAAGAACGATTATTCAGAATCGTTATTGAATTTCCAACATTTACCTACACCACTCATGCTAGGTTCATGAACAAGTGTTCATGAACCCACACAACTTCAAAGATACATGACTAACTCTCTCATAGCTATCACTCATCAAATCTTTCACATGAGAAAGACTTACTATATATACTAACCAACTAAGAGCAAGGACAAACTAGTAAATAACACAACTAGACTAGTGACACAAATAATATAACAATAAATAATAAAGTCACTAATGCCAAGTCTTCGGTTACTGAGAGTCTTCGAGTCATAAACTTCACCGTGTTGTGTGAACGGTTAAACGGTAAGTGGTACGTTGAGTTTCATCAACCAAATCTCGAACTCGTCGGTCTCGGGAATTTCCAACAATCTCCCCCTATTTGGTAGATGAACAAGCGAATAAACAACTCAACTCTTGTGACAATCGGTTCCCTTGTATTCTTGCAACTTGACTTCAAGAAAATCTTCATACGGTTTCAAATCTTTCATTTAACCATTCTCCTTTGTGAAGCTCCCCCTATGATAAAGAGTTGTTCTTCTTCTAGCCCGAAACCAATAAAGAGGCCCATAGGGTGTTTAGCAAAATTAACAAGCACACTACTCCAAGGATGTCACCATCATCTTAAGTGTTGTTAAAGGTAAACAAGATAAAGGATCAAGGATAAGTTAGAGAATTAATCCCATAATTCAACCGTCTTGTGAATACCAAACCGATGCATCACACATAGGAAGTACCACTTCAAATAAATTACCTCAACAAGTCACAAGCTTCTAACTTTGCCTTTATTTTTACCATATCAACGATGGCTCAAGGACTCTTCAAAAACTAGAACTCAATCCAACTTTCGCAAACAAATATCTTCAAAGTAACACATTCTTCAATTCTCAACCAACTTCTAAACACGTCTGCTTATAACGAAGCAAGTATCAAAAAGAGAAAATAGTTGATTTCTACAAGTGTACCTTAGTTATACACCACTTTGTTGCGATGGATTTAACGGCTTACACCCCGTTAACTTGTAGTAATTTTTCAGCAATAGAACAGTAGCCCAACAGCTTGCTTCTTAAGCATTTCAGCAGGCCCAAACTATTTTATTTAGACAGCCCAATCTGTCCATTTATTCTCCGGGCCCAAATCGATCAGCAGCCTAACATAATAGTTAAAGAAGAAGTAGGCCCATTCGTTGTTGTTCATGATCAGCGGCCCATTTCCCATTTTAAGAGAAGTAACCCTAGGAAGTGCTGACAAAATAAACGCGTACCAGATCTGTTCCATCTTCTTTCTGTCGAAGAAAACCAAGAGAAATCCGGCGGCTTTGGATGGCTTTTCCGGCGACCTGAAGACGAGCAGAACCAAGAGCCGGCGACCTAGGATGTTATTTCCGATGAGAAAGGCTGAGCAAAGGCGAGAACCGGTCGACCTAGGGTGTTCCTACGGAAAATTTCGAGTTCCCTCGGAACTTTTTGAGTTCCTCCGGAACTATTTCAGGTTACTCCGGAACTTTTCAAGTTCCATCAGAAGACCAAGTTGCAGCGGTTTATAGTTCCCACGGAGGTTTTGAGTTCCTCAGAACTTTTCCTTCTCCGAAAAGTTCCCTCGGAACTTTCGAGTTTCTGCGGAACTAGCTCACTCGGAGCGAAGGAGTTCCCTCGGAAAGCCATGGTTACCTCGGAACTTGAGAGTTATCTCGGAACGGATGTTCTTCCGATCCAGTTCTTACGGAAGCTTGAGTTCTCACGGAATGTAGTACCGAAACATGTTCTCTCGAAAGAATGTTTTTCCGACACACGATGATTCGGTCGGAACTCGTCGGTTCTTCCTAACCTACGAGTTAACACGGGCAAACCTGATGTCGAACCAAAACAAAAGCTTCTTCCGGTGGTGATGGTTGTACTGGACTGTTTTCCGATTGATGGTTCTTCCATATGTGGGTTGCTTCACGACGAAGAGAGAGAAAAGGTGTACAATAAAGTGTACAGTTGATGGAGACATGAGAGTGACTTTGCTGAAAAGTGGGGTTTGACCTTCTCTTTTGGTTTTTCACTTCAAGTCACGACAAATTAGAAAATACATGTAACACACAACTTAGTTAATCTACAACATTAATTTTATTGATTTCGTGAAACCCATATCACAACCACCGACGGCATCTTCGAACCGAAACCCATAAACTCATCTCGAACCAGTGACCAACTAATGATAACCCAACAACCCAGATTCATTTCGTCCCAATATCACCGTTACCCTCGTTATTTAATCTTAACGGAAACAAGAATCTCGAACGGTATACCCCATCGTCACCTTCAACAGCCTAAAACTCACTCTATTTTTCTGGATTATATCTCATGAATTTTTAGAGGAGAGAAAGTGTTTCATAATAGGTTGAGTATGTAAGATGAGAAAGGGTAGGGTGGTTGACAGAAAAAGTAAGGTGAATAGTGTGAAATAGTGGGTTTTTGCTTATAAAAGTTAGTAAAACCTACTAACTCTCCACTATTCACAATGGGACTCACAAATAAAATTTATTTTAATCAAAAACATTTTGACCAAAAATTCTACTTCCATCCGAAGAAGAAATCTGGGAAATTTGGGAGGAGTATTTGAGTTCTTTAAACTCATCATGAACTCATAGTTAATTTGTGTTGACATATTTCAAACAAAAGAACCCAAATAACATTTTTAAGAAACATAGCAGTGAGTAAGGTATAGAATAAACTTGGGAGGAGACCTCAAAAACCTTTCAAGAACAAAAGATAGAAACATCTCATTTGTTACAACAACAAGCAAATTAACACAAAGTTTGAAAAAACCAACCGTTCGGTTGCATTTTCTCGACCATGGCTCTGATGCCAGTTGTAGAAATCGGGGTCAGTGAGCCAAGCCAAACCCCGATGGCACAGCGGAAGCGGATCGAAGACTTTGTGAGCTCGTCTTTGTAGAACAAATCAACACCCGGATGAACATCAACGATGGTGTTGTGAGATGTGATGATGATGATGAGGATAATATAGAAGTAGTGACAAACGGGATAATGTAGAGATAATCATAGATGAAGACGAATGATTACATGTTTACCTACACCACTCATGCTAGGTTCATGAACAAGTGTTCATGAACCCACACAACTTCAAAGATACATGACTAACTCTCTCATAGCTATCACTCATCAAATCATTCACATGAGAAACACTTACTATATATACTAACCACTAAGACCAAGGGAAAACTAGTAAATAACACAACTAGACTAGTGACATAAATAATATAACAATAAATAATAAAGTCACTAATGCCAAGTCTTCGATTAGTGAGAGTCTTCGGGTCATAAACTTCACCGTGTTGTGGGAACGGTTAAATGGTAAGTGGTACGTTGAGTTTCATCAACCAAATCTCGAACTCGTCGGTCTCAGGAATTCCCAACAAGGTGAGTGATTCATTTCCTTCAAAATCTTTCAAATCAGAAGGAAAAAAACACAAGATTTTGGCCTAAAATTCCTTCCATTTCCCTCCCTCTCTCTCCGTAAATGACACTCGGGAACACAAATTTTTTTTATTTTCCTTCCATATCTCTCCTTAAGTGAAACTCCAGAACACAAAAAATTTTACATTTCCTTTCCATTCCATTCTTAAGTGAACTCGGGAACACAGTATTATACATAAGCGAGTCGATCTCTTTGATGAACAAATCATAGAGTCGGCTACGAATTTGAGTTTAGCTGGTTTATATGTTTACCTCTGTTAGTCTTGAAACTATTATGGGTGACTAGGTGAGAGCAAAGATATTTGTGCTCAAATGCTTCAGGTTAAGTATTTCAGGAAGTTTTGATGGATCGGACATGAGGAATTGAGGGTGTAAATGAAGATGTTAAGAGCAGTTATTAGTAGCAAGAATTAGGGTCTTATCATGTCCTGTAACTCGTGATTTGGTGGATGCCGAAAGTCATAAATAACACATTATAAAACTTTAATTTGTTCCACTTTAAGAGTTCATACTCATATATTCATGGGCTAAGTCAATGTACTTATAGTTCTAAATACCATCTTGATAATCCATTCAATCAAGTATTAAGTAGTATTAAGTATGTAGGATTAACAGTCAAATTCAGTCATTCATATAAAATAATTAAGATTGGATTATAATTTCATTGTACTTGCCCTATTGCATGGCTAGGTATATACATGCATGTGCACATCTACAACTTCTTTATCTTAGGGTTGGGCTAACTATTCACTTGTTTATTCTATATCCATTTAGTTGAATTGAATAAACAAATCTCTTGTTCCATTTGAATGGGCAACAACCGATTTGTACCATTTTTTTGTGGTTCGCTGTTTTGACATTTTCAGGTTCAAATACCGACATGACGTGGTACGGGATGTCCTATTTGACATTTTTAGGCGGGCTGGGATCTTGGCCAAGAAGGAAGCCCCGTAAATTTTTTGTCTGATCCTTTGGATGGTTGCTCAACTCTCAGGCCAGCTGACATTCTCGTGTTTAGGTGGTAGAGCGGGAAGCATTCTTGTGTTGATCCTACAGGGGTTTCCCCCTTGTGGGGTTGCGGCCCAGTTCTTCAAGGCTGGCCAGGCGGCATCCAGAGCCGCAGCTGGGAAGGTGCTCAAACACGAGAAATCCTGCATCAAAAATTAACATGTGTCTGTTCCCTTCGCGTTCAATACATTCGGTCACCTTGAATCGGAGGTTGTGGCCACGCTGGGTCGAATCCAAAAAGTCATGCACGGGAATATTGTGACTTCTAGGTCGAAGAACATTGTTTTTATACATTTAGGGTCTGCTATTCAGAAAGAGTTGGCGGCGCAGTTTATTGCTCGCCTTCCTTGCATGATGACCTGAGTCATGTATGATTAATTTATCAATGTTTTTGTTAGACATGTGCATTTTATGTCATCATTAACTGTGACGCGTGACCCCTTGTGGGCAGGCGCCATGTTGTCGGATTTACTCATCAACACATTATTTAATCAGAGATCACAAAAACTGGGGAAAATTAAAACTTTTATTTATATACACTGACGATTCTTACACAGCGGAAGCATAAACATAACATACGATATATTAAACGTACGGTAAAGTAAGACATAAGATAATTTATTCCAGCAACCAGCATCTTCACCGTCTCCTCCTAGTACGTGATCGAAGCTTGACCCATAGGTGCGTCAGAACCTAGCATACATACTTTTAAAATGTCAGCTTACGCTGGTGATATCTATCGTTTAGTTCAAAATCCGTTTAAGTGTTTACCTGGTTTTCACAACACATTTATAAGTTACATATAAATCATAACACATATTTACTATGATAATATATCCTATTATCTTAACCATGACCCTAGGCTAAACTTCTAGGTCACTATATTTAACCAACTATTTCGTTTCTCCATGAAGAGTCCGCCCGCCACTGCACACTCCGTCCTATCTCGAAGGATAGTTATCACAACGGCCCAATGTAGCTCCGTCCGTACACGGTTCCCTAAGTCACCACTATGGGGAAGCAGCGTCTCCTCATTCTTCATCTCCTTCGAAAGGTTCGCCCGCCACTACAATCTTCATCCTATCTTGTCGTAAGATAGCTTTTGCAATGTCAGACTGCCGCTCCGTCCGTACATGGTTCCCTAAGCCACCACTATGGGGAAGCAGCGACCCTTCCTCTTCAGTAGCAACACATGCTCTAACTCTAATAAGTCATATTAGAAATTCATGCTTCAACTCTATTATGTTCTAGTAGCAACTCATGCTTTAACTCTATTAGGTCATTTTCTCATCTTAATGACTTAATTCTCTGATCATGCATACTACTTACCCCTAGTTAAATAACCAGATGCTTTAGGTTTGTTATTAAACAGTGATAAGGCATTCATATACTGCAACAAATGGACATCCCCCAGTTTACCTAGGTGTATGTATACAGGATGTACCAGCGGCGTATCCTCCACACTTTTGATATACCGGGTAACTTATATTACTATGTATATATATAGGGTGTACCAGCGGCGTATCCACCACATATTAATACAAGCAAATGCACCATTTGTTCTCATATAATCATACATATTCACTAAACATTTACTAACAACTCCCTAGTCATTTGGCCACCAAATTTCAAGCAAGTATATACACATCACATTATAATCAACATAATTGCATAACGCGTATAAGCAATTTAAAACAACTTCATCACATAATACGTATATATCAAGTCACAATTATCTTGAATATATAGCGACTTCACTATATGTAGTCTCTAAAACTCATTTATAAATACGACGTCATTTTGGCCTTATCTTTGGTGTCTACATGTAGTCGCCAAAAGTCTTATAGGAAATAAAACCCTACTCATTTATTTTCTCCGCTATGACATAGAGAAATGGGAACAAAGGTCACTACGAGGGTCGGAATGAAGGTCGGAACAAAAGTTGGAACGGAGGTCGGAACGAAGGTCGAACTGTCTGATTTTATAAAGGTCGAACAAGAACAGCAGTTGTGCTCCAGTTGACTTTTTTTCTTCCGGATTTCATCAGGTTTGTACCCCTATTTGTGTCTCCATTTGGGTGATTCGTGACTTGTAAACGGTTTGATTTTTAAACCTAGGCTATGATTCAACAGAGGTTGCTGTTTCTTGAACTTTTGATGAATTCTTTTACTGATATTTGTTGTAAATCGATCGACATTACTGATGATGATGACACTGAGATTGAGATTGATAGTGATAATATCAACGACTCTTAATAAGTTGATGATAGTGATAATGAGTCTAATGATAATGAGTCTGATGGACAATGTATGTATATGCTATTGTGCTTTATTTATTAATTTTATGTGTATGTATGTATATGTTATTGGTTTCTAACATATGTTTAATAATTATGATAATGAAGATCGTAATTAGATACCATGTTGATGATGATTATGCTTTTTGCAGTTGTGGCCACTTTGATAACAGATGTGTCTTCCCACTACCATGGGGGAGATAACGACGATGATGGGAGATCTCTCGGCGAGAGGCCATATACGATTACCTCTCAGTGTGAGGCTTCTACTAGTAAGTTACCTGTTTTTTTTTTTGTCAAATATGCATTATTTTTATATTTATTAAATGTAGTAACTATTAAATCTAATACATCCTATCAATGTAGAGAAGAAGAAGGGGCGTGGTGAAAACACCAACTATGAACTGGAAAAGGCCTTTAAAAAAAAGAAGAATATACTGCTTCCCATGTATTACCAGGGGGAGGGTAACTCATTTACAACAGTTGGAGAGCACAGCTCGATGTATAGTTGAAAAATATCATCCGAGGTGATAGAGCGAGCTGATTT
Organism: Deinandra increscens subsp. villosa; assembly: GCA_039602395.1. Lineage (NCBI taxonomy): Eukaryota > Viridiplantae > Streptophyta > Magnoliopsida > Asterales > Asteraceae > Deinandra > Deinandra increscens. The sequence continues at coordinate 80,973,145 of JBCNJP010000023.1, read as the reverse complement.
CCACTATCCAAGATGGGCCAGTGTCCCTGATAACGTTAAAATTATCATTTACAGCACAATACAGGTAACTCAGTATACATTGTATTACTTTATTTTTATTTTAGGTTCATAACTACTTTTACATGTATATACTAAATAATAACTTGGTTTTGCAGCATTACTTTGATTTTCAAAGTCTTCAAGGTAGCAAAGGGCTAAAGTAAAAAACAAACGCGTAGATAAAGAATGTGCAAGTCGCTACAAAGACAGAAAGCATTAAATGAAGGTGTGGTCTGAAAGTGTTAGAGGAGTTGATAATCTTGCACATTCAAGAACACTCCCATATAAGCTTATTACGGGCACTTTGTGGTCCGATCCAAAGAGAATCCGCCAAGCTCAAGCAAATAGCCAAAATAGGGCTAATCATTGTTGTAAAAGCTCACACGGTATTTCATCATTTGCACAACAACTATATGTGTTGGTAAGTTAATTAAGAATTGTTATTATTGTTATTTTAGTTTCATTCAAATTTAATTTTGCTACTTTTGCTCACAGCAAAATGACGATATTGCTAAAGTAGGGAAAAAGAGTCTATTGCAAGTCTGGTCACCAATCATGTCTTGCAACAATCTGACAACCCGATACTAGCCGAGTGGGTAAGTAACAGTATTAATTGCTCTTATAGCTAGTTAGGTTGACGATGTTGATACTTATTTCCCAACCCGCACAACCCAATGATTTGGTATATATATTGCTATTGCTATTATAGTTAGGTTTATTGGAATTTGAGAATTGTTATAGTGTGTTAGGTATTTTTTTTAACAGGTTGGTTATCCAATTTATAGCAGTAATGCTGCCGAACTTTAGTAAAAATCTTTGCTTGACTTTTTTAGGCGAAGCTTGAAGAAATGAAGAAAACAATGTAGGAGAATGAGGCACGGGCAGATGGTTCCATTGATGAGGTATATTTACTATATTAAGATATTTTGTTTATATTTGTTGTTTTTGTTTACTTTATCGTTTTTGTGAATATTTTGAGGGTATTGTTTTCTATTTAGGCGGAATTATACGTCGTGTCTTACCTAGCCGCGTGGGTTTCAAACGGGGCTTGGTCCAACGTTGGGGGTACACGCCACCCGATATGGTTAGTTCGTCATCGCAAGAACCACAACATTATGTAGATGTTGAAGCCCAAGTAGACGCACGAGTGGATGAACGAGTGTCTCAAGAAGTTTCTCAATAAATTACTCAACAAATGAGAAATTTTATGGCTCAAATGTGTATGATGAACCCCAGTTTCAATTTCCCCCCAATGCCAAATCAAGACGACGACGAAGGAAAAGAGGAGGCTAGATGTATCATACTTCTACCTTTTGTAATCGATCAAACGTTGTTTCAAACTTAAACATGTATTTTTTTTCTACTTGAGACTTTCTCCGATATTGTTTGGTATGTAATCGATGCATTGCAGTTTCTGTTTCTATTTTTTTGGGAATAACAAGTTTTAATCGAATGCGTACAATAGGTTTTTCTATAATAAATGTTGTTGTTTTGAAAGGGGGGGGGGGGGGGGTTAGCGACTACATGTAGTCGCCAAAGGTAGAAGATTAAAATTATATTAATTACTTCTAGCGACTAAGGATATTTTTGATACTTCGATTATCGCATGTGGAAATCCGTCACTACAGAACCTTTTATTCCCACAGCAAAAGATCCTGCTAATGCAGATATTGAAATTCGTAAAACTTTTCTGAAGTAGATCATAAAAACTGTGAGGGTGATCTTAAAGCTTTTTGGGCTTTGCAAGCAGCACTATGTAACTCCATTTTAATCGGGTTTACGGCTTAAAAACTACCTTTGACCTGTGGAATGCCCTTAAAGAAATGTACGAAGGTACGAATGAAGTCAGGAAAAACAAGAAAGATGTGCTAAGGCAAAGGTATGAGAACTTTTCTCACAAGAAGGGAGACTATAACCGAACAATACATCAGATACGTGCAGTTGCTGGATGAACTACAGAAGGTAGAAGTCAAGATGGACAATGTTGATGTGTTCAGAAAGTTCTTAAGGTCGTTACCTAAAATTTTCACTATCTATATAATCAGCATCAAATAGAACAGAAACCTGAAAACAATAAAGATGGGAGAATTGCACGGGATGCTTAAGCGCTCATGAGATGGGGGTTAATGAGAAAACTGGTGTCACAAGTGATAAACCAATGATCAATCCAGTTGGACTTATCACCTCATCAGGTAGCCAATTAAGATCAGAATGACATTCCTATAGTAACCAATCACCTATGGTTACTTATTCTGAATCACCAAGAGGTAACACTGAACTTGTAACTTAATTTCTTGAGCATAACTCTGCTCATGTTGCAGATAACACACACATGGGATTCACAAGGGAAGACTTAGAGTGCATCAGTGCTGATAACTTAGAACAGATGGACATTATAAATCAACTTGCCATGGTGTCTATGAGAGCCCAAAGTTTCTATAAAAGAACCGTAAGGAAGTGTGACACCGGAAAGAATGCTCAGATTGGGTTAGACAAAACCAAGGTGAAATGTTATAATTGTTATGTACTAGGTCACTTTGCAAGAGCGTGGCCTTTACCAAGAAGAGATAAGGGAAGCTATGGGAATAATAGAAGCAATGATGGCTATAAGAAAACACAAGCTTCAACTGCTGCTCCAACCTAACCAAAGCCAACAACAGCTTTTTTCAAAACAACCACATTACTACTGCTGTTGCAAGTCAGACTCAATGTATTGACTGAGAAGTAGTTATGCAAGAGTTTTCACCAACTAATTATGCTTTGATGACTAAGGAAACTTCCGCTTCTACATCCTCTTCATCTGAGGAGCACACAAATAAAGCTCAAGCAAGTGCATGGGTTGTAGATAATGGGTGTTCTAGTCACATGAATAAAGTCTTTTAGAAATTTTAAAAAGAATCGATGGAGGTCCAGTTTCTTTTGGAAGCATTGATTGGGAAGAAGTTATGCAAGAGTTTTCACCAACTAATCATGCTTTGATGACTTAAGTAAACTTCCACTTCTACATCCTCTTCATCTGAGGAACACACAAATAAAGCTCAAGCAAGTGCATGGGTTGTAGATAATGGGTGTTCTAGTCACATGAATTAAGCCTTTTAGAAAATTTAAAAAGAATCGATGGAGGTCCAGTTGCTTTTGGAAGCATTGAAGGTCACATTTCTGCTCAAGGCATAGTGACAAATGGAAATATTACCTTCGATAAGGTAATTTTTTTTTTTTGATGCTTAGAACTTTTACCTTCAAAGTGTATCACAAATGTGTGATAAGAAGTTGAATGTTCTGTTTAATAATACTGAATGCGTTGTACTTAAACCTGATTTAAAAATTACAGAAGAAATAATTTTGCTCAAAGCACCCAGGAAATAAGGTTTTTACATACTAGATATGGGTCTTGTAGCACCTTAGGGTCGCAACGCCTACTTTGTGTCCAAGGAATCAGTAGATGAGTCTAACTTATGGCAAATAAGACTAGGCCATGCGGATTACAAAATAATGAATAAACTTGTTAATTTGGGGTTGGTAAAAGGTTTACCACTAAGACAATTCAAATTCACTGAACATTATGTCCCATGCTTTAAGTCCTTTTTTATGTCCAGAATGGAAAGCTCTATTTCAAACCACTGGAATTATTACACATGGATCTTTTTGGTCCAACCAGGGTTAGGATATTATGAGAGAAATCATATTGTTTTGTTATAACTGATGATTTTACAATATACACTTGGATCTTTTTCTTAGCAACTAAAGATGAGACTCCTGAAACTTTAAAATCATTTATTGTGAGTCTTGAAAATCTATCAAATTTTAAGGTCAAAACAATAAGATGTGATAATGGCACTGAATTTAAAAATCATGTTTTAAATTCATTTTGTGAAGAGAAAGGTATATCTAGGCAGTATAGTGCACCTGAACTCCTCAGCAAAATGGGGTTGCTGAAAGGAGAAATATGACACTCATTAAGGCAGCTAGATCAATGCTTACAAAATCAAAACTGCATATCACTTTTTGGGCAGAAGCAATGAACACTGTCTGCTATGTCCAAAACATAATTTTGGTAGTCAAAGGTCTTAATAAAACACCTTATGAACTATGGAGGAGGAGAAAACAAAATATTTACTTCTTTAGGTCATTTGGTTGTCGTGTTACTATACTGATAACTAATGAGCAATAACCAAAATTTGCTGAAAAAGCTAATGATGGTTACTTTGTTGGGTACTCTGGGGTGTCAAAAGCTTACAGAGTATACAACACTAGAAGTAAAATTGTTGAGGAAACAATAAATGTGTTCTTCAATGAAAAATCCAAAAACAATTTTAGTTCTAAGCCTGATTAATTGTTTGATATAGATGCTCTAACCATTGCTTTCAACTTAAGTGTTCAGAAGCCTTGTAGTGATTGTTTGCAGATCAGGTAAACAATGCAACTGAAGGAAATTAGAGATCAAAGAAAAAGGAATTCAGTGTTGATCCACCATTCTTCTCTTCACTAAGTACAAGACCATTGGAACCTATATCTGCTAGTAATTAACTCCAACCAAGCAAATGTATCCCAGTTTACTCAAAGCACATAATCTATAGATGAAGTTATTCCGCATGAAGAAGCTATTCCGGATATAGCTCCAGTGATCACAATTACCTCGAATCCAGTTACTTCGACCAGTGAACAAATTGGTTCACATATGAACTCAGATAATATTCACACTGGATTTGAGACTCATATTCATACTAGATCAATGCCAAAGGGTGCAACTAGTCCTGAGTTCTCACTAGTTGATGATGCATCTGATACATCCTCTGGTTCACATGAGTTGGAGCATGATCAATCTGAAACCTCTTGTCAGTCACCTAGTAATCATTCAACATCTGTGACACCAAGTGATGGCCGGAATCAAATATTTCCCATATTCCAAAACACCAAGTTCAGTAAAACTCATCCAGTCGAGAATGTAATTGGTGATATCTCTGCACCTGTCAAAACAAGAAGCAAGTCAGCTGAAGCCAACATCTGTCTTTATGCTTGCTTTTTTACACAAGCAGAACCAAAGAAGGTGACAGAAGTTTTAAGAGAGAATATCTGGATTAAAGAATTGTTCCAAATTAACAAAACAAAAGGTTTGGGAATTGGTGGATCTGCCTGATCATGCCCCTTCACCAATTGGAACAAAGTGTGTATTTCGGAATAAGAAAGATGAATGAGGCATTGTGGTAACAAAGTAGGCAAGAATAGTTGTACAAGGTTATGCACAAAAGGAAGGGATTGACTATATGGAGTATATGCACTCGTTTCAAGATTGGAAGCTATCAAAATTTTCCTAGAATATGTTGCTTTAAAAAAATTAAAAGTCTACCAGATGGAAGTCAGGAGTGCATTTTTATACAGGCTTTTGAATGAAGAAGTCTATATCTGTCAACCACCAAGATTTGAAGACCCACACCATACTAACAAGGTATGCAAGCTAATCAAAGTTCTTTATGGTGTCAAATAAGCTCCAAAACTTGGTACGAGACACTCTCAAGTTAACCTTTTGGGGTAAATCTATTATCTTCCAGATCAACTTAATGAGGTCAGGCAGGCATGGCTAAGTCAAATAAATCCTGCTAATGCTAAAGTCGAACTAATAGTAGTAGCATCAACAAGTGCCTTCGAGTCAACATTGAACCTGAGCAGAAATTGGTTCCATTATTTCTTTCAACCTAGAGCCTGTATTAGATTTAAGCTACCAGGTATGTTTGCCAGAGCTAAAATCGGTTCAGGGGAAGGGGTCGTTAATTAAGCAAAATAACCAATTTCTGTTGTTATAGAAGAATTTCCACCTATGGATGAGAATTTGGAATTAGAAAAGGATAATTTTGTTTAGACTCGTACCGAAGCTGGGATTCAAGCCCAAGGCATGGATCTGGTTCGAGAAAGGGTGGACGAACACTTGGTTGAGCCTGAACCCGGTCCTTTGATGGATCCCTAAATCCTTAAGTTAAGTCCCAGGATACGGACCCCTCTCCCCTTGAGGATTGGATTGACTTGGTTATTGCGGAACCAGCGTTCTCACTTTGTCAACTTTGAAAAGAGAGATCTATGATCCCTATAAAGGAAATAGAAGAAACATATAAACATTTGGGGAGTTGCAGACCACTTTTGTTACAGCCTACATGTATAAGTTTATTCTCTCTTTAGTTTTGTTATTTAAATTTCAAGGAGTTTGTATTCGATGATTTAGATTCAACAAATTAGTTGAATTATAAATATGGAAGATAATAGATTTACCTTAAAAGGTTAACTATTCAACTCACTTTTATGTTAGAAAATTTTCATTACCATCCAAATACGAAATTGGATTCCATATTTGTTGTCTTAACCCAAACGGGCCCAAGTTGGCCCATGACGAGTCCAAATGGTGTTACATTTTTAATGTTAAACGAAGTTTCACAACTTGTTGGATTAAATAATGTCAACTGACTCAAAACCTATATATGGTTACTGAAACCAACATCAAATGTGAAAACATATTTTTTAGAGTTATAATATTTTAAATGCGTATTTTTGAAATATCGAGTTAATATTTGAAAAAAAATATAAGTATAAATATATTGGGGAAAGATCTATAGAAAACCAATAATTATCCAGAAAACCAAAAAACCAACCTTTTTTTCTCTATAACTTCTTCATATATTAATATTTTTTAAAAATAATTTCACCAAAAATTCTATAATTTTATTAGCTTTATTTATGGGAAAAAAAATTTAAAAAATAAAAAGTTTAGTGATTTTTTATTATTGCATCATGCAATAGTACCAATAGTATTGCATAATGCATTATAATTAAAACTACTTAAAAACAAGAGACTTAACTTAAATATGAATGTGGTTTATGCGAATAATGTAAAAAACAAAGAATTGACATTCATAGACCAATTTTATATTATTGTTGCATAGTGCAATATTAATTTCAAGCTAAAATTCGAATTTTATTTTATTTTAAAAAAAAACTCGAAAACGTTTTTAAAGTTTTTTCTTTTTCCAATATTCTTAAAATCATGAAAGAAACATATAAAAAAAGTTTAAAAAAAAATAATTTTTTCCTTGGTTTTTTGGTTTTTTATAAAATATTGGTTTTCTATAGAACCCAACCCTAAATATATTAAATATATTTATTTTATTATCCGATGTAAAACAAGTCGATCCAGGTCATTGTGTCGTTTAACCCAAACCCCAAAAATCAACATTAGAATTACAAATGTTATAAAGTTCATATATCGGAAAAACCGTGGTTTTATGAAATATCCAAATAACTTTTTGAAGGAACTTTTAGAAAAATGAAATTATATTTTTTTGCTAACTTTTACAATTTAATGTAAAATAACTATGAAAGTAACTATTCTGAAAAAGTTGTTTACTAGTATACAAAAGTACCCACGTGACATCGAATTTAAATTAATTAGTTCAGTACCTATTTTATAAATCGAGGTACACCTCTTTTATTTTATTTTTATGACTACAGATATATAGTGGGGTAGAAATTATGATTCTATAAGTTCTTAAAATAGACCATTTTTGAAGTATTGGAATATATTATTAATTAGTATTATTAGGGGATCCGGTATCGTTTACAAGCCGGCACCCGGTTCCAAAGGGAGCCGGGTGGCTTGCCCGGCTAACCACCCCACCTCACGCGGTTCACTGGCCGGCTCCATCCTCGGCGGTTCCCATCGGTTTCGAGAAGCCAGCCTAAGCCCGGTGGAATGTACCGTTGGACTAGCCGTTACAACGGCTAGTTTGTTTTTTTTTTTTTTTTTAACCTTTTTTAACACATTTATAAATACCACCATATTTCACCTATTTTAAACACACAAACATTTCTTTCTTCTCTACAATCTTTCTCATATTTTCATTTTTCTCAACCCTTCACCATGGATAAATCATCCAAGAAAAAACCCGCTCTTACCAAAAAGTCACCCGCTCCTCCTAAAAAATTTAAACCAAAGGTACGAAATGCCGGTCAAACCTCCAACTCAACTCCTCCACCACAATCACAACCGAACTTTTACACTAATCAACCGCATCATTCTCAACAATCGTTAGTTGATCTTCTATCTGGGCGTTACGGGGTTCAAGGGGAGTTATATCCCCCACATTCAACACAAGTGCAACAATTCTCCACTTCAAACGCCATGTATCGAAACACGCAATATCGTGATCCAAGGCGTGCAATCGAGTCCGAAACCGACGAAGAAGAGAATGAAGAAGAAGTTGAAGAGGAGGAAGGTGATGAAGTTGCGGTTGAAGAAGAGGAGATTGAGGTGATGGATGAGGACGTCCATGTGATTAAGAAAGGTAAATTTCACTCGCGAGCAAAAGGGAAAAATTGGACGTCGGATGAGGAGCTAAATTTGACTAAAGCTTACATCCATTGGACCGAAGATGGGAAAAAGGCGGATCAACAAAGTCGTGATTCGTTTTGGGGTAAAGTTCTTGCTCACTTCGACGGATTGATGGGTGAACCTAGTGGGCGAACTAGGGACCAAGTAGCCTCAAAGTGGAAGAAGTTGAACACCAAGTTGTCGAACTTCAACGCTCTCTACATCCAAACGGTAAAAAACAACTATTTTTTTTATTTTTGTAAATGTACATATCTTAATTAAATTTTTTTTATTGTTTTTTGTAATAGAGTAACACTTGGGCAAGCGGGAGTGCGGATGTGGATATTTTGTTAAAAACCCAAAACTTGTATAAACAAATATACGAGAAAAGTGGGTTTTCTCATTTGGCGTGTTGGCTCGAGGTGAAAGACCATCCCAAGTGGGCTTCGGTTGCGGTCGTAGCCGGTCAAATACCGGAACCGGCTAAAAGGACCAAGACGTCCGAGTCGGGTCACTACACAACTTCAAATGAAGTTGGGTCGACTCAATTGCCGGATTTAAATGAGAACTCAACCCCTACATACCCAAAACATAAAGGGAAAAACAAGTCGGGGGATTCTTCGTCCACCGCAAAGAGTTCGGCTTCGGAAAGGGCGTTGGAGATGATGTCGGATTTTCAAAACAATTGGATGAAAGAAAGGGAGATGCAGTCAAAGATTCGGGATGAAACGTTTAGAAAGAAGCAAGCAATGTACGATGAGGTGAAAACTACAATGGCGGCTCAACGTCAAGTGATCGAGACCAAACTAGCACGTGAAAAAAAAGAAAAAAAGAAAAGTGATCTCGAGTACTTCATGAAACCGCACGACGACGTTGATCCTCAATTCCTTCCACTTGTGCTTCAACAAAAACGAGAAATAGCGGAAGAATATGGATGGGATTGCCCATTTTAAGTTTTTATATTTTAAAAAATCTAGTATTGTTTTAAGTTTTTTTTTTAGGTTTTTTATTTTAAATTCCAAGTATTGTATTGTTTAATTTCTAGTATTAAAATGTTTGGTTTTTATTAGAAATTGTTATTTTATTAAGTTGTTTAAATAAAAAAAAAACAAAAAAAAAGGTGGAACGGCTTGGGTTTGAAGCCACACCACCACCATACCATGTGGTGTGGCTTCACATGGCTCCATTTTGATGGAATTTGAGTTGGCGACTTTTTATTGGTTAGGCAACATGGCTTCTTGAAGCCACACCACCACCATACCTCCTCCCCTTAGGGTTTAGTATTAGTCTACGTGTCTAGTTAGGTTTTTAGGGTTTCTCGTAAACTATATATATTGTAACCTAACATATCAGTAATGATGATTCAGTTATTGTTTATATGTTTTTTTTTTTTGCTTTTTTTTTGTTTTTTTTCAATCTAAGCTTTCATTATCTTTCCGCTCAGACAGCGGGGGAGTATTTGAATATATTATTAATTAGTATTATGAGGGTTTATTAGTATGAGCCCACGACCCAGTTAGGTTTTTTAGGTTTCTCGTAAACTCTATATATTGTAACCTAACATAGATGATTCAGTTATTATTTATATGGTTTTTTTTTTTTGTTTTTTTTCAATCTAAGCTTTCATTATCTTTCCGCTGAGCAAGCAGGGGGGCTATTCGAATATATTATTAATTAGCATTATGAGGGTTTATTAGTATGAGTCCACGAACCCAGTTAGATTTTTTAGGTTTCTCATAAACTCTATATATTGTAACCCAACATATCAATAATGATGATTCAGTTATTCAGGATTTCATAATCTTACATGAAGTCGTAAATCTTTTGACCATTTGAAGTCCTAAAGCTTTCTCTTTTATTGTTTGTGTGTTCTTAAGTGGTTGAATATGACTTTATACGTAGGATTATTGAAGCGTCGACGTTATAACCATCGAACATCAGCTTCCCGAGCAGGATATCGGGAACAAATTCCCGTTAACAAGAGAAGACTTTTGATGGAGTGACAACCTCAACGTGTTAAAATTTACTTTTGGTTATTGTAGAATTTTTGCCATGAAATTCTACTTGAATAAACGTTTTGATAACATAAAATTCATGAATTATCATTATTATAGTCACGCGTTCATCAATCATCATCATAATAGATGATCAATATAAAATAAGGATAAAATTAATTTATCACATCGTTATCGAAACAACATAGAGTGATCAAAATCAGTCCTAGACATTCCAAAACAATATCCAAAACTTGTGAAAATTGACAAAACCAAAGTTTAATTGTTTAAGACAACAAAGAATATGTCTATCAACTAAAACAAATTGATCTAAATATATTAGATGTGATATAAAATACATTATATATTTATATCAGATAACATCGGTTACAACTCAACATGAAGTACATGGGAGGCGGGCAACAAGCTGCGCCGCCAGCCCTTTCTGAATAGCAAAGCCTAACCGAGTGAAAACCACATTCGAACCACTAGGGGTCACCACGTTCCCATGCATGACCTTCTGGACACGGCTCAAGGTATCCACAGCTTCCGGGGCAAGGTAACCGAAGGTATCAAACGCAAAAGGCACGAACACATGTTGATTCGCCAAACACGCTTCCTCATGTTTGCGCACTTTCCCTGCAGCAGCATTCGCGGCAGCCAGGCCTGCCCGGAAACCAGAGCCCTTGAACCCCACGAGAGGGGAAACCCCAGTAAGGTCGACACAGGCGTGCTTCCCGTGCTTCCACCCAAAGACAAGGACGTCCGCCGGTCGAAGGGAGGAACGCCCGTCCGCTGGGTCCGACAAAAAGTTAACCGGGGCTTCTTTCTTTGCAGATATCCCGGCTCTTCTGAAAATATCAAATAAGACGTCCCGGACCAGATCATGGCGGTATTTGAAACCGGGTAACTCTTTGCAATGGACCGCGTGTTCCCCGTAAGCATCCAAGCATGCCTTGCTGCATACTGGACATCTCTCATCACTTGGGTACAGGGGGATCATAAGCCGGTATTTAAGAATTGCCCGATATTCGACTGGCGACATGTGCTGCCCCAGCCCATCAATAGGGAGGGCGAGGAGGAAATCTTGAGCATGTGGTTGGCGAAGACATTCCCACACAGCTTTATCCCTGGCTGACATCCCGAAGGCAGCTTCCATTTCTCCCACAGCTTTACTAAAAAGGACATTCGCCAAAACATGCTGGGCTTTGGGTGGGGCGGTGTCCTTGTTAGAGAAACCGCTAAGATCAAAGCCCGGAATAAGGTCACGGAGGCCAGCCAACGCGCCCGTGTATGCCGAGTCCATAGGGCACACCCCACACTCCCGAAGGATATGGTCCTGGAGCTCCCAGGATTGGGCCCTCGAGGCCACGAAAGCGTAGGAGGAGGCCTCGGCAGCCGAGTAGACCCCAAGCCCCCCTAACTTGATGGGCAAGGAGGCAACCCGCCATTGGAGGTCCCCAAAGAAAGGTCCACCACACACGACGATATCTTCAATGGCCACGCGGAGATCGTTGTCAAAAGCCGCAGCTGCCTGAGCCACATGAGAGGGATAGCAGGTTCTGAGGCCAAAGGAAAGTTTGGCGATACCCATACACGAACGGAGCAAGAGGAGGGCACATTGGGGATCGCCAAGTTTGGGGAGGAGGCGCATAAGATCTGCGGCTGTATTGGCCCTCCTCAAGGCCAAACCTTGGATAAACTCCCCATCGTTACTGACCGCCCCGCCTAAGAGCTTCACCCCAGAAAACGGCCTGCTGATGCCAGAAGGGAAAAGCCCCGGAAGAGTCTTCCTACCATCGCAGCTTGGCCAGAAAAGTTCGGTCTTCTTAATATTAAGGTCCAGCCCTAAGGGAGGACCCCTAACCTTGATGATTTCGAGCGCCCTGGCAACTTCTTCAACATCCCCAATGATCGTGCCATCATCGAGGTACCAAGCTTGTAGGAGGAGGCGGCAAGAGTCCCGGATGTGGTGGACAAGGGGGTGAAGAACAAGAGCAAATAAGAGGGGGCCCAGCGGGTCACCCTGTTGAACCCCCGTAGTGGCCCAAATGTGGTCGTCCCCCAAGTACAAACGAGCCGGCTGCCCGTATAAGAAGTCCACCCAAGGCGAGATAGCCGGGCATCTCAACCGAACCTCGCGTAGCAAGGACGAGCGGTCGACAAGGTTAAATGCATTAGAGAAATCCACGGTGAGCATGGCAAGAGACCCATCGGTATGCCGGGCATCCAGGAGACGATTGACACTATGCAAAATAGCCTCGGCCCCGCTGGGGACACCAACCCCGAACTGGAAGTCTTGGAGGTAATGGATCATGTCCTTAGCAACCCCCCTCATTGCGATTTTTGAAACCAGCCGGCGCCAAATAGTGCCCACCGCAATAGGCCGAATCCCATTGTCAGGCTTTAATAGCGGCGTGAGGGGCGCCGAGGCAACGAATTCCGCAAGACTAACTGGGCACCGCCCTCCCAGCCACAAGTTAACGACCGAAGCCATGGCACCCAAAAGATCGTTGGCCGTGGCAGAACCTTCCCCGCAAAGACTGTCCAGAAAGTGTTGAGCCCTTAACCCATCCCTACCACAGGAGGTCCCTTTAGGGAACGATTTAATGCCGTCGAGGACACAATCAGCGGTAACGACTAGCGCGGGCTCAACAAAAGGGTCATTAGGAATGGAGGGGCCCGGACGAGACGGGTGCTTGGCCACCAAAGCCCGAATAGTCTCAGCGTTATACGGCGCGACCCCAGAAGAGGATAGCACCTTCACAGCAGCAGTAAAATGTCCATCCGCGACTTTTCGGAGACACCGCTTGACGTTAGGGGCGGCCTGGACCCCTTTATCTTTATCATCCTCTAAGCGAGAGGCCCCCACAAGACCCCCCCCCCCCCCCGGGACGTCAAGGAGGCGACCAACCAACTGCGCGACCCCGTCCTCCCCCGCCCAGGTGGATAAGGAAGTCATGATGGAGCGACACTGCAAAGCCTTCCGATTCCCAGAGCGACATTCCTGCCGACTCTGAGGTTTAAAGACCTGTAGCGTGCACCGCGGGAGTAGAAGAAGACGCACCCAGGCGGCCACGGAATCAGGCCGACCCACCACCGCGAGGAGAGCATTTTTAAGGGCTTGGGAGAAAGCCAGGCGACAACTGTGCGGGATGCTCTTAACGGTAGTGCAGCGGGCCCTGAACACACGATCAAGGAGCTCTACATCCAACGAGAAGGAGGACGAGGGGGAACCCAAATCGACACGGGGTTGGGGAGTCGAGATCCCAACGAGGTTGAAACCCCCACCCCCAGCCGGGGTAACGTACCGGACGACGCCGTCAGGGTGGTGGCACCCACGACTCAAGGCATGAATCCTCATGCACCTTCCACACAACCACACTCCATGGCATTTTAAGGCACCGTCGAAGGCCAGAAACATATCGAGGTCAGTGGCTAAGGCCCCCCGCACAGATATCTGACGATCATCAGAGGAGAGGTGAAGGGTTTTAAGGTGGGCGACGAGACGGGAGATGCCCTTGGCTCCGATGTCCCAATCGGGGCAACAGTGAAGGGAGCGAAGTGGACAGCGGACCCCACCCGAGCCAAGGGCCGACACAGAACCCATAAAGGAAAAAGGAAAAGGAAAAAGAAAAAGAAGAGGAAAAGGAAAAGGAATAGGAAAGGAACGGAATCGGGGCACGACCCAAAGAGGTGCTAAGGCAGCACCCACCGGTATGCCAACCGGGGGTTGGCAAACCCGGGATAACATGTTAGATGGTATTTTAAATAATAATAAAATCGATTAACATTTTTTTGTTCATATAACCATTTATGATTCGAAGTAGTCTTTGTATCTTTTAGGATAAAAAAAGAATTGGTTCTAGTCTTGTTTTCCCGGGACTCTATCTTAGAGATTAAAACCGGTGCAGGTACAAGTTAAATGATGCAAAGTTTATAGACCAAGTAAGATTGTTACCCACCAGACTAATTTATTGTGTTAAGTTTTCTTTTTTGGGCTACAATAGTGATATCATAGGCAACTGGTAGTGGTGGTCTCGAGGGAGCCTGTTGTAACCAACGAGGACTTGACTCATAAAGAGGGCCTAATTGTTACCAATAGAAACAATTGTATGAGACTTGTCCCGTTTTGACTGTATGGCTAACTCTAGTGCGGTTTATAAACCAAATTAGCCCTATCACAAAGTATAGTAGTTTAGATTGAGTTCTTCTATTTGGGTAACACATATAAATAGTTTATTTTTTAAATTTTTTTTTTTTGAACAGCAACTTTATTAAACACCACAAATGCCTAAAACCGTACACTAGCAACTAGTGAACGGCGGCGACCCCATTACAAGATACAACGCTTTTGCCAATCAATCTTTTAATTTTACATCTATTTTCGCACAAAATTTTACTCCAACATCTAATATTACCAATAACTTTGTCCACCGAAGAATCTTTACCCTGAAAGTGACCTCATTACGTTCCTCCAAATCCACCAACACGCCATGAGGATATAAATAGTTTATTAAGAGTGAAATTTCAAGTAAGATGTTTTTTTTATAGGGTATGTTATATGGGGTTGTATTTATTTATATCCGAATTGTGATCGAGTGAGGAATGGGTGAGCCCATATCTTAATCCATGAGCATATATCCTTGGGAGAATCAACCAAGTCCTTGTCAAGTCAATGCAATGACAACTACAACAATGTTATTGCGTCCTTAACATAAACTATAGGTTTTGTGTCTTCCAAGTCAACGCTAATGATAAATTACAAGAATGTTGTGTCCTTAAACTATAGGTATTGTATGTTTGATTTGATATCATATCCTTTTGTGCATTGTGTAATACTCTAGTAGGCTAAACTACTACCGTAACCGTAGGATCGAAACTTCATTTTCTACTAAAGCTCATTTCAAAATATATTATTCACGAAGCGAATATGAGGAATTTGTGGTGTATAAACTTCTTGTAAAAAAACACATCGATTGCTAGCTCAATCACCACTAGGGGCTGTCTTTCCGAGGACCCACTATCGAGGGCTCCACCTCAGACCCCCAGTGTTTAAAAATACGCATAGTCTTGCACGCTGTTCACTTCACACCTCGTAATTTGTAGCAAAGTTCATACTGATTTTTCGTTCTAATGACTAAGTACACCTATATCAAATTATTTCGATAACATTAAAATCACTAACAATTACCACCACATGACTTCTATTTTACGAATTATTACCTGTCTTAAAGCTTAACTTACTAGTTAAGAATTCAAAAACTAAGTAAAAGAAAATCAAAAATTTAAAATAATAAAAATAATTTAAATACTATACATTACAAGTTGTCAAGCTTATGATTCCTATGTGATACATATTCTCTCGATATATTCTTATTAATAAAAGGAAAATTGTAAACCAAATAAGATACCATTTTCTATGAATAGATGTAATATGATCATATTATATTAGTTTGTGTAAAATAGGATGACTTTCTACACGTACAAACACACACAC
>JBCNJP010000023.1:80854155-80956759 GCA_039602395.1 Deinandra increscens subsp. villosa | reverse complement strand
TTAATACGGTAAAAATTCAAAATACGGTCAAGGACCGATATACGAGATATCGGTTATCTCGGTGAAATATCGGTGAAATATCGGTCATTTTAATATATATATATACTTAGCCTATATATATATATATATATATATATATATATATATATATATATATATATTGCATGGTGTGCATTTACTTAGCTAGGGAGTATTAATATATATATATAACTTAAAATAAGTGGCTGTAAATCTATTGGGGGCATATATGTAAAAATGCATCTACCCACTTCCCCAAGAACCCCATAGATTCCGGCTTCTCTGTCGGTGGCTGTAAATCTTCATTTCCATACGGCTGTAAATCCCCAAGAAGCCCATATCCTTCATTTTCTAAACCAAGAACCCCATAGATTCCGGCTTCTCTCCGTCGGTGGTTGACATAACAAGATCGGATTTAAGCTTTCTCCGGTGGTTGACATGTATGGAGAATAAGATCGGATTTAAGCTGTAAATCTCTGTCATTCAACAAAAATGGTTACGGTGGCTTTGCAAAACAAGGTACGGATTTGAGCTTTCTCTGTAACTGTGTGCCGCTGTGAGGCAATTTCGTTAATTTGGGGTTTTTTTCCTCAAATTTCTTCCTCGTGCAGCTCCCAAATTTCGACCTACCGTATTTTTTAAAATTATCACCGAATTTTGGTTTAAAAATACGGTGATATATCGGTGGATTCGGCCGATTTTATCGGAACCGTATTTTTCAACCGTATTTTTCCACCGTATTTTAGTAGAGGTCCGATAACCGATATCCCGCCGATATCCCGGTGGGATATCGGCCGTATTAACTGCATAGAATTGGGTGCAAGAATCTAATGGGTCAACCTATATGAAACGGTCATTTTACTATCCTTAATAAACAAACCTTTTGTTTGTCTAATAGATCAATTACCCATTTCAATCCAATTCAATTGAAACCAACTAGTCTATTCATGACCTTAACAGTGCATGGAGAGAATTTTTATGTTTTCTTATGATCCATATAAACAACAGACTCTAAGAGGCTAAACAAAACAGAAGCTATTGTACGTTTAATATGCTATTGACAAATCGAAACTAGATCCTTTCTAACTGGTCTTTGTAAAAGTGAAGGCAAAACTATTAAAGTCAATTTGACTACACATCATATTTATCAAGTACAGTGGCAAAAAAGTAATTTATATTCACAATCAAAACTCTTGACTTCCTTATATTTATCATCTCTAAAATATATTCTCCAAATGCTACTTGGTAATCAAAACAACATTTCATATATGTTTCTTATATTGGTTTGTTTCACAATAACCTGAAAATAACTAATACTCACTATTTTTTAAGGTCATTTGTAAATAAATTTAAGCACATATTTAAGCCTCGTTTTCTACCTATGATTGAATTAAAAGACAACTGGCTCTCCCTACACCTACTTTCAATTACTCTAACTAGCATGCATATTTTCTTATAATTGTACATTATCCTTCACATGGAGCAATTTAGTTTAACCCAGGATCATAATATCAGAAGCAGTAAAACACACACCAAACGACCAACTGTTAATGATAACTAGTGTTTGGTACACCAATATCACAAGAACCCCATCCCTAAAGTTATCAAGATTAAGTACCCGAATGTTGCTTCGTCCACAGTGCTGGCATAAGCTCCTCCAGCTATAACTAGTCCAATTGTGGATCCGGTAAGTAACCTTCCCTACAGTTTCAAATAGCTGCATTTCAGAACCATATATCCCATATAAATCTAAATAATTTCATGATCCATAACTGCCTATAACTACCACTGGTGTATCCTTACAAGATAGTCAACAAAATCTTTGCTTCAAAACATGGAAAAAGCATACAAGAAATGCTAAAACTTTAAAATTCAATCATTCATCTCTCAAAACATGAACAAGTACTTTTAAGTCAATCTTTCATATAACGTAAGAGGATCCAAAGTACTTATTTTTCTTAAACTAAATGTCTTCTTAAACATTAATATCAATGTTTAAATGTTAGTTCCCTCTTGATTTCTTAAACTCAATCCTAACACTTCTAAAATACCACAGTTTTTTAATTAAATTTATCAATTTCTTTGAAACAAAAAATTATTCATATCATTTATAGGGTCAAAATCAAACTAAAAAGTCAAAACTATTCCTAATTTAATGGAGGTGAAACAAAAAGTCACCTTTCTAGAAGAATGAGGAAGATTGGGTTTAGCAGCAGAAGTCGAGGAAGAAGAAGTAAAATGTCTGCGTGTGGCAATGGGTGCCGCCATTGATTTCAGCTTCTGAGTCAAACATTCTTTCACGAATCTGAATGCAATTCTGCCCGACATCATTCAAAAAAAAAAAACTTCCAAAACAATACGCAATGATTCTGTTCTTCCGGCTGACGATTCTCCTTGAAAATTGAAAATCTCGGTCGCTGATTACGAGTATAAAAGGATCAAATTCATTCGCTGATTAAGGGAATCACTGTGCATTTGTTTGTGGGGGAAGAATTTGTACGCGATTATTTAACGTGGAAAATTGATTGTCGGCTTATGGTATTCGTTCTATGGAAACCCTTGGTCCTTCAAACGACCCATTTCGGCTACAATTCGTCTTTGCGCACCGTGGGTTTTGTTTATGTCAATTTTGGTCCTCTTACTTTTTTATCTTTTTAAAAATTAGCGGCGCAGCTTGACGCGTTTGCTTTCTGTGTTAAATAAAACCCAAACAAACTATTGAATTTATTAAAATAAAAGATAAAAGTTAAAAATCTAAAAGTTCTTATTTTAAAGTTTAAGTTTCAGTCCCCCGTTTTTCACAACATTTGTAAAAAGAAAAAGTCAATTTTAATAAAAAAATAAAATACATGTTTATGATTTCATAATCGACTCATAAGACTCATTGTAAAAACTTTATGTGATGATTTTGAACTCGTAAATTTTATGAAACACATCTTAATTTTAATAGGATTTATATATTTTTACACTCCTTGCAATTTAATCTCATATCCTCATTACAGGTCCGTCTATAAGTGGCGGCTTTGCTTTAAGGTTTATGATAAAAGACCCCCCCCCCCCCCCCAAATCCACCTTTTACATTGTTGTTTGGTAATTTGTCGAACAGTTGTTCACTTTAGGACTGTCAGAAATAGGCCCCTATCTTTTTACGGTCGTTGGATACATCAATCAAATCCCATACCCTTATTAGAGGGTGGTCCACAAATGGCGATTTGCGGTTTTTGTACGGCCCCCAATCCACCTTTTACACTGTCGTTTGGTAATTGGTCGAATAGTTACCCACTTTAGGACTGTCAGAAATAGACCTCTATCTTTCAATGATCATTTAATACATCAACCTAACTTCATACCCATATTAAAGGGCCGTCGACAATTGGCGATTTGCTTTAGGGTTTTTATACAGCCATCAATCCACCTTTTATATTGCCGATTGGTAATTCATCAAACAGTTGTCCACTTTAGAATTGACAAAAATAGACCCCTATCTTTTGATGGTCGTTTAATACATCATCAGACTGCAATTCAGATTTGATTCAACATATCAGTCTTAAATAAAAGAAATGTCAAACAACTAATTATAGTTTCAGGAAACGATAGATCTAAACCGGTTGGGTTGGATGTGTCAATGGAAACTCACTTGAAAGTGAAGGAACACAAATGTTTACATGAAAAAAACCTAAGCAATCATTTTCTATATAAAGCAAGAGTTGTGCTCACCATTATGTTTTAACACTCATAATTTTTAGTTTTAATATTATTTTATAAAAACTCATACGACTTTTGTTTTATTTTCATATTTTGTATGTATGCCATACATTTCACACTTTTTTGAATCATCGGATTAAATTCTTGAACAAATTTATGCATAAATAGAGGGTTGTAAAAACTCTATAGATGTATAAACACGAGTCATTAAATATGTATAAACATATTGCTTTAACTATAACACATGAAAGAGTTATGTAACTCACACCCTCTTTTTCTTTTACTTTACTTCAAAAGTGTCTCATTTTAAATTATAATCAACTCAAACCAAATCAGATTCACCGATTTATCCGGTTCACCTAAATAATAACTCGGGTAGTTTCACTTAAAAAAATGTCGAATCTTGGTCACGTGCGTGACCTCCAAAATCACGTCAAATGGTTACACTCAAACTAAAACTCTAAAAGCCTCATGAAGTTGCATACCATGAAAACAATTGTGATCGTTTGACATGATTACCGGCAATCTACACCCACTGCTTCATAAACCGACTTGAAACCGTCTCTTTTTAAACAATGTGCAAGTTCTTCCTGCAAAATGAAATATATATACTTGTGAACAGAGAACACTGTAGATTTGTAGAAGTAATAGAAATATACCAGAGGTGATTTGCTTGTGAATAGGTTGATCAGGTTATATTTTTTTTATGACAGGTTACAACGTATAATGAAACAAAAGTAGCATGTAGGGGAACATCACAAACATGTCCAGCAGGTTAAAATTCATGCAACTTGTTATCATTAATGCATAAAATCTCTTACATCATCTTGTTCAAAAAACAGTATTACTTCGAAATAATATAACTTTTGTAATCACATATGAAAAACTTTCTACAAGATGTGTTTCAGCCACCTGCCTAGGGTAAGGTGCACTTTATCTGGTCCCACTAGTTAGAAGGATATCGGTGAGGCCTGTGAGTTTTCCCAAACCGGTTTACCCAAAAAAGTTTACAGATTCTGCCACCTCTAAAGTATACCAACAAGATAACAGCGGAGGGCAGAAGGCCATGCATTACGCTTTTTGCACCTTCATTCATTCCGTTTATATAATTTACTACAATGCACACAGGGTGGGGGGCATTGCAACAGTTGCAAGTTGCTACCGTGTTATTGGTATTCAATATGGAGCCTTCTTTTAAGTGGGTGAAAAACCCTATCCGCCCATTTATCTAAACTGAATGCGTTCTTCCTACATATTTGCATCATATTTCATTGCCTAAAAATGCTCTACACACTGTTGTTACAGATACTTATTGTCCACCTTTTTTTTGAAAATAGTCACCTTTGTAAATTAGGTCTAAATTGAGTTTTTGGTCCTACAATCATTGAATCAACTTATCCAGAGAAACGGCCCATAAGTTAGTAGTAAACAGCGTGAGCCACATCATACCTTTATCTGAGGTATAAGGGCAGGTCCACCATAAGCAAATGCTGAATAAAGCTGAACAAGAGTTGCTCCTGCTCTTATCTTTTTGTAAGCATCCTCACCGCTAAATCAAGTACACATTTGGTAAGTATTTCATCTAGTAATGTTTCAATTATAACCTCTAATCATTGACAAAAACACTACATGAAAATGACACACAAACCTGCTCACGCCTCCACAGCCAATCAAAGGAATTTTCCCCTACAAAAAAAACATATATGTAAAATATATTTTGGGATATGCTTAGAAAATAATGAAGAACAAACCACTCATTAAAGCTTGGTTTTAAAAAGCGCTCCAATGCATTTAGGTCCCAAAAATCAGGGCACGAGGCAAAGGCTTCACAAACACAATGTGTAGCTCTAAATACAAGCAAATGTTGCATCTCTTTCATCTCTTGTACATATGAGCCTTCATAATTTAGCTGTTTTTACATATCAGCCTCTTCCTGAAGGTGGCTATTTTCTAAATTTCCAGGGCAATGGCCCTAATGTTGACCAACATGTGCATGAAGCGCCACCTCAAGACCCTAAGGCACTTTGGCTGCCACCTCACGCCTTAGGCGCACCCGGAAGCCAGCTTTTTAAAACCAAGTATCAAAGAATCAAGATGTGCAAAGTTTGTATGACAAATGAACATTTTTATAGCAAAAGCCCATATATCAAATAAAGGTTATAGGTAAAAACAACAGTGGAATTCATTATAAAGACAGTTGTACCTTTGTTAGAATATACATGTCCTTGAGAATGTCATTTGACAAACTGAAAAGAGGCTTCCCACTCAGTCCACCACTTTCCTTTGACATAGGGTTTATCTGTACTACTTCAGGCCTTGAAATTGTTGTATTTGATATAATCTACAAGAGAACTTTTGAATCATCGGTGAGATTGAACCAATGTAAACTAGATTCATGGACTCATGGTCTTTCTAGAACTGAAAAGTCAAAGTACTAAGTTCTTGAATAACTAGCAAAGGTTTTTTTATAACAAACTTTTTCCTATTAACGTATATATATGTAAGTGAATATTACTTAATTTATGCATCTGCATAGAGAAGCATACCAAACCATCCAAGCTGAGGTCAAGAGCAACCTACAATATCAAAAATGGAATTAGTAAGAACCCTAAACTGTGAAAGAAAAAGTATTATGCTGCAGATATAAATACCGCTGCAATATCTTCAAGATCTTGCTTAGACAAATCTGGAGCAATTTTAACTAGTAGTGGAGGGGGGCCTTCTTTACCCCATTGCATTTCATCACGGGCTGCTTTAACCTTTAACATAGCAAAAAATTTGATGGAATTGTAATCTTTTATCACTAAAGTCTAATTTAACAGACCATTAGATAGCAATGCAAAGTTTGGCTGAATCTCAAACCTTCTGAACAAGATCCTTTAATTGATTTCTTCCTTGAAGCTGGCGGAGTCCAGGGGTATTGGGGGATGACACATTAATTACCTATAACATGATAATACAAATGCAATGCAAATCAATTACAGTAAAAAAGCTATAACTTGAAATCATAAACAGTTAACAAACATTCAATAATCCAATAAAAGGAGGTGAGAACATTTTCCAAACTAAACAAATATATAAAATCCAACTTAAGCAGTAAACGAATAACTAAGTTTAAGAAAGGGAAGCTACCAGGTAGTCAGCATACTGAGATAGTGAATGAACACCCTGTACATAATCGGCAGCAGCGTCCTCACTAGTTTTATTCTTTCCAATATTGACCCCGAGAATCCCCGGGCCCATTTTCCCTCCATGTTTAAGTTCATGTTGGGCCTCCAACCTTTTTGCAACAACAGCTATTCCATCACCATTAAAACCACACCTGTTAATAATGGCACTGCCCACGGCACAAACAAAGCATGATGACAGGTTACAAACCTGAAACATAATCCTCCTGAATGCAATCTTTCTAGAATAAAAACAAAACCTATTTGCTACAAGAAATTACTATTAACAACGATTGTAAAAATTAATAGGAAAAACATGTGATTCTTACCCTTGGTCTCGCAATCTGAACATACGAGGCTTTGGATTGCCTTCTTGTGGAAGAGGAGTTACTGATCCAACTTCTACAAACCCAAAACCTAATCCAAGTAAACCTTCAACAGCTTCTCCATTTTTATCAAATCCAGCTGAGAGACCTATTGGATTGGAAAACCTCCTTCCCCAAACTTCAAGCCCTAGTATTTCTTGATCTGGTCTCTTTTCTTTAGGGACCAATCCGCGAGCTGCAGCAGATATAGCAAGGCGGTGAGCAACCTCAGGATCCAGTAATGCAAACAACGGATTTGCAATTTTTGTTGCTGAGAATAACCAGCCACTGCAGAATGTCCATCAAGTTTCAAGAAGGTTAACAATAAAAGCTAACCTAAATCAATATTATGATTAGTATACAGTCGATTACTAATAGGTTATTTCTAATTGGTAGATTGGCACATGATATGCAATGAAACATGAACCACATGACAAACTTATAAATGATAAGAATATAATATCAGAAAGCTCTAATTCCTTAAAACATATCCAGAATTAAGGACCTGAATGTTGCTTCATCCATAGTACTTGCATAAGCTCCTCCAACCAGGCCGATAACAGTTCCTGTAAGTAACCTTCCCTACAATTTAAGATTGCTAATATTCAGATTTCACTATTTCAGAACCTCTTAAAATGAAATCAGTCGAATCAATTTAACTCGTTAATATCCGCTCTTTATTTACTAATATTAAACCCTAACCATGTTCAAATTCGAATCTGAAGTATAGTTTTCGTTCGTTATCTTCAAACACATGGTAAAGTGAAACGCATTGGTGTGTAATGATCCAAGTATCTAACCAGAGAAAAGTTACCATTCTGGAAGAAGGAGGAAGATTAGGTTTGGAAGTGGCAGTATCGGAAGCAGAAGATGAACAATAACGCCTGCGATTGGCGATGGGAACCGCCATTGATTTCAGCTTCTGCGTCAAAGATCCTTTCATGAATCCGAATGCAATTCTTCCCGACATCTTTCAAAAATTTCAGCTAAAACACACGATGATTACGTTCTTCAAGTTCATACGATTCACCTAATTCAGGATTGTTAAAAACTTGCCATCTTTTTTGGCGACGAATTTGTTGGGGAATGGGGAGAGATATATTGAAAGTGTTTTGACGCTAAGTAGAATATTGTCGGCTTAAAATGAATGTTTAAAGATTGAAGTAAGTGAACCCTTTTCGCTAAACTTCATCTTCACTTTACATTTTAGTCCTTATACTTTATTGCCCTTTACTAAAATCTCATGATATTTTTCAAGTTTACTATTATGATCCTTTTCATTTCTATTACCATCATTATAATTGAGCAACTTAAAGGAATTCATTGATTAAAGGGATTCATTGTATTTTAAAGCTCCTCCTTACCCAACTTAAGCACAATTTTAAAAGGAAAACATTACAATTTCAATTACATTACATTCCGTGAACCAAACACCACCTTAGAGTACATGTTGTTGCAACTTCCATTGTGGTGTAGACGTGTAGTGGTAGGAAGCATGTGTTCTCTATTTGAGACACATGTTCGATTCTTACGGGCAACACTTTGGAAGGGGCATTGGTGATGAGGGGAGACTTGGGGCTGAAAGGTCACAAGTTCGATCCCTGAGCTCCCAGGTTTCACCACCCGGCCGCTCGCGGAGGTGGATTTTCCCTGGAATGAGCTCAACTGGTGTAAATAGTCTCCGGGTTTTCCGGGACATTCGTTGGCCGTTCAAAAAAAAAAGTACATGTTGTTTATGCATGTTGTGTACAAGCTTTTATTGCAGCTGATTGTGGTACAAGTCAGTGAGCTTATTTTACAACACAATCTCTTTATTTTCAAATGGCCTGTGTTTACGCTTTCTTCCCGGATTTTGCGCCATATCACTGTTCTTTAAAAGACTTTCTTTACCCAAAGACTTTCTTCACCCAATATTAATGAAGACGTGCCTTGAACAGCAACTAAGGTAGATGCGCAGGTGGCTGGCGACTGTAGCGACGTGGGTAGACTGATTATATAATCGGCATTGTGCTCGATTCAGATTAGGTTTCTCTCGATTGTCTGCATCGGTTTGTTCACGTACCTTCATCTTTCTGCTCTTACTCAATTGCAGTTTAGAAATCAGTTTGGGCT
The DNA here is from genome assembly GCA_039602395.1 of Deinandra increscens subsp. villosa. Lineage (NCBI taxonomy): Eukaryota > Viridiplantae > Streptophyta > Magnoliopsida > Asterales > Asteraceae > Deinandra > Deinandra increscens. The sequence continues at coordinate 80,947,392 of JBCNJP010000023.1, read as the reverse complement.
TTATAATTTCACATTCTGTTTGCCTTTAAAATTTTCAATTATCGTTGGGAACTTAATCTCCGGGGGTTCCTGGTTGCCGGCGACCAATGTGCCATTTACATCTGGTTTGTAATTCAATTGTTTATATGATCTTGTATCCTTTTTTGTTTCTGTTTTGTTGTTAAATTTCTTGGATTATTGGATGAATATTTGAATATAGTTTGACGTGATCTTACACAAATGTGAGTTAGGTTCTTTTTTCTTCACGTTTTGTTTACTCATTTTCCGTTCATCGAAGCTTTTGTGTTTACGATTCATGTGTCCTTGCGATTGTGATGTGACTGGAGCTCAAATTGGCTCTTATGATCGTCATTTTTTTCTGTACTTAACTGGCCTAAGGCTTCATTTGCAACCATTCCTCCCATCTTAACAATTTATATATTGACAAATATTATTAACAAAACCAATGTACTTTATCTTTTTCTCATAAAGTCTCTTAATAGTATTTTATATAAAAAAACCAACAAATTTTCTGGCTTTTCTCATAAAAGCCCCTTAACAATTTCTTACATATAAAAAGCTAACATATAATCTGTTTTGTCTCACAAAAATTCTGTAATATAAAGTCCCTTCACATTTCAAATTTGAATAAAATTATATAATTTTATTTGTTAATATAAATATATATGTTAAAGCTTTATATTTTTAATATTTTAAAAATCATCGTTTTATATATATACAATTAACTAAGAAATTATTTCCTTTTTAAAATTGGTGTAGAACTCAAAAATGTATATACAAGAGTCATCTTAAATCAAGTACAACATCTAATATATTTGTATGTATATGAACGAGATGTTTACCCTCCACGCGCGTTGCTGCGGGGTTGACTTTGTATACTGAACGAAAGTAAAAAAAAGTTAATGGTATAAACGTAAAAGTTTAAAAGTCTCGTGGTAAAAGTATAAAACTATAGAAGTATATTAAAAGTGAAAGTAGAAAAGTTAAAAGTTTCGTGGCCAAAGTAGAAGACAAAATAACTTAAAACAAAAAAAAACTTTAAAAGTTAGAGGGTTAAAAAATTAAGGAGTATAAAACGTAAAAGTCTGAAAGTCTTGTGGTGAAAGTATAAAACTATAAAAAAAATACTAAGTTAAGTGGTATAAAACGTAAAAGTCTGAAAGTCTCGTGGTGAAAGTATAAAACTATAAAAGTATACTAAAAACGAAAGTGGAAAAGTTAAAAGTTTCGTGGCCAAAGTAGAAGACAACAAAACCTAAAAAAAAAGTTTAAAAGTTAGAGTGTAAAAAAGTTAAGGGGTATAAAACGTAAAAGTCTAAAAGTTTTGTAAGGAAAGTATAAAACTATAAAAATATGCTAAAAACGAAAGTAGAAAAGTTAAAAGTTTTGTGGCCAAAATAGAAGACAACAAAACTTAAAATAAAAAAAAAACTCTAAAAGTTAAACGATACAAAACGTAAGAGTATGAAAGATATGTGGCCAAACTATGAAAACCAAAAGTTTACTATTTCGTTAAAAAGAAAAAAAACAAATTGTAAAAGTTTAGGGTAGAAAATGTCAAAGCACCAAAGTCACGTGGCTAAAGTTTGAAAAACAAAAAATTTACTACTAATCTATGAAATTTCATTGTATTATTAATAAATATGTTCTTGTTATGTGGAAACAACCATTTATATATGAAAATATTTTCTTTTAAATTTCAATCTTAAATTAGATTTTGTAAAAGTTACTTAGTCAAATTTAAAGAAAATTTTAGTAAATTGTTTATATTTCAACTAAAATGATACTTTCTTAAAAGAATAAATAGATTAATACAATTTAATAAACAAGTTGAACCATATAAAGCTTGAGATATAATTCATTCAAATTTATCATCCGAAGGAATTTTGATGTGTTAAAAATTTGTTAAAAGACTTTTGTGAGACAAAACAGAAAATATGCTCTTTTTTTTAAAAAACAAAACAGAAAGTATGTGGTTTTTTATATGCAAAAAATTGTTAAGGAACTTTAATGAGAAAAAAAAGTAGGTTGGTTTTCTATGGTATTTGCCCTTTTTGAATAATAATTTTTAAGTATCATAGGATTTGAACTTTCATCACTTGAAAATTCAAAGCATTATTTAACACCAAGGTACCGCCAAATCAAAAGTGTTTTGGTACATCAAAAAACTGGAAATGGATTCACGATCACATAGCATACATTTAAAGGCGGAGAGGAAGAGGAGCTACGTCTTAGCTCATATGTTGGGCATAAAAATCAAGAAAGGCCGGGGGTGGTGAACTGATGGCATAGTTGATCTACGCAATGGTAGAGCTTGAGAATTTATAGACATGGGCCAAAAGTCACGGGGCCCATAATTTTTTTCCTATCGTTATGTTTCGGATTATATGTTCGGGTTGGTTATCTGGTTCCTAATAAAGAAGAATCAATGGGTTTCACTAAAACTAGAAAAACACTAAATGGGTAATATATCTTAAAATTTTGGTTCTTGAAATAGATCTAAACCATAAAAAAGACAAAAAAAAATAAAAAATAAATACTACAAAAGGAAAGAATATGCATTTGGACAAGAACTAATTTTTTTAGTATAATTTAGTATTAATAAGTTTGTCACCGCACCACCTAACTTGTTTAATAATGTAATTTCATTCACATGTATATTCACATATTTAAACAAAGTTGAACGAAGTACACGTGAAATCTACACCTCTAAGCGAAAAAACCGGGGGGGGGGGGGGGGGGGGGGGACCCCTTCAAAGGGGCACTCTAGATATGTGATCCATCGAAACAAGTTTTTCTTTTGTTTTGTATTGTGGTAGATAACTTTTTACAAAATCACTACTTTATGTTTTTATCTTTTAAACATATTCACATTCCGAATCCTTTTTTACAAATCCAATAACGTCATGTCTTTTTTTTAATGATATTTGAAACTATCTTAAATCTTCAGACCCGAGTGAGTCTTTCCGATACGAGTTTGCAACCGTCCATACTGAATTTGACACTTCAGGTGAAAAAGTAAAGATTCCCACCGAGACTAATGCCACAGTAATGAGGTAGTTTGAAAGAGAGAAAACAAGAGTAATTTTATTGATAGAGAGAGAAAGGACAAGTGGAAGTACTATAGTTAAAACTACAAAGATACAAAAAGATCATTATTCTCTTCCGATCTCTGCTATTTATATTGCTCGAGCTATTGTTTGCGCACCAATACACATGCTTTCTTTGAATATGTCTTTTACTTCCGAGCTTCACCTGTTTCCTACCACATCATATACAACCATCCATAGACTAAGAAGGACTTGAATGACACTTGGTCGGGTGTGTATACACATCCAAAACCCTTCTTACGTCATCACCAAGCTTGACTCATCTAGAAACACCATTAAGGAGGAAACTCAACACTTGGAAAAAACCCTTGAGCTAGTTAGGTTTGAACTTAAGATCTCAAGTCCTCAAGCTTTAACCATCATCCTCGTATCATTGGGCCAAATGCCCTTTGATAACTACGTCGTGTCTATTCCTAAAATTCAAAACCTACCCACACTAAAAACATAAAAAAAAAAACGCGCACACACACATAATACACACGAACAGCAATAACACACTAAATATTAATTTGCATGATATCTTTTTTACAAATCCAATTACGTGGTCTATATGTGACACTTATTTAGCAAATTACTTAAAATTGATTTTCATGTTATTTTTATAGGTTAAATTTTACATCAAAATGATACTGAACTTAAATTTGTTGGATATTAAACAATAATAGGAAGGAACATAAAAGCAAAACAAGACCTTAGACACTCTGATAACAATAAGAGCAACAACCATACCTAGTAATGGTTATTAAAAACATATAAAAGCTATTAGTAGAGGGTCTATGGATGAGATATAAGCAGCCTTACCCTATTGCAAATGATAAAAAGACCGGTTTCAAAGAAACCCCCAACTCCAAACCAAACAAAAGCGCAACAACGAGAAAAACAAAATAGAAAGGAAAAACTACAATAATAACCCAAAAAAACAAAAAGCATGCCAAGCCACACCAAAAAAATATATGTACATGATAATAAATAAACAAATAATAATAATAATAACAATAACAATAATAACAATAACAATAATAATAATAATAATAAATAAAAAGAATAAATAGAATGGATAATAAAAATAATACATAATATTAATAGTAATAATAATAATAATAATAATAATAATAATAATAATAATAATATAAATAAAGAGAATAAATAGAATGGATAGTAAAAATAATACATAATACAGTCAAGCAAAGTTGGTGTAGTGGTTAAATTCTAATGACGGCTATGACTATTCTGATAACGGCTAGTTCACCTTTTAAGTCCTTCCTAACTAACAATTCTAACGCTCGAAGAGGAGTTCACCTTTTAAGTACGTCCTACCTCAACTAAACCTAACCACACTCGAAACAATCTAAGGCACTATAGGATAGCAGGAGCTACCACTAACTACCATGAATGACACGGAATAACAAATTGACTAAATATCTTAGGGCATTTCCTTTTAGGACAATGTTGTCCTAAGCAACTAACCAACCCAACTACCCGACAATTCTTTACCTTTTGGGTCTTAGAAAAGGCAGCACATTGCAATCAAATTAATAACTAATAACTAACACAATAGTTCAAGACGTCTCCTAAACTACTCTATCACCACTAACCCTATAGCTAGCAACTATAGATAATTTACCTAACCCGAAAGACATTCGAAGGCAAATCATGCATCAATTAACAATTATAAATCTGATCATCAACACACATATGCATACATTCATAGCAATTAGTGATCTAAAGAGTTGCAACATCAATCAAATAGTCAAAAGTCGAATAAAGTCATCAATACCGAAAAATCATCACAATAGGTCTAAGCGGTACTATGTGCTTAGCCAACAATCATGTTTGATGCAAAAAACATAATAAAGATCGAGTCTTTAGCAGAAAACATGGTGTAGGTTTAGAATTTAAGAAGAAATAAATAAGAAATTGATGAACCGATGCGTTGAAAGATTGATTCACCGATGATCTCCCCTTCGTTCTTAGCTCTCTCCTCTCTCAAAATCATCCCTAATGTGTTCCCGAGTTTATTTAACGAGGGAAAGGAAAGGAAAGGGAAGTAAGTTTAAAAAATTTTGTGTTCCTGAGTTTCACTTAAGGAGGGAAAGGAAAGGAAACAAAATAAAGTTGTGTTCCCGAGTTTCATTAAAGGAGAGAAAGTGAGGGAAGGGGAGAGAAAGTTAGTTCATTTTCTATTGTTTTTCGTTCCTTCCAAATCGGAAGGATTTGGAAGGAAAGAAATCCCTCCCCTTCTCTTCCTTTCTCTTCTTTTCCTTTCTCTTCCATTCTCTTTGTTAGACTCCTATTATTTTGGTAAATGAATTTGATTGCCTCTCCTCATTCATCACATACGTATAAATACAAATACAGTGAATGAACAATTACATAATAGACCCTGAGCTATATACTAAATACATCATGGGCTAATATACCCCCGCAGTCTAAGGTGGAGGTTGACGAAGACTTAGACTGGAACGAAAATCTTCAAAGAGGACCCGTGGGAGACCTTTGGTAAAAATATCGGCCAGTTGATAGCGAGATGTTACATGAAGAACACGAACATGGCCTAGTCGAACTTTTTCACGGACAAAGTGGATATCGATTTCAATGTGCTTTGTCCGTTGGTGTTGAACTGGGTTGGCGGTCATGAAAATTGCACTTACATTGTCGCAATAAACTACAGAAGCTCGCGTTGGAGGATGGCGAAGTTCCAGGAGGAGGTTTCGGATCCAACTTAACTCAGCGACCACATGGGCAACACCCGATATTCTGCCTCAGCACTGGAACGCGAGATCGTCGGTTGTCGTTTTGAGGACCATGATAGAAGATTGTCCCCAAGAAAGATACAGTAACCAGATGTAGACCGGCGTGTGTCTGGACACCCGGCCCAGTCGGCATCGGTGTAAGAGACGAGAGTGGAGGCCAACCCGGGTTTTAGCTGAAGGCCCAATGTGAGAGTGCCCCGGATGTAACGGAGAATGCGCTTCAGGGCATTCATGTGACCGGTGCGAGGATCATGCATGTGCATGAAAATTTGCTGAACAGCGTAGGAGATATCTGGTCTTGTGAATGTTAGGTATTGGAGAGCCCCGGCGAGACTTCGATAGAGAGTGGGATCGGATACGGGTTCCCCTGCGTTAGCACCGAGTTTGCCGGTTGTGTCAACCGGGGTTTTGGTTGCGTTACAATCGTCCATCTTTGCTCGTTGGAGAATTTCACGAGCATATTTCTGTTGTGATAAAAAGAGACCCTCGGTGGAACGAGTGACAGAGATCCCAAGGAAGTAAGTCAGCGGCCCCAAATCTTTCATTGCAAATTCCCGAGCTAATTGAGCCATTAAGTTTGCCTTGAGGGTAAGTGACGAAGTGACAAGGATAATGTCGTCAACATAGAGAAGAAGATACGCGGTGTGGGCCCCATTGTTGTAGATGAAGAGGGAATGATCACATACACTTTGATGGAATCCGATAGATGTCACGAAGTCGGTGAATCGCTGGTACCATGCCCGTGGTGCTTGTTTGAGGCCATAAAGTGATTTCTTCAGGCGGCAAACATGGTTGGGAAATATAGCATGACGGAAACCGATAGGTTGGTGCATGTATACGGTCTCGGAAAGATGCCCGTGCAAGAAGGCATTTTTCACATCAAGTTGACTGATATCCCAATTCTGCATCAAGGCTAAGCTCAGAACAGTTCGGATTGTTGCTGGTTTGACCACCGGGCTAAACGTTTCATCACAGTCGATCCCCACCTGTTGAGACCTGCCATCACAAACAAGACGAGCTTTGTATCGCTCGAGTGACCCGTCAGATTTAAGTTTGTGTTTATAAAGCCACATACAACGAATAACATTCATATGAGGTTGCCTAGGTACTAATTCCCATGTCTCGTTGTCGATAAGGGCAGTAAACTCATCTATCATGGCACGTTTCCAAGCGGGATTTGCAAGGGCGATGGTGGGGTTTTTGGGAAGAGGTTTAAGAGGCGGATGAGATATGGAAGTGTGGAGATTAAAAGGAGTTTTGGGTTTGGAGAAGCCAACCATGCTTCGCGTAACCATGGTGCGACGGGGAGGAGAAGTAGGAGGAGAGGACGATGGTGTGGTGGAGTTTGAGGTGGTAGGGGAAGAGGCTGTGGAGTGAGTTGGGGTTGTTTCGGGTGAGGAGGTTGAAGGCGTTGGGCTGGAAGTTGGAGTGGGTGGATGTGGCGAGTTCACAGATGTAGCGGATGGAGGTGTTGGGCTGGGAGGTGGAGTAGGCTGGGGGGATGTAGCGGGCTGGGGTGATGGGCCAGTTGGGCTCGTAGAGGAAGTGGATGGTGAGGAGATCACTGGGCTTTTAGGAGAAGGGGTAGAAGTAGATGGGGTGTTGGTGTGGGCCGCAGAAATATTGGGCCAGTGAAGGGGGTGGCGGTCATCAGATGAAGAAGTGTGAAGGAAGTCGTAAGAAGGAGAGGGGTGGGAGTGTTGAGCATAGGGGAAGATATTTTCATTAAAAACAACGTGACGAGAAATAATAATTTTGTTAGAGGTTAAGTCAAGACACTTGTACCCCCGATGATGAGAAGGATATCCAAGGAAAATACATGGAGTAGACCTCGGTTTTGTTAATGGTGGTGGACGGGAATAGAGGATAGCATAGACATCCAAATACCCGGAGCATGTGGTAAGACGGATGGTTGTGGTAGAGGAGATATGTGGGGGTTTTATGATTTTTAAGTTTGGAAGGAAGAATATTTAGGAGATAGGTGGCCATGGCAAGGGCATGATGCCAAAAAGAGGGAGGGAGAGATGATTGAGTGAGGAGGGTTCTAATGATGTTGTTGATGCTTCGGATTTTCCGTTCGGCTTTTCCGTTTTGAAGAGAAGTGTGAGGACACGAAAATCGAAAGATCATCCCGGTTTGTTTACAAAAGTTGTGAAAATTGTTGTTGTTGTATTCCGTTCCATTGTCACACTGAAAACATTTTATTAATTTGTGAAATTGAGTGTGAATCATGCGGTGGAACGTTTGAAAAATGGAGAATACCGATGACTTGTGGAGAAGAGGATAAGTCCACAAAAAATTGGTGTGGTCATCTAGAAATAGTACATAATATCGGTGACCTTCGGTGCTAGGAACCGGGGAGGTCCATAAGTCACTGTGAATCAAATCAAAGACAGAACTAGTAGTAGATAAAGAGTCCATAAATTTAAGTTTAACATGCTTGCCCAAAACACAAGTGCTACAAAATGAATTAGATGAAAACTGATCAACATGAATGTCATGTTGTTTATTCAAAGTACGTAGAGAAGATAGTCCAGGATGTCCGAGGCGTCTGTGCCAAAGATCCTGAGTGAGGGCAGCAAAAGTGGAGGGAGATGTTGAGGAAGACACGGAAGCCGAAGGAAGCGAGTAGAAGTCCCCTTCACTGTCACATCTGAGGATAGGTTTCTTGGTCCGGTAATCCTTCAAAAGAAAGCCATATGCATCAAATTCAATAGAGATAGCATTATCTTTTGTTAGTTTACGAACTGAGAGGAGATTTTGAATTAAATGAGGGGAAAATAAGACATTTTTTCAAGTGTAATGGTGGATTAGGTGGAGAAAGGAATGCATTACCCAACCCGTGAATGGGAATCTTGGACCCGTTGCCAACAATAATATGGTTCAACCTGTCATTATTGATACGAGAAGAGATAGTACCTGGTATGTGAGTCATATGATGTGATGCGCCGGAGTCTAAGAGCCATGGTTGATCGGGATTAAGAGGGGCGGTTGTGTAGGCTTGCGGTTCACCAGTGGGTATGTAGTAGGATGGTTGGGCTGCCACATAAGCTTGGGGGCCAAACCCAAGTATACCTGGGCCGCTGCTGTTGGGCCTAAAAGAACCACTGTTGGGGTTACGGGAAGGAATTGTTGGGTAGGGACAAGGTGGTGGTAGGGTGTAAGCATGAGGGGGAGTTGGGTAGTAATGGGTAGGGTAGTGAACAGGAGGTGGGTTGGTGGTATGACGCGGCTGTCCCCGGTTGTTGCGATTGTTTGAATTGTTTCGGCGATTGCTCCGATTGCCAACGTGATTACCACCCCGACCACCGCCGCCACTGCGGTTATAATTTTCATTGCTGTTACGAGTCCCGTGGCGCTGTTGCGGCTGATTAACGGAGTCATGCGGAAGCGGAGGGTGAGCGGCAGCGGTGTGAAGAGCGGTTGCGGATGGAGAGGCTGCTTGATTCGCTTTGCGGGTTTCTTCAAGTATCAACTTTGACCGAGCCTCGTAAAAATCGGGAAGGGGATCCGATTGTTGGATTAGCATCGCAACGCCGTCGAACGTCTCGTTAAGACCTGCGATTAATTGTAAAACGAGACGTTGATTAGAGACCGGTGCATCAACATTTGAAAGTTGATCGGAAAGCTCTTTAAGAGCTTGACAGTAGGTAGATATGTTCGGGTAGGATTCCAGTTTCAGATTCGAGAACTGAGTTTGAAGATAGAGAGCCCGAGCATTCTTGTTATCGCCGAAGAGATTCTTGAGAGCAACCCACGTTGAGTGGGCTGTCGCACCTTTTCTGATGAGAGTCCGGACAAGTTCTGGACAAATCGTACCGAACATCCATTGCAAAACAACAGCATCGATCCGGTTCCACATGTCGACGTCGATCGTGGAGGCGGATGCTGTATCTTTGTCTTTGTCCGCCTCAGCCACAACCGCAGGCGTCGGTGGTGTGCTACGTTCAAGATGGTCGGAGCAATCGTATGCTCGACAATGGATACGAAAAAGCTCTACCCAAGAAGTGTAGGAATTCTGATCCGTATCAAGAGGGAGGGGGATACAGTTTTTGATGTTTGTAACGGTTAGGTCTGGATGAATCTTGTCCATCGAGAAGGTGAAGAGAGGAGGAGATGAGCGGAAGATGGTGGTGGAAGGCTGCCGAGAAGGGGAGGGAGGCGGCAGAAGGGTTTAGGGTTGGAGAGGATCAAGTCAATGATACCATGTTAAACTCCTATTATTTTGGTAAATGATTTTGATTGCCTCTCCTCATTCATCACATACGTATAAATACAAATACAGTGAATGAACAATTACATAATAGACCCTGAGCTATATACTAAATACATCATGGGCTAATACTCTTTCTTTCCTTTCTGTTCTCTTCTTTTCCCTCTTTAAATAAACTCGGGAGCAGAGCGTCTCTAATCGGCTGGGAAGAATCCTTCGAATTGTCTCTTCTCGTAGGGTTCTGTCTTTTCCGTCCATAAAGGTTAAATATTATGGGGTTCTCCTGCCTTTTTTTTCCCTTCCTTTCTTGCATATGAATCTTCTCCCCCTTTTCTTTTTTCTTTTTAATTCTTCGCTGACTCAATTATTATCCTTAGGCTCCTTTTTCCATTTTGTCATGACCTCCATAAAATTTCTAATCCTTCCCTTTGTTTTCATTTGTTTTTTTTTTCACGTGAGATCATGACATCTACATTATAATTCGCATGAAGTTGTATATATTTTCAATCCAGCACCTGAACTCTTATTAATGCAATGCCAGTCTTCCGTCTTTTATAGTTTATTTTCTTGCAACCCTCGACTTAGATGAATTGTCATACCACCCCCTCGGCATTTAGACCAACCTACAACCAAACATAAATGAAGCATTTTGAGCACATTTGATCTAATAAACATAATTATAACTAAAATACTCAAACTCACACCAAATTATATAAAAATGACTCAAATAATACTTTAAGACTCAAATACTGAAAATTAACTAAAAACCAAATGAAATCTACTTAAAACTGACTCAAATGTTATACATTTTACACGTGAAACTGGATATGTTTAGCACACATCATGTACTTATTATAGTGTTTTATATAATGCTCATAATTTTTTTTATAAATGATATATCTCGCAAGAAATATCAATACAACAAATGCATATAATTGTTGTACTTTCAGACTAAGATTATCTATAATTTGAAAATTCTCATTTTCTTTATCAAGTAATTTCACAATCTTTAACGTATCTAAATGATGAGCCTTTTTTTTCCATATTTTACTCTTCAACATCTTCTAGATGTAATTTGGTTGATGGAAGAAATTATCGTGATGCACTTGTTTGATCTCATCATAACATATATGTTCCAATGGTATGGGCATGAAGGTTAGAGCTTAGGGATCTTGAGGTCTCAAGTTCAAATCTGACTCAAGGGGTTTTTTCTCAAGTGGTGAGTTTCCTCCTTGATGGTGTTCCTGGGTGAGCCAAGCCTGGAGTGTCAAAATCAGTATGGACGGTTGCAATCCCGTCTCAGGAAGGCTCACTCGGGTATTGGAGATTTGGGGAGTAGTTCCAAACGCCGTTAAAAAAAATAACATATCAACAACATATACTATAGGAGCCGTAAAATCAGGGAATGATCTTCTAATAAAACATATGGACCGTGTATACCGAGAAAATCATGAGTCGATTATACCAAGCTCAATAAAACTATATTGGTCCACATATACAACTTTCTAATTTATTTAATTCTCAAGGTTTTATATAAATGCTTCAAACATTTACAATTTATTATGAGCTTCTTTCCATCTTAACCAATTATGCATGTGCATTTACTCTTGAGGAGTTTTGGTACATAAACTTCATCATTTAGCAAATCATTGCAACAACCGAGTCTATTTTCAATCTATATTGTGCCATTATTATTTACATATCATAATGACCATGTGATGTTTATTGGTGCACAATGATTCTACCTTTAAGGTATTCAATGTATAACTCAAGACAAGACTTAATATTACAAAAGTCCTACACTTGAAACAACCCTCTAATCATTTCTCTCTTTTAGGCAACTCATGAGGAGTTCAAGTAATATACAAGTCAACAATGTACACAATAATAATAGCTGATTCGAATTGGAATTTGTATACAACAATCATAGTGTTCTTAAATTACAGGGTTATGGCAATTTAAATCCTTGATGGACTTCATTTCACTATCAAGTGATCCATTTACTATAGATATCCATTAGACGCATATCAATTCTTGTTATATTACCAGACTAATAACATACTAAAAAATCACTACATCCACCACTAGAGTAATATGAAACCCTCATAATCAACTGTAGGTCTTTGCAAAAATCCTTGTGCCATAAATAATATTTCACATCATAGTTTCGCATAAGAAGACCCAACTAACATATTTTACAACTTTAATTGTATGGACTACTAGTCACATAACTATTCATATTATTAAAGATTTCACACTGCCTTGTTTGCATCATTCCATTCTAGCCAATCATTTCCTATTTTCATTCATATGCAGTTATTTCTTCTTGATCCTCACCATTTCATCTTTTCAAGCGATATATTATCGACGTCAATTTTAATTCCCGAATCCACATATTTATGGACATGATATAACTTTATGAGATCTCTTATTTTCAGGTACCTGAGGTTCATGTAGAACCATCATGTCTAATGTCTCTTCAAGACCATTAATTATTACCTCAACTTGACCATCTTTTATTACTTGCTCCATTTTCTGAGGAAAATTTTCTTTGGAATCGGTTGGTTTATCAAGCTTTCAACTTGCCATAAACTTATTAGCAATATGTCCATTTCATTTCTAGACATTAATCTTAATATGAACAATGACAGCTGGTATTTGTGACTTAGTCACTCTTTTAGGTCAGTGAATATGTCTGGTAATTGATTCACAATCTTTATGAAGGAATTGTCTTTTATATCTATGTATTATTCATTTTTATTCGAGGATCAAGATAAGACAATGATTAATTATCCAATTTTTTTTTACTTCCAGTTGTTTCCCATCTCCCCCTCATGTTGGGAATTATAATCAACAAACCGAGCCATAATAAATCTCTCATTTATGGCTATAATTTATTCATTCCCAACATGTATTTTAACCCTTCTTTGAGGTCTCATATTTATGTAGTGTGGTGGATCAATTGCAATACACACCACATAATCTAAACTGTAGTTGGGGAATATTTGGTTCCTGACCAAAATCAATTATAATGGAGAGCTATAACTTGTTGGCTTGATGTGAATTACCATTAATACATGGAAATTCACATGCACTTAATTACAAATATGAACATTTGCCCTTATGATTATTGGTATTGCAATCAATCTTAGACGTTTGGTGAACGTCTTCAACAAAAGCAGTATTTGTGCGAACTTAAAATATAAGAAATCCAACACTTATTCCAACAATCATTAGTATCTTGTCACAATTAAATCGCCAATATTACCAATATGAATATAATATTCTAGAATAATGTGCTTGCTACCTCATTAGCTAAGCCTCTAATCATGCAACTTTCAAGTTGCGAATTTGATAACCATTTAGACGATGCATTGATTTATAACCAATAAATGGTTATATGTTAGGATATGTGTATCCTTTGTCACTTTCAGAATTTCCGGGGATTCACACCCTACTTAAATTTGTAAATTATTTAATTCACTTAGAGCGAACATTGCATGTTTAATTGCTAGGAAGAATCACCAAGTTCTTCAATACATTTCAATCACCATTAACTCGGTGTGGTCTTACCGGTAATGCCAACTATTTAAATAATCATGATCCATAACTCGGTGTGGTCTTACCGGTATGCCACTTTTATCATTTGCACACTTTGTACTCATATAATCACTCTCTTGATTTTCCACTGCGGTGGCCTATCTTTTACCACTGTGGTAGTCTATCTCATTATTGTCACAAATATCATTGTGATTTTGTAACACCCGTATACATTTTTATGCCAAAACATAACAATTTTCTTCGTAAAATTCGGTCCCAGGAAATTTTTGTACAAAACGTGTTGTTGGATAATCACATAATACCATCATCGTGGTAAACGTTTCCAAAATACACCATTATCAAGTTTGGCATCCATAAGTTGTTTATCAACATTTACTTTGATCATTCAAAACAAAGTTATGCAACGGGATCTTGGGTCTTCATGTAATCGGTCCTCCAAAAGCTTGACGAGCATCCTATTGAGCTTTCCCCATACCTGCAACATACTCACTTTCAATAGTGAGTTTTGTAGTTGCATATTAAGCACAAATAACAGTTATAAGGAAGAAAACCAACAAAACTTTAATATTATGACCCAAGCGTATCGCTTACGGAAAACCTTCCACCAAGCAACACGCTTGGTAGACCATGCGTATCGCGTCCAACTTTCTCTGCTCCAAGCGATACGCTTGGACCAGAATTCCAGGGATTTGGCCAATTCCGGCCAATTTCGTACTTAGCCAATATTTTGGCTTTTTACCCTGTTTTCTCCCAGATTTGTACCAGCTCCAATGGGGCTGGTTTTCTACCTTTTGTGACATCCAAAACACTTTTTAAACATGTAAGCATGCACATTAACATACCTTAGCCCACCCGGTTTAGCATCAAGCATTAACGGGTTCAAACCAACCCGTTTGACCCATTAAGACACCCATTTCAATGTAGCTAATGACCTGCTCATACGGAAGGCTATTCTCACCATAATAATCGGGGAACATTTATCATTAGTCAATAACATTGCCATACTATTAGGACTTGAACTTACATTCATCCTATGCAACTTTTGTGTTTATTCCTTTTAGGAATGTCACCAACTTTAGTGGATCAAGATCCTGATTTAAGTGTCTACATCATTATGCATTAATTAACCTATGTGAGTTACCAACTTACCCATGTTATCCCTTTTGGGGTTATTGAACCCCTTTGACCCGTTAAGATGTGTCCATGCCTTTGGTGCCACCCAATTTATCAATTAACCATAAACTTAACCGTTGAGGATCTATGGTTCTATAAACCATTTATGATCATCAACAACCTATTACATGGTGATGGTTCCATTGCACCATTCTCACCTATTGTAGCTTGTTCACTTAACTTGTGACTCTTTGGAATCATGTTTATGGTCAACTTCTTAATTGGTGGACCTTATGGCACTATGGCTTCATGGTTCTATAAACCATTCATCACCTATTCATCCTAGCCCCAGACTTGTTCCATTAGTTGCATATTTACACAACTTTTGCATATTACACAATTTTTTGCAAATTCATGATTAGATGTTTGTAACATAAACAATGTTATCCTACAATAAAACAATTTCACAATTTTGGCTACTTAGATCCATTTGACCTATTTGACCCATTAGCATGGGTCTCAGCTAGTCATATAAATCATTAAGCAAGACTTTTGCATTCTAATATGGTACCTATGGACTATTTATCTATTTCAACCCGTTTGACCTATTAACATGGGCTTTATAATTCGGGCATCATTTACAATCAACATCTACTAACCATTTATGACCAATTAACCCATGGCACATGGTAATGGCTTTCTTGAACCATTTTTTTTCCATTGTGCCATACTTTGACTATTTTATGGTTCCTATGAACCATTTATAGTCAACCATAGTCAACCTTCATTATTTAATTTAACATAGTTCCTTCCGAACCATTAGACTCATTTATATCACAAATTGACTATGTTATGGTTTCTATGAACCATTAAGCTAACATCTAATAATTGTTCATTTTTCACGTTGCCATGGTTCCTAATAATCATTTAGCATCCGTGTAAGGTTTTCTCATAAGGTTCAACATTACACATCTATGATGTCATAATGTAACCGTATTTCAATGCATCAACAATTACTTAGAGCTTAACTCTAATGTTAGATTCCATAGTTTTATTCATCATTTCAACTTGTCACAACGGGCAGTTTATTGCTTTTCTAGCTTGTTTGCATTTTATAACACTATAGCAACTATGAGTCATAACTAAAGTATGTAACATAGCATAGATGTTACCTCGTGCTACCAGTTCTGTTTACATCTTCCACTTGGTTACCTACTAAGGTTATCACCCATATTAGGTTTATATCACAAATTTTTAATATACAAGCAATTCAACTTGCTTACTTTTGCTAGCTTTTAGAAAAATGAATTCTTGTGCACCATTTTTCAACAATGTTGCTGTAACGGTCCATTTTGACCACTATATGAATTTTTACAGCGTTTCATGTTCAAATATGGAATGTAGTAGACTGAAAGACCTTTCCAGGCATATATGGTACACCTTCTAACAATTTTTCTATGATGTTATACAATTTTTCTAAAAACATGACAACAACTATAATTTTTTCCAAACAGCATGCTGAAAATCCAAATGGCTATATTAACGTGTCATTTTGACCCCTTATAAATCAGATTCAGTTTCAAGTGTTCAAACATGAAACATAGTATTCACAACAAGCTTTTCGATCGTCTATCATACATCCTAAACGGACATACGAGTGATCTTATACAACCTTTTCAAAACAGCCCTACAACTAGATTTTCATCATTTTTCATGGTTTTTACACTATTCCATTTAACACACTTAATAAGAATGGATTTCACAATTCATGCACATTCTTGATTCATGATCCTTATTAGAGCATCATTCCTACATTTAGTCATGAATTCAAGCATTCCATCTAAGTTAGGCATTTCATCAAACACTTGGTGTGCATTAACATTCATATGTCTAATTTAACACCCATTTCATATGAGCAATTAGCCAATTTATGCAACTCACTAGGATTTGCCAATCACTTCTGTTTACACACATCATATAACATACATTCATCACATAATTTCAGCAAATTTAATATTAGAAATCTGATGGAACAAAAAGTCTCGCTCGAGTGATAGTAAAGTGATTATGAACGAAGCTTAGAATGAATTGGGGATTTATATGAGAGATACGTGAAAGAGAGAGATTTTATTAGAGAATATCACATGCGATTACACATAGTTAAAGTGTAAAAATGACAACATCCCTAACTCAGCTAATTAATCGCCTATTTATAGAAATTAAGCGTCCTTAAATCCACTCGCGCCCATCCAGCCCTTGCTCCGCAAGTGTCATTCGCATGCCCGTATAACGCCCTTTGCTACTTGTATCATTGCACCTGCAATATTTGACTAGGGCATGACTTAATTACGGTGGTGTCGGATGGGAAACACATCCGACACCTATATAGTATCATCAAGTCCCCCTAGTCTATTAACTGCCATTTTGTCAAATCAAGTTAATAGACTATGGAGCCTTTTCGATTATCAACCGTCGCTATGCTTTATACCTTGTACAGTAAAACTTACTTACATCATTACCTGTCAATCATGTCAGTTTTCACCGGAATTTTCATTTTTACTTTTTATAAAAACCGTTTTACTCTTCGTATATATAAAACTGCTTTACTTTTACATTTCATAACCATACCTTCTCCCCCAAAAATTTCTGCAAAACTCAGTTTGCCATTACTTCGATCTTAAAGTTCATCCTACAATTTTAAACAGGTCAGTTCTTTTCATTCTCCCCCTTTTGTTCTTATGGCATCATCCTCCTCTAAATCATCAAAGCATAACATGCATTTATGCTTTTCCACTGCCAGTTCAGAAACCCTAACTGAGTTTCTTGAGGAATTTCATATTCCTTTGTCACTCCACCCTGTTATCCCCGAGAAAAAGAAGGCCAGTCACCCTCTTCCCAAAGGCAAAATTGGTCTATACTTAGACACCATAAGATCAGCGAATTACCGAATCCCCTTTTCACCTTTCCTGATCCAAACCCTAAAATCTTCGAAGTTCATATTTCCTAGTGCAACCCCCTTGGCCTTGCTACTTTAAACCATTTTGAAATTTCCTATCGCACTCTGAATTTAACCCCAAATCTGCTGTTATTTCGCGCTTTTTATCGAATAACCATGTCTGGAGATTGGTACACGTTTGAAAAGAGGCGATCTCTAAACCCCTTGCATGATAAAAAAAACTGCCCAAGAATTGATATTAGAAACAAAAATTTATTTTTTTAGACCACACTTGCTTTCCCCAAGAAATCAAATGGAGGAAGAAAGAAGATACTGTTCGTGATGAACCCTCGAAAAAAGAAGAGATTAATTCGGATTATTTCACCCTCCTTAGCAATTTTATTCATCCAAATAGGAAGTATCCAGAAGAAATCTTAATTGTTGCCCAAATTAGCCAACATATTCATCATCCACACTTGCGTCCCATCCTCCTTGTGGACGGAGTGGGTAAGTCTTATAAGTCATGCATTAGTTTTTTATTATTTGAAAAATGATATGAGAACTAACTTGTTATTCGCTTCATTTTCAGAGATGAATTTGGCTAACGTGCTTAAGCTAAAGAGCTTTTCTTCTGTTCAACTCGGAAGCACCAAGTCTACCAGCAATGTTCATGTTCCCATCACAAGTTCCCCTATTACTGAAGTTGCTCCATCCTCTACTCCACCGTTAACACCTCATACTTACGTTAACTTAACCTCTTCTTCAATGATTACACCTGAAGTTCTTCCCGTTCAGCCCTTGCATACCAAGCAAAAAAAGTGTGCAGCCAAACCTACTCAAAACCCTGCCCCGGAAGCTGAAGGCCACAAAAGAACAAGAAAATCCCCCAGAACTCAAAAGACATCCACCACTTCCTCCACCATAGATGTGCTATCTGACCATTTGGAAGGGGAATTATCGGAAAACCCAGACCTTTCCGAACATGAATCTCCCATTACTCATACTCTCAGTCAGCTTCAATGTAAATGACTATTTTACCAACTCTCCTTTTGAAGCTTCCGAATCCCTCTCCTTTCCAACTGTAAGTGATAAAGGAAAACAAGTTTCCTATTTGAGTGAAACACCCCTTGTAAACCAATCTTCTACCCAGGTACACATCCCCATCTCTACTTTACCCTAGTCGGTATCTTCCTTTCGCCCATTTACCAACCCCCTTGCCGAATGGTTGAAAAAAAGAGATGAAGGAAGTAGCCTTCAGAACCACCTCATAGGAGCACCTGGATGAACTATTTATCCCCTCCTGGATCTTGACTAATCGAGACAGTTTTTCTGACCCCATGATTGCAAGGAGCCTATTATTTCATCAAAGCACCCCCATGATACCAAGGCTCTCCAAAATACACCCACCATTGACTTTGCGAATAGAGTTATCACGAGCTATGCTGAGAACTAAAATGTGATACCTGAGCTCTACTGCCGTTGGATTACTGCTGAAGTAAGAGCTGAGAAAATCCTTCCTCCTGTTGTCCCATCCGCTAGAACCTTATCCCTTCCAGGTCCACTAGTCAATGTTGCATCCCTTAAGATGGAGATTTCAAAACTCTCCCAAGAGAAAATTGCTATCGAGCATTCCATGAAAGCTATTCAGGAAGAAAACCAGACTTTGCAAAGGTCCCTGACCGATTTGAAAGCCACCACTGGTGCTACCATTGATCAACTGAAAGCTGAGAACACTTCTAAAACTCAAATGATTCACAACTCTTTGGATGGTAATTGTACTTTATTACATATCTATTCTATTAATGTATATTATTAACTATTTTACCTTCTTGTCATTTATAGAACCGAAACAACTTAAAGCAAAGGAATTGCATTACCAGGATCAGTTAAAAGCTATGCAAGAAAAGCTTAATACGACCTGTGAAGAATTTTCCCAAAAGGAAAGAAGCATCTCCGATGAGAAGATAGTGATCCAGCACACATGTGAAGCTTTGAAACAAGAAAAAGTGTGGCTACTTACCTTTGGCATCAGGAGTTTAACGTGGAACATCCTTTCCAACTCATCCCTTCATAATGCTATTGGAAATATGATCAATGCTACCAATTCATGCGGCTTTAATGAGGGTATAAGGGCTGGCTTGCACTTTTTATCAGGAAATGCGGATGATGCAGAGAAGGTTTCAGGCTTTAACTCTACTGTTGAAAACTCTTTCACCTCGGCTAATCGAGCTTTTAATGACCTATCCTTTCCTATCATTGAATCACTTGCTGAGTTAACTAAAGCTCCCTTAGGTACCATCCAAATGACTCTGGCGATGCCCCGTACCCTTCCGCGGGTAAGTAATCATCTATTTCTTTTATGCTTTTCCCAAAAAACAATAACTTTCTTTTTGGTGATGTAACCAGGGCATGTACCCTTAACAATTTAACTATTTTTTTTTATTTGGAAGGGTTCATGTTGGCCCTTCCACTATTGGTATGGTTGTTATTTGCATTTTCTCTCTTGGTGTTATTTCAATATTTCCTTGTTTTCAGCTTGACCTTTCCTAACAGACTTGCAAGTAAGGTTTATAGCTTTAAATTACTTTTAGAACTTGGTTTAATTTTTCCTTTTCTTTCTTTTATAGAAAAGGATATTTATAACCTGAGTTCTCCTATGGTTAGATGTATTTCACAACTTCACCACATAAGCTCAACAGCGTCTTAGGAAAAGTATTTTTCCAGTATTTTACTCAATTGAGCACCAACATGGATGTATATTACAACTTAGCTACTTTTTAAACTTAAACATTTTAGTTCAGGTTTAGTTTGTTTAAAACTTTAACCTTTGCGATTGTAGACCATCATTCTTTCATCACTTGCACTTGCTTTGCCTACAATTTTCATATCACAATTGCATTTATACACTTCATACTATGATATACTTTTTTTATTTAAAACAAAACAACCAAATCAAAGTACATTTATGATTTATAGAGAAAAAAAGATCAAAATATTTGAGCTTCCACCATCTTTACATATAGTATTTCCGAAGATGAACTCCATTCCAAGTCCTTGGCACTTTACTTCCATCACTGTTTCCTAATACGTACGACCCTTTATCCAACACTTCCAAAATTTGGTAAGGACCCTCCCAATGTGGAGACAACTTTCCACCTGGTAACTTTCTACTTGCCTCATTGCTTCTTGTTGGAACCCCTACCTCTACTAGAATAACTGCCTCTGTATCGTAAGCTAGACTAAAAGGAGTCTCCCCATTACTTGTTTTTGGCATTGTTCGCAATGACTAGAGATTGACGCCAATGGTTTGGCTTCTACCCATTTTGTAAAGTAATCTACTGCCACAACCAAAAACTTTACTCTTCCAGCTACTTCGAGAAAGGGACCAACAATATTGATGCCCCATTTTTGAAAAGGCCACGCCGATACTATTGAATGTCACACCCCGACCGACGACGGAATATGTCGGGGCACGAAGATTGTCCAGATGCACACAACACTAATTCGAGTTGCGATATTCTTAATTAAACCCATTTCCATAAATATAGAATAAAGCATAAGCAAGTCATGATTCAAGGTTACAATTCAAAACATAACATCCAAAAAATAAGGTCGTCTAAGTCCCATTGATGTGCTCGGAACGTACCAAAAAATAACTATTAGAACCTAGACCTAGACACACCTAAATTTTACCGAAACTACCTAAAACCGAACCAAACCCTAAGGCAGTGAACCTGTCGGATTATAGTAAAGCTAAGGTAAGACCGGAATATCGAACCCTAGAGACACTCTATAGACAAGAATTAACCTAGACCTAAGAAATGGAAATACAGAGAACTTAATTTGGGGTTTTTGGAATTTAGTAATTAACTAATCTAACTAACAACTACCAACCGAAGACAAGAAAACTTGGGAAAATCAGAGTAGAGAAGAGTATCACCTAGACCTGGAATCCTAATTAATACCTACCACTTCACTCAGTTTTGACCGATCTGATGGTGGCTAGTTCACCTTTTAAGTCCTTCCAAACTGACACTCCTAACGCCCGAACAGGAGTTCACCTTTTAGGTACGTCCTACCTCAACTAAACCTAACCACCCACGAACCTAATCTAAAGCACCCTAGGATAACAGGAGCTACCAATAACTACCATGACTGACATGGAATAACAAGCTAATCAAACCCCTAGGACACTTCCTTTTGAGACAATGTAACCCTAGTTCTTTAACCAACCCAACTACCCGACAATTCTTTACCTTTTAAGTCTCAGAAGAGACAACACATTGCAAACAAATCATCAACCAACTATCAAGGCAATAGTTCAAGAAAACCCTAAACTACTCTTTAGCAATCAACCCTAAAGTTAACTACTTTAGATAATCTACCTAAACCGAAAGACATTCGCGGGTAAATCATGTATCAATAATCAATTAAAAATATGTTTTCAACACACACAAGCATCAACCATGGCAATTACTGGAATTTAATAGAAGTGTAACATCAATCAATCAATCAAAACCGAATAAAAGTGCAAATACTAAATAGTCATCCAATTTGGTCTAGGAAATACAAATTACTTAGCCTACAATCATGTCAATGTCTGTAATAATAGTAAAAATCTGATCTTTGACAGAAAACATGGTCAAGTCTAAGAAACGACAAGAATCGAGAAGAAAACCCGGTGAACCGATAATGATTCGTGTTGAAGAATTTATCCACCAATGCTTCCTCCCTTGTCCCTGGCCTTCTCTGCTCTCAACTTCGCCCGAAAATCGCCTCTGAGATCGTCTGGAAGTCGTCATCTTGAAAATAGAACCCTAGAATCGATTTTATATCGCGAAACCTCTTTTTGCGGGTTTTATACCCCCAAGCGTATCGCTTGGAGGTGCTTTGTTACTAGGCGATACGCCTGATGTCCAAATGACGACAAAACAGTCGGGTCAAACCTACTTAAGCTTCCGATGACTTCCTTGGCTCCACGTGTATCGCGCGGCATTCTCACAGGTCTAGGCGATACGCCTAGACCTTCTCTTCAGCAACACTTTATATTTTTCTCTTCAAATCTTGTCCTCTCATATCCAACCTTCTCGTGTCACTCCGGGAATTTACTAAACACCTACAAACACATATAAAAACATAAATAAAAGACTCAAGGACCAAATTTAACTAAAAACAACTAAAACAAATGCAAACCGACTCAAATTAACTCAAATACATAAATAAAAGACCTCGTAAATGATATGTGTTTGCAACACATCAAACATCCCCACACTGACTCTTTTTTCGTCGTCGAAAAATACTGCAATGGAATCATAACCAGGAATTTGACTTCTAACAACTCACAATTTTCCAATTTTTATATTTTACATAGTCAATCACACCCCGGTAGCAATTATCGATATTTCGATCCGACTAAACCCAACCACCGACCTTTGAGCCCCCAAGGTGTTTATGATTTACCGGATATAGTCCAGTCTGCCTATGTGTCCCACTCTAGAAAGATCAAGTTCAACCTAATCCCGAATCATATTCAGCCCAAGTAAAGGTTAATAATAATTTAAGTTTTAGATTTTTCACCACCCTCTTTAAATCAGATACAAAGATGTCCAAAGTATGATGGAATTGAACGAAATGCGAACTTTTGAGCATTTATTCTCTACTCTACCATATTTTTTTCTTTTTCTTTCTTTTTTTCTATTTTTTCTATTTTTTTATAATTTCTTTTTCATTCATAATTGGTCAATTTTAACTAAGTTTACCAACGGACATCATCAGAGGCATTCTTTTCGAGATGTTATCCCCAAAATCATACGTGAGTATTTTGCCCGCGAGATCCAGAACATCATTAGAGGCACTCATCACGGGATACTATCCTTAGTTTGTACATGAGTATTTTGCCCTTTCACTCTAAAAGTATTAACCAATTTTATTACCTAATATGCTCATGATGGAAAAATGGGGCGCCACCGCTTTGGTGTGCCAGGTTATTCTAAGGATATAGAAGTATCTAGCTTAAAGTGGTCTCTTTCCTCCTAATCATCAGTTTCAGTATTCCTATCACTCCTAAAATGAGAACCCACTAACAGACTGATTAATTACATATTTATACAACACTAAACACAATGGGATAATTAAGCTTTACTAAGTTAGTTGGGCCTACCAATACATCACTAACCGGCAATGCTTTCAACTTTTATTATATATTTAACATTTAAGCACATAATTAGAAAACCAAATCCTGATTGTACTATCATCTTTCATTTAATTGCAGCCAGAATTTCAGACATTTTTAAACAATTTTTCAAATTTTTTTTCTTTTCAAAACAAACAAACAAACTAAAACACACTAAAATAAAAATAAGACGCAAGGCTTCCCATCCCCACACTTGAAACACACATTGTCCCCAATGTGGAATGGAAATAAAACAAAGCAGAAAATAAAAATAAACACACTAACGATAAAAATAAAACTGCAACGAAAAATAAAAACAAGAAAATAAAGCGGAATGGACTCCCCTGATCAATTATTAAGATGAATTGCAAGCTAGCTCGTAACTGCAGGTCCTCCACTGATTCCGTGATCATCCTAAAGTGCGAATATCCTCGGACTTGTAACCGACAAAACAAAAACACAAACGACTCGACTCAACTAAAACATTAGTAACGAATTAATATAAAAAATCATAAAAGATATAAACTAAGGACGAAAGAAAATAAACGAAAAACTAAGTTGAAATGGTGTTTACTTGGAAAAACGAGAACTCACAAACCCAAAAAACAGAAATTAAAAATTAGAAAACTTCCTGGCCACCGACCCCCTTGCGTATCGCGAAGGATCCCTGCTCAGCTCTCGCGTACCGCGAGGACATAAAAAGAACGGCGGTTCTCCACTTCTCCAGGCGTATCGCCTACTCCTACCTCCCTTCCACGCGAGACGCCTGGAACCATATTTCTTGAGAATTTTTGAACCTTTTGCATCTCCAAAATTTTTCTCTCTCTTTTGTCCATGTCTCTCTATGGTCGAACTTTTCCAGCAATCCTGCACTTTTGCACCTACAAAACTCACCTGGAATCCCCCATCTCACTTTTCCACATCATGAGTCTCCCGAATCACCTGCAAACACCGAAAAACACAAAAAACGAAAAGATGCAAAATGCACGAAAACTAAATATTGCAGAAAATTAAAGCACATAATTACAAAATATACAACCCGGGAACTTAATCAATTAGCACAAAACATCAAAACAAACTCCCTAACCATCCTGAGGCTTTGATTTCACATCCTTAACCCTAAAATTACCGGTTTGCACCCGGTTTCTATCTAACCAACCACCAACTAACATCCTAATCCATAAAGCAACCAACTTTAGTAACTCCAACGAGTTTTTAACCTTCCAATGCTTATAACGACCCTGTAGAAACTTAACTTTTTCTAGAAAACTCAAAGCCGGGTCGTTCTCACTCATAACCATCACCAACTTCCCTATACTTGGCCTAAACACTATCCTTTCCTCAAATTCACCTATATCGCCAAGTGTGGCTCTCCTACAACTACTCTCAACCACCAATTTACCTCCGGGTTCTACTAACGGGTCAAAAATCTCATTTTTAACAACTACTTCCTCTAACCCCCCCCCCCCTCCGGGATCTTCCCCACACTTATCCTCATCTCTCGGTTCACCTTCCAACCGATTTCCAACTACCAAATCTTCACCTGTGACATAACTATCACAACTATCCACCATAGACATGAAAGATCCTAGAAAGTATATGGATTCGTTGCTCTTGTCACTCGACCCACCAACTCTAAACTCAACCGACTCATGTGCAACCCTCAAGGTGATGGTCCCCGCAAACACATCAACTAACACTCGGGCAGTCCTAAGGAAAGGCCTACCTAGAATCAATGGGCACCTCACATCATAATCACTATCCATAACCACAAAGTCTATAGGGAATAAAAACTTGTCAATCTTAACTAACACATTCTCCACTATTCCTTTGGGCTTAACTACCGACCTATCAGCTAAGGAAATTGTCATTCTAATCGGCGCTAATTCTCCTAACCCTAGGTGCATAAAAAACAGAATATGGCATGACATTAATACTAGCACCTAAATCAGCTACAGCATGATTAACAGATGAACTACCGAACACACAAGGAATTGTAAAAGTTCCAGGATCATTTAATTTTCCAGGCAATCTATTATGTACTACAGCTGAACAATTAGCATTAAGGGTTATATCAGACAAAGCTTCCAGTTTCTTTTTATTGCTTAACATATCTTTCAAAAATTTTGCATACTTAGGCATTTTATTTATAACTTCAGTAAAAGGTAATGTAATCCTAAGCTGCCTAAGAATATCAAGAAACTGACCGTACTCGTGCGCATTTTTTGTTGAATTAATCTCTCAGGATAGGGCACATGCTTCAGGTCATCCGCAATGATCGGTTTAGGCGTGAATCTCACTTTCTTCTTCTCATTCGCCGCCTCCCACTTCATCGGCTTCTCTCCAGCTGGTGGCTTTTCTCTCACCCCTCCACCCTCAACCTTTGGTGCGGTACTTGCTGGCTTCACGCTCGGATGCACCCTCCCGTCGGGCGTCTCTAGCTCGATCTCCTCATCAACCGGCTCCTCCTCAACGACCGACGGTGATGGACTCTCCAAAACTCTCCCGTTCCTCGTAGTGATGGCATTAACATTTGCGTTGGGGTTCTTGTAAGTACTACCGGAAAACTGACCCCCACGGGGATTTAGCTCTTTTATATGCTTTGCTATGTCACCAACCGAACAATGTAGATCCAAGAAAGAAGCTTGTTGATTTCTCAGTAACGTGTCATGCTCCATCAGCTTCTTCTGTGTAGCCTCATCTCGCGTCACAATCTGCTGCAGGATCTGGGTCTGGTTAGCTATAAGCTCCATCATCTCCTTAAAACTAGACCCGTCATCTCCTCCACCATAGTTATTCCTCGGTGGAAAACCAGGTGGGTTTCCTCCCTCTCGCCATCCTGAATTTTGGCCACTCCTCCACCCGGACTAGAAAGAATTACCGAACTGGTTTCGGTTTCCAATATAGTCTACCTACTCAGCGGGAGAAAGCGGGCAGTCCTCGGGTGTCGTGAGTGCCTCTACACATCTCACATTTGGTTTTGATATGGAGTTTGATTTCTTCTAAAGCCCTACAAATGTTCTCTAACTCCTTAGGGGTCATGGTCTCTGAGCCAATGTGACTGACACTCCGGGTAGATGTAGAAGGTGCAAGTGTTCTAGTCGGGGCCAAGGTGGCTCTCCGATCTCCGGGTGTCTGCTGTTCAGCAAGTGCAAAGCTCTCAAAAAGTGATTTGCATTCATCCACAGTGAGCTTTTCCATCATGTGACCTCCAGGCCGAAATGTTAAACTCCTTCTGAACAAAATAAGGAAGTCCATTGTAGAACTTTTCGATAATAGCCCATTCCGTCAACCCGTGTTGCGGACATTTTCTCAGAAGGGTGTTGAATCTCTCGTATGCGACCGAATAAGGCTCATCGGGATCCATACTGAAGGAGTGGATTTCCTCCCGAGTACGTGCAGCCTTGGCCTGGAGGATGATATTTTTTCAAGAATTTAAATTTCAGATCGTCCCAGGTGGCGATCGAATTAGGCGGAAGCGTCTCGAGCCACTCAGCGGCTCGAGAGGTAAGGGAGAATGGAAACAACCGCATATAGATGGTATCGTTCGTGACTCTCGTGAGTCCGAACGTGTTGCAGATCCGAATAAAGCGAGATATATGCATCGGTGCATCTTCGTACTCACGTCCATGGAACTGGATGGAATTTGTGAGCGCATTTATGACGTGAGATAGAACTTGCCAATTAGTGGTATTGGCAATGTTGGGTTGCCCGATAGTAAACTAAGCGTCGTTGACTTCGGCGTTGGCCTGCTCGTGGACGGTGCGATGTGCCGCATGGGTGTGAGATTAGGAAATGGGATGGGTTTGGTGTCGCGTGGGATTTGTGTGGAAGTGGATGTGGACGGTTTGGAATGAGTGATGGAAACAATGAACGCCTCGAGTTCCGCGCGAAGTACGCGGAACCGTTCACGAACGTCCTTGTCGGGATCAGAAAATTGTGTAAGCTCAGATGGACCTCGCGAATGGGTGTGTGGCATAAAACGGAAGAAAAAAATAAAAATAAAAATTAGAAAAATTAAAATCCTAAATATCTAGACTAGAAATCAGAAAATCCTAAGACTCTAGACACGGAAAAACCTAAAAGACTCAAAATTTCCTAACAACGACCTAAGTTAATCTTGCTATTGCCAAGTGTCCCCGGCAACGGCGCCAAAAACTTGATGTGCTCGGAACGTACCTAAAAATAACTATTAAAACCTAGACCTAACCTAGACCTAGACACATCTAAATTTTACCGAAACTACCTAAAACCGAACCGAACCCTAAGGCAGTGAACCTGTCGGATTATAGTAAAGCTAAGGTAAGACCGGAATATCGAACCCTAGAGACACTCTATAGACAAGAATTAACCTAGACCCAAGAAATGGAATACTGAGAATTTAATTTGGGGTTTTTTGGAATTTAGTAATTAATTAACTAATTTAACTAACAACTACCAACCGAAGACAGGAAAACTTGGGAAAATCAGAGTAGAGAAGAGTATCACCTAGACCTGGAATCCTACTTAATACCTACAACTTCACTCAGTTTTGACCGATCTGATGGTGGCTAGTTTACCTTTTAAGTCCTTCCTAACTAACACTTCTAACGCCCGAACAGGAGTTCACCTTTTGGGTACGTCCTACCTCAACTAAACCTAACCACCCTCGAACCTAATCTAAGGCACCCTAGGCTAGCAGGAGCTACCAATAACTACCATGACTGACACGGAATAACTAGCTAATCAAACCCCTAGGACACTTCATTTTGAGACAATGTAACCCTAGTTCTTTAACCAACCCAACTACCC
Source organism: Deinandra increscens subsp. villosa (assembly GCA_039602395.1). Lineage (NCBI taxonomy): Eukaryota > Viridiplantae > Streptophyta > Magnoliopsida > Asterales > Asteraceae > Deinandra > Deinandra increscens. The sequence continues at coordinate 80,918,744 of JBCNJP010000023.1, read as the reverse complement.
GACAATTCTTTACCTTTTAAGTCTCAGAAGAGGCAACACATTGCAAACAAATCATCAACCAGCTATCAAGGCAATAGTTCAAGAAAACCCTAAACTACTCTTTAGCAATCAACCCTAAAGTTAACTACTTAAGATAATCTACCTAAACCGAAAGACATTCGCGTGTAAATCATGCATCAATAATCAATTAACAATTTGTTTTCAACACACACAAGCATCAACCATGGCAATTACTGGAACTTAATAGAAGTGTAACATCAATTAATCAATCAAAACCGAATAAAAGTGCATATACTAAATAGTCATCCAATTAGGTCTAGGCAATACAAATTACTTAGCCTACAATCCTGTCAATGTCTTTAATAATAGTAAAAATCTGATCTTTGATAGAAAACATGGTCAACTCTAAGAAATGACAAGAATCGAGAAGAAAACTCGGTGAACCGATAATGATTCGTGTTGAAGAATTTATCCACCGATGCTTCCTCCCTTGTCCCTGGCCTTCTCTGCTCTCAACTTCTCCCCGAAATCGCCTCTGAGATCGTCTGGAAGTCATTGTCTCGAAAATAGAACCCTAGAATCAATTTTATATCGCGAAACCTCTTTTTACGGGTTTTATACCCCCCAAGCATATCGCTTGGAGGTGCTTTGTTACTAGGCGATACGCCTGATGTCCATATCACGACAAAACAATCGGGTCAAACCGACTTAAGCTTCCGTTGACTTCCTTGGCTCCACGCGTATCGCGCGGCATTCTCACAGGTCTAGGCGATACGCCTAGACCTTCTCTTCAGCAACACTTTATATTTTTCTCTTCAAATCTTGTCCTCTCATATCCAACCTTCTCGTGTCGCCTCGGGAATTTACTAAACACCTACAAAAACATATAAAAACATAAATAAAAGACTCAAGGACCAAATTTAACTAAAAACAACTAAGACTAATGCAAACCGACTCAAATTAACTTAAATACATAAATAAAAGACCTCGGAAATGAGATGTGTTTGCAACACATCACCCATGCAACCCTATGATGGCGGAAGAGATAGAATCAAACAACAGCACCTGCAACAAGTTTAACATAAAGGACAACTACAAGAGTTGGTGAGTAAACATAGGTTTATCAATAGTGTATGATTAAAATTAGTGCGATTCGTGAGTAATGTAAGTCCACATGCGATAAACGAGTAATGAATATATCAGATAAGAGCGTAATCAAACCCTGACATTAAGGTTTCCAATCACAAGGCACCCAAGCCAAGGCAGACCAAGTGGGCTTGTCAAGCCAATAGATCTATCACCGTAACCCCGACATTTTTAGTGTTAATAACTACGCGTAGAGTATGAGTATGCGTATGAGCACAATCCACATATAACACACAAGTCTAATCACATAAGATCATACAATACGAGCACAGAATCGCATATAGTTTGGGTAAATATTTATCGAGTAAGATTTTGATACGTCACATGTTGCACCCCAAAACAATAAAGAAAAAGGGGCTATGAATACTCACCTCACGGGTTAATCGAGCATAAAGATAAGCGATAGCGATGCGCGAAAATCACGTCCGGAGGTCACCTTGACGATTGACCGAGATTGAGCCAAAAATAGATAGATAAATGAGTAAAGTGATAACCGTGACTTAACACGACATGACAAGACATAACCAAATCACGACTCATTGGTGTTTTACTCAAGTGATAGCGTACGAACTTAGTTTGGGTTCAAGTATATTCCCTAAGCGAGGTTGAATGGTCCTAATCTAGCAAACTAGCATAGAAGTCAAACTAGGTCAACAAAAGTCAATTTCCATGGTAACAATTCAAGGTAAGTCACATGCTTATCATACAAGATCAGAATTGATATAATCTATTATAGATTTTATAGATCTACTCGAATCTAGCATGAACCTAGCCAAGTCTAGCATGAATCTAGTCAAATCTAGTATAGAATTCAACTTTTGGTCAACAAAACTAACCCCATTAAGCATGCATGGGTGGATCTATCATTTAAACACATAAAAGTTCATGATTTGTTGGTCTCACATACATATCTAACTTCACATGCCAAGAATATTATAGATCTAAACATGTTAGGAGGTAAAAATGTCATTTTGAAGTTTATGACACACAATTCTAACCCTAGGTGACACACATGTTGAGATCTAGCCATTTTATCATGTGAAACCCAACCTTGATGATCATAACACATGGATCTGGTACTAAACATCATTCATGAGATAAATCAAGTTCAATTGAAACATAAAAATGGAATCTTGATGAGAAAATCCCTAGATTTAGCCCTAGATGACATGCTTTTCATAGATCTAGTAATGTTCTAACATAAAGGTGCAATCTTGATGACATATGACATGGATTTTGGTACATAAGAGCATGCAAGATCAGATCTAATCAATTTCCAACATAAAAATCAAGTTTTGATGCATAAAACCCTAGATCTATACCATAAAAGCATGCATAATCATAGATCTAAGCCAAAAACACAATAAAGTTCCAATCTTGGACCAAGAAATCATTAGATCTAGATGAAGAGATGATTTAGAACATAGATCTAACCCTAAGAAGTCCTAAAGGTCAGATCTTGATAAAACGGGATGAGGATCAACACTTACCGGTAAACCGAAAAGATGATGAAAAAGGGTGAAGAGGGAGGATCCAAGCTTCAATCTTCAAAGATGGTATTACGATTTGTTTAGAGGATTTCCAGAGGTTTTGGGACGTTTTAGAGCCGATGGGGGCTAAAAGTGGGGAGCATGGAGGCTAATAATGCTTAAATAGTGGGATAATTAGGGTTTCTGCCAAAAACGGTTTGGGGCGTACCGCCCTGAATTTATACATTTGGGGCGTACCACCCCAAAGTGGCAGTCCGGTTCTTAATTATCGATTTCCCGATTCTGGTGCTCGGTTCTTCGGTTTTTGATGTTTTCGAGTCCCGTTTTCTCCCAAATCACCCAATTAATGGTCCCAACATGTTCATTACATTAAATCCACTCAAAATGATATCAAATATGTCACATAACTCAAATGTCGGCACAAATTAGGTCAAAACATGCAATTTTGGTCGGTTTTACCGTACATATCACTTTTAAGCAATTCACCTACGATTTGTGACTCGATCGAGTGCGTGATGACTCGTGACATTATGTGTTATCATATGTGACTATAAGACTCAAAAATATGACATATTTGATATTCGATACTCTAAAATGTGATCTCCTGGTTAAAATCGAAATCGCGCGGGATTTACCGATCTTTCACCGATTGCGTTCTAAACCTCACATTCTTACATGTCCTCACTTGTATTCACTTGTATGCTTAACTAGTATCACATACAAGTCTCGTACATGATCGGATTGCTTGAATTCCCGGTTAAACATAATTATCGGTGTATTCACGGTAAAATCCAAGATAGTGGCAAATTCAATATCAAATCGATTAGTGAATATAATAGCGAATCCAATTTCATGAAATTAAATATAAAACATCATAATTAAACATAATTCCTCATTCGATTATCAATCATAGGTTTCGGGCTACAAACGTATCAAAATGAATAACCGAAAATCAGAGATGTTACACTGGAACCATAGCATGTTTTGCTTTCAAACTTACAGGTGCGTGACGCTGACACTCATCACAGTTTTATGCATTTCCGGCCAGTAATAACCTAGCCCAACCAGCTTAGTTACAACCAACTGCGCACCTGCATGACTCCCACAAATTCCTCGATGCACTTCCTGTGTTACATATACTGCTTCCTCCAAAGTTAAACACCTCAGCAATGGTCCTGAAATGAATTCACATATACTTTTCTAGCCCAATCCTTTCCTTCTGGTAACACATTATCTCGAAGGTACAACAAGATAGGATCCATCCACGTCCCTTGCGATAGTTGCACATCCAATATAGGAGATATCAAAACAGACGACTGCTCCAAAACTTCCACCCGAATCTCTTTTACCAAATGTTTGAATGTTGTCGACGCCAACTTACTTAACACATCCGCTTTCTTATTTTGAGACCTTGGAACATATACTACTTCACAACTTTGAAACTCCATTATTAATTCTTTAGCCCGAGTTAAGTACAAAATCATAGTGGCTCCTTTCGCTTCATAATCACCATTTATCTGGTTAGCCACAAGCAAAGAATCCACATGTGCTAACACCCTCTTAGCCCCTAATTGCTTCGCAAGACGTAACCTTGCTTTCACAAAAAGTTTCCCTATAAATCACAAAAACCAAAACAACTTCATACAAAAGAAAAAGGGATACACTTTACAGAGTTAATCTAAACCTGCTAGAAATGCCTCATACTCCGCTTCATTATTAGAAGTAGCAAAATTAATTTTTAACGCATGTGTCAACTCATCACCTTCCGGACTTGATAAAAAAGAAGGTTAAGGAAACAACAAACAAATCTTCACATAGACCGGGTATAAGATTATTTAAACTTTGTTTCAATATAATCATATGAAGTAAAAACCGATTGAGAAATCTGTGTGCTTTTTCCCTAAAAAGGTTTGACTAATATATATATATATATATATATATATATATATATATATATATTGATATTTTATACATATTCTATGTATAACTTGATAATAAAACGAAAACGTTTGTGAATAAAAATGATTAGAAAAAATAAAAATGATTGGAGCTCATAGATTATTTAAACTTTGTTTCAATATAATCATATGAAGTAAAAACCGATTGAGAAATCTGTGTGCTTTTTCCCTAAAAAGGTCTGACTAATATATATATATATATATATATATATAGGGTTAGGTTAAATGAGAACTTTTTCTTTTGAGAACTTTTGAGAACCATTTTAGCCACTAATTTTAGGGGAAGCATTCAAATTCATGGGGGGATTTCCATATATATAAACTAGTGGCTTAGAATGGTTCTCAAAATTTCTCAAACCAAATTGGTTCTCAAACGATCCTCTCCCTATATATATATATATATATATATATATATATATTTGATATTTTATACATATTCTATGTATAACTTGATAATAAAACGAAAACGTTTGTGAATAAAAATGATTAGAAAAAATAAAAATGATTGGAGCTCATAGATTATTTAAACTTTGTTTCAATATAATCATATGAAGTAAAAACCGATTGAGAAATCTGTGTGCTTTTTCCCTAAAAAGGTTTGACTAGTATATATATATACTAGCGGTTGACCCATCCGTGCGTTGCGGCGGGCAACGGCTCAACCTGTTTATAATATGAATAACAATCTTTTAAGTGTTATGATTTCTCATTGTGTGTTTATAATGAGTAACGATCTTTCAGTGTTTTGATTTCTCATTGTGTTTACATTCAGTCCACTAATCAAATCGTCAACCTTTACATTATGGCTTTCTTCGATCAGACTAATCAGGCATTATTAAATAACCAAATGAAGCTATAAATATCATAAAATGTTTATAAATATAGATGTCTTTTATCAATGAATGCATATTAGATATTTTAAAATAAGACTTATGTACTTTAAAAGATAATTAAACCTAACACATACATGAAATGTAGTAATTACAATAACAAATGATAATTAAACCTAACACATACATGAAAAGTAGTAATTACATGGGTTTGTAGAGGTAGAAGGTTTGCAGAGTTTCGAACTTTCAATCACCATACCTTTAATCAAGATTTACTCCCTTGGCTCTTAGGGCTTTGGTTACTATGTGACCCAAGTTCTAATCCAAGGGGAGGCAGTTTTACCCTATGTTGTCCCAGGAGGGGGTTTCTGCCAGGAGAAAGCTTCAGGAGGGGGTGTCTTGGTTCTCACGGAGGTCCGAGTAATCGACCTTGGACATAGCCCCGCAAGGGTAGGTTTACACGTAAGACCAAAGTCGCCTGATCGATGCTGTTCCAAAAAAAGATTTATTTATTATTTTTTTTTTTAAACGCAAATTTATAACCCCCCCCCCCCCCCCAACTCCAAAAACGACAAACCAAGCCATTCTCTTGCATGACAAAAACAGACAAAAAATGTCTAGTATCCAGATTTGTTACTCTATAGGTCCAAGATCTTACGGCGCAACAATACCTTCTTCCATATCACCGGATCAGTCGATATCCAAACCGGAGATCACGGATATGATGTTACGACTACATCCGTTGCACCGCAGCTGCAAAACCAGTGGTCAGTCGATACATAAACTGGCAGTCATGATTATATTATCGTGCTGGAAGCGCGTGAGACTCACCTAAATCTGGAACACTGTTCACTGTTATGTTACCAAGATGATTAGGCTGTGGCGCGTTGAGTGACTCCAGTGGCGCAACCGACCACCATCGAGCACCACATCACTCACCCTTTCTCTGTATGGGGTTTCTTTCCCTTTGAGTGAGAGAGTGTAGGATGCATGCAGTACAAATCTCGAAGAAGAGAGAGATAGTGAAATGAAACAGGGAAGAGGAATGGATCAGCTCATTTAAGTGGGAAGAGCAACTCACACGTCTTGCTGACAACTACTACTGACACACGTTAAAAAACCTGGAGTCATGGACACGCACATAAGGGCATGGGGTATACCCATGTTAACTTAACATGTTAAACATGCCACGTAGGCGCCACGTCAGCTTTAACACCACTTAACACCAGAGGGGATACTCCATGCCATGTTAAACTATTTTTAATTAAAAAAAATTTCTTTTCATTTTCGAATTATTTTAATGACTACAAAATTAGTTTTTTTTTTGTCTTCGAAAAAAATTAATAAATAAAAAAAATAATTAAATAATTATTTAAAATTAAAAAAAAACACTACAAATACATTTATTAAAAAGATAAAACCTACAAATACTTGAGAAAAAAAACAAAACATACAAATACTTGATAAAATAATCAATGTGATCGTGATCGCTCGTAGATATCCTCGATCAAGTCCGCCTTCAATTGGTTATGGATGTCTCGATTTCTTATTTCTTGACGAATTGCCCGTTTGTGATCCTCGTCGATTTCTTCATACTCCATATCCAACTCCTCCTCGTGAAATTGACAAATTGCGGCACCCTGGTCCTCGAGAATCATGTTGTGTAAAATTATACAACCGCGCATCACGTTAGCGATTTTGTCTCGATGCCACATACGAGCGGGGTGAGCTATGATATGCCATTTATCCTTCAAATTGCCAAATGTACGCTCTATGTCTTTACGAGCCGCACTGTGAGCTTTCGTGTAAACCCTGCGCCTTTCTCCGATGGGAGCCGTAAACCCTTTCACAATCGTAGAGTATTCGGGAAAAAAAAATTGAGTATTTGAGGGTTTAAATAGAGAAAGAAAATGTTTTTTTTTTAAATATGGCCAACGGTCATATTTCGGACCGTTCAACGGTCGAAAGCCACAACCATCTCCCATTTAACGCCGCGGAATATATGGCGCAAGGCCTTGGCGGCACCGTTTGGCGCAAGCTCGGGGCGGTGTTGGCGCCCAAAAACGGCGCTATACTGGCCTTTAACGCCAGTATACCGCATGGCCTAAGGGAAATAACTGACTGGTGTAACAATACTACGAGCTGTGAAAAACAGTTCTAATGTTCTTAATGGATTTTCATATCAATTGAAATTTTCTTATTGGCCCACAACGTAATAGTCTCAACCCTTCACATAATATTTTACTTTTTGTGTATATATATATATATATATATATATATATATATATATATATATTTAGGGAGAGGATCATTTGAGAACCAATTGAGTTTGAAGAACTAAAAGAAATAATTTGAGCCACAAGTTATTTACATGTATCCTCTCTCCCATGTAATTGGAGTGCGCTCTCTCCCCCCTGAAATTTGTGGTTGAGATTTAGTTCTCAAAAGTTCTCAAAACAAAAAGTTTTCATTTTGAACTAACCCTATATATATTTATATATATAGGGAGAGGATCATTTGAGAACCTAATTGGTTTAGAGAACTTTTGAGAACCATTCTGAGCCACTAGTTATATATGATGAAATCTCCTCCATGAATTTGAGTGCCCCCCCCCCCCCCCGAAAATTAGTGGCCCAAAATGGTTCTTAAAGTTCTTGAAACCAGTTGGTTCCCACCTGAACCTAACCCTATATGTGTGCCCATATATATATGTATACATACATATATAGGGTGAGGTCTCATAACACTTTCACATGTGAAGTGCTCTGAACAATTAGAAAAAGGAAAAGAAGGAAAAAAAGGAAAAAATGAAACCATCACAACCACTAGATCAAGAGATCTAATGGTGAAATAGGTGTCTACATGTCTACACTTATGATGGTGTCTACGATGAGCTTTTCACGATGTATGTATGTAGAGAGAGAGAAAGGATAAAATGAAAACCCACTTGAGTTGGAAAAACCATGAAAACTTTTCAAAAAAGGGGTAAAAGATTCGTTTTTTTTTTCTAAATTTTTTTATGGTGGTTCTCTATGTTATAGATGTCACACCCCGGTCAACGGTTTCGGGTGTGAGCGAGAATGGAATCATAGTCGAGGATACATAGAACACTTCTAATAATTTAAAAACTTCATAAAACATTAATACTATTTCATTGCAGCGGAAAAGGTGGTGGAAACATTAATGTCTTACATATTTTGAAAACATAATTCTTAAACGATTATTAAAAGCATAAAATGGTTAAGCTGGATAGTCGGGACTATGACTCCAAGGACAGGTCCGATAGCGTTTGTAAGCCCCATTTGCATGTCTTCAGAAAGTCTTGTCAATTACCTAAGAAATCATGAATATAAAACGGGTCAACATAAAGTTGGTGAGGTTCACAGGTTTAGGACTCGATAGTTAAACAGTTGTAAAACAGTCGTAAAACAGTTTCGGTATACTTAAATATTATCAGGGTTTATTGTTGTGGTTGTATGATCTCACCTGAACCTTGATTTCAAATACTAACGGTTTACCCACCCGGCATCTCTTGCCCAGAGATGTTAAACAGTGCAGAATAACTGACGTGTACCCCCAGACAATCCGGAGTCAGAACTGGAGCTACCAGTTAGGGTAGGGTTGTCAACCCAAATAGATCTACTCACTAGCTATCGTTTCGTACAGAACTAATTGAAATCAATTAATGATGGGATTTTCGGTTGTACAAACGTTTATAACGATAATGTACCAAGTTGGGCAATCAGTAAGAGAACAAGTAGTCATACGGCTAACAAGTAAACCATAATATTAAGTAAAAAGCATTTAATCAGTTTTCATGATTTCTCCCCCAAGTATAAAACAGTTAAAAGGAAAAAGGGGCCGTGAAACTCACAGATTCAGCAGATAATCGGAAAGTAAGCAGTGAAGGACGGTAGCACGTAACGCCCTAAATAATTAAATAACATATGCATAAGGTCTATGATCATTTGAGTAACATAAGTCACCCAAGTGATACCGGTCAAGTCTTGACGTTTTAAGTCCGTTTGTATTATTGAAAACTCGTTAACTTGTATTTATTTATTAAATACATTTATGGTTATTTATATTTATGTCCAATAAATATAAATAAATAATCATCTTTCAATAATTAAATCAAGTCTTGAACATTGAGTAAAAAGAAATAATAATGTTTATTATTATTTTCACAAGTTCGAATAATTATTTTAATTAAATAATTACTTGTTCGATTTGTTAATCTTGCAAGTTATAATTATCTCAAATAATTATGATTAACAATTCTTTAGTGAATAAAACAAAGTTTAAGTTTCCTTGCAAATAATTATTTGTCAAAAATAATTATCAATGTTTGTTTTATTTATAAAACATAAATCTTTAGGAAAAACATTTAAAGTTTTAAACGTTTAATCATTTTCAAAGGTAAGTTAATATTTCAAGTTCATGAAATATTTTAATAGAAAACGTTGATAAAAATGTTTTTGGCGACGCTTGGATTTATAACGTTTGATTTATAAAACTTGACTTTTATTTAAAAATCTCCGACGAACGTTGGTTCATCTTTGGTTACTTTGTTTTTATCAAAGTAATATTAAAAGTCCTTGTAAATATTTTAATCCAATGATTTGTCTTGGTTTATTTTTATAAAAATCCTTTTATAAAAATATTTATTTTCAAATGTGACCTTTTTGTAAAAATGTCCATTTCTAGCAAGTTCTTAAGAAAGGTTAAAACTTGTAATAAATCCAAGTATTTATGTCAAATTAATCATTTGACATAAATATTATTCTTATCAAATCTAGTATATAGATTTTATTCTTTTTGTCCAATCATTTAATCATTAGTAACACATTAAATATGTTACTTGACTTATTTTAAGAAGTATATTCTTTTTGTTTTAGTCATAGGTTACATATGTAACTTTTTATTTAGTTTACTTGATTCTTGTAAGTCCATTTAATCATGTTTATCATTTTTATTAACATGTAACATATATAAATAACAATCAACTAACACATTGGTGTTAGGACATTTATAAATGTAAATAAACAATCAACTAACACATTTGTGTTAGGACATTTAAATGTAAATAATCAACTAACATTTTTATGTTAGGACAATTAATTATAAACAATCAACTAACACAATAATGTTAGGACATGGAAAATAAATAATAATCTACTAACACTAATGCATGTGTTAGGACCAAAAATAAATAACAACAAGTAATATTATCTAGTCATATTTGAAGAAGAGGCTTAAGATTTGCAAGCAACTAACTATGAAATCCTTGGATTTCATAAGTATGATCAAGGTGCACATATGCTACTATCCAAAAGGGTTCACAATGTGTTTCACCAAATGATCTTGAAAGAATGGAGATTAAGAAGAGAGTTTAGTTAGTTGTTTCTTGCAAATCAAGCATTCAAACATAAAAGGTTTTAGATTTAGATTATGATGGTTAGTTGTCAAGACTTGGGGTTTTCATTTGGGTGGTGAAATATGATAGAAATCATAGAAAAGATGGGTTTAGAACACTCACAATGGGTTGTGAGCTAAAACCGCCAAGAAAAAGGGAGGAGGGCGACGGTTCACGGCGGCGGAGGGGCGGCGTAACGGCGGTCGGCGGTGGCTCGGTGGCGGAGCAGCGGCGGCGGCCGGTGGCTGCGGTGGTGGTTCCGGCCGAACAAAAGGGAGAGAGGGGAGAGAGTTGGTGTTGTGGGTGTTGGGTGTGAGGGGACCAAAGGGAGCTTGTCTCCTCTTTTATAATCAAGATTAACATAATTACCCATTGGGTAATTATGTGTTGTCAATCTCTTGTTAATCCCAACTTCTCATGTGTAGGTTGATTAGTTTTTATAAAATTTTTGAAGCTTTTATAAAATAAAGGGTGGTTAAGAGTTTAATAAATTCATAACTTTTTAAAATATAGTTCAAGTATATTTAATCCAATAGGGTGATGGTTTTTATTTTTATAAACATTGTTAACCCAAGTTTTATAAAAATATTAGTGGATTAAAGAGTTGAGTTAGTTTATAAAATTTATAAAACATTGTGGGCTTAAAACAAATCTTATTAATTTGTTGTTGTGGGCCGAAGCCCACTCGGTTTTAACAAAGGAGAATGGGCCGAAGCCCATTCGATTTTCGTGGGTGAGGAGGGCCGAAGCCCAAATCGGAACTCGGGCCAAGTGGGCTTGGGCCGAAGCCCAGTCAGGGGTCGAGTCTGGGTTTGGTCGGGCCGCGAGCCGAAAGGGGAAAGGATTTGGGCCGGTTACGGCCCAATATGATCTGGGCCGCGGGTCGGGTTTCCGGGTTCGGGGTTTTACTCGGGACGTTGTTACGAGTGGTTGGTGAAATTTTCAGGTCAATCCGGACGTTTTTGGGCTTATTGGGCTTACCGGGCCCAATAGGATAAATGGTTCGGAAAAATGGCTAAGTCTTGACAATATAACACTTCGTGTAAGTTCGTAACGTGTTTTAAGTTCATGAAATGGCTTAATAGTTTGAATCGATTTGATAAAATATAAAATGTCAAATTTTATATTTAATTTCTTATTATTGAAATTCCACCGTTAATATACGAAAGACGCATTAATCTACGTACGTTTATATATATATATATCTAATTTAACGTGGAATCGAAGTCGGTTAATCATTTAACTATCACAGTTAATCACGTATTAAAGCAGTAAATCACATAATTATCACGTAATTAAAAAGTCAACAAAAGTCAACGGAGAGAGGTTTGACCTGATTTTGGACGGGTTGTCACAATAGAGCTCCCCCTTTATTGAAAAAAATCAAAAAAACGCCTACTCGATTTTTTTTGAAAAATTCTCAAAAAATCGTTTTTTTGCATATACTTAGTATCTCGGCCAAAAACGGGGGTAAAAAATCGTGTTTTTATTTTCATATATTTTTTTATACATTCTACATCCCATTTTAATACTTTTGGTGAAAAAAAATAGAAAAAGCGCCTAGGAAATATTTTTATAAAAAATAATTAGTGTTTTATTTACATACGTAAGAAGCGAAATTTACATATGTAACTGGGCTTTTTTCACATATGTAACGTGAAAAATTCCAGATTTTGGAAATTTTTTTAAAAAAAAACCCCTAGGCGGTTTTTTGATTTTTTTTCACCATGGGGATCGATATAAGGCAAAGAATCACTAAAAAAATTTTGAAAAAAAAAAAAACTTTTTGGCCTCGTTTTTGAAAGAGTGTCCATTGGTATTTTCCACGACTCAAGTGGGTTTTCAATATATCCCTACCTATACATATATATATATATATATATATATATATATATATATATATATATATATATATATATATATATATGGGGTAAGGATCCGTGCGAAAACACCTTTTTTTGTGAGAACTGCGTAAACAAATCTTAAAACCTACATAACTTTTTCATACGTTAATATTTTTTTAAAAAATTTGCACCAAAAGTCTTAAAATTATATTATCTTTAATCCTATAAAAGTTTTAAAAAACTTAACGCTTTTTTTTATTTTTTTAAATATTTTTTTTGTGTGGTGCACATGTGCATCACAAAAAAAACTCATACTTTTAGTATGAGTTAATATTTTTTTTTCTTAGTCGCACCATATGTCATATATTTTCATCATTTTTTTGCGTTTTTATTGAATGATGCACATGTGCATCATACCAAAAAAAACGCTCATACATGTGATATACATTAATAGTTTAAAAAGAAATTGCACCCTAAATCTTATAGTTGTGTTATCTTTAGATTTAAAGAAAAAAAATAGCATTTTATAACTTTTTTTTAATTATATGATGCACATGTGCATCACACGGGAAAAAAAACGTTCAGTTTTTTTTTAATATTTTGCTCCAGATTTAAAGATTAACGTAATTCTAAGACTTTTGGCGCAAATTTTATGAAAAATCGTTAACGTATGAAAAAGTTACGTGAGTTTTAATATGTGTTTTCGCAGTTTTCACAAAAAGATGTGTTTTCGCAGGATCCTAACCCTATATATATATATATATATATATATATATATATATATATATATATTATAATATATATATATACAGGGGATGGATATAATGAAAACCTCTTTGAGTTGGAAAAACCGTGGAAACTACCACAAAACGATTTTTTTCTTCAAATTGTTTGTAGTGATTATATGCGTTAATACAAGCCCCATGGTGAAAAAAAATCAAAAAAACGCCTAGTAGTTTTGTTTTAAAAAAAAAATCCCGAAATCTGACGTTACGTCATGTTACATATGTAACATTTGCCTGTTACATATGTAAATGACTTGTTACATATGTAACAAAATCTGTAAATAATTTTAAAAAAAAATCTCTAGGCGCTTTCTTATTTTTTTTCAGCAAAACCATCAAAAATGAATGTAGAATCTATAAAAAAATACAACTAAAAAAATAACAAATTTTGAACGTTTTTTTGGCAGGTTAACTTCTTTTTGCAAAAAAAATCGGTTCTTAAATATTTAAAAAAAATTACTCGGCGTTTTTTTTTTCTTCATAAAGGGTGCTTTTTAAGTTGGAGAGTCACCAGTATTTGAGGGTTTAAATAGAGAAAGAAAAGGTTTTTTTTTTAAATATGGCCAACGTCATATTTCGGACCGTTCAACGGTCGAAAGCCACAACCATCTCCCGTTTAACGCCGCAGAATATATGGCGCAAGGCCTTGGCGGCACCGTTTGGCGCAAGCTCGGGGCGGTGTTGGCGCCCAAAAACGGCGCTATACTGGCCTTTAACGCCAGTATACCGCATGGCCTAAGGGAAATAACTGACTGGTGTAACAATACTACGAGCTGTGAAAAACAGTTCTAATGTTCTTAATGGATTTTCATATCAATTGAAATTTTCTTATTGGCCCACAACGTAATAGTCTCAACCCTCACATAATATTTTACTTTTTGTGTATATATTGGACAGCGGCTGACAACGCTTCTGCTTGGGTCGACATTCGAACAACGGGGAAAGGTGAGACATGTAGGGTTTTTACATGAACGGGAATATGCAGGAAGGTGGGAGGCGCAGGGGTAGGTTTAGATGTCTCGTGATGTAAAGAGAAAAATAGGAGAGGGTGAGTAAATTACTTGGATACCCTTGGGTTAATAGCAACCACAAAAAACCTGATCAAATATAAGCCATTGGATTAAAAGTGTGAATGGGTTTGATGATAGTTAATTGGTTAGTTCATGAATGTTGGTTAATATTTATTCCGAATCCTATATATAAGGGTAGGGAATTAATATTAACCCTCCTTTAGTGTAATAACTCATTAACCACATCTTAGTGGTTGAAAAAATCAGGATGTAATATGAGCATGCCAAGTGTCTACTTCTTTTTTTTATTCAAAAGGGTAAATCAGACATTTTACACAACCACATAAAACACCCCATTCATTTTAAAAAACCTATAACTTTTTTATACTTTGTCGGATTTTTATAAAAATTGCACCATTAAACTCGTCGCATTTTTATCTTTAATTCAAGTATAGTCTCGACATTTTTTATCATCGTTTTCTCTAGACGTGCGATGTAGCACTAGTGTTACAACTAGTAACATCACTGTCATAACTATTAACATACATCGATATTGGTTTCTCTCAGATGTAGTGTATAGCACTAGTGTTACAACTACTAACATCATTGTCATAACAATTAACATTTAACGAATTTACATCCATACACTCACAAAACCAGTAGCATCAATGTT
Source organism: Deinandra increscens subsp. villosa (assembly GCA_039602395.1). NCBI lineage: Eukaryota > Viridiplantae > Streptophyta > Magnoliopsida > Asterales > Asteraceae > Deinandra > Deinandra increscens. Next base: position 80,903,592 of record JBCNJP010000023.1, on the reverse strand, counting down.
TTTACTTAAGTACAATTGCATATGCATATATTACAACATACAAATGCATCAATATACATATAAACACTAATGCTATAAACTTCAACAATGATGTAAAGATCAGAAACACCGGTGCTATTAATATTCAACAAAAACATCTTTCATTCTAATAAAGCAATAAAAAGTATCCACTGTCACTTTACTAGGGTGTCCACATCATCCTCCACCTCAACAATCCACTTGTCAACACCACACTTAATTTCAAAAAAAATTCATTTAAAAATTCAAAATTTCCAAATTTAATATTTCAACTTTCTAAATCTAAAATTTAACATTACATTTAACTAAAATTAGTTATGAATTTGTATTAATATTTATTACTTATATATTTACATAAATTATTTATTAACTAACTTACCATATTTATATAAATTGTTTGAATTTTCTAATTTTAAAAGATGTAACATTCAAAATTTTAATTTGTAACAATAGTTACTAATATTTATTGATTTAAATATTATATATTAGGGTGGTTGATTTTGTTGGGTTTTAAAGTGGGTATCCGGGTTGCCCGTTTTAATTTTTACCGAATAAATTAACGGGTCAATTAATCAGATTAATTGCGCAGCGGAAATATAAGTTTTACAACGCGAATATAGTAAAAAACCGTAGACAGGATCTGATCACCGTGTACGCGTAAATACTGAAAAATAAATTAAACAATTTAATTTAAATATCTAACAGTTTAGATATACCTTGGCGGAGTCCGAACAACCGTTCGAGACACCGGGGTTCGACGAACTGGCGCTAGGGCAAACGGTAACGCCCGACTCGAATCTGCGAGTCAAGTCTTCAACCGACTTTGAAGACGGCATCTCGGGCACCACAGGCGCGTTCATCTCATGAACGGGCGGTGGTGGCGGTAACGAAACCATGGAATGGATCATGCCATTCCAATCGAACGGTTCCACCGTGCTTGACGACGAATCCGTCATAGAGACGATTTCGTTCGTCTCGCGTGGAGGCGGCGGAGGAAGTGGCGTGACGGCGGCGGCATACAATGGCGCCGGCCACTTAGGGTTTTCACCCGGTTCGACGGTCACGGCACGAGACGGTTCAAATAACGGTCTCGGTGGCGCGGGTAAAGCGAGAACCACCTCGCGGTGGTCCTCGCCAAATATGTCGGCGGCTACGGCGGCACGGGCCGCGGCGGCGGCGGTGGTGGCGGCGGCTCTCTCGGCGGCGGCGGCGGCTCTAGCGGCGGCGGCGATAGTCTCGAGTTCCAAGGCGGCGGCAACTAAACGCGGATCGCGTTTCACCATCGTATGCGTCGGAAAGAGCGACGGAGGGAGGTGGTGGTGGTTCGCCGGAATCGAGAGAGAGAGAGGGGGAGGGGATCGCGACGGCGGGAGAGAGGGAGAGGAGGAGCAATTAGGGTTCTCCTAATCCCTCCCTTTTATAGTTTTCGCATTGACTTGTTGGGCAAGCAAAGCCCATTGCGACCTAGAACCCTCTAAGCCCAATGATTAACTAGTCCATTAACCGGTAATGACTAGATAATCATTTGCCGACAATTCTCGTAAACGTTTTACGAATTATTGTTTCGTTACGTTAAATAAATAACAATTATTTATTTAAACCGTTTGATTTAATTAATTAACAATTAATTAATTATTAGTTCGTTGACACCGGTGTAACTCTTCCGGGTCAAAACCGGGTCGGTTACGCTAAGGGTCGGGTCAGGACATCTAATATCCAACAGATTTATTCAATTAAAATATTAAAATGTCAAACACTTTTTTATATTTTATATTCTGAAAAGTAACTTTAAAGAGTTCAATTATCATCTTCAACATTTTCTAATTATCTTTTAACATTCTCTGAATTCAAGTAATCCTAAATAATAATAACTCTTTATTATTGTAATTCTCAACACCACTTTAAAGTAAACCATTAAGCAATTTATTTTCCAACTGTGATATACGAAATACTCTAATTTACTATAAATGTACTTTTAACTTAACTACTATAAAATAACTATTTGATATGATCTCACAATTATATCATCCATATCCATAATTTTTAAATCTCATATCAATTTTTATTTTATTATACTTATCTCATTATTATAAATATTTATTCAACCCGTGTAATACACGGGTTACTAACCTAGTAATCAAATATACAGCTATTTACAAAGCCACATTAACTAAATTAATACCATTTACACAGACGATTACATAAGAAAGTCACAAAACACTAATTCTTACCATTAAAATGGAGATGTAAAAAAATTAAAAAAAAACCTAAATAATTTAATGTCATGAACGTAAACCAAATTCCGTTGTCATCATCATCGAAATCGCGCCAATAAAAACTGAATTTCTTACAAGAAAACAAATCGAAAATCGCAAAAAACATCAGCGAAATGAGAAAAAACAAATGGGAAATTTCTAACAAAAAACATCAATGAAAAATAGCAGAAAAACAAATCTGAATACAGTGGGTTTAAAAATGGGTTTAAAATAACCAAAAAATTCATCTGAAAAACAAAATGGAATTCATTGATTTCAAAATCCGGGGATAACAAAAAAAATGGGGTTTAATATAACAAAAAAAATCATCAAAAAACATCAACAAAATAGTCTTGGATACCTGTTTTTGGCAACGAATTAAGTGTAATTGTCTTCGAAAAAATGGAAGACTTGATTGGTGACTTCACGGAGCTCCCACTTGAATGGTCCAGTAGAATTTTTGAAAAAATCATGACTTGAAGAAATACCCAAATTCCATCGGGGCTGAAATCAATTCCATCGGAGAAATTGGGTGAAAAAGCGCTATAGCGGTTGTTGACGACGGATATAAACGGTGTGTTCGGTGGCTAAGAGGCCATCGGCGGCACCAGAGGCAAGCGGAGCGCCCGGCCGTCGCTTCTACTTGGACAGCGTTTCACGCTTGGGTCGTCCCTTCTGCTTGGACAGCGGCTGACAACGCTTCTGCTTGGGTCGACATTCGAAAAACGGGGAAAGGTGAGACAGGTAGGGTTTTTACATGAACGGGAATATGAGGAAGGTGGGAGGCGCGGGGGTAGGTTTAGATGTCTCGTGATGTAAAGAGAAAAATAGGAGAGGGTGAGTAAATTACTTGGATACCCTTGGGTTAATAGCAACCACAAAAAACCTGATCAAATATAAGTCATTGGATTAAAAGTGTGATGGGTTTGATGATAGTTAATTGGTTAGTTCATTAAGGTTGGTTAATATTTATTCCCAATCCTATATATATATATATATATATATATATATATATATATATATACCCTATATATATATATATATATATATGGAGAGGATCATTTGAGAACCAATTTGATTTGAGAACTAAAAAGAACTAATTTGAGCCACATGTTTATTACATGTATCCCCCCTCCCATGAATTGTAGTGGTCCCCCCTCTGAAATTTGTGGTTGAGATTTAGTTCTCAAAAGTTCTCGAAACAAAAAGTTCTCATTTGAACCTAACCCTATATATATATAGGGAGAGGATCATTTGAGAACCAATTTGATTTGAGAACTAAAAAGAACTAATTTGAGCCACAAGTTTATTTACATGTATCCCCCTCCCATGAATTGTAGTGGTCCCCCCTGAAATTTGTGGTTGAGATTTAGCTCTCAAAAGTTCTCAAAATAAAAAGTTCTCATTTGAACCCTATACATATATATATATATATATATATATATATATATATATATCTATATATATATATATATATATATTTAGGGAGAGGATCATTTGAGAACCAATTGAGTTTAGAACTAAGAACTAATTTGAGCCACAAGTTATTTACATGTATCCCCCCTCCCATGAATTGTAGTGGTCCCCCCCTGAAATTTGTGGTTGAGATTTAGTTCTCAAAAGTTCTCAAAACAAAAAGTTTTCATTTGAACCTAACCCTATATATTTATATATATAGGGAGAGGATCATTTGAGAACTAATTGGTTTAGAGAACTTTTGAGAACTATTCTGAGTCACTAGTTATATATGAGGAAATCCCCCCCATGAATTTGAGTGGTTCCCCCTGAAAATTAGTGGCCCAGAATAGTTCTCAAAAGTTCTCAAAACCAATTGGTTCTCATTTGAACCGAACCCTATATATATATATATATATATATATATATATATATATATATATATATAGGTAAAAGATCCGTGTAGACCCCTTATTTTTTGTATACCCCGTAGACCCCTTATAAAACTCAATAAAACTCATTAAAACTCACTAAAAATAAAACTCAGTTTTGTTAATTTAGTTTTTTTTATTTGCGATAAGCTTTTAAGAACAAAAAAAGACAATTAAAAAAAAAGAAAAACGAAAAACATTAAAAATTGAACATTTTAAGACAATGAGTTTTAAAAATCAATGAGTTTAAAACTCAATAAACTCAATAAAACTCAGTGTTGCATTTAAAACTCATTATTGTAAAACTCATTGTTTTAAAATGTTCGATTTTTAATGTTTTTTGTTTTTTTTTAATTTATTTATTTATCTTTTTGGTTCTTAAAAGCTTATCGTAATAAAAAAAATCAAATTTACAACACTGAGTTTAATTTTTATTGAGTTTTATAGGGGTCTACGGGGTCTACACGGAACCCTTCCCATATATATATATATATATATATATATATATATATATATATATATATATATATATATATATATAGGGTTAGGTTCAAATGAGAACTTTTTTCTTTTGAGAACTTTTGAGAACTCAATCTCAACCACAAATTTCAGGGGGGACCACTACAATTCATGGGAGGGGGGATACATGTAAATAAACTTGTGACTCAAATTAGTTCTTTTTAGTTTTTAAATCAATTTGGTTCTCAAATGATCATCTCCGTATATATATATATATATATATATATATATATAGGGTTAGGTTCAAATGAGAACTTTTTCTTTTGAGAACTTTTGAGAACCAATTTGGGCCACTAATTTTCAAGGGGGGAGCATTCAAATTCATGGGAGGGTTTTCCATATATATAAACTAGTGGCTAAGATTAGTTCTTTTTAGTTCTCAAACCCAATTAGTTCTCAAATGATCCTCTCCCTATATATATATATATATATATATATATATATATATATATATATATATATATATATAGAGAGGAAGGGTAGAATGAAAACCATGGTGAGTTGGGAAAACTTTAAAAACTCATTCTTGGCCCTTGATCTACTTCATCTAATGGTTAAGATTTTATTCACCATTTTTCATTTAAATTATTTAACTCCTTGATTTTGTTTTTAGTGCTAAAGGGCACAATGGTAATGTTCTCCATTTACCTTTTTGTACTTCTCTGATCACACAAATACTACTTAGACTTTTTTTTAATTAAAAATATCAAAGTTACACATCAAAACATTCAACCCCCATATTCAATTCAAAACTTCATACATCTTCAAACTCCAAAGTCTCTCTGCAAATCCCTTCATCACTAAACCATAAAGTCAGATGCATCTCTTTTTGTGAGGTTCACTTTGATTAGGTGCGGAGCTAATGACGGATGTGAGGTCGAATCGTGGTCGTTGATGTGTTATGGTGTTAAAAGGGGCTTATCTCCGGCGACTTATACCTCCATCTTTGGCCAATCTCCGGCGACTTTCACGGTGGCGGTGGCCACTTTTGATGGTCCGACAGAGACGAGGTTCTTAGTCCTTGATGAGCTAAGAAATGGTGATAGAAGGTTTGGAGGTACGGTCTGAACCCGCCAGGCCTCCGACGACGGCTCAGGTGGTTATTCCGGTCACCAACAAACTGTAGAACATGGATCTGAGGTAAGCTCGTTAAATTCCACCCATTCTTTGATAAGAACATGAGGAAGAAGATAGATAATAAATTGTATGGTGTACTAACCTATTATTTTTTATTAAAGGCTCACATATTTTTACACATTATTTATATTTACAAAACAAGTTAAATAATATTATGTTACTGAATTGGTAGTCAAATAGATTTGTAGGTTGTAATTTTATTATTTTTTTCTCTCATTTAACATTTTTTTATTAATCGTTTGTAAATTTTTAAGAGTATATTTAATAAAATATTATTAAAAAACTATGTGTTTTTATTTATACTACATATGTAATTTACTACTCATAATATCACAAGTCTTTTTATTATTAAAATAGGTGTTCTAATGATGTTACGTATGTAATTTTACCACTCGGAATCTTATGAATCTTTATTTTTTTATATGACAATATGACATCACAGATTATTCATTTTTATGTAATATTTAGTGTTAAATATGTAATTTTACTTACGTAACATTCGTAGCTCATAAAATTCTTATAAATGTCTTTTCTAAAGCATGTTACATATGTAATTTTATATATAATGGTACAATTAATGTTAGATCTTATTGTTTCATATCTGTTACATATGTAAATTTAATGTGTAACATATTACTATTTTTTAAATATGTTGCATATGTAATTTACTTATCTAACGTGTTACATATCATTATCTATTTAAAGCTACATATGTAATGTCTAATGTTATGTATCTAAACAATGATGGTACATATGTTAATATATGTTAATATACTTACGTAATGACATTATATATGTTAATTCACTTACGTAATATGTTAATATACTTATGTAGTGATGTTACATATGTTTATTATTTTTAACGATGTTGCATATGTGATTTTACCCATGTAACATGTTACATCTCATTATCTATGTTATTTTACTCATCTAACATGTTACATATTATTATCTATTTAAGCTACATATGTAATTTCTAATATTATCTATGTAAATTAACTTACATAACATGTGTAGCTCATAATTTTATGCATATATAGACATTGATGCTAGATATGTAAGTATATGTTAATTTATTTACCTAAATGACGTTACATATGTTAATTCACTTACGCAATATGTTTCATCTTATTTATGTATTTATATTTACATATGTAAACTCGTCATCCATATGTAATTCTATGTATGTTTTATGCTTGAAGTAATGTGAGTAAACTTTTTTTTTTTTGAGATTTAGAAAAATACGCATCTAAACAATGATGTTACATATGTAAATTTACCTACATACTTATGGTAAATTTTGTCAGAGTTTTTAACGATGTTACATATGTAGATTTACCGATATACTTTTGGTAAATTTTGTTAGAGTTTTTAACGATGTTACATATGTAGATTTACCGATATACTTATGGTAAATCTTGTCAGAGTTTTTAACGATGTTATATATGTAACTTTACCTATATACTTAGCGATGTTACATATGTATTTTATCTAAGGTAACATATAGATTTACTTATATACTTATGGTAAATCTTGTCAGAATTTTTAAAGATGTTAGATATGTAACTTTACATATGGAATTACATATGTAACACGTTATCTATCTAAGTACAGATAAAATACATATGTAAAATACATATTTTATCTATGTATTCTACCTATGTAACATATGTAACGTTACATATGTAAATTTACCTATACTTATAGTAAATCTTGTCATAATTTTTAACGATCTTACATACATATATAGCTTACATACATATGTATACATATGTTATATGTATACATATGTAACGATGTTATCTGTCTAAATTTATATATGTAATTATGTAAATGTACTTGTGTAATTTTTTTATGAGTATTAACTAATGAACTTGTTTATTTTTGTAGGGAAAAGATTTTTGTGTCAAAGATGAAGATGATTATCAAGAATGGAAGTATAATTAGCTTTTACATTTTTTGATCATTTTAAAAAAAAATACTTTTAGTTCGTATGATAATTTTGTTACATTTAATATTTGATTGTAATGGTTTCTTATAAATTAATAAATAAATATTTGTTAAATATTCCAGTTCGTGTAAAACATTTTGTTTTGTTGATTGTAATTGTTTCCAATATATATGATAAAATAACCTCAGTATAATTTTTTTTAATAAATATGTAACGTAATTTAAAATTTGAAATGAAAACAAAACAAAAAGTAAAGGAATGAAAATCAATATTGTTAGATAATAATAATAATATTAATAGTAACAGTACTAGTAATAATAATAACAATAATAATAGTAATAGAATAATAGTAATAATAATAATAATAATAATAATAATAATAATAATAATAATAATAATAATAATAATAATAATAATAATAATAATAAAGTAAAGTTGTCAATCAAATGAGAGATGAAGAGATTATAATTATAGTTGCAAATTTGACGTTCAAAGAAAAAATTAATAAGTGAAGTTGCATAGAAAAGTGGTTAACTAGATGAGAGAGAAAGAGATTGAAAGGAAAGTGTCATTGACATGACAACTTGCATAAATCAAAAAGTCTTCAAATGTGTCAAAATACTATTCTACCCTTATGAACAAAAAAGAAATTGATGAGGTGGTACATTCTTAGCCCTTAGATGGGTTTTGAAGGTTTTCCCAACTAGATTGGGTTTTCATATTAACCATGCCCTATATATATATATATATATATATATATATATATATATATATGGTTAGGTTCAAATGAGAACTTTTTCTTTTGAGAACTTTTGAGAACCAATTTGGGCCACTAATTTTCAAGGGGGGAGCATTCAAATTCATGGGGGGGGGGGTTTCCATATATATAAACTAGTGGCTAAGATTTGTTCTTTTTAGTTCTCAAACCCAATTAGTTCTCAAATGATCCTCTCCCTATATATATATATATATATATATATATATATATATATATATATACAGGGGATGGATATAATAAAAACTTCTTTGAGTTGGAAAAACCGTGGAAACTACCACAAAACGATTTTTTTCTTCAAATTTTTTGTAGTGATTATATGCGTTAATACAATCCCTATGGTCAAAAAAAAATCAAAAAAACGCCTAGTAGTTTTGTTTTTAAAAAATTTCCGAAATCTGACGTTACGTCATGTTACATATGTAACATTTGCCTGTTACATATGTAAAATGACTTGTTACATATGTAACAAAATCTGTAAATAATTAAAAAAAAATCTCTAGGCGCTTTTTTATTTTTTTTCACCAAAACCATCAAAAATGAATGTAGAATCTATAAAAAAATACAACTAAAAAAATAACAAATTTTGAACGTCTTTTTTGGCAGGTTAACTTCTTTTTGCAAAAAAAAAACCGGTTCTTAAATATTTAAAAAAAAATTACTCGGCGTTTTTTTTTTTCATAAAGGGTGCTTTTTAAGTTAGAGAGTCACCATAAAAAAATTAGAATAAAAAATGAATTTTTTAGCTTAGTTTTCACGGTTTTTCCAACTCGGAGAGGTTTTCATTTTATTATTCTTCTATATATATATATAGGGTAAGGATCATGTAAAAACCACATCTTTTTACGAAAACCTAAAAACTAATACTAAAACCTTCATAACTTTTTCATACGATCATATTTTTTTAAAAAAATTTGCACCAAAAACCTTAGAATTATGAGTTCTTTAATTTTGGAAAAAAATTTAAAAAAAAACTTTAACGTCTCGTCGTTTTTTTATTAGTGCACATGTGCACTAATAACAAAACTCATATATATAGTATGCGTTAATGTTTTTTTTAGAAAAATCGCATCAAATACGTTATAATTTTGTTAGTTTTTCGTGGTTTTTTATTAGTGCACATGTGCACTAATAATAAAGCCCTTTATACGTGTCGTATACATTAATATTTTAAAAGAGAAATTGCACCATAAATCTTATAATTGTGTTATCTTTAACTCTGAAAATATATTTAACGTTTTAAAATTTTTTTAAATTTTATGCTACACATGTGCACTATAACTAATAGTTTTAGTGCATATGTAGAATTATCATTAGTTCTATGAATATTTTAGTTTTTTTAAATGTTTTTAACCTAAACTATATGTTTTCGCATGACAATTCTCATTTGTGTAGTACTAATGAAAAAGGTGCACATGTGCACTAATTTTTTTTTCTTCGAAATATCAATTTCTTTTCCAGAATAAAAGACAATAGAATTTTAAGATTTTTGGTGCAAGTTTGATGGAAAAATATTAACGTATGTAAAAGTTATGAAGGTTTTAATGTTAGTTTTTAGGTTTTCGCAAAAAAAAAAAGAGTTTTCGCAGGATCCTTACCATATATATATATATCTATATATATATATTTGATATTTTATACATATTCTATGTACAACTTGATAATAAAACGATAAACGTTTATGAATAAAAATGATTAGAAAAAATAAAAATGATTGGAGCTCATAGACTAGTTATACAGCATATTTAATAGATATGTACCACAAACTCAGATTTAGGTGTCAAGTGTATAAAACCCTTAAGAAAACATAACATGCTAAAATATTGTTAAACTTACCAAAGTTGTGGGGCTAAAGTTAAACTTTTTATAAAAAAATAGCCACATATGGATCTTGGACTTATTTAAAAAATCACATGTTATCACCGTCCCCCTAAATTCGCATGTAATAACGGATCTTAAAAAATAAATGAAGAGTGAATGAAATATTTCATGTAAAAACATACTTGCTAATTTGCTATATGATCAGACTACCCTCAAATATTCCAGGCCTTTAATCGGTAGTGGTCGTCAGGTAGCCGCTTGAATTTCAGCAGTCATAAAAGTTTCCATTGCAATTAAGGCACCCAATTCCGTATCAAGGAAACTCCGTAATAAACGATTACAAATTCTCATAGCAAGTTAACAATTGTGACAAATTGACAAGTGACAGAAAAACTGTTATCACATACGAATTATATAATAATACATATACTCGATATATAAGTAAGGAATCGTTACTGAGCGTTGAGAAAACAACCAGAAGAATGGTGTTCTTGTCTTTAGGGATCACCGGAATATAACAACTGATAAAACACGAATGCCATATACAAGAGGGAGCAATCTCGTGCTGATAACGTGTTATAAAAAAACGGCCTATTAGCAAACAATACGAGAAAGAAAAGAGGGAGAAATAGAGATGATATTTCTATAATCAAGTGTGTAATACAATATGATACAATAAGGTATATATAGGGGAAGGAAACTTGGAGAACAGAGCTAACTTGGGCGTTGATAACCACAATAATATATATTTATAACAAAAACTATATTTTATTTGAATAAATTGGATAACGGAATAAATCAAATAAATCGTTTGAAAAATATAAATATATCTGATAACCGAATCGTATCTGAATTTCCAGTTCGGATATGATTAGTATATGATCCGAAATCCGAATTCAAACGGTTTCAGATATGATTTGGTTTCCAGTTTTATTTGGATTTCGGTTTTTTTTAACGCCTCTAAACATATACAAATAAGATACAGAAACAAACAAAGAGAAAACCTAAATAAATAATAAATGGAAGGCAATTTAGAGTGAATTGGAGTCAAGGTGTAACTTATAAGTGTGTATTTTGTAATAAATAATAGATGGCCCGCCAAACCCAAATTAACCCCTTGTCCTATGGCCCATATTAGTATTCAAACCCCTTGGAAGCCTGCGATGAGATTTACAAAGATTTTACACCCCGACTTTTGGTATTTAAACCCTCTGATCAGCATCACCACCGACTCCAAGTCTCCAAGAAGCTGACCTGCAACTCCAAGTCTCCAAGAACCTCCTATTAGGGTTGCTCTCATCATCTTCCAAGAATCTCTCATCATTATACGTAAGGTAAGTTACATACAACATTTTAGAAACACAATATCGTTGAATGTCATTATGGTTTGGAATAAAAGGTACATTGTCTATGTCATTTTGGTTCTTATAGTAGGTTTTTAGCATGTCATTATGGTCTTTTTTTTATATATTTTTTGACTCAAAGTACAGCCATAGAAAGTGCAACTATTATGGTCTTTTTTGTTCTTTTTTTTACTCAAAGTGCAGCCATCATGTAAGAGAAATTTAGGATTCGGGAGACCGAATACCCGATCATGAGTTCTCGGTTTGGAGACTGATACCCGAACAATAGTACTCGGTCACCAATCACCATGTCCTAAAAATTCGGGAGCCGGTCTCGGTCCGGTACCAAAGGGTCGGTTTCCCGACTTTGCTCAACCCTAGGTGTAACTTGTTGGATATTGAATGTCCAGACCCGACAAAATCAAAGACCTGGCTCCCGGATTATTTATAATCGTATAAATAATATTATGTATTACGTTCTAGAATATTGAGAGTTTAAACACTTCATTTCTTATTACTAAGAGCAATAAGAAATGAAGTTGTTTAAACTGCTAACCAATATTCTACGAAAACGTAATTGACATAAATATTATTTATATGATTATAAATAATTATTTAGTTAATAAATGTTATTATTAATTTATTAGCAATAACTAGCAGGAATATATTATTATTATAACGTTAATAATAATTATCGATGAAAATAATAATATATTATTATTATTTCTAAAATTATGTTAATTAAATAAACTAGTTTTATTTAATTAAATTAAATGGATAATTTAGTTTGAATAAAAACTAGGTTTATTTAAAAGGTTATTATCCATGACTCATGGATGGATAATATAGTTTAAATAAATTAGTTTTATTTAAAAGATAATTATGCATGACCCAAATATGGATAAGCGAGAGTTCAAACCAGTTGTAGTTTATCTACAACTGTTTAGGTGGTTATTTAAACACCACACGTGATAGATTAAAAGGTTAGATAACTCAAAAACTCTCACATCTCTCTCTCGATCTCCCTACCTTGCGAAACCACCTCTGTCGGCCAGCCACCGCCGCACCGCCGCCCTACAGCCACCTCTGAGTCGTTGCAAACGCCAACGATCGCCGAGTTCGCCGCCGTTATCGTTTGAGTCGCACCATCTGATCACTAGTCAAGTTTTTTACTACACCCGATCGACCATCGACGATAACTACCCGACTGCCGCCCACCGCCGTCCTCCGCCTGTCACCGTCGTCCGCCACCCTTGCCAGCCGCCGCGATTTCTATTACCGTGAGGCCATTTTTCTCAGGTAAGGTTCTATTACCGTGAGACCATTTTTCTCAGGTAAGGTTCTATTACCGTGAGACCATTTTTCTCAGGTAAAGTTTTCGTTCATTATATTTTAAACTACTAATGTGTTTGCATGTCATGGTGATTTGATCTTCCTATATTTTGTCATTGGTTTTTCGTGATGTTATATTTAAATATATATTAATATTGCTTCTGCTACTCTGATTTGATTTAACTGACTTCAACTACTAAAATTGTATTTGGTAATACACTTAATAAACGGGTTTTAATAAAATTAAAATGATTACCCCGGTAACCCGAACACCACAACATAACTTTGCAATAAATATGGGTGTGTATTTTTTTGGTGTTTTGGTTGTTTGCGCTTCTTGTTTTTTTTTTCTTTTTCTAGAGTCTAGATTCTTGCTAGCCCCCTCTTTAATAAAATTTGGACGTTCAAAATAAAAGTTAAATTTGGACATTCAAAATAAAAGTTAAATTAATAAACTTCTAGAATACCAACCGAAACCAATTTTCTTTTTGTTTATCCTCCCAATAGCAACAAAAAATAAATAGCATAACATAGTATTTCAACATGTTTTAAAACCAAAAGTTCACAACTACAATACAAAGTGGAAACAAGTCTAAAACATACGTTTAAAATTATATTTTATTTGGATAATTTGGATAAACCGAATAACCCAAATAAATCAAATAAATCGTTTTAAAAAAATAAATATATCCAATATCCGAATCGTACTCGAGTTCTCAATTCGGATATGACTAGTATCCGATCCAAAATCCGAATTCAAACGATTTCTGATTCTCTTGTTGATGTTGTAACAGTTTTTTTCCTTTTGGGGTCCTGGTCCAGCTGCTGGCTGGAGGGCTTGTATGTTTTTGCCTTTGGTTGAATAAAGTTTGCTGTTAAAAAAAAAAAACACCTCTAAACATAAACAAATAAGATACAAGAACAAATAAAGAGATAAAGACCTAAATAAATAATAAATGCAAGGAAATTTTGAGTCGAGTGGAGTCAATGATTGTAACTTTGTAATAAATATGGGTGTATAGTTTTGTGGTGTTTTAGTTGTTTGCATTTCTATTATTTTCTTTCGGGATTCTGGATTTTTGCTAGCCCATTTTTAATAAGTTAAAAAAAAAGTTAAATTAATCTTCTATAATACCAAACGAACCAAATAGGTTATTTGGTTAAGCCACTATCAACACAGTCCAATCTTATGTGACGGGTTGTCATCTGAACTGATGCCCCTTCATCATAACTCTTAACTATCAAAAGGATTACAAGATTATTCAAATAAATTTTTCTATATAAAATTAACAATTTAATAAATTTTTATTATATTTTAATTTAATTTGTAGTATTTTATTAGAAGGCATGGAGCTCATTATTACGTATTATAATAGACAAATCTTGGTTAAAAAACAGGTTTCCTAGGCACATCTCACCCAACGAACGACTATGTTAACTTTAACCTTAATCACAAGATAACGTAAACATCAACTGTTTTTCTTGCAATCGTCAAACCCAACTTCAATAAAGCCATAAAGTAAAAAAGGAACAGAAAGTCAGTCATATTCAAGAAAATAAAGGGGTCCCAGAAAATAATCTAATTTACAATTTTTAAAGTCATAATTTCTGTACCGTTTCAAAAATAATATTAATTATTTAACTGTTGTCACATTCTAACGCAAATGCGAAAAGGTACCAGAAACCAACGAGATCAAGAGGACTACCGGTCCATCTCTTTGGGTTTTCTTTTTATTTTTATATTCTTTAATAGTTTTATTTTAAACCACTTGTCTACTAGACTTGGACTCTCAACCTTTAGAAGGTGGACATCTTAACCAACATCAAAATACCATTAAACATGGGCAAAGCTAAGAAAAAGTGTATGGGCCTATGGGGTGCACAAAAATAAATTCTCAAACATTGAGTACAATTGTATAAACAACAGCAAATCAGCAATGCAGATTATAAATTAGTACAATTGTACAAATGTACAATCAACGTGAATTATAATTTATGAATAAACAAATCTTGAAAGAACTGGAGAAGGTTTAGTGGAACCGTGGATTCGGATTTAAGGAGTTACGGGATTATCTATGGGTGGCGGAACCAGAAAACTTTAAATAGAGGGTCACAAGAGAATTCATATTACTTAAAAAAAAATAACATAGATAGGCTAACCAATGCTACAGATGAGAAAACGAGCTGATGTAGAATACAAAATAACACAAGATGATTTATAAGACACCAATAAAATAAAACCAGCCCAATATGTATTAATGTAAGTATCTTTATAAAAATAGTATAATAAAAATATTTCTTAATTATATGTGTATCTATGTAAAAATATAAACATATAAAATAATTTAAATACAACGAGATATTTAACAACCCGTGCGTTGCTGCGGGGTTGAATTTGTATGTCGAACAAAAGTTAAAAAGTTAAGAGGTATAAAACGTAAAATTTTAAAAGTCTCGCGGTGAAAGTATAAAACTATAAAAAGTATACTAAAAAACGAAAGTAGAAAAGTTAAAAGTTTCGTGCAAGTAAAAAACATTTAAAATACGAAAGTTAAAAAGTTAAGGGCATAAAACGTAAAATTCTAATAGTCTCATGGTGAAAGTATATAACTATAAAAGTATACTAAAAAAGAAAAGTAGAAAAGTTAAAAGTTTCGTGCCTAAAGTTGAAGACCACAAAACTTAAAGCAAAAAAAAAACTTTAAAAGTTAGATGGTAGAAAAAGTAAAAGTATAAAACATATGTGGCTAAACTATGAAAACCTAAAATTTACTGTTCAAAAAAAAAAACAAATTGTTAAAGTTTAGGGTAGAAAATATCAAAATGCCAAACTCCATTAAAGAAAAAAAATAAAGTATTAAAGTCTAGGGTAGACACTGTCAATATGCCAAACTCCGTTAAAGAAAAAAAAAACAAAGTATTAAAATTTAGGGTAGAAAATGTCAAACACTCAAACTCTCGTGGCCAAACCATGAGAAAGGAAAATGGTAGAAATTGTCAATATGCCAAACCCCGTTAAAGAAAAAACAAAATGTTAAAGTTTAGGGTAGAAAATGTCAATATGCCAAACTTTGTTAAAAAAACAAAGTCTTAAAGTTTAGGGTAGAAAATGTCAAACCCTCAAACTCTAGTGTTTAGGGTAGAAAATGTCAATGTACCAAACTCCATTAAAGAAAAAAAACAAAGTATTAAAGTTTAGGGTTGAAAATGTCAATATGTGAAACTCCGTTAAAGAAAAAAAAAACAAATTGTTAAAGTTTAGGGTAGAAAATGTCAAACACCCAAACTCTCGTGACCAAACCATGAGAAATGAAAAGGGTAAATGTCAATATGCCAAACTCCTTTAAAGAAAAAAACAAAATGTTAAAGTTTAGGGTAGAAAATGTCAATATGTTAAACTTTGTTAAAAAAAACAAATTCTTAAAGATTAGGGTAGAAAATGTCAAACCCTTAAACTATAGTGGCCAAACCATGAGAAAATAAAAGGTTACTATTCATCTTCAAAAGTTTATTGTATATATATATAATAAAAATAAAACAGGCCCAAACACATTAATATACGGGGATTCTATTCAGACACCCAAAAAATTTTATTTTTACACCCCAAACCGCCCCCGTTTAATCAAACCGTCCCGGTTTGAATAAAGACAAACCCAAACCACCCCGGTTTAAATTTTTTTTTTTTAATTTTTGATCACAAAATGAAATTATAATTAAGTGTGTACGATTATGAAATATGAATGACGACTTATTAGTTCATCGTTTTCTTTACTCCTTTTCAAATGGAACCCTTTGTCTTGTTTTGTTTTTTTGGTTTTTGACTTGAGATTTTAAATGAAATTTAATTTTGAAAAGTTTTGTGATATGGAAGACGAGAAATCGCAATCTCCTAATCCATATTAGTTAAAATATAAAAAAGTTACAGTCTTTCACCCTTTGTGTTGATATTATAATTATAATTAGTTTATAAAAAATGTTGGGTTTGGTTGAGTTGTTTAATTAACCTGATATTTTACCGAGTTCCGTTTAAGTTATAGAATTATTTGACAAAGAAATTGTTATACTATAAAAATAAGTAAATACATGTTGCAAAAATGTTAATATTTAAAAAAATGACCCTTTTTGGTATTTAAACTTTGTATTTTTTATAAGGGCTATTAAAAAAATACAATTTCAAAAATGAAAAAAAAAAGGGAAAAACAAACCGGGCCGGTTTGCCCGAAAAGCCCCGGTTTGAACCTCGTATTCTGGGTTCTGACGTGAAATGACTTTTTTGTTTTTTCGAACCGGGCCTGTTTGCCCAATCAGCCCCGGTTTGGGGTGTGAAATTTGGAGAGGGGTGTCTGTACAGCAGGTCCCTTAATATAAAATTAAACAAATAAATTGGTTTTAAGAATATAGACAGACAACAATAACATTAATGAGTGATTAAAGCATTCACGGTAGATTCTCTAAAAAATATGTGAATGTAAATCTGCAAAATTTAAGATTTGGTTGTGAGTGGTTATGAGTAGAGGAGAGAAAATAATTAGAAAATCTGCATATGACAAAAAACATGGTGATTTGCTAAAATTTGAGGATTGGAAGGGAGAGAAAAAGTAATGATAAATGTATAAAAAGTATTATTTAATTATGGTTGTGAGTGAAAAAAGAGAAAAATTAATAATCAAAGTATAAATTATATGGATGGGGATGGAGAACCTATTATGAATGCCCTTATTATAGAGTATATTATTCTTAGAAATTAGGTTTTTGTCTTTTTGTGAATATCCATGTACACTAGTAACTAACGGAATAAGTTAACAGTGTTAGTCTAAAGGTTAAAACTTGAAATAATTTTTCAAATAAAGGACAAACAATGAAAGTTTTTTTTTTAAAAAAAAAGACAAAATCCATAGTTTGTTAAAGTTTAAAGGACAAAAATTATAATTATATTTTCTTAAAATAAAGTATTTTGGCTTTAACCCAAAAAAAAAAAAAAAAAAACCTTCAACCTTAAAAGCTATATTTAACCTGTAGTGGTGAATATATTGATTTTTTCGGTCATATGAAAGTTTGGTCGTATTTTGAAGTTCTAAGGCAGGACGGAGTGAGTAGCAAAGAAGCCGCGGCGCCGGAAACTTTCTCGGCAACACCGCCGCCACTCAAATTCTTCGGCGAAACTTTCATTTTGAAACTACATGTTGCCGAGAAACTTTGTTGACTTCAATGTTTTTTTGACCGTTAGGAACGGTCATTTAATATAAAAAAAATTATTTTACTTTTTATATATATAACCCACACCTTTACACACCATTTCATCATTTTCTTCTACACCTTCCATGTTCTTCAACATACAACCAATTCATTCTCAACTAAATCCCACTTCAAAATGACTTGGACTACCAACGAGGAGGTCACTTTGGCTCGCGCATTCTACCACGTGTCCGATGAGAATGTTCTTCATCACTCAACGGCGGATAAATTTTGGGCTAGAGTGCTTGACCATTTCAACACAGAACTTGGTGGTACGAATAAAACCATACACCAAATGAACTCGAGATGTCAAAAAATAAGTTCAAAGATTAACAAGTTCGAAAGCGTGTACGGCGAAATTGAACGAAAAGCTACCTTGGCGGATCTTGAATCGGGTTTGATGTTTAAGGCGTTGTGTGAGTACCGAAAAATACATGGCAGAAAAGGTTTTTCACACGTCGATGTTTGAACCTTGATGAGGGACCGTCTCCAGAGGGCGTCAACTTCAAATAATAATATGTAAGTTTTTATAACTTTTATGTACACGCTTTATTATGTAATTTTTTTTAGTGTGTTTTTTTTAAGTAATGTAATGTTTTTTTTTTCTTTATTATGTAATGTTTTTTTTTTCTTTATTATATAATGTTTTTTTTTAAATAAATGTGGTGTTTTTAAAAATATATCTAGTAGTTTTTTTAAAGTAGATATAGTGATTTAAAATTAATTACAAAATAAAATAACTCAAAACATTAAAATATATTAACCTACAATTCTTCATAATCATCACCACTCCCTCCCAAAATCCTTCAAAATCCTTCAAAATTCTACTTCTTTCTCTCTTTTGCGTGGCACACTCCTATTGGTTAACACCAATCTTCATAATCTTTAAAAATCTACCACTCCCCCTCCCTAATACATTGAATTGTAGCCAAGTAAATCATGTTAGTATTTCTTTGTATTTCTTTTCTATATATTAAAAGGTGACATATTTATAATGATAATAATAATCTGTATTTCTTTTCTCTATATGAAAATGTAAGATGTACGTCTAATGCTAATTTCAATTTAAATAAATATGCGTTGTTGTTTGGAGGAATACAATCTTGGAGTCACAAATTATTGATTAAATTGATCAGCAAACCATTTCATACACATAAAATCCATGTACTTTCTCTTTAAAAAAGTTTTATAGATTTATTGTTTTACCCCTGTAATACACGGATAACAAACCTAGTAGTTTAATATATGCTAATCTAAATGATTTAGAAAAATTAGAGTGACCTTGATTTGTATTTAATATACGTTTTGGCCATTTAATAGATTAATAATATACATTTTAGCTATTTAATAGATTAATATAAGTCAATTAAATGATTTAAAAGAAATTAGGTTACGAAATTTATAATATATCTAGATGTAATCAGATTGTTAAATTAAATTAACGTTAATCTATATTTAGTAAAACAAATGCCGATGACATAAATGATGTCATATGGCAAAATTACATGAATACCCCCATGTGAATTAGTAAGTAACAGAATAAGTTAACAGTGTTAGTCTAAAGGTTAAAACTTAATATAATTTTTTAGATAAAGGACAAACAATGAAAGTTTTTTTTTAAAAAGGACAAAATCCATAGTTTGTTAAAGTTTAAAGGACAAAAGTTTGTAATTTAGTCTTTAAGTAATTTGTCTTTAATACTCCATATCTTTCATCCCTTTCATGATCTTCGGTAGCCGGAACCAGAAATTCATAACTGGAGGGTTACAATAAAATAAATTAAATTGTGTATAATCGTTATTTCTTATCGATAAATTGTATATATATACAATAGAGAACTGCAACTTATGGAACTGTGCCCTCTTAGATCCGACCCATTTTAGATCCGACCCGTTTGATGAAGCTGGATAAAAGCTCACGCTTTTTGTTTCAGAACCCTAATTCTCTTCCTTCAGACTTTCCTTCTTCGCAACCCTAATTTCCAAGAGGTGATGTCTTCTTCCAATCTGTAACACATCGCTATACTCTTTCCCCGTTCGCAATCCTAGCATCTCCCTTCATCGCCGCTGAAGTGAAGAAATCCACTCCGCTCTCCGCTGACGTAGTGTATTTTGGTGCTCCGCCCTCTGCCGCTGAAGTCTATTTTGGTGCTCCGCCACTGCACTCCGTCTTCGCCTTTGGTTTCACCGATTTCAGGTTAGACCAGGTTCCTCTAATGATTTCGCGCTTTTTGACGACGTCAACCGTATCCAGGTGTGAGTCCGGCCAAGGACGGTGGTGGCCCGACGATAGCGATTTTGGGCTAGGCGGTGGAGAAAGAGGTCAGACGACGACCAGGTATTTACAACTATATGTAATCATAATATTTAGCATAGTACTATAATATGACGTGAATATTATGAGTACAATTACTAGATAATGAATTGAGATTATTGGAATTAGGGTGTTTACTTTTCAGTTTGGTTATCGTCTAAATAGATAATTGGTTTTAAAACATCAAAATGTGGTGCTCGACGGTTTCATCTATATAAAGCCGGATATATTTTATTTGTGTAGATATTTCACATGTGGTTGTGTAAACCCTAACTGTGTGGTTTGAAACGAAGAATTAGACTCCTAATTGGAATATCTACCTCTCAAATTTGATTATTTGTATTGGTTTTCTGTTTGACCAATAATATTGTGCTTGGTTATATGAGTTACTCTAAGCAAATTTACAGTTAAATGTAGATCTGAGAGCTGTTAGATAATTTTATGCTTTGTATTATCCAGGATTTTGGCAAATCAGGATGTAGAGAATAGCTTGTAGATTTTAGAGCTGATAGCTTTTGTTTATGAATCAGGATGCAGTGTTGATATTAAGTGAGCACGGAATCATTTTTATCGTTGGGATATCCGCTGTCTTCAAGCAAAGGTTTATCTTCAATGAGAGGTATATCATGAATTTTAGCTTATCGTGTTTGAAATCTCTCCGATGTTGTTAATAATATAATATTCAATTGACGATAACCAAACCCACACAGACTTTTGGAGACCTACTGTAACAACGGGTTTGGGTATTTGGCAATTTCATAATAGTTCGTCTCTTTTATTGTAAATTTTACTTCTAAACCAGTTTGTGTTCTTGTAGGTTGTGATGGGTGTGACTTAGTTTGGAGATTTTAGTTTTCTTGCAGTTAAATTTCTTTGAATGATTTCAGGGTAGCCGTTTCCATCTCTTGCTTCGTTGATATGTCTAAAAAACACCATCTCTTTCTTTCTAGGCTTTGTTACATACCTATCTGGCTCCGCCTCTGTGACCTCTTTACGCTATATCCGGTAATGTTGGGGATTCTAGGGTGTTTTGGAGGTTGTTTTTGTTTCGATTTACGGTTTTTCTTACCTGTGTACATTTGGTTGTGTTTTATTTATTTCTAATTGACATATTTTGTGGCGATTGAGAAGTAAACGAGAAGATTGTTGCCAAGGTTCGATCGATACCATCATCACAGTTGCGGTCGTCCTTCCGTTCGAATCATATGTGTTATCCTCGATCTCATCTTTAAGACACCTCTATCATGAACAAATATAGGTTTGATCTCTTAAATCCTTTTTGTAATGTCCTGATTTTTGATAGTTGACCTGGTGTAGTGCTATTTGTTACCTTATTAATGATTTCATAAAGTTCAATTGTTTTATGATGTATCATGTTACTCTTTTTTCTGTTCAGACGGCTATCAGGTTTGTTTTTGCACGTTAAGTAGTGTCCTTACAATCTCTCTTATTATCAAATAATCAATTTATATTGTGTAGGCATGCCAAAGACATTGCAGGACTTGATTTAAAGAATTGCCAATATTGGAATCCTTTCCTCGAAGTAATCCTTGCTTGTCATCAATTGATTAGTTAATATCAATTAAATGTTGTAAGCATTAATGTTGTCTATGTTTGCAGATTCATTATGACCGAGTTGGAAAAGATGGGCTTTTTAGCCATAAGGAGGTCACTGTTCTCTATCTACCTGATTTATCAGATTGTTTACCTTCAATAGATGCTTGGAGGGATCAGTGGCTTGCCCACAAGAAAGCTATTGCTGAGCAAGAACGTCTTAAAAGAGAGGTATGCAGTTTCCTATTTGGCTATTTTACATGCAATTAAAAATATAAAGGAAGAAAATGAACCAACTTTAAAAGGAAATCTGGAACTAAAATTTATATAATCTATCTGTTTTGTGTAGATCTCCCGAGAAAAGAAGGAAGGCTTGAAAGGTAAGATATATATATTTTCCTTTTATTATAGAGTATATTATTCTTAGAAATTAGGTTTTTGTCTTTTTGTGAATATCCATGTACACTAGTAACTAACGGAATAAGTTAACAGTGTTAGTCTAAAGGTTAAAACTTGAAATAATTTTTCAAATAAAGGACAAACAATGAAAGTTTTTTTTTTAAAAAAAAGACAAAATCCATAGTTTGTTAAAGTTTAAAGGACAAAAATTATAATTATATTTTCTTAAAATAAAGTATTTTGGCTTTAACCCAAAAAAAAAAAAAAAAAAAAACCTTCAACCTTAAAAGCTATATTTAACCTGTAGTGGTGAATATATTGATTTTTTCGGTCATATGAAAGTTTGGTCGTATTTTGAAGTTCTAAGGCAGGACGGAGTGAGTAGCAAAGAAGCCGCGGCGCCGGAAACTTTCTCGGCAACACCGCCGCCACTCAAATTCTTCGGCGAAACTTTCATTTTGAAACTACATGTTGCCGAGAAACTTTGTTGACTTCAATGTTTTTTTGACCGTTAGGAACGGTCATTTAATAAAAAAAAAATTATTTTACTTTTTATATATATAACCCACACCTTTACACACCATTTCATCATTTTCTTCTACACCTTCCATGTTCTTCAACATACAACCAATTCATTCTCAACTAAATCCCACTTCAAAATGACTTGGACACCGCCGCCACTCAAATTCTTCGGCGAAACTTTCATTTTGAAACTACATGTTGCCGAGAAACTTTGTTGACTTCAATGTTTTTTTGACCGTTAGGAACGGTCATTTAATAAAAAAAAAATTATTTTACTTTTTATATATATAACCCACACCTTTACACACCATTTCATCATTTTCTTCTACACCTTCCATGTTCTTCAACATACAACCAATTCATTCTCAACTAAATCCCACTTCAAAATGACTTGGACTACCAACGAGGAGGTCGCTTTGGCTCGCGCATTCTACCACGTGTCCGATGAGAATGTTCTTCATCACTCAACGGCGGATAAATTTTGGGCTAGAGTGCTTGACCATTTCAACACAGAACTTGGTGGTACGAATAAAACCATACACCAAATGAACTCGAGATGGCAAAAAATAAGTTCAAAGATTAACAAGTTCGAAAGCGTGTACGGCGAAATTGAACGAAAAGCTACCTTGGCGGATCTTGAATCGGGTTTGATGTTTAAGGCGTTGTGTGAGTACCGAAAAATACATGACAGAAAAGGTTTTTCACACGTCGATGTTTGAACCTTGATGAGGGACCGTCTCCAGAGGGCGTCAACTTCAAATAATAATATGTAAGTTTTTATAACTTTTATGTACACGCTTTATTATGTAATTTTTTTTAGTGTGTTTTTTTTAAGTAATGTAATGTTTTTTTTTTCTTTATTATGTAATGTTTTTTTTTAAATAAATGTGGTGTTTTTAAAAATATATCTAGTAGTTTTTTTAAAATAAATATAGTGATTTAAAATTAATTACAAAATAAAATAACTCAAAACATTAAAATATATTAACCTACAATTCTTCATAATCATCACCACTCCCTCCCAAAATCCTTCAAAATCCTTCAAAATTCTACTTCTTTCTCTCTCTTGCGTGGCACACTCCTATTGGTTAACACCAATCTTCATAATCTTCAAAATTCTACCACTCCCCCTCCCTAATACATTGAATTGTAGCCAAGTAAATCATGTTAGTATTTCTTTGTATTTCTTTTCTATATATTAAAAGGTGACATATTTATAATGATAATAATAATCTGTATTTCTTTTCTCTATATGAAAATGTAAGATGTACGTCTAATGCTAATTTCAATTTAAATAAATATGCGTTGTTGGTTGGAGGAATACAATCTTGGAGTCACAAATTATTGATTAAATTGATCAGCAAACCATTTCATACACATAAAATCCATGTACTTTCTCTTTAAAAAAGTTTTATAGATTTATTGTTTTACCCCTGTAATACACGGATAACAAACCTAGTAGTTTAATATATGCTAATCTAAATGATTTAGAAAAATTAGAGTGACCTTGATTTGTATTTAATATACGTTTTGGCCATTTAATAGATTAATAATATACATTTTAGCTATTTAATAGATTAATATAAGTCAATTAAATGATTTAAAAGAAATTAGGTTACGAAATTTATAATATATCTAGATGTAATCAGATTGTTAAATTAAATTAACGTTAATCTATATTTAGTAAAACAAATGCCGATGACATAAATGATGTCATATGGCAAAATTACATGAATACCCCCATGTGAATTAGTAAGTAACAGAATAAGTTAACAGTGTTAGTCTAAAGGTTAAAACTTAATATAATTTTTTAGATAAAGGACAAACAATGAAAGTTTTTTTTTAAAAAGGACAAAATCCATAGTTTGTTAAAGTTTAAAGGACAAAAGTTTGTAATTTAGTCTTTAAGTAATTTGTCTTTAATACTCCATATCTTTCATCCCTTTCATGATCTTCAGTAGCCGGAACCAGAAATTCATAACTGGAGGGTTACAATAAAATAAATTAAATTGTGTATAATCGTTATTTCTTATCGATAAATTACAAACATAAGAAGATTTTTTTGGTTTATTTTATTATTAGTTTAACATATACTAAAAAAGAACTATCTTTTACATCTTTTATTTTGTCGTAAGAATTTATAGATTTTTAAATCTTATAAATATTTTTATTTTTTATCTTTAAATATCTAGAAAAGATCATAATCTGATATAAATCAATCATATATTAAAAAAAAAAAGTTATCCACACAATTATTCAAACGGAAATCAAACTTAATTTTATAAAAAAAATATAGGTATCATATGATAGGTAGCAGGCTCATAAGTCATAGTCATTTTTTATTTTCCCCATGCGTTAAATAATATATAAATATATATGCATTTGCTTTAAATGAATCTTCTTCTTCCTTTTTTGTTCCCTGTTATCGATAGTTGCAGGTCTTTTTTACGGCGATCGGAACAACTTCCGACTTCAACTATCTCACTTTTCTAGTTGTAGGTTTCATGGCCAACAATGGTACACATTAACATAAAACTAAAAATAAAAGAAATTCCAAAAGTTCAGGTGGTGCACCGGGACCTCCTGGGCCCCAAATAGTTTCACCCCTGCACGAAACCCCTTTGTAAATTGCTCCTAAAAGACGAACCCTTTGATTTTAATGCTGAATGTGTAAAAGCTTTTGATACTTTGAAAAGTAAATTAATGGAGGACCCTGTCTTGCAAGCATCTAATTCGTCACTTCCTTTTGAAATAATGTGCGATGCAGGCGATTTTGCAATTAAGACAGCTTTGGGCCAAATGGTAGATAAGAAACCGGTTGTTATTTATTATGAAAGCATAACACTTGATCGTGCTCAATTAAATTACACTACTACTGAGATAGAGTTGTTTGTAGCTTTTTTCCCTTGACAAGTTTAGATCTTACATATGGGAGAGCAAGGTGATAGTCTACTCAGATCATAGTGCAGTCCAGTATTTGATAGAGAAGAAGAATGCCAAGCCAAGGTTGATTCGGTGGATCCTGCTATTGCAATAGTTTGACTTGGAGATTAGAGATAAGAAGGGCACCGAGAACGTGGTACTGGACCATCTATCACGACTACCACACATTAGAGATGAATAAGATTTGGGGATTAATGAAACATTCCCAAATGAGCATTTATTACAAGTGTAAACTTTACCATGGTATGCTCACATTGTTAATTTTTTTTGCTTCAGGTACAATCCCGGAGCATAGGAATAAAAGGAAGAATGTTCAATTTAGAGTGCAGGCAAAGCATTACATCTGGGATGAACCAGACTTGTTCAAAGTGGGGTTAGATCAAATAATTCGGAGCTGCATACCAGAAAGTGAAATACCTAGTGTTCTAGGATTGCTCCACTCATCGGCTTGTGGAAGACACTTCAGTTGGCAGAAAACCGGGCGTCGAGTGCTATCGTCAGGGCAGTTTTGGCCAATAATTTTCAAGGATGCCCATGAGTTTGCAAAGAATTGCACGAGGTGGCAATAGATAGGAAGAATCTCGAGACGCGATGAGATGCCAATACAACCAATTCTAGTAGTTGACGTGTTTAATGTTTGGGGGATTGATGTCATGGGTGCCTTTCCTAATCCAATGGATTTTTATATATTATAGTGGCAGTTGATTATGCGTCAAAATTGGTCGAGGCCATCACCACTAGAACCAACGATCATAGGGTCGTTTGTAAGTTTGTCCAAACCAACATTTTCACAAGATTTGGAATCCCTCATGTGATCATAAGTGATGGGGGGTCACATTTTGAAAACTTTCAGCTTGCAAACTTCTCAAACGAATTGTCGCTCCATATCACTCGCAAACAAGCGGGCAAGTTGAAGTGTCCAATAGGCATATAAACTAATTTTTTTTCAAAAAACCATGCGAACTGGCCGCGAGGATTGGTCTAACAAACTGGATGACGACTTGTGGGCATATCATACGACATAAAAAAAACCTATTGGAACAACACCATATCGGTTGGTCTACGGAAAGGGTTGTCATCTACCGGTGGAAATAGCCCATCGGGCATTATGGTCAGTTAAAGAGGTTAATCTTGATTATGATGTTGCAGGTAGAGAATGGAAGTTGAGCTTGTCTGAGTTAAAGGAATTGAGGGATGAAGCATATAATTGTGCGTCAGCTTATAAGGATAAGATGAAAAGGGTTCATGACGCAAAGCTAGCGTTGACAGAGTTCAAGGAAGGGAAGAAAGTGTGGTTGTACAACTCGAGATTGAAGATGTTTCCTGGTAAGTTAGAGAGTTAATGGACGGGGACGTACCTTATCACAAGTGTGGGAAGGTATGATAATATTGAGATTGAGGACATGGATGACCATCTAAGGCAAGTGGTTAATGGTCATCGATTGAACCCGTATCTGGATTCTGCGGGCAAACATGGGCAAGTGGATAAATATGTTTACTTCCTGGCACCCGCACCTGAAAGTCAAGAAACGTAATCAGGAAGCACGGTCTGGCCGAAGACCTTAAAACTTAACATTAACAGGGAGGCAACCCAGGGTTTTTTTTCTTGTTTTGTGTTCTGTTATTTTAGTTCGATTTTACGATCTGTTTTGTTTTTCAGGGAAATTGGGAAGCTCGGTGAGGAGACTCACATGATATCTTAAGTTCCAGGTGTGTTTAGGCTTAAATTAACAATTGGAACACTCGGTGGTGTTAAACAAGTAGGTTTAAAATGTTAAGAAAAATATCTAAGTATCCAAAATCTTGTTGATTTTCTTTCAAAAATGCATATGGGCGGTACGCCTATGGTGTGGTTTCATAACATAGGCAATACAGCTAAATCAAATGAAAGTTGACCAATTAAATTGGGGGGCTTTACGCCCTCTCTTCCAAATAACCTCATCAGCGTACCGCGCGTCCCAAAAATTTTGAAAAAAAATAAAACCCTTAAAACGGGTGTCGGTCATCATCCACACACCACCACCACTTTTCACCATAACATACATACGCCCACCCACCTACGACCATCACCAAAGACCGCTACACTGCCACCGCCCAACCTCCGTTTAAAGTTACCAACTCATTGCACCTAAGCGCGCACCACAAGTCACAACCACCACTGTTAGCGGTGTCTGTGACGCCCCGACCTCTTTGCGGGTCGGCGCCACGTTGTCGGATTTACTCATCAACACATGATTTAATCAGAGATCACAAAAAGAGGGGAAATTAAAACTATTATTTATATACTCTGACAATTCTTACACAGCGGAAGCACAAACATAACATACGATATATTAAACATAAGGTAAACTAAAGCATAAGATAATTTATTCCAGCAACGAGCATCTTCACCGTCTCCTCCTATAACGTGATCGAAGCTTGACCCATAGGTGCGTCAGAACCTAGCATACATATTTTAAAAAAGTCAGCTTACGCTGGTGAGTTCTACTGTTTTAGTTCAAAACCATTTTACGTGTTTACCTGGTTTTCACAGCACATATATATCATACATAAATTCCTAACACATAATCACTATGATAATATATCCTATTATGTTAACTGCGACCCTAGGCTTAACTTCTAGGTCACTATATTCAACCAACTACTCTGGTTCTCCATGAAGAGTCCGCTCGCCACTACACACTTCGTCCCATCTCGAAGGATGGTTATTACAGCAACCTGATGCAGCTTCTGAACGCACTACATACTTCCTCCTATCTCGAAGGATAGTTATTACAGCGACCCAATGCAGCTCTGTCCGTACACGGTTTCCTAAGCCACCACTATGGGGAAGCAACGTCTATTCATTCTTCATCTCCTATGAAAGGTCTACCCGCCACTACAATTGTCATCCCACCTTGGCGCAAGATAGTTGTTATAGTGACCAACTGCAGCTCCATCCATACACGGTTCCCTAAGCCACCACTATGGGGAAGTAACAGCCCTTCTTCTTCAGCAGCAACACATGCTCTAACTCTAATAAGTTATAATAGCAACTCATGCTTTAACTCTATTAGGTCATTTTCTCATCTTAATGACTTAGTCATCGATCATGTACACTACTTACCCCTAGTTAAATAACCAGGTGCTTTAGGTTTGTTATTAAACAGTGATAAGGCATTCATATACTGCAACAAATGGACATCCCCCAATTTACCGTTAGTGTATGTATACAAGATGTACTAGCGACGTATCCTCTACACTTTCAATATACCGGGTAACTTAGATTACTATGTATATATATAGGATTTACCAGTGGCGTATCTACCACATATTAATATAAGAAAATGCACCACCTGTTCTCATATAATCATACATATTCACTATATATTTACTAACAACTCCCTCGTCACTTGGCTACTTAATTTCAAAGCAATTATATACACATCACATTATAATCAACATAATTGCATAACACGTATAAGCAATTTAACAACTTCATCATATAACAAGTATATATCAAGTCACAATAATCAGTTGAATATATTTTCACAAATATTGTATGTATACCAGTCCGAAATCAGTTGAATATACAAATATTGTATGTATACCTCCTCCCCGCCTTCCGCCTCCCCTCGGCCCTCTTCCACCTCCTCTTGCTCGCCGCCTCCTTTCTTCCTCCGCCGCCACCCCTTTCTTCCTCCGCCGCCTTTCCTTCCCCGACCGACCTCCGCCTCCTTTCTTCCTACCCCGGCCTCCCACTTCCGACCTCCGCCACCTCCTGCCTGCCGCCCTTGCCGCTCATCTCAGCCTTCTCCCCCACCCCAACCCCCTCCTCCCCCATTAAAAAAAACGGCCGTTGGAAGCCAGCCCCGAACCCCCGCCGAAGCCCCTCCGAAACCCACTCCAATCCTGCGCCGAACACCGCCGCCGAAGCTGCTCCGAGGCCACTCCGATCCGGCGCCGAACCCTCGCCGAACCCCGCACCGGATCACCGCCGAATTCCGGCCGAACTCCCCCCACCACCTCACGCCGGACCCCGCTGAACCCCCCCCCCCTGCCGGACCTCGGTCGAAACCCGCCCGGAACCGTGCCGAACCTCGACACAACGCTACATTCATAATAATATGATAATTCAATGATAATATATTTGTAATTATCAAGTTGGCATATATTGTGTTGAAAGAATATGAAGAAAAATATTTGTATGGAGCAGGGGGACGAATTGAAGCGGCTGCCTACATATTTGGAATTTTTAGGGTTAAATGGTTAAAGGATATTTTCAAGAAGCCATTTTAAAAATACTGATCTATCACATTTAATCCTTTTGGTTTCGGTAAAACAACTTTCATAGAAAGAACGTGGGAGTCCGTACCAGATTCTATTTCTCAAAACCTTTTCTTTTAATTGATTATTGATCAATAATGATATATAAGAATCCATAGCGGGGATGATTTAATTCTCCTTTTTTAGGACCGGGGTCTGCCAACCCTCTGTTGGTTTTCCCGGTGGTGCTTTCTTAGCACTCTTTCCTCATCGCGTTTCTTCTCGAACCGCGAGTTTCTATGGCATCCGCCTCGGTGCCGTCCAGGGGGTCCGTTCAGTGCCCCTTACGATCCTTTCATTGTTGCCCCGATAGTGTTATTAGCTCCAAAGGGATCTCCCGCCTCATCTCGCATCTCAAGACCTTTCACATTTCGTCAGATGAGCGCCGAAGCACCATCCGGGACGTGCTGGCATCTGATGCCGGGGCTTTCTCTGCTATGGATGGGGCCTTAAAAGGTTGCGGTTATTGGATGTGCGGGCGATGCATGAAAATTAATGCCGTGAGTCGCGGCTGCCACCACCCCGACGAGGTTGTCCGGTTAACCGCCTCTTGTGATGATATTGTTTGCCACATCTTGGGAATCCCCAGACCGTCGCCCCCTGCCCATGTGCCTCATGATCCTTGTTCGTTTCAGTTGGATAGGGGGCTGCTCGACCGGGTTTTTAAGGCCCGCGTTACTACTGTCAAGAGCATTCCCCACAGCTGCCGACTAGCCTTCTCCCAGGCGCTTAAATTTGCCCTTCTTCGAGTGGCAGCCCACCCTGGTTCTGATGATGCCTGGGTTAGGCTGCTTCTTCTCCCTCGGTGCACCTTGCAGGTTTTCAGACCTCAGAATCGGCATGATTGCCGCTCTGGGAACCGGAAGGCTCTGCAGTGCAGGTCCATCTTGACATCCTTGGCTACTTGGGGGCGTGAGGGTGGTTTTGAACAGTTGGTTAAGGGTATCCTTGACAATCCTGGGGGAGGGGCTAAAGGGTCTTCCAGCGCTGTTTCTGATGAGAAGGGGGACCACGTGACGCCCAACGTCAAGCGATGCATCCGGAAAATCGCTGACGGTCGGCCGTGAAGGTGCTATCTTCATCTGGGGTGGCGCCGTACAACGACGAAACCACGCGTGCCCTTGAAGCCAAGCACCCACACCTCCCGTCGCCATCCATGCCCTTGGCTCCCTTCTCCGAGCCTCCGCTTGTCACGAGTGGGGTGCGGGTCCTTGAATGCATCCAATCCTTCCCTAAAGGGACGTCGTGTGGGAGGGATGGATTGCGTGCCCAACACCTTATGGACAGCTTGTGCGGGGAAAGGTCTGCTACGGCTAGGGACCTCCTGGACGCCATTACCACGGTCGTTAACCTTTGGCTGGAGGGGCGGTGTCCGGTCGGCTTAGCAGAATTTGTGGCTTCGGCCCCCCTAACGCCGCTCCTTAAGCCTGACAATGGGATTCGCCCTATTGCCGTTGGTACTATCTGGAGGCGGCTGGTCTCCAAGGTTGCGATGCAAGGGGTTTGTAAAGAAATATCTAAATACCTTGGTGATTTCCAATTTGGGGTTGGGGTATCGGGTGGCGCTGAAGCAATTCTCCATAGCGTTAACCGTCTGGTGGAGGAACGACATCATGATGGGGGGCTCGCTATGCTTACGGTCGATTTCTCCAACGCATTCAACCTGGTCGATAGGTCGTCCCTTCTTCATGAGGTCAGGCTTAGGTGCCCATCCATTTCGCCTTGGGTTGACTTCTTATACGGGCAGCCTGCCCGCTTATACCTGGGGGATGATCATATATGGGCCACTACTGGGGTTCAGCAGGGTGACCCACTGGGGCCCCTCCTGTTTGCCCTCGTCCTTCACCCGCTTGTGCATCATATCCGTGACCAATGTCACCTGCTGCTCCATGCCTGGTATCTTGACGATGGAACGATTATTGGGGATACTGGGGAGGTGGCTAAGGCCCTCGGGATCATCAACGAGAGGGGGCCGTCGTTGGGATTGACCCTTAATATTCGGAAGACGAAACTCTTTTGGCCATCCTGTGATGGCGAGAAAATTCGGCCGGGCCTCTTCCCTGCTGACATTAGCCGACCCACCAAGGGGGTGAAGCTCCTTGGTGGGGCTGTTAGTCTGGATGGCCAGTTTATTCAGGGGCTGGCTGCGAGGAGGGCCTCTAATGCTGCTGATCTTATGCGCCTCCTCCCTACGCTTGACAACCCACAATGTGAACTCCTTCTGCTTCGTTCATGCATGGGGCTCGCCAAGCTTCTATTTGGCCTAAGAACTTGCCCCCTACTCATATGATGGCCGCAGCGGTTGGTTTTGATAAGGATTTGCGGGCGGCCGTCGAGGACATTGTCGTGTGTGGGGGTCCCTTCTTTGGGGACTTGCAATGGCGACTTGCCTCTTTGCCGACTCGGCATGGGGGTCTGGGGGTTTATTCGGCGGTCGAGGCGACGTCGTACGCTTTTGTGGCTTCGCGCGCCCAAACTTGGACTCTGCAAGACCATATTCTACGGGGGTGGGGGGGTTGTGGTATGGGCCCTGACTACGAGAATGCGCTGGCTGGTCTCCATGACATTATTCCGGGCTTTGATCTGAGCGGTTTCACCAATAAGGACACCGCCCCACCAAAAGCCTAACACGTTTTGGCGAATGCCCTCTTTGGTAAAAGCATGCTCGAGATGGAAGCAACTTTTGAGATGACAGTCAGGCAAAAGGCCGTTTGGGAATGCCTCCGACAACCACATGCGCAAGATTTCCTCCATGCTCTCCCTATTGATGGGTTGGGGCAACACATGTCGCCTGTCGAATACCGGGCCATTCTCAAATATCGCCTCATGGTTCCCCTGTTCCCTGTGGATGAAAAATGCCCCGTGTGCAACAAGGCATGTTTGGATTCGTTCGGGGAGCATGCTGTCCACTGCAAAGAGCTCCCAGGGTTTAAATATCGACATGATGTGGTTCGTGACGTTCTGTTTGACATCTTCAGGCGGGCTGGGATCTCGGCCAGGAAAGAAGCTCCTGTTAACTTCCTGTCTGACCCCCTGGATGGGCGCTCAACTCTCCGGCCGGCCGACATACTTGTTTTTGGGTGGCAGAATGGGAAACACGCTTGTGTTGATTTAACAGGGGTTTCCCCTCTTGTGGGGCTGAGGGCCAGCACCTTCACAGCGGGTCAAGCGGTGTCCAGAGCAGCTGCTGGAAAGGTTAACAAACATGAGAAAGCGTGCATTAAAAATCAACATGTGTTTGTTCCTTTCGCTTTCGATACATTCGGCCATCTAGAGACAGAGGCGGTGGCCATGTTGAACCGGATCCAAAAAGTCATGCGCGGGAATAGTGCGGGCTCTAGATTGAAGAATGTTATTTTTATACGGCTAGGGTTTGCTATTCAAAAGGGGTTGGCGGCGCAGCTTGTTGCCCGCCTTCCCTGCGTATTGTCTTAAGTCGTGTATGTTACTCACGTGTTATAAAAGAAACATAATTAGTTAAAGCATTAAACATTTAAGGGTGGGCTCGTTGAACTCACCTTATCTCTTTATTCAGTTATTCAGACAAAATCTCCGATATGGTCCATAATTAACTTAATCGCGTATCGGACCGCATAAATGCAAGGTTATTATATTTATATCTTATTATCTTTAATAACATTTTAATGGGGTTTATCTCTTTTAAGTCCAAAATGCCCTTATAAGCATAATAACCTTTTTATTGATAATATGAAGACGCGTATTCCTATAAGTAAACGATCACCCCGGGATCGCCCAGTGAGGTATGCCAAGTCCCAGTTGGGATATATGCGACACCCTCGCTTTGCCAGAACCCCAGTGTATAGGCGCCTACCCTTCTGGTCCGCATACGAACTTCTAAGTATCCAATAACTTGGTATTTCTAATACTTAATTATTTATCATATTTAAACTCATATATACTTAATATATATATATATATATTTATAAGCATGTTATAAGGCCAAAAATCAAGTCCCCATACCCTCCGGATTATTTTATATTAATTATCTATATTTAGAAACCCTAATTTTGCGTATTTCTCGTTTTATTATCAAAACTCATTTTTATTTCAAACCAACTTAGGGTATTATCCGTTATAAAATTTTATAATATTATTTAAAATATCAAAGCTTATTCAACACTCTTTACTCAATTTGGGCAAAACAACGTTATGAAAACCTTAATTTTGACCCATTAACAAAACCTTTACCAAACATTTTCCAATTGTGAAATAAACTTAGGGCTTTATTAAAACATATTATTTTAGGGTTACCTACAAAAATTGAGACCCTAATTCCCACCCAATTACCCAATTTCCCAATTTTTATAAAACAAGCTCAAGAACCCTAATTTTAACACATTTTTAGATATCATGCTTAGAGATCAATTTAGCCAAAACTGAAAGAGGTTATTTTAAATCATACCTATGAGAGCTTGACTGCAAATTTTCAGCTTCTAGTTCCTCCTGTGCAGCTCGAATTTGGCCGATGAAGTTTCTGGGTCAGAATAGGGTTTTTAGGATGAAGAATCAGTGAATTGGTGAGGATTATGGAGTGTTATAGCCTCTATTTATACTCTTTTGGTTCGTATACGAAGCCTCCAGGTGGCCATGGTGATAATCCAACCAAAAACAACATGTAGGTGAAGAAAAGTGGGCTGTAAGTTATGGATACGTGGAAAAAACGGACCAAAACCTAATCTGGTACAGACGAAGCCTTCGCGGACCGCGAAGGTTCTTGGGTTCACGGCTCACGGTACGCGAGCCCATGGGTTCCGGCAATATTTCACAAATTTACACTTTCAGCCCTTCTAGTCCTCTTTTATGCATTCTAGCCCCCTGAACTTCTAACATTTTATCATTTTATGTACCATAACATTATGGGACATATTTCTAATGTTTTCTATGGTTTCTAAGACTCTGAATATGTTCTATAATATATATATATATATATATATATATATATAGTTATATATATTTATTTATATATTATTGCTAAATTACATTTTAGCCCCTTAAACTTTATAATACTTATTATTTCATGTTATAAATCACATTAGAACATACTTTTAATAACTTCTAAGCCTTTGGATACTTATAATGATAATTATAAACACGTACTTTGCCCGAATATGTACGTTTTATAACTACCTTTTTGATGTCCAAACATATTTTTACTTTATAATTCACATATTTAACTATTAACACGCGTATTCACAAGTATATTTCTATTTTCTTAATATTTATCTATGTTTATAGAAATTCGGGATGTTACAGTGTCGTTCACCGCTATCACCATCAGCACCGCCGCAACCACTGATCCTCCACCAAATCCCACATAGTTAACCAGGTTCCGTTTTCTTATTTCCTTTAGGTTGATTGTAGGCTTGCATTGAAAAGCAAGTTTTCTTTAGGTTTTGTTAGTTGTTGATGCACACGATATGTATATACTATTGCATGCAAGAATGACCTTTAAATTTATAAACCTAACTAATCTTGTTACTACGCATGCATATATAGGAAAGCGTACCTATCATATGGTAGCACTAGAATGACTCAGGGTTGACCTAAAGAAGCAATGGTGTAATCATATTAAGCCTAGTTAATATCATTAAGATTCTGTCACAATTCCTAATGACTAGTAGTAATGAAATAAGGTAGAAATGATTAAAATGAAAGCATATATGAAAACTTAATAATAAAAATAGATATCATCTAAGACTGATCACTATTTCAGCATTACCCAAACCTGCCATTGATGCATCGTAACTTAACTATCTAAAGGAAACAAAGTCGCTAGACAATGATTCTACAATTATTACCACAACCATAATGAAGTATCCATGAATTAATGTCTTAGTTATAAGGCACTAAACATATGACCTAAGACCTAGGATCATTGAGCAATCCTATTCTGACTAATCATGATGGAATAGCAAGATATAACCCATTCACATACCATCACATATGCACTAAACCAAGTCACTTCACTAATCCTTTAACCCAAGACATGGAAGCTAAGGTTCATGAATTACTATAGAGACATACTTCAACAAAATTGACTATTGAACATGCACTATCACCATTTTCTATCTAGGCTCGTTAGAGTTTCTAAACACATATTGGAATCGTCAGATAACAACTAAAATATAGTATTGAATCAACAAGCAGAATACGTCTATCCTACTAATCAAACTATATACTACTAGGAATGGATCAAACACAACATTCAACAACTCATTTCTGATATGCAAAAGGAATCATAAACATTATACTCAAATCATCATGTCATACGATAGATCAACGCCAAATCATAGGTAAACACTTAAAAATTCACATTATCTTAGACAATATCAAGAGAGTTAGCCTCTCATCATAGCTAAAGTAACTATTACAACAGAAATATAAGTAAACATCATAATTAAAGCAAACTGAGGGTAAACAATGTTGAAATCTTCGACTTTGACGATTACACGAACGATCTGGCACCTTGTTACACCTTCAATGGCTTCAATCTTCAACTTCAGAACTGTAAGCTACTCCGGAATACGTAACAATCGTCTCTGGTCTCTCTAACCTCTCTAGAGCTTCAAATGAATTAAATAGCCTTGTATTTATAGTTTTCATTTACGATTTTGAAAACCGGTCGTAACGGGTCATTTCACAGAAATGGGTCGTGAGCGCCGCCATAAATCTACGATTAAGGGTTTCTGGAAATGATCCTGTAACGAGCCGTGACAGGAAAACGGGTCGTGACGTGGAGAATAAGTCACATCTCCGAATCTTGTGCAATTCTTCTGAAGACCTCTTAAAATCCGAAATTGTCACGTAGGCCCCCTCTAGTTACCTGTTTATAACAATTCATAGCAAACAAGGGTAAAATTTACCAAAATAACGTATAAACTACCAACAAGTGCGGGCGTTTAACTAATAAAAAGATGTGTACTTTAGAGCACATCAAACATCCCCCCACTTAGACTTTGCTCGTCCTTGAGCAAACCTCTAACTACAACATTACCTTTCCTAACAAAGCTTCTGAAATGAAGTGATGGTTGATGGTTACAACTCTAAACGATTAGAGACACAAAGGCATAACTAGTCACATGTGTTTGCATTCTCAAAATAGACTAAACAAAATAAGTTTTAAAATGTGAAAAGCATGGACGACAAACACCGGACTTCTTTCCTTAGGATTATTGCTTAACAATCAACTAGACTATCTGACAATGTACACTCCACTCAAGCTTTATATATGGATAACTATTAAATAATGTACTAGTCTTTATAGTGCTCTCGATTTGCTTACCATGGACTTTCCTTACAATAGGCTTGACAACCGTTCATAATTTAACTAACATCATATACTAACTTATAAATCAAGAGGACTTTGGCTAATGTTGTAGTTGGTTAAGGGAATGGAGTTGGATAAAAAGGGTATAAAATTGGGTGCACAAGATCTGGTATCTATATGTGAAGCTCTAACTTTAATAATCGAAGAAGAATCTTTAAACTCATAGATTCTCTTCTAACCATAAGTACATATATATATATATATATAGGGGATGAACCGGTTGAAAACCCACTTTAACTGTGAAAGCCCTAACCTCCCATTGAAAAACCAAAAAAAAAGAACTAGATTGTTCTAAAACGCATTTCTAGTTAGGGTCTAAAAGATGGTTAAGAAAGAATGGTTAGTTTTTTTTTAAATCCGAAAAAATAAATATTTTGTTCGTTCTCGGAAAATACATATGTAAAAAAAATATCTGGGCGAAATACATATGTAAACAAGGGAAAAAAAAATTAAAAAAAAAATTATAAAAAAATCCACTTGATGTTTTTTTTTTCACCAAAAGTAATAAAATTGAATGTAGAATCCATCTCAAAAATAAAAACAATTTTCTTTTCGTTTTTACATATGTAAAAAAAGGGTTTTCATGGTTAAAGTGGTATATGTTAGAACACAATGTAAATGTAACGGAAAACAATCAAGTATTAGAAGAAAATAAAAGATATATCCTCAAAATAGAGTGGATATGAAAACTGAAAGGGTAAGATTATATATCCTCAAAAGAGAAAGGATCTCATTCATAAGGTACTTTTCAAATCAACCTTCAAAAACTGAAAGGGTAAGCACAACTTTATATAAAAGAATTGAAGCTGGAAAAAGAATGTTCAGAAGACAAGCTCAACTGGATATTCTACTAGCCAAAGACTCTGACATTTCTTTACTATTCCTAACAAAACTAAATGAAAACATTCCTCCTGGAGTTTCATGGAAGGATCTGGAACAGCTTTTCTTGGCCAAGTCCCTGGCATCTACTTCATAGACCACTCTAAAGAAAGAAGATTCTTTAGACTTTGTTTATCTTAGAGAAATGCAAGACAAATAATAGTGGAGCCAAGGAAGTTATTAAAACAGGAATTGAAGCTTTAATGAAAGAGAGGACATCTTTCGCACCCTGCTGGAAGAATGCTTTAAAGATTACAATTTTGAAATTAACTCACTCACTGGTAGGGTAAAGATTAGAAAAGACCTGTAAATCCCTGTTTGTGATCCCTGTAAAATGATCAATGAGAATGATCTATGCACTTATTTTCTCTTTTCATTTATTTTCTTCAAATACTTTGGGGGAGATTGTTAGAACACAATGTAAATGTAACGGAAAACAGTCAAGTATTAGAAGAAAAGAAAAGATATATCCTTAAAAGAGAAAGGATATGAAAATCTATACAATTTACAGATTTTTGTATTCATACAGAACTACTCCGGAATTTCCGAAGTAGTTCTGTACAGACTAGATTCTACAGAAATCCTCATTTCTATAGAAGGCTTTCAATGGGAAGCATTACTAGTCTTCAAAGAAGAGTCCTGAAGGAAGTCTGTACTATCAAAAGATAAAGTTTACGAGAAGAACAATTCTGCCTTTGTGTGAAGAACAAGTAAAAGTGAATACCAACTTGACATTTAACACGAAAGTAGTTGAAAACAGTTGAAAAGAGATAAATTGAATATCCTTAATTTATCTCTATATACTCTGACACACTCCAAATTCAACCGTCCTCAACCACATTATTCGCTTGCAACTTGCCACTACTTCCTATAAATAGCAAGCGGACTTCACCAAAGACTGCAAGACAACAAGCACACAATTCACAAGCTTCTCAAAGCAATTACAACTTTCTCCCATAGAAAAGTTCTTTCTGTTGATATATTGTTATACTATAAACTCGTGTAAACCATTATTTACATTTGAGATATACAGAAAACCCCTTTTTATGAATTGTTGTCTTCCAATTTGATTTACTTTCCGCAACTTGTTCATCTTGTTTAAATCAAATTGTGCCAATATTGTTAAAAAAACCCTCACGGGACCCAACACTATACTTTCCCTATATATATATATATATATATATATATATATATATATATATATATGTGTGTGTGTATGTGTGTGTGTGTGTGTGCATGTGTTTGTATATTTTTTACTCATCGGCATATCATGTCTTCTAGTAGTATTTCTATCTTTTACCGGGATTATTCTATTAAGATACTAAACCAGATAGTTTCCAAAAAATAAAGGGTATAAACGAAAAATATGCTAAGGCTAATGGTTAAATAAGGTAATCAAATGAAAAGGAAAATAAGGCTCAACAGGGGAAGACTAAGGGTAATTTGGGTAATTGGCATAGAAATATAGATGAGAATAACTTGAAGGTTTAACAAAAGGTTATCCTAGGGTTTTTCCTCTATCATATTTGCTTGTTTTGTAAGTTGTAGTCCCGTAACGTATAGAAATGTCAAGTTCTAGAAGTAGGTCACATGTGGCACACTCTAATATTATTCAAGAATAAAACCAAAGTTCCTATTGAGTAGAAAGCTTGTTTAAGGATAAAAAAAATGTCACAATAGAAATGGAATGGAAAAAGGGCTTAAGTTTGGTTGATTATCTAGGCTTCCTCTCTTGTACACGCACACTGGAATTGTTGTCTAAGTTTTATAAGGTCTAATCTATCTTAATTAGGGCAACTTAGGACTTGGTTATGCATAAGTGTCTAATATACATGCCTATAGTTATATAGTAATGGATGGAAGGTGGAAAAAGCTTTGTTTTGGTCCAGCATACAGAGTTAATATGTTTACTTAAGACTTGCAAAATCAGTTGATAGCTTAATTTTTAGCAGTGACAAAAGTTTAGCATGAAAAAAATTGAAAATTTTGACAAATTTTAGTCATTTCCGCAATAAAACATGCGAACTATAGGTGAGTCTCCCATCCCCCCACTTAAAATCATACATTATTCTCAATGTACTTGAGAACAATGGAAAACCTAAGATAAAAAGGAATAGAAAAGATGAGCCTGACTGCTAGCGGAATGTAGATAATAGCTTTCTTAATTAACTCCAATGGTTGACTTCTCATTCGTTTGTGTACCAGTTCCTTTGTCTTGAATTGATGCTACTTACAAGACTTAGAAAAAAACATCACACGCAACAAGAAAATAAAAGTATTACCCAAAATAAAAATAAACATAAAATAAAACAGTCCATTCATTCTATCCATAATAATTATCGAGCCATAATCAATAGATGTCAGAATAAACAATCCAGAAACAGAATCACAAATGAAGTCTAAATAATCAGATCGATAGATAATAATATAGATAAATCATAAAGGCTTCATTTATCACTCGATGGTGGGTCCTCTTAGTTCACTTTCAGATTCAGGCGAATCTGGGTGACAGATTTTCCATAGCTTCATTAAAAGGGATATTGTGATATGTAGGTGAAGGCGGAATGACATTTGCATTAGGCATCGTGATCATCAAATCATCGATCCGATGCTTGAGACCTCTTAAGTGTAAAACCACAGTATCAAGCTTATCTTGGAGTTCCAAGACAGTATTGGTTAGCTTCCTATATTCAGCGAACACGTCCTTCTCCATCTTGTC
This sequence comes from Deinandra increscens subsp. villosa, assembly GCA_039602395.1. Lineage (NCBI taxonomy): Eukaryota > Viridiplantae > Streptophyta > Magnoliopsida > Asterales > Asteraceae > Deinandra > Deinandra increscens. The sequence continues at coordinate 80,862,338 of JBCNJP010000023.1, read as the reverse complement.
CAAATGCTTGCACAAATTGACAAATGTAGCTCATACTTCAAAGCTTTTATCTTTTCTTTCCATTGGCTGCACTTTACACGGCCTACCTCTTCTTCTATTCGAAGGACCAGCCTTGTTGTCAAAGCTCTTCACAGGCGTGACATCAGTCATTGGACGTTTGCCACACATCTAATCAAACCAAATACTACTAGGAATGGATCAAACACAACATTCAACAACTCATTTCTGATATGCAAAACAAATTATACTCAAATCCTCATGCATACGGTAGATCAACGTCAAATCATAGGTAAACACTGAAATAGATCACATTGTCTTAGACAATATCAAGAGAGTTAGCCTTTCATGATAGCTAATTAAAGTAACTATTACAGCAGAAATATAAGTAAACATCGTAATTAAAGCAAACCGAGGGTAAACAATGGTGAAATCATCCGCTTCAACGATTACACGAACGATCTGGCACCTTGGTACACCTTCAATGGCTTCAATCTTCAACTTCAGAACTGTAAACTGCTCCTAAATACGTAACAATCGTCTTTGGTCTCTCTAACCTCTCTAGAGCTTCAAATGAATGAAATAGACGGGTATTTATTGTTTTCATTTAGGGTTTCGTAAACCGGTCGTAACGGGTCATTTCACAGAAATGGGCCGTGAGCGCCACTATAAATCTAAGATTTAGGGTTTCTAGAAATGATCCTGTAATGGCCCGTGACAGGAAAATGGGTCATGACGTGGAGAATAAGTCAAATCTCCGAATCTTTGCAATTTCTTCTCAAAACCTCTTAAAATCCATAATTGTCACTTTAGCCCCCTCTAGTTACCTGTTTATAACAATTCATAGCAAACAAGGGTAAAATTGACCAAAATAAAGCATAATTTACCAACAAGTGCGGGCGTTTAACTAATAAAAATATGTCTACTTTAGAGGACATCAATTGTACTGACCGGAATATTGCTGATGATCCGATTAGAATGGTATAGAAATTCAAGATTGGGGATGGAAGGATCGGTGATAACCGATTAAGCTGTTTTCTGAATTGGTTTGGGCGGCGTACTGCCGATTTTGTAGGAACTGGATATAAGCGGTACGCCAGATGAATTCTAGGGTTTTTGTGAGCAATTGGGGAGCGTACCGCCAATATTCATGAGTTTCTGTTAAGCGGTATGCCCACCTTGAGAGAACCAGAAATTTTAGTTTTTGTTTTAATTTTATTTTATTTCTAATTTGGTTTTAATTTTCTTTTATTTTCTTTTAGTTTGTTTAAAATTTTTGAAAAATAATACAAAACATAAAAAATCACAAAAAATTTTCAGCCATTTTTCGAATTGTAAAATCAGAGACGATCACTCGCCCCCATTAGTATTATTGTTATTAAGAAGCACGAAAAGAACTACACGACGCATGACCTTGAGCTTGGTGCGGTCGTGTTTGCTCTTAAAATTTGGAGGCATTACCTTTACGGTACCGAGTGTGTGGTTTATACCGACCACAAAAGCCTCCAACATATCTTCGATCAAAGGGATCTCAACATGCGCCAACGTCGATGGATCGAACTCTTAAATGACTACGACTGCGAGATTCGTTCTCATCCTAGGAAGGCGAATGTCGTGGTCGATGCCTTAAGTCGAAAAGAGCATCTCAAGTTGGTTCTATTCCAGAGTTCCCATCATATGACCAATCTCAAAGCTCGTATTCTGGTAGCTCAACGCGCTTCGGTTGATGAGGGAAACTTGCATAACGAATTATCTTATGGTGCTGAGCTCCAATTTGAGACCAAGTCTGATGGCCTTCTTTATTTCTTGGATCGTCTCTGGATTCCCGATCGAGACGATCTTCGGGCGATTATCATGAACGAAGCACATAAGTCTCGTTATTCCATTCACCCTGGGTCTGATAAGATGTATCTCGATCTACGTAAGCTCTATTGGTGGCCCGACATGAAGAAACACATAGCGCTTTATGTGGCGAAATTCCTTACTTGTTCCAAAGTCAAGGCCGAGCACCAGCAACCTGCCGGACTACTTGAGCAGCCTTTGATTCCCGTGTGGAAATGGGAGAACATTGCAATCGACTTCATTACAAAACTTTCTCGGACTTCTAAGGGATGTGATACTATATGGGTTATCGTTGACCGTTTAACCAAATCTGCTCATTTCCTCCCGATCATGGAGACTGATGGAGCCCCGATTTTGGCTCAAATCTTCCTCAAGGAGATTGTGTGTCTCCATGACACCCCTTTGAGTATTATCTCTGATCGCGATGGTCGTTTTATGTCACATTTATGGGAGTCCCTCCATGCTTCTTTAGGGACTCAGCTAGATTACAGCACTGCTTACCATTCTCAGACTGATGGTCAATCCGAGCGCACCATTCAAACTCTCGAGGACATGCTTCGGGCATGTGTCATTGATTATGGTGGGAGTTGGAGTTCATTTTTTCCCTTGATCGAGTTCTCCTACAATAATAGTTATCACTCTAGCATTGGAATGGCTCCATTCGAGGCTCTTTATGGTCGCAAATGTCGTTCCCCTATTTGTTGGTCCGAGGTCAGTGAATCTCAAATCACCGGTCCTGAGTTGATTCAAGAAACAACTGATAAAATCTCCCAAATTCGCGACCATCTTCTTGCTGCTAGAAGTCGTTAGAAAAGTTATGCTGATAAACGACGTAGACCCCTTGAGTTTGAAAAAGGCGACCTTGTCCTCCTAAAGGTATCTCCTTGGAAAGGCGTCTTCCGATTTGGTAAAAAGGGGAAACTAGCACCTCGCTTTGTCGGTCCATTCAAAATTCTTGAGAAAGTCGGTAAGATGGCCTATGTGCTTGATCTTCCTCCTGAGCTAGCCAATGTCCACCCTACATTCCATGTTTCGAACCTTCGCAAATGCTTGGCTGATGAGAATCTTCAAGTTCCACTTGAGGATATTCGGATTGACGAGTCTCTGCATTTTGTTGAGAGACCCGTTGAGATCATGGACCGTGAAATCAAGAAGCTCAAGCGCAGCAGAATTCCAATCGTTAAGGTTCGTTGGGAGTCCAAGCGTGGACCTGAGTTCACTTGGGAGCGCGAAGACCAAATGAAGGCAAAATATCCCCAGTTGTTTGCTTAGTTTGTTTCCCTTGTGTTGTTTCTTAATTTCAGGACGAAATTTCCAAAAGTAGGGTAGACTGTAACATTTCGGGTTTCCGATTTGTCAGATCCGACCCGAATTCATGTAATAATTACCGTGATCGATAATAAATGAAGAGTTATGTTCTCTATGGTGTTCTACACCTCTTTTGATGTGATTTGATTCGTTATTATGATTATCGAGTTGATTTGTGCTTATTTCGGATTTCACACGAACACGCCACCAATAACGTCTAACTGGGAATTCAAGCAATCCGAGCATGTACGAGACTTGAATGTGATACTAGTTAAGCATACAAGTGAATACAAGCAAGGACGTGCAAGGATTTGAGGTTTAGAACGAAAACGGTGAACGTTCGGTAAATCCCGCGCGATTTCGATTTTAACCGGAGATCACGTTTTCAAGTATCATATATCAGATTTGTCATATTTATGAGTTTTATTGTCACTTATGAACACACATGATATTACGAGTCATCACACACTAGATCAAGTCACAAATCGTAGGTGATTTGCTTAAAGGTGATATGTACGGCAAAACCGACCAAAATTGCATGATTTGACCTAATTTGTGCATACATTAGTGCTACGTGACATATTTGTTATCATTTTGAGTGGATTTAATGTAATGAACATGATGGGACCATTAATTGGGTGATTTGGGAGAAAATGGGACTCGAAAACACCAAAAAACGACAAACCGAGCACTCGAAACGATGAAACAACAAAGTAATTACTCGGGCAGGCACTAGGCGTATCGCCTGGAGCTTCATGAAGCCCTAGACGATACGCTAGGAAGTGTGTTCCCAGCAAAACCCTAATAAGCTCCCTATATAAGCATCATTAGTCCCCATGCTCTCCACTTTCAGCCCCCATCAGCTCCTAAACGTCCCAAAACCCCTGGAAATCCTCTAAACAAACCCTAATACCATCTTTGAAGATTGAAGCTTGAATATTGAAGCTTGGATCCTCCCTCTTCACCCCTTTTCTTCATCTTTTCGGTTTACCGGTAAGTATTGATCCTCAACCCGATTCATCAAGATCTGACCTTTATGACTTCTTAAGGCTAGATCTATGTTCTAAATCAACTCTTCATCTAGATCTATTGATTTCTTGGTCCAAGATTGTAACTTTATTATGTTTTTGGCCTAGATCTATGATTATGCATGCTCTTAGGGTATAGATCTAGGGTTTTATGCATCAAGACTTGATTTTTATGTTGGAAATTGATTAGATCTGACCTTGCATGCTATTAGGTACTAAAATCCATGTCATATGTTATCAATATTGCACCTTTATGTTAGATCTAGGATAGATCTATGTACTACATGTGATTTTGGGCTAGATCTAGGGATTTCCTCATCAAGACTCCATTTTTATGCTTCAAATGAACTTGATTTACCTCATGAATGATGTTTAGGACCAGATCTATGTGATATTATCATCAATGTTGGCTTTTACATGGTTAAATGACTAGATCTCAACTTGTGTATCATCTAGGGTTAGAAATGTGTGTCATAAACCTCAAGATGAGATTTTTATCTCCTAATAAGCTTAGATCTATAATTTTCTTGGCATGTGAAATTAGATCAGTATGAAAGGCCCTTAAATCATGAACTTGTATATGTTTAAATGATAAGATCCACTCATGCATGCTTAACAAGGATTGTTTTGTGATCAAAAGTCGATTATTATGCTAGATTTGACTAGATTCATGCTAGACTTGGCTAGGCTCATGCTAGATTCAAGTGGATCTATAAAATCTATAATAGGTTATGTTAGATCTAGGTCATATATGATAAACATGTGAATTACCTTGAATTATTGTCATGAGAATTGACTTTTGTTGACTTTTGTTGATCTAGTTTGACTTCCATGATAGTTCGCTAGATTAGGACCATTCAACCTTATTTAGGGCACAGACTTAAACCTAAACTAAGCCCATACATTATCACTTGAGTAAAACACCAATGAGTCGTGATTTGGTCATTTCGTGTCATGTTAAGTCACGGTTGTCACTATACTCACTTATCTTTTTGTCTTTGGCTCAATCTCGGTCAATCGTCAAGGTGATATCCGGACGTGATTTTCGCGCATCGCTATCGCTTATATTTCTTCTCGATTCACCTGTGAGGTGAGTATTCATAGCCCCTTTTTACTTTATTGTTTTGGGGTGCAACATGTGATGTATCAAACTCTTACTCGATAAATCTTTACTCAAACTTTATGCGATTCTGTGCTCGTATTGTATGATCTTATGTGTTAGACTTGTGTGTTACATGTGGATTGTGCTCATACTCATACTCATACTCTACGCGTAGTTATTAACACTAAAAATGCCGGGGTTACGGTGATAGATCTATTGGCTTGACAAGCCCACTTGGCCTGCCTTGGTTTGGGCGCCTTGTGATTGGAAACCTTAATGTCAGGGTTTGATTACGCTCTTATTTGATATATACATTACTCGTTTATCGCATGTGGACTTACATTACTCACGAATCGCACTGATTTTAATCATACACTATTGATAAACCTATGCTTACTCACCAACTCTTGTAGTTGACTTTTATGTTAAACATGTTGCAGGTGCTGCTGTTTGATTCTATCTCTTCTGCTATCATAGGGTTGCATGGGACTTAGACGACCTTAATAAATAAACATTGGACTTTATGATTATCAGTTTGGCTGTTATGTTTTGAATTGTAACTTTGAATCATGACTTGCTTATACTTTATTCTATGTTTATGGAAATGGGTTTAATTAAGAATATCGCAACTCGAATTAGTGTTGTGTGCATCTGGACAATCTTCGCGCACCGACATATTCCGCCGTCGGTTGGGGTGTGACACAGGGTATGGAGATCCCCGAGTTTTTTCAAGAGCCTAAGGCAGAGGCAGGAGGTGATCAGGATGATGAGGTTGGAGATCATGATGCAGAGAGGCAGGTAGATACTGGTGCAGGGGCCAGTGGATTTGTAGGCATGGATACTGGGACTTTTGAGGGAGATGCTGGAGGTAGCGAAAATGTCCGGTTGAGGCTAAGACATGTGATTTAGACGCATGTGATGATGCTGGAGAGGATGATGCTACTTAGAGACCGATGACACACCACATCGGTTTGTTTTCTATTCCCTTTACTTTTTTCCTTTTGTTTTTAGTCTCTTTTGGTATGTACTTAATACTATATTATACTATGGGTACATGTATTGGGTAACTGGTTGTGTGGTTGTGTTTGATTGATATGTATCTGGTTGCTGTGATTAGTATGTGTGTGTTTGTGCTTGTTAGAACATATGATCGTTTGGGTACGACCGTTCATCTTCTTCCATTTATTTTCTGGATTACGTTTGCATTGGAAGCTTGTTAAGAATGAAGGTCTAAGCGCACAACTCTCGAGGAACTGACTATATTATATCAGGGGAGTGTGTTCTAACTTTTATCCCTTTTTTTCTATATTTTACTTTATTTTTATTTTCTTTTCTCGTTAAAATCTTTATTTTTATTTATTTTTGGTTATTTTTATTTTTCTTTGGTGGATGTTTCTTTATTTCACATTGAGGGCAATGTTGAACTCAAATATGAGGAGGGGGACATGACATAGTTGTTAGGTTTATTTTTGGTTTTGGTTAGGTATTTTTTGTTTTTTAAAAGATAAAATTTAAAATAAAATATATAGAATTTTGAAAAAAAAATTTCGTGAGTAAATTGCGTAAAAATTTAAGATGATAGGTAAAATCGGGATCGATTTTCAAATTTTTTTTAATGTAAATGTAAATGGATTAGTAAATGGATAACGTGCTGATTTGTGATGTGACAATAGGCCTAGTTGATTAGTCGGCTTAAAAATCCCGAGTGTTGAAAAAAAATACATAAATAATTAATTAAGCCATGATACCTAATGGGTTCCCACCTTAGGAGTTAATGGGGATATTGATACTGACAAAAATAGGATGAGAGAACCAGTTTAAGTTAAATATTTATATGTCTTGGAAATAAACCGACATGTTATGATCTTTTTACGAAAGAAAATTCGAGATTGGTGGCGCCTCTCATTCCATTCTTTTCATCTTGAGCTTTATTGTACTAATTAATATGCATAAAAAATGACACTCTATGTTCTACCTCTCGGGTTATAAGCTCGTTTGATACGTCTATTGATGAGGTTCAAGATTGAAGCTTACGGGCTACCCTTTGGGATAATGACTTGAAGGATGCACTGTTAAGTAAATATTTTTGCTTAAAAAAAGAAAAAAATTTGAAAAAATATAAAAGATAAATATATTATATATATATATATATATATATATATATATATATATAACTAATAATGAATAAATGCTGAAGAATTCATCATGCATCATCCATTTTCACTATATCTTAGACATATGAGTATTTGATTTACCGTGGTAGGAAAAATCTAAATGGTTCAAACTCTTTACCTTGAAATGCCTTCAGATGGAAGTAGTTTGAACAATAGCTTGCTAAGTGTGGGATCCAAAGGTTGATTGGTGTTATATAAAAATATAAATATTAGACACTTTGGGGGCTGAATGGGCGGTGGTTGGATTTAGTCAGACCAAAATATCGGACATTGCAGTTAGTACGTGATTACATCATAAAAATTAAAAATTGAAATTTAATAAAAAATGTTTTGAGATCGTATTCCCGATTATGATTCCATTTACAGCTTATCCAAGGCGGAAAAAGACAAGTGTGGGGATGTGATGAGCGTCTGAATTGTTATGAATATATATATATCTAATTATACATTTTTAATAGTTGTAACGATTGGATTTTTATGGAATTTCCTGCGTTGTACATTTTGAGGTAATCAGAGCTTAATGACACATATTGAAGGCATTTGAGAAGCTGAAAAGTAGAAACGAGCGTTGAAGGGGATCGAACATGAATAAACGAGAAAGAATTACGAAACATAATTGTCCAAGTGACTTAGGCGGTACGGTTAAGAAAGAAGAAAAAAGTAGGCAGTACACCTAAACCATGGAGAACGGCCCCGACTATTTTGTCATGGGTGGTACGCTCAACTTGAAAA
>JBCNJP010000023.1:80773947-80853655 GCA_039602395.1 Deinandra increscens subsp. villosa | reverse complement strand
ACATGTATATTATCAATACTAAAGAGTATACACTAAGAGTATAGTGATTGAATGACGAGATATGGGGGTCAGTGTAGTTTAACAATGAACAACCCTAACAACCTATTGATAGCGGCAAGCCTACTTGGATAATTAGCGGTACGGTTTTCAACGAATTAGACGTTGATTGTTACCGGTTTGGAACGACAAGTGCGCACGGGTCATGGCAACAAATGGGTCAGCGAATTTGGAGCTTAAACAGGGTTAGATGGAGCTCCACGATGTCGGTTGAAGACAAAAGTAATTTAGGAAGACTCTTTCACCCACGTTGACACCATCTACTAATTTCACAATCCATGTTTCTTTTCTCTTTCTTTTTTTTATTTCATTGCAGTTACTTACTTACTTTTAAGCTTTCTTAGGTTGTTTTCTAAGCTTTGTAAGTAGTACTTTATTTTTTTTAGTTTGCTAAATGAAATACATGGGGGTAGAGGCAATCTATATGTACTAGGTTTTTTTATTATGAATGAAGGTGGTAAGTTAATGAACAAAAACAATTCCTGTGTTTTTCTCGTACTTGAGATCGCACATCTTTTTTATTTTGATCTTCGCCGATCAAGAGGTGTTTGGTGGAGCCCAAGTTGAATTATGTGGTGAATTCTCTGTATCGTAATCCAAATTGGAGTGCCCAACGTATAGATCGAGTGGTGATTCCTTTATCTCGAAGCTATTCGTTGTTTTTTTTTAACCGATGCATTTAAACTTGCTGCCCAGATTTATAACATTTGGTATGAGAGCCGAAACGATCTGTTTCGACTCATAGTATTCCTTAAAAAAAAAACCATATCAATTCATCCCACCACATTCAGATTGTTCCCAGTAGTGAGTAGTCCGAAGTTTATATTCCCATCAAATAAAAGCAAGAATTATGGAGCATCAAATCTGGGAGTTGCAACAACAACTACATGATCTGACAATTTCAATGAACCAACAGAGAAACTATGAAAGAATCTCACATCGTTACCAACCCAACAACGAAGAAGACAAACCCAACAACGAAGAAGACAAAGATGATCAAGGCAAGACAATGGGTGCAAGGGACTGGGACGTTGCACCAAAGTATGATGATGATGGAGTGGTTCCTGATGAAAACGAGTGCTTATTTGTGATACGGGCTCTTTACAGTATCACCGAACAAGAAGTTGAATCGACCCCAGTGCAAGATGTACAACGTGCGGATGCAAGTTACGTATTGTTACCTGGAATTTTGGTTCATACGGAGTTTAAACGATTTCTGCAGATTGGGTTTCCTATGGCAAACCTACCCCACCCAAGTGCATACCATGGGTTGAGCATGGTCAAGCAATTTTGTGCTATCCACGTCTCATATGTAGTCAAGATGGAGAACTCAGATGTAAAACTTGGCTTGAATTATTACCGTACTCATGATCGAGAATTGGAGATCGGTGCCTTAAGTTTGCAGACAAACTTTTATAAAGATCGGGAGGATGATAGTGGTAAGCCTAACGGGAGATTATTCGTTGAAATTTTGAACAAGATACCCGTTAATTCTGACGGGTTACGTGCAACTAACGAGTTGATAATATTGGATCCTCAATTGTTTCGGGTGGAGCTCCGCGGCGGTTGAAGCAACCCATTCGGTGCATATTTTAGTCATCCGAATACTCCAAGTCCATTTACTTATTTTGGTTTGTTTTGCTTATTTAAGAATATCCTTAAATTAGGTATGCATGTTTTTATTTGGATGTCATGTGTTCCCACGTATTGTAAACTGCTAGAAGTAGTTTTCTTTTTAGATTCCTATATGTAATCTCAATTAGATGAAGAAATGGCAATGAAGTTTGAGTTAAAAAAATATTGTGTGTTTCTCTAGTTTGTGAGAGATCATATACTTCCATTGCTAATCCAAGGTAGCAACTTGGGTGGTGACCTTTGGAACCTCTATCGAGTTTCGGTGGTGGATTTCTGTATCCGTAAACTTCGGTTTAGGAAGCTCTTCGGTTCGAATCGGGTGGTGACTCTGTATCCCGGTTGATCCGTTATCTATCTTTTCAATTTGTTTTCCCGAATCCGACCGTTCCGTCACCGGATATATAACACCTATTATCATCAAATCCTAGACTTTGATTATATATCAAAATATTATTATCAAACCCTATTTTAAGTTTCATCATTCCTTAAGTTGGAGCATATACATGAAACATGGCCAACATGTCACATATATGGGTAATGTTGGAAAGTCGAAGTGGATTTCTTTAGATAAATGATTTGGTTTCCATAAGCGAATTCATACTAGAATAATGGTGGGAGATTCGTGAGCAATGTCAACTACCTTTTGTTGAAGAAAGCGCAATCAACTTCGGTATGTTTTATGAGTGAATGGAAATATGTTTCTTGGAAATGTGAGACGTAACCTAAATGTGGGTCACAAAACTCTGTAGCTAGATTCGAAACTCATGTCAATTTACATGCTGTTCCGGCCATGACTCAGTACTCAAATTCCACACTAGTTGCACAAACTATGTCTTGTTTCTTGCTTTTCCATGATTATACATAGATGCCAAAGAAACATCTTGATGTTCTTTATTTCCAACTAGATCGAAAGCAACATAAATTGGCATATGGGATCCGGGTATTTGGGTGTGACCTTATTTGATACAAGAGACTTTTCCCAAAGAGTACCTTTAAGTTCTTTAGGATATGTAGAATGGGACCTTTGAAAAGTGTGAGGGGAAGGCATAAATTTAACTAACCATATGTACTAAGAATGTAATATATGGTCTTGTGATAGTGGTATAGTTTAACCTTCCTTTTAGCCTTTTTTACCTTCTCGTATCTTCTAGGAACACTCCTTTGGATTGACATTGAGCATCACAACCATATAGCATGCTCCCTTTGCCTAGAATTGTATTAATTTATTTTTGTTTTCTTTGAGCAACTTAATATCTATGAAGCACTTGAGGTATCCTAGATCATGGGTTTGAAACTCCTTTTCAGTAGACTTTGAGAATTGTAGATGGTACATCCCAATACATCATCACTATAATAACATTGTATCAGTTTAAAACATAGTATGATCATTTTACCACATTGATGTCAACAAAACACAATAATTAGACACACTCCTTGTCACTAATAAGCTTCCAAGGGTGGGGCCTTTTCTAATTCATGAAAAGATCACTTAAGAATACAAACTTTTGACGACTTCTCAACTATGACACAAAGTTGTTGCATGTCTCCTCAAGAATAACATTAAGCAATGCCTTTCTTATATTATCAAGTTGGTGTAAGGGACAATTGTAAATAGAAGCTTGTGTAGTGATGAGTTCAACAAAGATGTCCAAAAATAGTCTAAAGCATGTAATATGTATATGAGAGTAACCTTTGGCTACTAGTTTGGCTTTGAGATTAGCAAGCCATATAGATTCATTTTAGTAAATAAACAACTACTTGCAACTTACACGTTAATTTTGTAGGAGAGTCGAGATAATCCAATGTCTATTCTAAAGAGCATATGTTTCCTTATGTGAGCTTTACATCGTCTTAGAGGAGACTAAGGCTCAAGGCATTAGGCATGATTCAGGGAATGTTATGTTGTTTCAAAATTGATACAAATGGGTATTAATTAGTATAGTAAAATAGATCAATTGGATATCATGAACACATTTCTTATTCTTAATGAGGTCTATATGCAACAACGTCCCTAACTTCGTTGGTGATCTCTTTTTGGCCTAAACCAAGCTCCATGAGTATGGTTTTTGATTTTTTAAGCCTTTCCATCTTTTGGCTCTGCACTTTTTGTAACAACTTCAATTGCATACACACTCCACACCACCTTAAGAATGAAGGAACTGAAGCTAACTTAGAGTCGAATAATACCTTCATTAGCCGTAAGCATGGTTTTAAAAAGGGTGCATGAGGCGTGCCTAGGCGCGGGACGGTGTGAGGTGATGGATGTATTGGAGGCGCACTTGAGACACATATAGAAACAGCTTGATACATAGAGGCACATCTACATGTTGTCAATTGGATGAAAAATCGTTATGCGAGATTAAGTGGGTTTTCAAATCTTCAAAACGGTTGCTGGTTGTAGGTTAGGGCGTTGGTTGATTTGAAGTTAATAAAATTTGTAACCAAAACTCTTGGGTTCTGCCAAAGAGAATAATGGGAGTTAAATTACTTACCTCAAAAGATATGCGGATGTTGATTGAGGAAATTTTTTTGAAAATTAGGTTTTGGAGCATAGATTCAAATGAAGTTGATGTTAGGACTTAGGAGGTCTCTTTTTTATTACCCTCATTTAGCGACTGTTTTGGGTTTCTAGTTATCCTTTGTCCCTGTCAAAGATAATTAGTAGTTGTTATAGTTGATATATTCGTTTATTGGATGTTGAAAGTTTGATCTTTTGTCTAGCTTGTCCATTGAGTACAGTTGTTTATATGTGGACAATATGAGTGTATGACATGTGAACTTCTTATTCTTCTAGGAGTTATAGTAGTGTCTGAATGTATGTTGCGGAAAACTTTCCTTTACATGAAGATGGGATTAAAACCACATATTTTTTATTTATGAGAAGGTCATTATTATGATGATCAAAGTGTTCGATTCTGTAAAATTCTATGACAAAAGAATGTTTCTCACAATATACATTCAAAATACTAGTTCTACCATTACCCTCTCCAAAGAATAAGGATTACTTCTACATAAAAGAATTGAGAGTCACTCCGATCAAACTTTTTATTTTTCCTTCTCAACATTTAACAATCAAATAAATCAATCATAAGTTCATAACAACTATTAATAGATGTATGGAAATCCCCGAAACAGTCCTCGAATGAGGGTTGTAAATACACATAAATCATCATCATTGTCATCATCTTTGTTTCTTTTGATGTCACAAAATTTATTAGGAATCTTAAGGAACTTGGGATCTTATTTGGAACCCTAATTCTATTTGGAAGTTAGAACCGTACATGTTTAGAAAGAAATTATTCTGACCATATTTTAGTTTACATATTTCATTTTGAGCCTATTTAAAAGTTAATATTATAGGTTTTTTGGGTCTTCCATTTTGCTATAGGAGTAAAATAATTCTGACCATATTTTAGTTTCCATCTATCATTTTGAGCCTATCTAAAAGCTGATTTCATAGATTTTTCAGGTTTTACAATTTTGCTATGGGAGTCAAATAAATTCACATTGATTTTCTTTCCACACCTTGGGTGTATTGTTGTCTGTTTTAGGCTTTCAATAGTGTATTTGATCATTCACAGGGTTTTAGCACATGTTTTGATCAAACCTTTGGTTGTCCTCCATCTTTGTATTAATAAGCAGGTTGTTTGGCTACTGAAGATAATGGTATCAAATAAATATGACATTTTGTATCTTTTAAGAGCTTCGAGTTTATGTGTGTAGTTCAGTGGACAAAATAGTAACCCTAAAGAGAATCTTACTTTTATATGACAGGGTCAGCATTAAAGGTGGCTACTTAATACCTACGTTGAGGAAGCAGACTAACCTAATAACATCTTATTACTTTTAAGCTGGAAACTTGTTCATTGGCAGAACAATTGATAGTTGTCTCATAGTAAATTTATACAACATTAAAGTCACACCCTCATCCACTTTAAATGACTCCTAAACTGTAATGTAAAAAGTTCTCTAGTAACCATTGTTGGGTGTTATGTTATGTCTGGGTTCAGGAATGATAAAAAAAACATGTGATATTATGCATATGGTTGATTCCCGGTACTTTTGTGACATAGTAGATTTGACTAAGCAAACAGTGGTGTATGCTTTTCCGATTATATCGGCTTGGGTGGTTGGTTAAATTTATTGATTGAAAATTCACATGAGTAAGATATTTCTGCAGTGGATGGCTATTTAATGCAACAAAAGTTGTAAATCCGTTATTTGCGTTGCTGGATCCAGAGGTTGCTCACCGTCTGGCTGTCTCTGCTGCAGCTCGTGGGTGGGTCCCTAGAGAAAAAAGGCCAGATCAGCAAATACTAGGGCTGGAAGTTTGGGGAAGGAGGTTTTCTAATCCAATAGGTCTTTCTGCTGGATTTGATAAAAATGCAGAGGCTGTTGAAGGTTTACTTGGATTAGGTTTTGGTTTTGTAGAAGTTGGATCAGTAACTCCTATTCCACAGGAGGGCAATCTAAAACCTCGTATTTTCAGATTGCGGGAGCAAGGGTATTATTCAAATGTTTCTTTTAATAATTACACACCGAATTATTGTTTACTAATATTTTTTGTTTATTGGCAGTGCATTAATAAACAGGTGTGGGTTTAATAGTGAAGGAATAGTTGCAGTTGCTAAACGGCTGGGTGCTCAACATGGTAAGAGAAAGCTAGATGAAACATCAAGTACTTCTATATCCTCTGGTGATGAAGTCAAATCTGGAGGGAAAGCGGGTCCCGGGATTCTTGGGGTCAATATTGGAAAAAACAAAACCAGTGAAGATGCGGCCGCGGATTATGTACAAGGCGTACATACATTATCACAGTATGCTGACTACTTGGTACCCTCCCCATTTCCATTTGTTTCTATTCTATTTGATCTTCAATAATATCTTATTTTCTCCGACTACCCTACTTATAAATGTGACATTAGTAGATAATATTTTTATGTTGCAGGTAATAAATATTTCATCACCCAATACACCTGGACTCCGCCAGCTACAAGGAAGAAAACAGTTGAAGGATCTTGTTAAGAAGGTTTGAAATTAATTCAATAATGTCTTATTTTAATCTAATTGTATGTAGAGTGATTGATAGTATGGTATGAGTCCTCACATTTCTTTTTTACTACGGTTAAAGGTACAAGCAGCTCGAGATGAAATGCAATGGGGTGAAGAGGGCCCTCCTCCATTGCTAGTCAAAATTGCTCCAGACTTGTCTAAGCAAGATCTTGAAGATATTGCAGCGGTATTTATATTTGCAACATAATACGCTTTCTTTTAAAATTTATGGTTCTTACGTGTTTCATTTCAATACTGTAGGTTGCTCTTGCTCTCCGTTTGGATGGTCTGGTATGTTTTTGGTTTAATCTCACTAAGGATTCAAACTAAAATCATGGATCTTGTTATATATATTTTCTTGTTTATAGATTATATCAAATACAACTATTTCAAGGCCAGAAGTAGTGCAGAGCAATCCCGTGTCACAAGAAACCGGTGGACTGAGTGGGAAACCACTTTTCGGTTTATCAACCAACATCTTAAAGGACATGTATATTCTAACAAAGGTACTTTTTGCTTGCCAGAGAACCTATCGGCTATCGGTTGATTTTTGCATGTTGTTCCTGCCTTTTGAAGGGAATTTTATCACAGCTACATTTTGATATGTTTTTTCATGTTTCCAACTGTTCCCTTCATGAAATTGTCTGCGGCATGATACTTAAGAATACTTGAAGAGTGTTTTAATCTTTCTTCAAGAAACTGAAACAGAAAGAAGCAAAATAATAGTTTGTTGTGTTTGCAACATAGCTCTCTTAACTTAATCCCAACAACTAACATGAGATGATGGCCATTTGGCCACGCTATGAAAGTGAGATATTAGGTATAGACGCCTAGTTATGTTAGTTGGTTAAGTTTCTTGATTAATCCAGGGAAAATGTCGGCAATAAATAATAATCAAGTTCTAACATTGTTCCACCTAGGCTGCACGAACCCTTTTTTCGGGGTTTGTAAAACTTTAGGATTTGTGAATGTTTGAATCTTTGGAGAAGTATTTCTAAATTCACAGAGATTTAATTTTAGATTCAGTCATGGTATGGGTGTTTAAAAGTCGCAACTGGTCTAATTTTTGTTCCGGTTTCATCACCTGAAATATAGATTTTCCTTTTTACTAGGGAAAGATTCCGTTGATCGGGTGTGGAGGTGTGAGCAGGTTCGTATCTGGTTTGCATCTTGTTTTATAAATTTTATTATTTATAAAGATATTAGTTGAAAGTTAGAAACACTTTCCTAAAAGTTTACTTGATTTAGTGGTGAGGATGCCTACAAAAAAATAAGAGCAGGAGCAACTCTTGTTCAGCTATATACAGCATTTGCTTATGGTGGACCTGCCCTTATACCTCAGATAAAGGTATACTATATCATTAAATACTATCATGAATGGGTTAAAATGTGTTTGGAAAAAAAGTATCAAAATGGTTCACCGGCTATTTTTCCCTATGGCGTCTAGTGGTATTGTTGTTGCCCAAACTCTAAAACTTAAACCTTAAAACAAATCTTTTCTGGTTTACAGGCGGAACTTGCAGAATGCTTGGAAAGGGACGGTTTCAAGTCGGTTTATGAAGCAGTTGGTGCAGACTGCAGATAATCATGCCAAATAAGGACAATTTTGTGATGGTTTTGTAAAGATAAGCAGGTGACTGAATGCAGCAGATTCATAATCATATTTACACCTTCATCCTGAAGCTGAGTTTTCAGGACTTAGAAAATCTTAAATTCTTCCCCTTTATTTTTTATTTTATTTCATTTTATTTAAAAAAAAATATTTGAGGGAGTAGTTAAAGGAAATTCAAAGTTTTGATGTTTGACTCTGATGCCCATAAGATGTTTCATCACAGCTGCTATATCAGTTCTATTTTTTCATAGGTTTTATTGTAAATTGTGGGAAACATAGTGATATCCTGTTTAGTTTTAGTTAATTCCTCAATGGAGACCACATGCAACAAACAAGTCAACTTTCGGCAAGCAGTTTCAAAGTCTAATTTTATAATATTCAACTCCTAAGTTATTTTATCCGTATATTTAATTGTCATAATGTAGTTTCATTACATTATTGATTAAAACTTCCAAGATTATAACTTCGAAGTTCCGGTTGATGATAAACGATTAAGAATATTTCTTTTTTCAAGTTTTAATTTTTACTAATTACATAAAGAAGTGACCTAATTACATAAAAGCAAATTTACTAGAGACCCAGAATCGCATAAAGCAAATTTTAGGATTTGGTGAAACCAAACTTTGGAGGCTAGAAACACAAAAGTTTCTTCACAAAAATATGCCAAATTCATTCATTCCTTCAAATCACAATACATAACATAAAACAAATGAAAAGAAAAAAATTAGAAAAAGTATACAGAAATCCAACCTCCTAAAACAAATCCATAATGAATGCAAGACTTGTATTTCCATCCAAAATCATGATTTATTTATGCTTCCGGAGGGTGTAATTGATCCTAGTCTTTTAAGAAACAAAACAGCGACGGGATGTACATTGCATACTTGATCAGACGGCGTATACGTACGTGTTTAAAAAAAGAGGTTACTAGTGAAGGGGTATATTGGTCATTTAGTTGACAGTCGGTATTAATCTTCCATGATTCATTGGAGTTCTTAGCTACCAAATCTCAGGATCATTTTCTTCATTCATTGTTTCTTAGCATTAATTATGAACCATAAAACTATGATTGATGGCAGGGGCGGAACTAGAAAGGGGCGGAACTAGGAAAAAAAGTTTAGGGGGTCCACAAAATAAATTCTCAAACATTAATATAAGAGGAAAAAATAAAAATTACGATGTTATTAGATAGTTACAAACTAACAAAAAGTCTTACATTGTAAAGTTGAGAAGAATTTTGAATTTTTTATTTCTCTTATTGATTTCTCTCACGAAAATAAGGTTGGAACTTGAAAAAAATAAAGAAATCAAGACGTAGAAGGGGCTAAACATGGAAGAAGAAAAAAAGATTAGAACCTACATTTGTTTGAAGAGAAATAGAGAGTCAAGCCATTGAGACCAAATGCATCTTTTGCTCTTTTTTTTTTCAAGATATATATAATATATCTATTCAGCCCCTTGAAAAAAAAATGTATAGAAAAGGTGGGGAAGTGCAGGATTCGAACCTGCGACTGTTTGAAGAAGAAAATGGGTGCCGACCATTGAGACCAAAGAAGTTTTATGTTAATTTTTTGTTCAAGATCTATATATATATTCATCTCCTTGGAAAAAATGTATGAGACAGGTTCGGTACAACAAGATTCGAAACTGTATCTATTGATAAAGGACGCGGAGTTCGACCACCGAGACCAAAGACGTTTTATGTTAATGTTTTGTTAGGAATTTATATATTTATTAAGTGTAGCACACAAAAATATAAAGTTAAAAAAAAAAGTTTTAAAATCTCAGGTGGTGCACGGGGACCTCTGGTCCCAAGCTAGTTTCGCCCCTGATTGATGGTATAATATATAGAATTATACTATTTAAATTTCACATAAAATGCAGTAGGAAACTGATTTAACTTGATCATTATTATTTACAAAATTCTAGGACAAGTTTGATATCTTTTTTTCTTTAACGGCAAAGATACATAATCATTATTCTACTCCGAATTTACACTATCAGAAACACCATTGTTAGGGATTGAACCCATGACCTACTCCCTAAGAGCTTACACCTCTATCAATTGGGCTAGTCCCACATTGACACAAGTTTGATATCTAAACCCATCTAACTCTCAAACCTGATTTAACTTGATCATTTATTATTACCCGTCAATATACAAATTATTTATAAAATTCACAGGGAGAATAAGAAAGCGGTGTTTGTAGATCTGTCTGACCTTTTTTACATGTGCTTTAGATAAATGTACAAATTTATCATATACAACATATAGAGAATATAATATCATATATTATTTTGAAAAATAGAATATGGAGAAACTTAAAATAAAATAATAATTAAACATAAATGATATCATCAAATAAACTAATTTATGATTATGAATAATAACGCCATAACGGTGTACTTACAAGGCTTCCAGCTATAGGTGCTCATAAAAACCGGTTAACCGAACCGGCCCAGTTCGTAAATCGAAAACTAAACCGGTTTTTAATCGTTTTTAAAGAAACCAATTTCAACCAGATCTAAACCGGCGATTGTAGACTGGTTAACCAGAAGCTTTCAATTTAAGCCAGTTAATAACCTGGTTATTATCATTAACCCCGAAACTAGCCATTTTACAACAACTTTATAGCTATGTATGACCGTTTTGATTGATTTTTTGGACTTTTTACCTCCATGAACTTGTATAATAGATGGTGGATTTGTTAGTATTATCACACCACTTCTCCATCTTCTCTAAAATTTAAAAATCATAAAAATGTCAAAATGGAGACTGTCAAAATGGAGACTGTTAAAATGGAGACAACAACATTGTCTGGAACGCGTTTGGACCAACCGTCATGAGGATCATACCCACAAGGAGGGGAGCCACGAGATTTAGGTTAACTATGATTTATGTGAAATGTCGGATAGTATTGAAAGAGCACGATGCAAATATTGTGGTGTGTTATTCAAACCTGATTCCACCACCACTTTACATCGTCATGTTCAAATACATGAAGCTTCGAGTTCAAGGAAATAAGGTGATTTAGAAGAAAGTGATGGTAGATAGAAAAGAAAGATTAACTCAATTTTGCAAGGACGAGCTCTAATCTGTTGAGTGAGGCTAACGAAATCTAAACCGAAATAATGAGGAGAAACAAATATTTGCTTGTCGGGACACTCTCTTTAATTGGAAGTTGAATCCAAGATTGTTTTCTTCTCCGAAGTTGCACGGGCCAATGTTGTTTTCAACTTCCTTTAAAGAGAATACCCTCACAATCTAAGATTTGCTTCTTCCCAATTCTTTTGGTTTAGAATTTTGTAAGCCTCATCAATCGTAGAGTTCGTCCGTCCGACATTTGAGCTAATCTTTCATTACAATCTACCACTAAGTCTAACCTTTTATCGTTTCGCTTTGGTATAGAATTGTAACCTAAATTGTCATTAATGTAATATTATTTTACTTTTTTTAAATATAGAAGTTCGAATAGTTTTTGCTACCTACCATTCTTTCATTTAGGTTTGCAAAGTCGGAAGCAATATACTTACAAATTAGTAAGCTAAATTTTATATAATCGATAAAATAAAGAAAAATATATAAAAAAACCAATTTCTGGTTTGGTTTTTTAGGTTAACCGGTTCGGTTAGTTTTTTTTATATTGACAAAAACTGGCTAATTTTTTAAAGCACCGTTTAACCGATATGTGCACCTCTAACTTACAACCCTTTGTGTGTACGTATTCTACCATATAAGGCTATGTGTAATGGTCAAGCCCCATCAAGCCCTACCCATGGGCATTATGCGACATGTGGACAATGACATGGCAAGGGGCTTGAAATTTTTTTATGGTGTAGTGGTCAAGCCCCTTTCAAGCCCCTTGCAATGATTTCTTTATTATTTTTTTTAATTTAAATAAAATGAAATCTAATAAAATAAATAAAAAGTTCATTAATATTAATAAAAAAACGACATTTAAGAAAAAAAATACGACATTAAAAAAAAAGGTCACGGCATTAAAAAAAAAACAACTAAAGCTCATAGTCCGTCTTGATTCATTCCCTTAACTTGATCGCCAAAGCTCGTGCCATTTCGTCATCGTCGGGGAGCGGTTGTCTGAGTGAATCCAAATCCTTTTGCATTTGACGACGAACAGCCGCTTTGTCGTGCTCTTTCCTCAAAATTACCAACTCCTTGAGACTCTCGGCAACCTCATCGTCTCTTTCTTTGGTCGCCATTTCGTAGCTTTGGTGACTTGACGATGACACCGCTCGTTTCCCCTTTGCACGGTCCCGACCCATCGGCTTTACGGTCTCGACATAAACATCGTCCTCTTCTTCGGTGTCGTTTAAGTTGATGTCAAAAGTCCGACCGTCCGACCCTAGAGACCCCCCAGTCGCAGAAGACGATGGTTTCGATTTTTTAGCGCGCCTTGTTCTTTTCGTCAAGTCGGGTTGATTCTCCACTTGTCACTATCCCGAAGGATCAACCAACACTTCATGTATTGAAAAACACCTCCTTCTTGTTGGTATTCGACTAGTGCACTAGATTGAGACCTCGTCATTCTCACCGCTTTTCCAACCCGCACGAATACGGTTGTAAACCGCGCTAAAAAACAACAACGACCGTTGATTTCTGTCCACTTTCCGGAAATGGAGTCCGGAGTTCGATATTCGTCCTTCTTGAGCAACTTGTAGAAGTTTTTGCGAATATTCGACCAAAACATCGTCTTGTCTTGGTGGTTAGCTAGTATTTAAAAATAAAAATTAGTTAGTATATAATCACAAAAGTAGAAAAATATAAAAAACTTATATGAAAAAAATAAATACTAACCAATGACGGGATCCTCCGATGCCTCGATCCAACATCGACATAGCGCCACCTCCTCCTCCTCGGTCCATGCGTTGATAACTCTCTTCTCCTTCGGTTCGTTGACAACCTTCTTCTTATGAGACCGTTTCCTCGATTTTTTTGACCCACCCGCTTGTTGCGTTTCGGGTACCACCTCGCAATCATCTTCTTGTGACGGTGTTTGAGATGGTGGTGTTTGAACTTGTGGTGTTTGAGCTTGTGGTGGTTGTGATTGCGTTGGAGGTTGAAAATGCCCTTGAAACGGTTGTTGAAACGGGAGTTGAAACGATGGTTGAAACGGACCTTGAAACATCGAACGTGGTTGAAGATTTTGAAATGGGTGTTGTTGCGTGTAACCGGAGAATCCTTGAGGAGGTTGAAGGTTTGCCATCATACTCCACAACTCTTCGTTGGTCGGTGTTTGTTCATTTTCACCGGACCGTGGTGTCGGAGAACGACCGAAATGTTGCATCTTTTGTGAATAAAATATGAGAATAATAGAAGAGTATAGAGGAGGTTGTGTGATTTTTTATTGAAGGAGTTAGATTTATATATATAGGGGTTAGTTTATATTGGTTTAAAATGTAAAAAAAAACAAAAAAAAAATAAATGTCCAACGGTCAAAAAATAACCCGTTGAACGGTCATTTTGACCAACTTTCTCCCCCCCCCCCACTTTGGCGTGAAAAATCTCACGCTTCTGGCCATTTCAACAAGTTTCGCGCCCCACCGTAGTGGTGGGGGCGCTAAAGGGGCTCTAAGGGCGGTTTCAAGCCCCTTTCGAGCCCCATTACACATATAGCCTAATAAAGAAAATCGTCAATGCCACATGTCATCCTCAGATTCACTCTCATTAAATCCTCCACTCTCTCTCCCCCCTATATAATACCAACAATTTCTCCTATTAATAATAATGATTCTAAATAATTAAATGAAAAATAACGTTAATTAATCAATAAATGGAGAATATTTTTACTTATTAAATTAAACAAAAGTTTACAAGGAAATATAAGACAAACGGGCAACAAGCTGTGTCGCTAAACCATTTTGTATAGCAAACCAAGTCTCTAAATAAATCTTGACGTCATAACATTACTGTGCATGACACGTTAGCCCCTGCCTAGTAGCTCGACGGCCTCATGTGCGAGAAAGCCAAAGGTATAAAATGCAAATTGTATATAAACAAATGTTGGTTGTCAATACACATTTCTCGTGTTTTGGCCACTTTTCACGAAGCAACTTTCAAAGCAGTCTGACCTGCTGTGAAAGTACTGCACCCTAAGCCCACGAGAGGGGAGACCCCTGTTAATTAAATATCAAAAATATAAATCTTCTTATTCTAATAACTTTTTTTAAAACTTACTAAATTATAATAAGATTTTAGTTTTAGAGCATTCACAACCCATTCCTTATCTTTATCCCGATAATTTATATATTTATCATTACTTTTTATCTCTTTCACTCACAACCACAATTGACGTCATAACATTACTGTGCATGACACGTTAGCCCCTGCCTAGTAGCTCGACGGCCTCATGTGCGAGAAAGCCAAAGGTATAAAATGCAAATTGTATATAAACAAATGTTGGTTGTCAATACACATTTCTCGTGTTTGGCCACTTTTCACGAAGCAACTTTCAAAGCAGTCTGACCTGCTGTGAAAGTACTGCACCCTAAGCCCACGAGAGGGGAGACCCCTGTTAATTAAATATCAAAAATATAAATCTTCTTATTCTAATAACTTTTTTTAAAACTTACTAAATTATAATAAGATTTTAGTTTTAGAGCATTCACAACTGTAGGTCCGAAAAAACTCCCAAAGACACGATATAATGATCAAACACGAGTGCGGAATCCTCGTGAGAGATTGATTCAAGAAAATAGTAGAAGAAGAACACGAGAATACGATGATTGAACAATAACAGCTTGATCTTTGCACACAAGAAAACTTGTCGGGTACAAAATCTTACAATCGTAAACTGATCTCTCAAGGGTTTATGATCATAAACACCTATGGCTCCCTCCTTGGATCATAAACACCTATGGCTTCCCTCCTTGGATCATAAACACCTATGGCCTCCCTCCTTGGATCATAAACAAGCACGCCAAATGAGGAGGACTAGAGGGGTTTATATAGGCACCCCAATGGGTTTACTATTGGGCCCCTTGTGGATCATAAACCCAATAGTAAACCCAAGCCCAATCATAAACTAGCCTAAACACAATAAACAAATTAGCCTATGATCCTAATTAAACCCTCTAAGCCCAGCCCAACTTATTTAATATTACAAGCCTCATAATCTAGCCTCTACAATCTTCCCCTAGGCTTGTGATATTAATTGTCTTCGATCTTTGAAATTCTTCTTCTTGACTGGCTGGCAAAGACGTTGATGAAGATTCTCTCCGCAGAAATCTTCAATGGGTTTCATGACGGGCACTTGGGACTTCCTCTTGATCAGCATCAGCTCGAACTTCTTGAATTTGAACAAGCAATGAGATGGAGGATTCTCAATGACTTGCTTCTTTTGAAAGAACTGGTTCTTGCTGAATCTTCGGTAACTGTCTTGAATCTCCAAAAATTAGATGGTAAATTTTGAAAACCTTCTAACTTTGGAGAACTTGATTGTTGATCTTCAAACTTCATGATCTCTGACTGCTCTCTTTATCATTTTCTTTTTCAAAGATTGACTTGAAATCTTCAGCTTCCCCTAAACTTGTGAGCATTTTCTTTGAAAAACTTGTAAAGCTTGTAAAGAAACCAACAACTTCCCCTGAACAGTTGCTTATTCAGATGGAAGTCTTGTCCGGCTGGTTCTTTATCTTGAGCAGTAGCAACATCTTTCTATCATCAACCTGTCTGACACACATTTGAAAAAATATACTCTACCAGACATTTGATGACTGGTCTTTGGGTTAGAGGGTAAATATCATCTGTTCAGATGATTCAAATTAACATTATTTTAACCAAAAACCCTAATATAGATTACGGGTTTTCAATAAAACTTCCCCTGAACCCAAGACCTCTAAAGACTTCCCCTTAGCTGATAACTTCCCCTCAGCTAAGGACTTCCCCTGAGATAATACATATTATCTTCGAGTTCCCTTCAGATACTATGTATTATGGAAGTCTTTTCATTAGATAATAAGTATCATCCTCGAGTTCCCTTCGGACAATACTTATTATCCTCCCTCCTTCCCCTAAAAATTTGTCAAGATCTGACGGAGGAAATCTTTTCCATTAGATAATAAGTATCATCCTCGAGTTCCCTTCGGATAATACTTATTATCCCATACTCCTTCCCCTAAAAATTTGGCAAGATCTGCCGGGGGCATATGGTCATGCATTAAAACCCATGAAAAACACATTTTGACTTCTCAAATCAACCTGGTCAAGACGGAAAACAAATACAAAGAACTTAAAACTCACACAAGAAAGATAAAAATAAACAAATACTTACCAAAACCAAACATGAGAAAGTTTACAAGGGATCAAACCGTATGAATCTGACTGAGGAACCCTTTTCAGCTTCAGTTACTCGTCTAGTCCAGGTGATTGCCGGTATGTTTGTCCGCTTTAAACTCAAACCCGTTTAATCCCAACCGAATGCGTCATGCTTAATATAGTACATTATTACCGTCATGTTTAATTGTCCCCACACCCAAGCGTACACAGCAAAACCTACCCAACCTCAGAGTTTATTGAGGATTCACAAACCCCCAACTTGAGGAACCATGCAATACTGTTTTGACTACCACTTATTTCATTAACCATCAGTTGGTGATCAGGTCGGCTGCTAAGCACGCAAAGAAGACCAACTGAGTGATTATTTATTCTCTTTTCTTTTTCATTTTCTTTTTCTTTTCTTTTTTCTTTTTCCTTTCTTTTTCATTTTCTTTTGCTCTGTGGTGTTGTCAAGATAGCATAAACATGGCGTGTGAGAGAGTGAATACTAGGTATAATTACCACTCTCAACCCGTTTTTGCTGGGACTTAGTCTTTTAAACCATGCAACCTAGGATGGGAAACTAAACATATATATCTTTTAAGTTCACTGCACTTTCATTGGTGGTCATAAGTTTAGGTCGAGCCTACCGAGCATATCACCGTGGAGCTTGCCTTTCACTTCCGCCTTACGCGTGTCAGCCATCTCCAACCCGGTCATTCATTTTACTTCCCCTAAACTTCTCAAAAACAAGACACAAACAATTAAAAATTGAAAAGCACACTATTTTTGAGGGGTCAACTTTTTCTTCATCTTTACATTTCTTCCCCTTGCTTTTTGATTTTTAATGTCACAATCTTGTGAACATCATTCATTTTTTTTTTTTTTTTTTTTTTTAAACAAGTAAACAAAACACACAAACACACTTAAAAGAAAAACACAAAATTGTGAAGATTATCTGGCCAAGCTAACTTTCAAAGTATTGATTTTGAAAATTTTAGAAAATTGGGTTTCATGACATGCACTCGTTATTTCATTTGAAGTCAAACACTTAATCAATCAATTGAAAATTTTAGGAAATTTGGTTTGACTCCAAACACCCTTTGCCGCTTCATTCACACAACCAAGTTAAGAACATTACCTTTCGTGCTGATTTTGACATTTTACCTCTCAAAGAGACATACCTTTCATTGTATAGATATCTTGTCATGACATGAAGATACGTCTCCTAAACTGTGCCTGGAACAATCACTTACCAACAAACAACTTAATAAAAAAAATGTTAGTGATAATCCTCCTTGATCGTTCCTGCACAGAGTGATAGATTAGTTAGCCATTGGTACCCAGGCCATTGTTTTTCTGGGTACACCTGAGGAATCAATAAAGGATACTTCTTGTAAGAACATCCCCTTTGAAAAATCAGGAAGTTGGGATGGAGCTGCTTTGATTTTAGGCTTCCAAGTTCCAGGTGATTTAACATTTGTTTTAATCACTTTCGGAGTAGTGACTTTAGGTATTTCAACCTTCTTCGTTTTAGTTTCATTTTTCAAAACAGTTTTTGTTTTAGCCACCTTTGGAGCTGTGACTTTAGGTATTTCAACCTTCTTCATTTTAGTTTCATTTTTTAAAACAGTTTTAGTTACCTTGGGAGGGGTAACTTTGGGTTTTTCAGACCTTGGTTGTTTTGAAAATGGTTTCATCACCTTTTTCTGAAAGTTTTGGTAACTTGGAAAGCTGTTGATTTGATTTGAAGATTTTCTTTCAGCTTTGGCAACGCCCCAATGTTGATCAGAGGGTTTAACCTTAGGAGCAACAGTCTTCCTTGCCTTAGGTGTTTGCACCATCATTGGCTTAGACTTCACAGACTCCTGAGATGAAACCCTTTGACTTTTCGGAAAATAGGGTTCATAGGGGCGATAAAGGCAGTTTCTAGCAATATGACCAGCAATGCCACAATTAAAGCAAGTCTGCTTCTTTAGATAGAAGTCAGACGTGTACCCATTTGTCTTTGGTGGCTGATATGGAGCTGGTTTGCTCTGTGTCTGCTTCTTTGGTCCATTTGCTGATCCAAGATTGACTCTTGGCTGGTTCCTTGATGCCTGTGTCGAACCTGTCTTTTCTGTCTTTGTGCTTCCTTGATTCTTTGATGTGGAAGCATCATTCTTGCAATTACAACAGCAACTGCATGATCCAACTGAAGAAATAGGAGACACAGCTACTCCCTTGAGTTTTTCATTCTTCACTCCAGCTGTTGGCTTCACACTCGGATGCTTGATGGTGATCTTTGGCTTCTCAACTTTAGCTTCACCGATCACTCCATCAGTTAGTCCCTTGAACTTGGAGGAGAAGGATGGTAAGTCATACCCAACATCTGGTTCTTGGTCAAACATAGATCCAGATGTCATAAAGATCTTCCCCCCAGGCCGTGTCGTCAAGATCACCTTTTCCCTTTTAACTTTGTCAATTACTTTCAAGCATGGGGTTTCAATTTTAGGGTATGGTTTCAACTCTACCCCAGCTTCATCAGACTTGGAGCTATGACATCTGTTATACTCCTGGCACTCAGCATCATCTCTTGATACATCCTTTATTCTCCCTTCACCATATGTCATGTTTGCCTCGTTGTCTATTTCCTCTTGAGTCAATGGTGTAGTTCCAACCAAGACACTATCAATAGGAGGAGCAGCTTCTTTATAATCTGACTTGGTTCGTTCAACTTGATCCTCACTAAGAAGTATTCCTATAATGTCTCTGGGAACTGGTGGAGGAATAATGCTGTTTGCAGCCAAGGCCTTATCAGTCTTTTCTGATCCAAATCCAGGTGTGTGTTTCCCAACTTGACCAGTCACAACAGCATGTGACAATTCCTTTCCAGCATCAAGCATTCTTTTGCTCCTCATTTGATTCATATCAAGTTTAACCTGCATCTCATTGTTCTTATGCTTCAGGTCATCTATCTGCTTACTTAGCTCAGCTATTTCTAACTTAGCGTTGTCATACAAATAGGCATTCTCAGTTGCAAGGTTCTTATATTTTACTATGTCTAATTTCTGGGCTTTAACTTTTTCTTCATTTTTTGTCCATCTACCCTTGAATGAACTTCTTTCACATTTTACCTCAAACAGTTCTGACATAAAATTTTTACAGATTTGCCTAAGTTCAGGAATTATACGAGCACATGTAGGATTCGGGCATATCTCAGCATCTTCGTCCTCTAATATATTCTTTTCTTCAACCACTGAACTCATTATGCAGCTTCTGAAAATCTTGAAAAATCTGATTACGATCGTAAATAGCGATTACGATCGTGAACACCGTTTCCGATCACACGTCACAGTCGTAAACAGTTAACCGCCTCAAACAGTCGTAAACACTGATTATGATTACGATTACGACCACCGGAGTCGTAAACACCTGTTTCCGATTTGAAAATGTCGTAAACACCCTTTACGATTCTGCAATGTCGTAAACACAAGTACGACCAACAAGTACAATCGTAAACAACTTTTCGCCGGGTCGTAAACTCGATAAAAATTGAATCTTGAAGTCGTAAACTCAAGAACACAGCAGATCTTCAACAAACGCGGTCGTAAACCTTCAAACCAACCCAGAAACTTGTCGTAAACACCCAGAAACAGCAGTAGCAGCAATCGTAAACCCTCAAACAGCCTTTAAATCTTCAAAAACTTGAACATTTTTCCAGGAAAATGCTTGAATCCAATATCGTGAGAACCTCGAAACACTTGTTTCTTGGCTCTGATACCAATTGTAGGTCCGAAAAAACTCCCAAAGACACGATATAATGATCAAACACGAGTGCGGAATCCTCGTGAGAGATTGATTCAAGAAAATAGTAGAAGAAGAACACGAGAATACGATGATTGAACAATAACAGCTTGATCTTTGCACACAAGAAAACTTGTCGGGTACAAAATCTTACAATCGTAAACTGATCTCTCAAGGGTTTATGATCATAAACACCTATGGCTCCCTCCTTGGATCATAAACACCTATGGCTTCCCTCCTTGGATCATAAACACCTATGGCCTCCCTCCTTGGATCATAAACAAGCACGCCAAATGAGGAGGACTAGAGGGGTTTATATAGGCACCCCAATGGGTTTACTATTGGGCCCCTTGTGGATCATAAACCCAATAGTAAACCCAAGCCCAATCATAAACTAGCCTAAACACAATAAACAAATTAGCCTATGATCCTAATTAAACCCTCTAAGCCCAGCCCAACTTATTTAATATTACAAGCCTCATAATCTAGCCTCTACAACAACCCATTCCTTATCTTTATCCCGATAATTTATATATTTATCATTACTTTTTATCTCTTTCACTCACAACCACAATTAAATGATATTTTTATACCTTTATCATGACCTTTTCTCTCTTTTCAAACCTCAAAATTTACAGATTCACTAAATTTTTCCTCAAATATAGGGTTCATCAAATTTTTCTCAAATATTTCTCTCTCCTCTACTCACAACTACACTTCAAATTTTAAGGTTTACACACACACTCATTATAGAGAATGAGTGAATGCTCTTATCTTAAAGAATAATTTTATCATTCTTAAATCTTTATTATTTGTTATTAAAAATTTAAACATCTTCTATTATTTCTTATACATTTACATCTAAGCTTATGCTTAAAAATATAATAATAATTATATATGGATTTATTAATTAATTAATTATATCATTTTCCTAATACATCCCGTTAACAAATATGATCCTAGCTTAGTGGAACTTATGATATCTTACAAACATGAGGTGTAGCGTTCAAATCTCCTTACAGCGGAATATATTTTTGATTCAATTTATACTTAAGATTTGTTAAAATTTTCAATTCTCTTATCTTATATCCCACATCGATGCCATATCGGAACTTTTACCCCGTCCACTCTCTAAAAAAATATTCAATCCATCACAAACATCTCTAAATAGTCCAAGTGACCTAATGCTGATTATACTCATTCTCACAACATCTCGGAGGGGTACGCGGTGTCATGTCCCACCTAAATCAAAAATCACTACATCAAGTTTCCAGAATCTTCTATGACACTCAATATGCATTTGGGGCTGTTAAAATTCTCCAGACTATGACATTCAATATGCATTTGGGGCTGTTAAAATTCTTCAGAAACTACTACGAAGTTCTGGTGAAGAGTTAGCAACAAGGAACACTCTAGATCATTTTTCAAAAGCCGTAGAAGGATCTTGAAAATGTCAAAAAATTAGCCATGGAAGGATCTGGAAATGCTTTGATGAAGAGTTAGCAACAAGAAACACTCTAGATCATTTTTCAAAAGCCATAGAAGGATCACGAAAATGCCAAAAACAAATTAGCCATGGAAGGGTCTGGAAATGCTTGGAAGGATCTAGATATTTCTTGTAAAGCCATAGACGGAAGCTACTAGAAATGAGTATGTTAATGTTATGGAAGTTACCAGAGTAGGAAAACTCTAGAACAAGCCAACTGGTATAAATAGGGGATAGGGGCTCATTCATAAGTTCATAACTAACCTAGCAACTTCAAAGTTCACTAGTATACTTGTAAGAGACTTCAAGCAATATAATGACTCTACTTGTGTACTTGCAATATTTGTTCCCTTCTAAATTAAACATCTTTAATTACTACCTCTCTCATCATTAAGGTTTACTTAGATTCAATTCTAAGACCGCACGGAGTCAAAATAATAACTCCGTGACAACGAGCTACATTGATGCCTGTCAAGGTCTTAGGTAGGTGACTAATTCTTTCTAACTGATTCCCGCATATGACCTGTTTACACTTTACACTAACCATTTACCACACGTATCCACCACATTACCTGCATATAAAATAGGATTTCCCGAAATATAACTCATAATATCAATATAAATTACAAAAAGTTTACAAGCTCGGGTGATCCTAGTCCTATGTGTGTAGGCATTGCTAAACTAATTATATCAATATCAATTACAAAGGTTGGCAATGTTGAATACACAAAGTGGGATATGATATCCTTATCACTTACACCACTTTGATATCATTAGACTTGAAGTCACTTGTTATTAAAAGTAAAAACTTAAAGATAAACGGAACTGTAATATAAAAGAAAATAGAAGAAAATAAAAGAAAATATTATAATTTTTTGTACGTTCATAAAATTAAAACTAAAATTAAAATATTAAATTTACTTAATAAAAAAAAAACTAGAAAAAATGTTAATTATCAAAAAATCAAAAAGAAATTTGCTAAAGCAAATGGGAGGTGTCATCTTCATTCCGAAATATAATATCTTAACTCTAGGTGTTTAATTTAAATTAAACTTAGAAGGTTTATTTTATAAGTGTAATAAACTAGAGGAGTTAGTTGAAACATTTAATCTTGAAAAGTGAATAGTGACAGAATGTCTCCTCAATTCTTCGGCGCAAGTCTATTTACTCAATTCTTCGGCACAAGTCTATTTACTGTTATCTTCTTCCCAAAACTTTCTTTTCTCCATTAATACATCTCTAAGAAACTTCTGTCTGTGAATTTTAATCATCTTCGTGAGTTTTTTTTTTTTTTTGGTTTGGGTGCCTTTTAATATAAACTCTTGGGTGCCTTGATCTAACATTCAAATAAATTAGCAAGCTTATTTATAGTTGATTGGGTGCCGTGCATCCGCCCCTGCAATAGAGACTCCAACAACAATACTTGTTCTTGAATCAAGCACTCAGAAGATGAAAGTTAGGTAGTTGTAACAGTAGCTAGATATTTTTTATATATATTATGTACAGTGTGTAAAAAAATTAAGTAATATAATCAGTTTTACTCTGTTGTTCATGTTTGAGTACCAATTACAAAAATCATGCTTTGATAACAGATGACTAGAAGGAATTCACAAAACGACCTAAAATGATTTATGGATCGTGCAAACGTGACGAAATGATTAAAGACAATGATAGAGGTTTGAAACTTTTACGTACCATATGGAATTAAAAAGTGCCGTTCCAAAAAAAATAAAATAATATGGAATTAAAAAGTCATAAATAATATTAAAAAAATACAAAGAGGCGTCATAATTGAATATAATTGATTTATGATTGTGAACAAACGCGATGAAATAATTAAACATAATGATAGAACTCCAACATATTAAAAAGTCGAAAGATAGAATTCTTTACGTATCACATGGAATTAAAAAGTAATAAATAGTATTAGAAAAATACAAAGAAACGTGATAACCGAAAATATTATATTTGTTATTTTACTAATATGGTGTGCCCTCTGTGCAGGCCAGTGTTGGAGGCGAGGATTATTTTCTATGATCTTAATTTTATGTGTTTGAATTTCAAACGAGATGATGACGAAATATTTGGGTTGGGTCGGGTCGATCAGGTCGGTTTTATAATAAAACAAGATGCATTAACATAAAATATATTGTCATTAGAAAACACATAATAAAAAAAATGTCCATAGAAATGAAATTGATCTATATTTGTTCCCTACGAGTTTTCATCTTTTGAAAACGGTTAGTCAGATATTCAGATATTCGACTGAAACATTTGCAAAAAGCTCTTTTTCAATGTAACAAATGCATGAATCATTCATCTAATCATCAGATATCCAGTTACGTAAATCCGTTTTACATGCTTCATTGAAGAAAAACATCTCGCAACACTTGTTGTTGCAACCGATAGAACTAATGACAACTTCAATAAATGATAAACCAATGGATAATCAATGTGTTTCCTTGTTTCCACCATTCTTTTTTACAAGATTAGATATATCATTAGGTTGGCTGGAATGGGGTCGCCTATATGATATATCATATGAGTTAAACAAAATTAAAAAAGAAAAATAAAAAAGCTATCCAAGAGTATCGAACTAGGGACCTTCTAAAACAAAAAGCTATCTAAGAGCCACCTAAAGCATTACACAAGTAAAAAAAACTTAACATTTTTAATAAAGGAAAATTGACCTATAATAATCCCAGTTATCACCTGTTGGCCGATAATAATCCCAGTTATTGTTTTTCCTCACAATAATCCCAGTTATTAACATGTTGGCTTGTATTGATCTGCCGTTAAGTTGTAACTAACGGTGTTAAATTTTTGCTGACTGGACGTCCTAGTAGGATCATACGTGGAACTTTATTTAAAAATGTTTTATTAATAAAAAAAACAAAGCCCTAAAAAGACAAATTTGCCCTACAAAAACTCACCCCTCGATTTCCTTTCTTTCTTTCCCCGTTGAATTTGCCGTTCTCATATTTGCGATCATTGGAGGGTGAAGCTCGAATAATGCATCAAACAATCACCGGAGGGTAAAGCTCGACTATATATATATACTGAACCAAGACTTTGCCGTCACAAAAACCAATTGAAATGCATCAAACAATCACCACCAGCTTTCGTAGAAAATGCCCAAATTCTTTTGCATTATAAGATAAACTATAAAAAATTGATCTATAAAATACCATTTCCAGAAGAACAACACCCACATTCTTTTGAAACAAATTAATCAACAAGAAAGATAAGCAAAATGATGTACGTTTATTTCCATAGGTCTTCAAAATGAGTTTCAAGTTTGTGTTAATTTTCTTGATTATGTGTTTACGGCCATTAACATAATACTAGTTGTGATCCAAAAAGCATTTGCAGGTTTATAAGTGAACTCGAAAGGAAAGAAAAGATTTAGGTTAGAAGAATTGGGGGAAGAAATTAGTCGTTTTACCTCCGAGGTTGAGGAAGAGTGATGTGTGTGAAAGTGTATATAAAAATATGGTCTTACACTATCAGGTTTTAAATTTATAAAATGGTTATCCACCTAGGGACTACACACACACGTAGGCAAGTATACCTGCCATGTATAGTATAGTGTTGGTAAATACCGGGTTGTCGAACCTCAAGGACACGGATTTGTTGAAAACAGTTTGATTAGTAATTTAGCCGGTTTATATTTGTGTTTTGAAAATATGAATTTGAAATGTGGATGGTTCCAAGAGAACAGATTGAAGACTGGGTTTGTTTAATTCAATAGTGTAACAGGATCGCTTAGGCAATGACTCCCCCTCCCAGGTTTAATCGATTGTATCGGTTTCGTGCATACGCCTTGTCGCTTATGTGAATTGGGTTCCTAAGACAAGGCGCCCTAATTCCTATGGACTGGTTCACTATTAGGGTTATAGACAGGCCCTGAATGGTTACTAATGGTCCATGGTGAAGTGTAGACAAGTTGGTTATGGATTTGAAGTGCCCTAGGCTAAGTTCCGAGTTATCGGTGACTCAACTCACAACTGGTCAAAGGGTTAGGGTATGGATGATCCTAACGGTTCTAGGGTTGTGAAGCGGTTAAGTTCTATGGATCAATTGACCCAGCAGGTCCTAGACACGACTAAGTAAGGGCAGACCCGACCTATCGGTGACTACTTGGTTTACTTGACAATGTCGAGGGTGGCTACTGGCAGAGGGTAGGTAATTTCTCACTCAGCCCTAAGGGTTGGACTCCTGATTGGTGACTAGGGTTCTTAACGATCGTGACTATTGCTAGTTCACGCGTATGCCGCAGATTCTGTGGTTCGGCTATACAATAGGATTCCTAATCGGTCGGTGCTCTGCAACCTAATGATGAGGGTCCCACAAGGCTAAGAAGTATCCAAGAACAATCAAGAACACAAATATCATCAATTGAAGCAAAGAAACAAAACTATTACTTCAAACCATAATCGTATGTAAATTCCGACACAATTACATGATTAAACCATGGTTGGGCTCGTCTATGCCTAAACGATTCGATTGGTTTAGCCAACCATGGTTATGTTTAAACAAAAACAAATCTGATTCAAATAGAAATTCATGGCTAAATGTAAGTACAATACCGAATAAAAGCTCGAAATGATGAAAAATCGAAGATTCTCGACTCGTCGAATGCTCCAAGTCTTCGAATGCTTCAAAAGGCTTCACTCTAGGCTTGTTCTCTGCTTCCTTGGACGACTTTTGGTGGTTGGAGAGGTCCCCTATTTATAATAATTCGAGAATTAGGGTTTCCAAAAAATTCTGGTCCGGCGCACCACTTGCAAGCCGTGGGAGGGGGTTTCACGGCCTGGGCAAGTGGTGCGCCATCGGCAAATCAGCTCTGATCCTGGTAACTGGGCCGCAGGGCGTGGGACAGTGTCGGCACATGGCTTGGAAGCCGTGGGAGGCCCTTTCACGGCCTGGGCAAGTGGTGCGCTGGCCAAAATCAACTCTTCAAGTCATGGGAGCTTGTCCCATGACTTCCGATCACTGGTGACCTCCTGATTCCTGATCCCATGGCTTGGCAAGTCATGAAAAGGGGTCCCATGACTTCCAAGTCATGCGTTTTCTCAACTTCACTATTTTCTCCGTTTTTCGCCTCGTTTTCCGTGCTAACATCGTTTAAACCTGAAAACTCACGATAATCATCAGAAATAAATATAATTTAATATTTTCAAGTTTATTTTGACGTTTTTGGCCCGAAACCCGTTATATTTTCATATTCAAAACCACACACATCAAACATCCCCATACTTAAACATTGCTTGTCCCCAAGCAATCATTTTTTTTAATCTCGACACTACTACGACTCTATCTTAACCACATAGACACTTAAGTGTACATATTCGGTCCGCAAGATTTACTATCAGTACTAGGGTTTACAACCTCAAAGTTTTAGCGGTTTGAAAACTCACAAAATCTCTCAACCAAATAATGCGAACCATTTTCTATTTCTTTTCACACATCTCACAAATTCACTCGACCTATGGGTTTGATTTGAAGTGAACACTCAAGTCAAGCATATCTAAGTGTTTCTTGGGTTTATATATACGATCGTGCCGCCGAGTTCGTTATGGGATCCGACCAAAAAATGGAGGGGGATACTCAAACGTTTGCTCACATATACGGGTGTATGAGCTACCACCCAAACGTATATCTTGGCGTATACGTACAGCCTTTTCACAATTTTTATTGTGATTTATTCATATCTATTTTTTTTCTTTAGCTTGATTTAGGGTTTTGCAACCTTTCAATACAAGACTAATTTTTTTTTATTTTTTTTTATTTTTTTTTTTTGATAGATATACTGGAGTTATGCAGAAAGTCCAGTATCTTCGGGCAATTGACAACCCGGAGAAGATCCATAACGACTCAAGGCGATTAATTTGACACGGTCTCAACATAAACCTAGAACATGTTTTAGACATACGACATCCCTCATAACTATGATTTTTTTCATTTTTCACCTAAATATATATATTTTTTTTTCTTGTAGGCTTAATCTCACAAGGGAAATCGGGTGAGTGGGTTTTTTTTGATGGTTCACAAAACTTAATCGAAAGACTTTGATCATGCGATTTTTATAAAAATAAACCTTTAAGGAAAACCGTTCTTGCGACTTGCAGACACGATAAGGCACAAATAAATTATCTATGATTTACGTTAAAAACGGTGTACTTTCGTGTCATGCGAGATTGGGATAAAATTTCAACAATTTGGGGGATTTTCAGACTTTTGATGTGGTGGGGGAGATATATTTTATATACTTAGCCAACCCTTGCCATCCCCATACTTAGAAGATTGCATTGTCCTCAATGCAGAAAAATGAAAATCAAGCAAAAAGGGTTGGATAAAGTAAACTCCCTGATTATTGTGATTGCCCATGATTCTCACTTCCACACACATCGAACACTTGGCACTTTCAACATTCCATGTCTCGAGCAGTCGAATTCCTGAAAACTAAAACACCAAAAAAAAAAAAAAAAAAAAAAAAACACACAAAAATAAAATTAAATTAAAAAGTAATTTAAAACATCGGGTTGCCTCCCGGAAGCGCTTAATTTATTAACGAGTCGTTAGCTAGACTCGACCCCCGTAACTCATTCAGGGGGCTTTTGGAGGCTCAGATCCTCCACGTATCCCTCGTTAACAGCTCCTTCAATGTATTCCTTCAGCCTATGTCCGTTCACTTTGAACGGATTTCCGTCTTCCCCTTGTATCTCTACTGTCCCATATGAAAACACCTTTGTGACGGTGTAGGGACCAGTCCACCTGGATCGTAGTTTTCCTGGAAATAACTTAAGACGAGAGTTGTAAAGCAACACACGATCCCCATACTTAAAATTTTTCTTACCCTTCAGTTTCTGATCGTGTGTTTTGGCAGTATTTTCTTTGTATCGCCTCGAACTCTCATATGCTTCCTCTCGCAACTCCTGTAGCTCGTTCAGTTGAAGTAACCGTTCTTCCCCTGATTTCACCATATCCATGTTCACTGCTCTAATTGCCCAGTAGGATTTATGTTCCAACTCGACTGGTAAATGACACGACTTCCCGTAAACAAGTCTGAAAGGCGTGGTGCCTATCGGTGTCTTGTAAGCGGTGCGGAAAGCCCAGAGTGCGTCATCAAGCTTTTCTGACCAGTCCTTTCTGTGGGCGCCACAGGTTCGCTCTAAGATGCGTTTAATTCCCCTATTAGAAACTTCTACCTGCCCACTTGTTTGTGGGTGATAGGGTGTTGCGAGCCTGTGATTTACGCCATACTTCTTGAGCAACTTTTCCATTTGCGCGTTACAAAAGTGAGTTCCCCTATCACTGATAAGGGCTTTAGGAGTACCAAAATGTGCAAAAAGTTTCTTTAGGAATTTTGTAACAACTCGTGCATCATTTGTAGGTAGAGCTTGGGCTTCGACCCATTTTGATACATAATCAACAGCAACGAGTATATACTTATTCCCATAGGAAGAAGGGAATGGGCCCATGAAATCAATGCCCCAAACGTCGAAAATTTCACACGCTTGAATAGGGTTTTGAGGCATTTCATTTCGCGATGATATATTACCGGCCCTTTGACACGCATCACAACTTTTAACGAAGGTGTGAGCATCTTTGAATATTGAGGGCCAGAAGAAACCAGAGTCAAGAACTTTTCTCGCCGTGTTATTGGCGGCATTATGACCTCCGGTTGGTCCCTCGTGACAATGACCTAATATCTGCTTAGCTTCTTCACCGAAAACGCATCTCCTAATGACTTGATCAGCTCCAATTCGATAGAGGAATGGGTCCTCCCATATGTAGTATTTCGCGTCAGAGAATAGCTTTCGACGTTCTTGATACGTCATCCCTTTCCTTACAATACCCCCCGCCAGATAGTTCGCGAAGTCTGCGAACCAGGGGGTTCTCTCTTCCTTCTTTGCAGGGTTCCCACGAGTAGAGATTGCGAACAGGGTTTCACCAGGAAATTTCTCATTGATCTTGGGCTCTCGATCTTGAATTTCAGGATTTTCTAAACGAGAGAGATGATCAGCAGCGACATTCTCAGCTCCTTTCTTATCTTTGATCTCGATATCAAATTCCTGGAGCAGCAAGATCCATCGAATTAAGCGTGGCTTGGCATCTTGCTTGTTAAACAGATATTTGATCGCCGCATGATCAGTGAAGACGGTGGTTTTTGAAAGCACGAGATAGGAGCGAAATTTATCGAACGCGTAAACAACAGCTAGAAGCTCCTTCTCGGTGGTGGTATAGTTCTCTTGGGCATCGTCAAGGGTTTTACTCGCGTAGTAAATAGGATGGAATCTTTTGTCCTTACGTTGCCCAAGGACTGCTCCAACAGCATGGTCGCTTGCGTCGCACATCAGCTCGAAGGGCTGTGACCAATCAGGGGCTGTCATTATGGGAGCATTCACCAGTTTATCTTTTATCAGGTCAAATGCTTGAATGCATTCTGGTGAGAAGTTGAAAGGAGTGTCTTTTTCAAGGAGTTGGGTCATGGGGCGCGTGATTTTAGAGAAATCTTTAATGAAGCGGCGATAAAATCCCGCATGACCCAAGAAGCTACGAACGGCCTTGACATTAGAAGGATGAGGTAGTTTGCTGATTGTTTCTATTTTCGCGCGGTCTACCTCGATTCCTGCCCTAGAGATTTTATGGCCTAGCACGATTCCTTCAGTGACCATGAAATGGCACTTTTCCCAATTAAGCACAAGATTTGTTTCCTCACACCGGGCCATCATTCGGTCGAGGTTCTTTAAGCACGAATCAAACGAATCCCCATAGACTGAGAAGTCGTCCATGAACACCTCCATAGAGTCCTCAATCATCTCACTAAAGATCGCGACCATACATCGTTGAAAGGTCGCAGGCGCATTGCAAAGCCCAAAGGGCATACGCCTATACGCGAAGGTTCCTACAGGGCATGTAAATGTTGTCTTTTCTTGATCCTCTGGTGCGATGGGGATCTGAAAGTACCCTGAGAAACCATCAAGAAAACAGTAGTACTGCTTTCCCGATAACCTTTCCAACATCTGATCAATGAAGGGTAGGGGGAAGTGATCCTTACGAGTAGCATCATTTAATTTACGATAGTCGATGCATACTCGCCACCCACTGACAGTGCGGGTGGGGACCAATTCGTTCTTTTCATTAGTGATCACAGTCATGCCTCCTTTCTTAGGTACGACTTGTACAGGACTCACCCATTTGGAATCTGAGATTGGGTAGATGAGCCCTGCATCCATCAGCTTGATCACTTCCTTCTTTACTACCTCCTGCATGTTGGGGTTTAACCTACGTTGCCGTTGGGCCACAGGTTTGACATCGTCCTCCATCAAGATTTTATGCGTACAGAACGCAGGGTTTATTCCCTTGATGTCTGATATCCTCCAGGCTATGGCCTGCTGATGCTTCTTTAAAACCCCAAGAAGGTTTTGCTTTTGATCGGCCTCAAGATTAGATGCTATGATAACAGGCCGTTTCTTTTCATCATCTAGAAAAGCATACTCCAAATGTGACGGGAGTTGCTTTAATTCCAACGGAGCCTCCTCAAGAACTGGCTCCTCAGCTTCCTTTTCTCCTTTAGCTTCCTCAGTGAAGCTGACTGAATTCACCATCTCCACCTCCTGATATATGTTGTTCAAGGTTTGGGAGTCCTCCTGATTCTTTCCACATATGTTATGAATCATGGATCCAACGGTGGTCATAATGGAATCAAGGAAGTAGCATGTATCATCTTGGCTTACGGGGTGTTTCATAGAATCATGGATATTAAATGTAACCGCCTCGTTTCCCATCCTTAAAGTGAGTTTACCGTCGTGGACGTCTACTATAGCACGGGATGTGGCCAAGAATGGCCTGCCAAGGATTAAAGGAATGTGTTCATCTTCCTCCATATCTAATATGACGAAATCGACTGGGAAGATGAACTTGCCAACTTTTACAAGCATGTTCTCCACCATGCCCCTGGGATATTTGATGGACCTATCAGCGAGCTGAAGGGTCATTCGCGTGGGTGTAGGTTCTCCCAGGTTCAGCCTCTCGTAGACTGAGTAAGGCATAAGATTGATGCTCGCCCCTAGATCGGCTAGGGCATTGCTAACCATGGTTTCACCAATTAAACAGGGAATCGTGAAACTCCCTGGGTCTCGCATTTTTGCTGGCAGTTTTTGTTGAAGGACGGCTGAACACTGCTCGTCCAGAGTGACTGTAGAGAGCTCTTCTAATTTCTTCTTATTGCTAAGAAGATCTTTCAGGAATTTGGCATACTTGGGCATTGATGCCAGAGCCTCTACAAACGGCAAATTTATATGAAGCTGTTTGAATAGAGAGAGGAATTTGCCGTGTTGTTCCTCCATCTTCTCCTTCTCAAGCCTCTCAGGATAGGGTATCCTGGGCTTGTATTCCTTCAGCTTTGGCTTTTCTTTTGAGGCAGCGGGTTCCTCAGCTTTTGGTGCATCTCCAGTGGCCTCTTTTGGCTCTTCTTCGTTCTTTTGTGGAGGATCCTGTGTCGTCTTCCCGCTCCTCGTAGTCACTGCATGGGCAAACCCTTTACTCGGTCCTTCTGTGTTCGAGGGTAAACCTCCCTTTTGCCTCTCTGAAAGGGCTTGCGCAATTTGTCCCATTTGGCGTTCAAGATTCTTTTGGGACGCCAGTTGATTCTGCAGCTGCTGGTTGATGTTGGCGATGTCCTGATCATGCTTGTGGAATTGGTCGTTAATTTCCCTATCCCTCTTCTTGTTGGAGGCGTACATCTCTGCAATCATCTCCTCCATTGACAGTTTTCCTTCACGCTCTTGGGGTTGTTGAGTTTTAGCAGCAAACCCCGGTGGGTTTGAGCTTCCAGCTTGATTCTTGTAGCTGAACCCCTGGTGATTCCTCCAAGAAGGGTTGTAGCGATCTCCATATACGCCACGTTGACCCTGAGCTCCTACGAAGTCTACGGATTCTACGTTATTTGGGCAGTTTGCTATCGAGTGATTATCTCCGCAGATTTGACACTCTTGGGCTTCTGATTTTTGTGGCATTACTACCTTGACCAGAGTGTCAAACTTCTTCGTTAGTGCTTCCAATTGGGCCGCCATCATTGTATCCTGACTAACCTGGTGCACCCCTGCTCTAAGTGGAACGTTGTTGCGAATTGAGGGGTACTGATAGTCATTCAGGGCCATCTCTTCGAGCAGTCGCTCGGCTTCTTCGGCGGTCTTCTCGCCCAGGGCTCCTCCAGCAGTTATGTCCACAAGCTGACGGGTTTGTGGGCTAAGCCCATTATAGAATGTTTGGACCTGTTGATACAGTTCCAACCCGTGGCAGGGACATTTACTCAGCAACTCTTTGAAACGCTCCCAAGTTTCAAAGAATGATTCTCCATGCTCCTGTTGATAGGCGTAGATCTTCAGACGTAATTTGGCAGTTTTGCCAGGAGGGAAGAATCGATATAGGAATTTTTCCGCAAGATCGTTCCAAGACGTGATGGAACCTGCGGATTGGGAGTCTAGCCACGCCTTGGCTTTAGATCGAAGCGAGAAAGGGAACAGGCGTAGCTTGGCCTCATCGTTCGTCATGCCTGGGAGCTTGAACGTGTTACAAACCTCAATGAAGGCCCTAAGATGCGCGTTGGGGTCTTCATCAATCAATCCATCGAATTGGATTGAGTTTTTGATCATAGTGATGATCTGAGGTTGTATAGTGTAGGCCTCAATTGTGGCAGGCTGGGCGATACTCGGGCTCGCACCAGCCAAGGTGGGTTTGGTGTAGGAGGAGAGCGTCCTCCTCGGTGGCTGACCTCCGTCTGCCATCCTTTTCCTCTCACGTCGGCGTTTTTGTCGAAATTCTCGTTCAGGATCGTCGAATGGAACTAGTAGCTCGGACTGAGAACTTCTTCGTGGGCACCAGCGCGTCGCAAGATTTGCTATTTTGGCTAACTAAAAACTAAACTATCCTACAAATTGACGTGTCCCCGGCAACGGCGCCAAAAACTTGATGTGTGTGAAAGTGTATATAAAAATATGGTCTTACACTATCAGGTTTTAAATTTATAAAATGGTTATCCACCTAGGGACTACACACACACGTAGGCAAGTATACCTGCCATGTATAGTATAGTGTTGGTAAATACCGGGTTGTCGAACCTCAAGGACACGGATTTGTTGAAAACAGTTTGATTAGTAATTTAGCCGGTTTATATTTGTGTTTTGAAAATATGAATTTGAAATGTGGATGGTTCCAAGAGAACAGATTGAAGACTGGGTTTGTTTAATTCAATAGTGTAACAGGATCGCTTAGGCAATGACTCCCCCTCCCAGGTTTAATCGATTGTATCGGTTTCGTGCATACGCCTTGTCGCTTATGTGAATTGGGTTCCTAAGACAAGGCGCCCTAATTCCTATGGACTGGTTCACTATTAGGGTTATAGACAGGCCCTGAATGGTTACTAATGGTCCATGGTGAAGTGTAGACAAGTTGGTTATGGATTTGAAGTGCCCTAGGCTAAGTTCCGAGTTATCGGTGACTCAACTCACAACTGGTCAAAGGGTTAGGGTATGGATGATCCTAACGGTTCTAGGGTTGTGAAGCGGTTAAGTTCTATGGATCAATTGACCCAGCAGGTCCTAGACACGACTAAGTAAGGGCAGACCCGACCTATCGGTGACTACTTGGTTTACTTGACAATGTCGAGGGTGGCTACTGGCAGAGGGTAGGTAATTTCTCACTCAGCCCTAAGGGTTGGACTCCTGATTGGTGACTAGGGTTCTTAACGATCGTGACTATTGCTAGTTCACGCGTATGCCGCAGATTCTGTGGTTCGGCTATACAATAGGATTCCTAATCGGTCGGTGCTCTGCAACCTAATGATGAGGGTCCCACAAGGCTAAGAAGTATCCAAGAACAATCAAGAACACAA
Source organism: Deinandra increscens subsp. villosa (assembly GCA_039602395.1). Taxonomy (NCBI): domain Eukaryota; kingdom Viridiplantae; phylum Streptophyta; class Magnoliopsida; order Asterales; family Asteraceae; genus Deinandra; species Deinandra increscens. The sequence continues at coordinate 80,818,851 of JBCNJP010000023.1, read as the reverse complement.
ATATCATCAATTGAAGCAAAGAAACAAAACTATTACTTCAAACCATAATCGTATGTAAAAACCGACACAATTACATGATTAAACCATGGTTGGGCTCGTCTATGCCTAAACGATTCGATTGGTTTAGCCAACCATGGTTATGTTTAAACAAAAACAAATCTGATTCAAATAGAAATTCATGGCTAAATGTAAGTACAATACCGAATAAAAGCTCGAAATGATGAAAAATCGAAGATTCTCGACTCGTCGAATGCTCCAAGTCTTCGAATGCTTCAAAAGGCTTCACTCTAGGCTTGTTCTCTGCTTCCTTGGACGACTTTTGGTGGTTGGAGAGGTCCCCTATTTATAATAATTCGAGAATTAGGGTTTCCAAAAAATTCTGGTCCGGCGCACCACTTGCAAGCCGTGGGAGGGGGTTTCACGGCCTGGGCAAGTGGTGCGCCATCGGCAAATCAGCTCTGATCCTGGTAACTGGGCCGCAGGGCGTGGGACAGTGTCGGCACATGGCTTGGAAGCCGTGGGAGGCCCTTTCACGGCCTGGGCAAGTGGTGCGCTGGCCAAAATCAACTCTTCAAGTCATGGGAGCTTGTCCCATGACTTCCGATCACCGGTGACCTCCTGATTCCTGATCCCATGGCTTGGCAAGTCATGAAAAGGGGTCCCATGACTTCCAAGTCATGCGTTTTCTCAACTTCACTATTTTCTCCGTTTTTCGCCTCGTTTTCCGTGCTAACATCGTTTAAACCTGAAAACTCACGATAATCATCAGAAATAAATATAATTTAATATTTTCAAGTTTATTTTGACGTTTTTGGCCCGAAACCCGTTATATTTTCATATTCAAAACCACACACATCAAAGAGGGCCCCTGAAAACGGAGGGTGAAGCTCGAATAATGCATATCTATGTGGAAGATACGAACGTGTTCAGGATCGAAGCTTTACAGAGGAGTTAAACTTGGATTTAGGTTTTGATATCGATGAGCAGAGATGATCGCAAATATGAACGGAAAATTTGACGGGGAAAGGAAGAAATGAAATCAAGTGGCTGAGTTTTTGAAGCAATTTTGTCTTTTTAGGGCCTTGTTTTTTTTATTAAAATCTTTTTTTTTAAATAAAATGACACATACGATCCTACTAGGACGTCCAGTCAACAAAAAGTTAACACTGTTAGTCACAAATTTACGGCGGATCAATACAGGCCAACATGTTAATAACTGGGATTATTGTGGGGAAAAACAATAACTGAGATTATTATCGGCGAATAGGTGATAACTGGGATTATTGTAGGCCAATTTTCCTTAAATAAATTATGTCTAGTGTTCAAATTTAAGTGAGTTAAAAAAAATAATAAGTTAATTTCTAGTAGTCTCAAACTCGGGACATTCCAAACAATAAAGCGGCGTGAACTTTACCCAAGTCCAGAGAACCACTCGGCCAGCTGAGTATTTATTATATAGTTTGGTGTCAAATATTTAAAGTCATCGGTGTTATATAAAATTCGCTTAAATACGTTCCATTACGGTTTCAAAACTTATTGGTGTCGCTTGACCTCGACCCTATACACATAGCTCTGGCCCCGTGCAGGGCCAGTGGGGCTGGTTTGCCTTTAAGGTTGATTGTAATGGGTATACGGGTTGTGTACTACACCAAAACCAGAACCGCCCCTATAGTGGCCACAATTTTTGGGCTAAACACGACCGTTCACGGACACTGCACCCCCTTTTTAAATACAAACATCATTTTCATATTCTTCAAATAACAACGAGACACGACTACTCTTTTTGTTAAGGCCATGTTCGTAATGGTAGAAGAAAAGGCCGGAAGTTCAAAATCGTGGTTGACGAGAAAGTCAGTTAAAAGAGATAGGGAAAATGCTCATTATCATCTAATCACTGACTATTTTTCTGAAGACCCTCGGTTTAGCGAAAAAAACGTTTTGACATCGATACAGTATGCGTAAGTCTCTATTTTTATGAATCGTCAATGATTCGGGAAAGCACAACAAACATTTTCGTCTAAGGTGAGATACTAGAGTTAGAAAATGGCTAAGTCCCTTACAAAAATGTGCGTCCGTCATTCGCCAACTAGGATACGGCACCGCATCCGACGCTTGAGATGAATATTTGAAGATGGGAGACAAAACTTCATGTGTATGTCCTTATAAACTTTGCAAGTATGTTGGTGAAGTATATATGGCACAATATTCATACAAACCAACATGGAGTGACAATATGCGTCTATACGAGCGGTGGCGACGCTTGAAAGAAAATAGCAAGGGGGTGGGACTCAATATTTTTACCGAGGGGGCGATACTCAATACATAATTTTTTTTATATAGAATCATGAAAATATTTACTTCTGGGCAGAAAAAACGCAGGGGTGGTCGCCCCCTGGGTACCTTCTATCCTTCGCCAATGTATACGAGGCATATGAAAATAAACATGGATTTCCCGGAATGCTCGGTAGTGTTGATTGAATGCATTGAGAATGATCTAGTTACCCAATATCTTGGCGGGGGCAATTCATGCAAGACGATCATCAACACCTAACAATAATGCTAGAAGTTGCAGCGTCAAATGATTTATCGTTTTGGTATGCATTCTTTAGAGTGGACGACTCCAATAATGACATCAATGTGCTCAACTAGTCATATTTTTTAATGATAATATTTAGGAAAAAGCACCCGAGTCATCATTTTAAGTAAACGGGGTAGAATACAAACATAGTTATTATCTTACCGATGACATATACCTTGACTAGTTAGTGTTTGTAAAAACTTTAATGTGGCCCACAATTCCTAAACGGTAAAAGTTTGCAAAAGCTCGGGAGGGGGCAAGGACAATATAGAACGAGAGATCGAGATACATTATTAAAAATCCAGCACGGACGTAGAACCTTCATAGGATTACTTCCATCATATATGCTCGAATGATTTTACATAATTTGATTAGAAAAAACGAGGAATATGCAATTTGTGAATACGGCCCAAAGATGTTAAATCGCCTTACGTTCAAATTCCCCAAAAGAGGATCAACACATATATTTTGTCGATTCATAATCACGATAGACACGAGAACATTAGAGATGATTTGATTGGGTACATTGACTTGGTTCGAAACTACATTACAAACGACGAGAACGAAGAAGAAAGCGAAGATGAAGACCAAGACGAGGAGGAGGTTTTATTTGATGTAACCTTTTTTTAAACTAATTTTATTTTATGTAATCTGTTGAGTAAACTTCTATTTTTGTCCTTGACCTTTGCTATTTTAATCGATTTTAGTCCAAACTTTTCAAAATTTTTAATTTGATGACTCATATTTCGTTTTATAATCAGTTTTGGTCCAAGCATTAGTTTCTTTTTAAAATAATCTCTTAGTTGACTTTGTTTGACCCCACCTTAGGGTGTATATTTGTCCATTTGGATGCTTTTTAAAGAGATATTAGGCTAAAAGTTATAAAAGCTAAGGTAAATGGACAAATATACCCTTAAGGTAGGGTTAAGCAAAGTCAACTAAGAGATTATTTTAAAAGAAAACTAATAATTGGACTAAAATTGATTATAAAATAAAATGTGAGGCACCAAATTGGAAATTTTAAAAAGTTTAGACTAAAATCGATTAAAATAACAAACGTCAAGACTCAAATAGATGTTTACTCTAATCTTTTTCTATGTGACTTTTTTATTTAATGAATTTTAATTAATTTGTTTTATTAAATGTTGGTTTTAAGTTGATTTTTACTGTGAATTAAATAATATTAAAAACAAAAGTTTGGGATCGAAAAAGCATGATGGAAATATCACAAAAAAGAAATTGAAAAAATGGCGGATGACGATGTGTGACTGAAATAAAAGAAAAAAAAATGTGGTTTTAACCGTTAGAAATAGACTACGTGAACCGTTTTTGTACATATCTGTTGACTGTTGGGTGTTGGGGGTGGTGATCGCAAACTCCCATAAATAACACGTTTATTCCTCATTCAATTTCATCATTTAAATGGTATGGGGATGAAGGTTAGAGCTTGGGGACCTTGAGGTCTCAAGTTCAAACCTGACTCAAGGGGGTTTTTCTCAAGTGGTGAGTTTCCTCCTTGATGGTGTTCCTGAGTGAGCCAAGCCTGGAGTGTCAAAATCAGTATGGACGGTTGCAATCCCGTCTCAGGAAGGCTCACTCGGGTATTGGAGATTTGGGGAGTAGTCCAAACGCCGTTCAAAAAAAAAAAAAATTTCATCATTTAAATCCTTATCTGTTTTTTTTTTCTAACCGATTCCTGCGGCATGGCCTTGTTGAAATCCAGCAAATGCATCATGCATCATCTCAAATCAAACAAGTTTCGCATGTTAGGATTCACTTCGTCCGTTAGTAATTCGCTGTTTTCTCGTCATCATCATCTTCTTCGTACGGTTTCACCTCCGCTATTACCGAATCATGCACGAGTTAAACCTTCCATCGCTTTCTCGGGTAGGTTTGAGTCGGTATGCGATGGGAAACAATTGCATACTGCTACTCAATTTAGCAACGACATCAATCAGGTCGGTACTGTAATTTGAAATATAGTTTTTTAGACGTGTTTTTAAGTTACTTTTTATGTACTATAAATTAGAGATAAGGTTGTAAACGAATCGAATGTTTAGAGAACCATTCGGAGAAAAGTTAATTTGTTTACATTCGTTTGCTAGTTAATAAATGAATGAACGTGGATAGAGATCGCGCTCGTTCATTTATGTTCATGTACATTCAACAAGATGTTCGTAAATTTACATTCATTCATGTTTGTCTCTTGATGCTCGTCTATTACATGTTTTTTTTGGAAAATTATGTTAGGATTATTATGTAAAGTGCTTAAATATATATATCTTTAAGGTGATTATGTCTAATGTTTAAGATTAAGAATGCTGATTTTTATATATCGAAATGGTCCTAGTGAGGTGCTCGCACTATGAAATAGGAACACAACACCACATACTAATACTCACAAGTGGTAAAATGTTTCAACAATTCATTTGTGAACTATCATATATATTTAAAGATTCAATCAAAGTTTATATGTATATAAAATAAAATAATTTTTAAAATTTGTTTATATATTGTTATATAATTACATTTCTAAATTAATTTCACTGTTAATTTTTATTTGGTTTTTTTGTATTTAATAACAAGTAGACAAATATGATTTTGCCCGCTTAAACTCCTAGTACTTTTAACTAAATGATAAGTTTATGGGACTCAAATAACTAGTCCATAATTTATAAAATGACTAATATACCCTTCTACTTAACAAAAAAATTTAACCTTGTTAGTCCGAGGGAATCAGATAGCAACAAAATGCAAACCTCTGGTGAGATTTGTTAATAATTAAAAAATCGGGATGCAAATAGTAACCAAAAGTAACCAAACCTCAGGGATGCAAATAGTAATTTACTCTATTTAAATATATTGTAATATTATAGTATAGATATGTTTATGTTTTGTTTGATGTGGAATCCCATGTGGCAAAGGGGTGCTCATTAGTGGGTCTATTATTCATGTTCTTCGTTTAGTACAAGATATGTTCAAGACATCCTATGCATCCGTGAATGCAGAGTGTTGGGTAGCCCGCGGACCAATTAGGTTAATTTCAAGGAAAATCTACATTTGTAAATGGCGATATGATAAAACCTGGGAGTTTCAGATATCGAACTGATGACCATAAATGAGTCTTCTCATTATCACCATATAACTACTAAAGCAAACCCTAGTAGTTAACATGAAGTACTAAGACTATGCACATTGGTGATCGTTTGCCTTGGATTGATGGGGTCAGTGATTAAAAAAAATAAAAATTCAATTTAATTCAGCGAACTCTCGCTTCCACCGATCCGGATCGTGAACTACATTCATTTCTTCAACTTGTACTCATGCCCCCACGTGGATAATTGCTATTGGTTATCTTATTTGTTTCCTTTTTCCTTTTTCTTTCCTAGTAATTTATTTTATGTATAATGTTATTTTCTTAAATAACCTATAATATTTAACTTTTTAAAAAATGTAAATACACGTTCTTGCTTATTTATTACTTGTGAACATCATGATATAAAATTTATTAAAAACGGAGATGTTTAAAAAAGATTATATTTTTAACATAAAATAAATATAGAAAAATGAAATTTATCTTATCGACAACGTGACACTATACTATTGTTGGTTAGATTTTTGTTAAAAACGGAGATGTTTTAAAATACCATGTAATGTAAAATAATTTTTTATTGTTATATAACCTTTTTATTTTTTATATTTCTGATAGCTAATTTATTAATTTTAAAATAAAACATTTATATAATATATTAAAATTAATCATAAATTATATTTATAGAATAAATAAATGGATTGGATTGTAAATGTGAGTAGAAAATAAGTTAGATTGGGTTGTGTAGGTGGAGGAGAAGGAAATTAGTTTTTTAATAAAAAACTGGATTTGATTGAATCACTCATGCGGATAGTCTAAATGTCAAAATACTCTAAGGGCACCCGGTATACATGGTGCCATGTTAAGTTTAACATGTGTCATGTAGGCTCCACGCCAGCTTTAACACCACACACCAAAGTTTAACATGAAAGGGGATACTCCATGTGGTGTTAAACTTGTTATTTTTTTTTAATATAACCAACGGCCGAAATCAAACGGTCATATGACCGTTAACCTCCCCTTCACGCTTCAATCTAATGCGCCAAAGGATTAGCGCCTCATAATGGCGCCGGGTGATAACGCCTGTCCGGGGCGGTGTTGGCGCGCACAGCGCCGCTAAAAGTGATTCTTGGCGCCGCCAAGAAGGTGTGTACCGGGTGCCCTAACACTGAAATAAAAGATGATATGTTGTTCAGATACTAAAATCTCATATCAAGACAGAAAACCCCATCGATTTGTCTGGAATGTCTTCATTCTAAAACTAATTTTGTGATTAGTGGTTTTGATCTTGGAACTAAATTAAAAGGGATCTGATTTGAAGGAAGGAGAATTATGCTTAAATAAATAGAGGAAAGGAGGAAAGTGATTTCTTGATTACAATGATATTTCACTTATTTTTAGTATACGTCACAAGTCATCGTCTCCTTCTTTCCTAGCCTTTTAAGCAAATTAGTTTTATTTGAACCTCCCTATTTTTTAGTATGTTTCCCGGGTGTTGGCCAGTGGAGGGGTGGTTTAATATATAAAGGTGGCCGAGTGGCCGACGGCGGTGGTGGTGGGTGGTGGTTGCAGGGGTGCCAACCCCTGGGTGAGAGGAGAGGGTTTGACCAAGCATAATGATATCATGATGGGAGTTAAAAGCACTGGCGTAGCTTTAAAGGGACGGGAGGAGGCGGCCGACCCCCCAATTTTTTTTTTGCGATGTAGGGGGTATATAATTTTCACGTAGAAAATTTCGATATACTCCGGTTTCGACCCTCATTTACCCAAAAATTAGCGTTAGGAAAAAAAATTTAGATCCCGACCCCTACTTGATATTTTCAAGCTTCGCCACTAGTTAAAAGGCCTTATCACGCCTAAAAACGCCGCCTACACCGTTCCTAAGGGTGTTTCAAGGAGGCGGCATGGTGGTGCTCAATGTAGCATGATTGCTTTTCTTGTTATTTTTTTCCTCTCTAACACTCAAATAAGTATACTTCATTTTTTTCTTTTAAATAAAACCTTAAATTCACATAATAACCACACATTTTTCATCATCAAACCACATCATGCGTGACAGCCTAATCTTTATACAATCATACCATTACACATAGCTTTAGGGTGAAAAGATGATGGTTAATAATATTTATTTAAGTTTAGTGAAAAAAAGTCCCTAGGGTATTTTAGTGATTTTACACCCATTTAACAGACAACTTAACTGGCCTGTACTTCTAGGGACGGTTTATCCAACGATTTGCAAACTCATAGACTATCCTTGCATTTTATGAAAGTTGAGGATGAAAACTGCAATTGTGTAAACAACAGGGAATATATATATATAGTTTTAACTTTAATATAATTTATAGTATCACCCAGTTTCTTATATCCGCTTTGACTCGTCTGACTAGCAAATTGGTAAATCGACGTCTTTAATTTTCGGTCCAATTCTAAAACTATTGGTTGTAATAAACATATGTAGAACTTGAACTTAATTGTTTGACTTAAAACTTCAGGTTGTTTGATGTAAAAGGTGTTCAGTCTAAGTTTAGCCTGTTTTAGATTGACTTGTTAATAAGCTTAAAAGTTTAAGCTCAACTCATTTATTGTTTATCTTAGGTGTTGCTACTTTCTATACTTGAATTCTAATCATATGCCAACTGTTTTCAAAATCTAAATAAAAGTAAGGATTTTGACTTTTGATGTAAAATTAGTTTGAATGAAAATGGCTAATGTTTTGGATAGTTGAATAATGTTATAGGTTGACTTTAATACAAAATGGAACTAATTTTAACTTGGGAAGCAATATATATTTTATTTTTGACTATTTTGTCAAGTCTGTTAACAAGTTATATTAATAATTACCTTAGGCTAGCTAGTGTTAAAGATGTATAGCTATCTTATTTGAGATGTTGGGTACAAGTTTATTGGAGAACATAAAATGAGATATAATATCTGCCATTTAAGAAAAAACTGATCTAACAGGGCATGTCTTTAAGATGTAAACCTCATGATTAATAAGTTGAGAGTTCAAATCTAATAAGGTATACATAGCACAATCACTAGTTTAGCCTAGTGATAAAGGTGTATGACCCCTTATTAAGAGGTATGGGTTGAAGTCCCACTTGTAACAAAAGAATAAAAAATGGAGGTTACAAGTTCCAGGGGATTTTCTCACCAGTGGTGAGTTTCCTCATGATGGAGATTGGAGATGATCGGATGAGTGGTGTAATGTCCCGTCAATGATCCAAATTTGCCATTAAAAAAAAGATATACATAGCTTTTTTTTTTCAACGACCAACAAAATAATATTAACACACCAAAAGCACTCCCCAGAAGGGAGCAAAACCCCAAAAAACAGAACACCAATCCGGAAAGGAAAAAAGGAAACGAACAAAAACAAAACAAACAACTACACTACATCATTTAACCGAAGAGTACACCATTGATCCCATGTGATAGCGACTTTAGACCTACACCGGAGTCAAAGAAAGCCAAGAGCCTTGATGTCTTCGATGATAACAACCTTTGAAACAGGAGCATAGTGGAAAACCTTCATGTTCCGATGCTTCCACATGACCCAAACAGTGGTGAGGATGATGAGCTGGGCAATTTTCTTCACCACATTCGTCCCAGGAACAAAACGATGGGACTCCTGAAGGTCTTTGACGGAGAAAAAATATAGACCGCGATAATGGCACCATCTGGCGTTGCACTCCCAAACCGCATTAGCAAGGCCACAATTGATGAAGACATGTTCCCCCGTCTCAAAAAACGTCACCACACATAGGGCAATAATGATTCTCAATTTGAATCTGTCGAGCAAGGAGATTATCTTTGTCGGAAGACGGTCAAGTGCGAGCCTCCATGCCAAAAACCCCACTTTCTTTGGCACCCAAGAATTCCATTTGAAGATATAATCCAGAGCCGCATACATAATGGCATGAAGCTTTTGTTTAACACTTCGCACAGAAAACACCCCGGTATCATCCAGACTCCAGCACCACTGATCCTTCCTATCCTGCAGAAAACATTGCTCCAACAAAAGAAAAAGATTAGTAGCCTTAGCCGTCTCCTGTGGAGAAGACGGCTCCCTAACCCAGTTACCCACGAAACCCCAAACTTCAAGAGACCAAGTAATACGGTCTAAAATAAGACATGATTTAGAACGCTCTAACCCGAAGAGAGCGGGGAACCGAAGTCTGAGAGGGCAACCTCCAATCCAAGTGTCAATCCAGAACATCACATCCGACCCATGACCAACCTCAATGTGAATGAGGGAATCTAGCTGCAAACCAACAGCCTTAAGATCCGATGAATTACGGTGAATCTGTTTCCACGGGCTAGCAATAGTAAGCCGAGTGGGAATGAAGCTCCAAGTCCTTGATTTGTTGTGTATATCCCAAATAACCCTCCACCACCATTTTGCTAGAAAGGCCATGTTGTCATCACGGAGGGAGCCGATCCCAAGGCCGCCAAATTTACGAGGAGTAGTGAGAGTGGTCCAAGCAACCCAGTTAATATGTCTTCCCCCATCATTATTACCCCAAAGGAAATCTCTCCGAATACGGTCTAACCTCTCAATAACAGCAATAGGGGCCCGATAAAGAGAGAAGTAGTAAGTAGGAAGGAAATTTAAAACCGATTTAACAAGCGTGAATCAACCTGAAAGTATGCGTAGCCTTCAATGTGCGATTAACTGATCTCATAAAAGTCAAACTTACCAAATTGTCACACGAACTTTATGCATTTTAAAATGCTAGTTTCTCTAACAAACCCATCGTTAATATGCTTTTGTAACACTCGTCCGTCACATTATAACTTCTTTATTTCAACAAACTTAATTACAAACCAAACATGATATTTTACCACCAAAAACATCATGAATTCCAAGTCCTTGGACAGTTAATCTTTTATTTATTTATTTCAAATTTACCCCTTTCCTAGAAAAAGTTAATCTGAATATACATATATTTGTCATTATCTATATCTATCTATATCTATCTATATAATATATATATGAAAAGATTTGATGCCACATGGCATCACCACAACAATCAATTTTGTGGTTTTCCCGCTCAAATTTTTTCCAATAAATGAAATTTGACTTTCATAATATAGTTATGATTATTCAAAAATAGAAAGAGTCTAATTACAAACTGTATAATTACGTCTTTAATTATATTCTAAAAAAGTCAAACACATTTAAAGATTGAATTATATATCGTAAATGAGGGATTTGGATTTGAAAAAAAAAAAGTCAACTTTAAATCCAATGAGCCTTAAATATTGTAATTTCAAACAACTAAATTAATTCTTAAGAATTTTTAATAGAGATATTATCGTTATAATTGCATTCTTAATTTTATTATTTTTTACAAACAATTATTTCTTAAATAAATATAACAATATAATTAATATCAATAATTTTTTTTATTGTTTAGCTATACAAATTCCCAAATATATGTATCATAAGGGTGTCCTTGAGTGGTGCTTATGACTACTCTTAGATTATTCATGCACGATTATAATCAAATGGTTTTGTTTTTGTGTTTGTTTTTATAATTGAAGAAGGGTATGATACAAACTTTAATTTTCTCTTAAGTTTTAGAGATTATACTAATGTTTATATCATTTTTATATTTTACTAGGAAGTGAAAGTGACTCATTGTAGAAGAACCATTGAAACTTTTAACCGGATATTTCTAATAAAAAAAATTCTTAGATGATATAAAGAATCATTAGTACATTTTAGTTTTATTTTTTTTATATACCGCCGTACGATGCACGGGTTTCAATTATCGAATTACATTTATTATAATATTTAAATTGTTGGATTTATTTTTTAAAAAACCACCCGTGCGTCGCACGGGTATCAAAAACTAGTTAATATATATATATCTTGATACAGTTGTCTAGTGAAGCCCCTTTAGAAGAAGAACTAAATTTTCCAGGTGGAAAAGTTAAGTTCACCCCAGAAAGGATATTCACATCCGGTTCTGACAACGAAAGGACTCAATGTTATCGGGTGCTTAATGAAAATGGCCAACTAATCGTTGATAGTGATCTGTTTAAGGTAAACCACCGAGTAATTTATATAATTATTAAGAGTATTTATGTTTCTTTAACCTTCTTTTTTTTTTAACATAAAGATCAGCAAAGAACTTGCTGTCAAGATGTATAAAGACATGGTGACACTCCAAGTTATGGATACTATTTTCTATGAAGCACAAAGACAAGGAAGAATATCATTTTACCTGTCCACAACCGGAGAAGAGGCAATTAATATAGCATCAGCTGCAGCCCTTAATAATAATGATTTTGTCTTCCCTCAGGTTACTTTACTTTTTGAAGCATATCATCTGACACCTTATTCAAATCCCATATAGTCTATGATAATGAGATATAAGGAATATAATACCTAAAATAACACCAACATTGTTTGTGATACTATGAGCTCGTAGGAGTGGCGGATCCAGAATTTTTTTTCAGGTGGGTGCAAAAAAAAAAACAGTAAAGGTAACACAAATTAATAAAAAACATTAAAATAAGTTGTTTTTATTTAAGAAATTTGATAACTTTGAGCGCCTTGGGTACCAAAAACACCTAAAAAGAAGTTATTTTTAAAAACATTGGGTGTCAAAAATAGCTAAAAAGAAGCAATTTTTCAACAACCTTGTGTGCCTCTGGAAAAAAACCTTGGGTGCCTAATCATTTGGTTCAAGGAATTAAACTGGGTCCTAGGTGGATCCACCTGTGGCTCGTAGTGAGTAAAGCAGCAGACAATATTGGTTTGTATGAGGACCCGAATATTACACATGAACTCGGTTTCACCATTTAAAATTTAAAGTTGGAGGTGATAATGATATCCAAAACCTTATGTTAATGCAGTATAGGGAGCCTGGAGTTCTGTTATGGAGAGGTTTTACTTTACAAGAGTTTGCAAATCAGTTATTTGGAAACAAATATGATTATGGTAAAGGAAGACAACTAGCTATTCATTATGGGTCAAAAAAGCACAACTACATCACTGTGTCATCAACAGTAGCGTAAGATAATAGCTTTATGTTACTCATGCCTATTTTTAACATATAATCTCAATTTTTTTTGACATTCCAATCTTGATGTACACTAGGACACAAATCCCACACGCGGTTGGTGCCGCGTATTCCATGAAGATGGAAAATCAAGATTCATGCACAATCACTTATTTTGGAGATGGAGGCAGTAGTACAGTAAAAATGCACACCTTATTTAGAAAACAGATTAATTTCTTTTTATATTTGTTTTATTTGGAATTTGATTATTTAAACTTTATTACAATAATTAATTGATCATACAGGGGGATTTTCATGCTGGTTTGAACTTTTCTGCGGTTATGGAGGTCCCAGTAATATTTTTCTGTAGAAATAATGGATGGGCCATTAGTACTCCAATCAGTGATCAATTTAGAAGTATTTGTCTTTTCTTATATTGTCCTCCCTTGTATATTCATAGCTATGTTATTTGCCTTTTGATGCATTTGGTCAACTGTAGGTGATGGGATTGTTGTAAGAGGGAAGGCGTATGGAATTCCTAGCATCCGAGTAGATGGCAATGATGCACTTGCTATCTATTCTGTTGTTTATGAGGCCCGTAAAATGGCTATTGAAAAACAAACACCTGTTTTGATTGAGGTTTGATGTTATAGTTTTGTTTTTGCTTCTCATATCATAGTTTTCCCTTGACTTTGACTTTGACTTTGGCTTTGACTTTTCCTACTAACAGGCACTCACTTACAGAGCAGGACACCATTCCACATCAGATGACTCAACCAAGTATCGTCCAATTGATGAAATGGAATGGTGGCGAGATAATCAAAACCCTGTTAAGAGATTTAGATTGTGGATCGAAAACGAAGGATGGTGGAGCGATCGGGTGGAATCAGAGCACCGTAGCAACATAAGGAAGCAAGTAAGACCTTTGACTTTATGATTAAAGTAAAAGAAAAAAATTACTTTTCTTGACAATTGGATTCGACTTGCTCTAATCTATTATATACCTAACTTGTGTAACTTATTATGCTCTTAGTTATCACAAGCAATTCAAGCTGCAGAGCGGGTAGAAAAACCCTCAGTTACAGACATGTTCAATGATGTATATGATGTCCCGACTAAAAACCTTAGCGAGCAGGAGATTTTCTTAAGAGAAAATATCAAGAAACATGCTAAAGATTATCCCTACAATGTTATAACGTGAATCATTCTTCTTCCTAATGTATGCATGTCACTAAGCTTTGATCCCATGAAAGTTCGAAATAAAAAACCATTTTAATATTTTGAACTGATATGTAACCTGAATCTCAAACAATGATTAGCACTTGAATATCTAATATCGCTCAATGCCAAAACAAACAAGATATCTGTTGGAATTTTGGGAATTTTGGGAGGAAATTAGTGAAAAATGGGTTAATTCACTAAGTGTGAAAATGAGTTTTTCACCAACTTTGAACACAAATAAAATACAGATAACATAGGTTGTTGGTTCTGTATTTTCTTGGTTTGTGTAGTAAGTTGTGAGAGATTTCCAACACACTAAACCACGTCCAAAACCGAGCTCGTATGAATGAGATATCGACGCTCAAAATTGAGGTTTTGCAACTATGAAAGCTATGAAAATAGAGAGGAAAAGTTGATGGAACTCATCCCATATTGGTTAAGGGATGAATCTTGAAGTGGTTAATAAGGTGAGAATTTCACCTACTAAAGGAAACATCCCTTGGACCATGAGGGTTGTGAAGCAATGTGGACGCTTTAATGACGCTACTTCTAATTTTACAAACACTTATACTTATATAAGCGAAGGAAAATGATGTTTCTTTTATTACATAAGCGTTTACGTATTTCTTCAAGCTCTCGAGTGTCTTTATCTGAGAAAGCATTTTCTTTAGTGGAGGGTCCACTTTCTGAATCATTGTTATTGTAATAATCATAATTATGTTTTTCGTTGATTCTTTGAATCATTTGACAGAGCCTTTTCTTTGTGGCCACACCTACATTTACTTTATTAAAGATAATGCTTTGTTCCATCTTTTCTAAAGCTTCCTTTTCGTTTTTGGGTAGTGGAATACCACTATAGCTAGTAATAATATAGTGATCACTACAATAATTAACTTTATTAAAGTTTCTCACTTTGATTTTTTATAGATTTTCAAGGAATTTTAGGAATTCTCTAACTCTAATTTCTACCCACTTTTCTGGGTCTTCATGATTTTCCTCCATGCTTTTGCAATACTGATTTCTAGATGATGGTAGCCTGGAAAAGAGCTTCCTTGATACCAGTGAGGGAGTTTAGAGTTGATATGCCTTTACCAGATCTGTTTGCTTCTGGGCTAGATGAAGATTGTGATTCTTCATTGTCACACCCCGGTCAACGGTATCGGGTGTGAGCGATAATGGAATCATAGTCGATGATACATAGAACAACATCTAATATATTTAAAACTTCATAAAACATTAAGTCATTGTATTACAGCGGAAAGTGATAGTGGACAATGATAATGTCTTACATTTGAAAACAAGTCGTAAATTAATAATAAAAGCATTGAACGGTTTAATAAGATAGTCAGGACTATGACTCCGTAAGCAGGTCCGATAGCATAGATAAGCCCCATTTGCACGTCTTCAAAAGGTTGCATCAATTACCTAAGAAATCATGAGTTTAAAAGGTCAACATAAAGTTGGTGAGGTTCACAGGTTTATGATTTATCATAAGACATTTGTAAAACAGTTTTCAGTATACTTAAATATTACACGGGTTTATTGTTGTGGATGTATGAGCTCACCTGAACCTTGATTTCAAATACTAACGGTTTACCCACCCATAGTATCTCTTGCCCAGAGATGTTAAACATAGCAGAATAACTGACGTGTACCCCCAGACAATCCGGAGTCAGAACTGGAGCTACCAGTTAGGGTAGGGTTGTCAACCCAAATAGATCTATTCACTAGCTATCGCTTCGTGCAGAACTAATTGAAATCAATTAATGGTGGGATACGGTTGTACAAACGTTTATAACGATAATGTACGAAATTGGGCAATCAGTAAGAGAACAAGTAGTCATACGGCTAACAGATAAACCATAATATTAAGTAAAAACATTTATCAGATTTCATGATTTCTCCCCCAAAGTATAAAACAGTTAAAGGAAAAGGGGCCGTGAAACTCACTGGATCAACAGGAAGGCAGTAAATAAACAGTGTAGTAATCGGTAGCACGTAACGTCCTAGATAAATAAATAGGCACATGCATAAGGTCTATAATCATTTGAGTAATATAAGTCACCCAAGTGATACCTGGTCAAGTCTTGACGTTCTAATCCCGTTTGCATTCGTTTAAAAAACCCGTTAGCATGTATTTATTAAATAAATACTTTCATGATTATTTATATTTATGTTCAATAAATATAAACAAGGATTTATCATTTAATAACTAAATCAAGTATTGAACATCGAGTTAAAATAATAATGTTTATTATTATTTTCATGAGTTCGTATAATTATTTTTAATTAAATAATTACGTGTTTGATTTGTTAATCTTGCAAGTTATAATCGTTTTTAAATAATTATGATTAACATTTCTTTATATCATAGTTTAAACTTTTATAAATAATTATTAGTCAAAAGAATAATTATTTAAAATTTCTTTTTATTTTAAAACATGAATTATTAGAAAGTCATATTTTTAAATTACAACATTTAATCATTTAATATTTCGAAATCGTTCAATATTTCATTTGCATGAAATATTTATTTCTTTTTAAAACATTGTTCTAAAAATATTAGTTTGCGGCGCTTGGTTTATAAAAGTTTATTTATCATAAACTTTTGGATCGTTTTAATAAAACATGATAGGTAATTGTTTGGAGATTTTAAACATTTACATTTTCGCGTATATCGCCGTATGGTCCCGGTTTTATTACTACGCAGCGTCTCCTCATTTCGATTACTTCGATTTATTAAAGTAATAATAAAGGTTTATAAGAATAATTACTTGCTTGATTATTTTTATAAAAGTCTTTTATGAAACATTTTCATTTTACAAGTGTCTTTTTATAGAAAACTTTCATTTTTATATCATGTTTTTAATTGTTTAAAAACTTGTAATAAATCCAAGAATTTATGTCAAACTAATCATTTGACATAAATTTATTCTTTTCATTTTTAGTAAAGAAAATCTATAAAATTCCTTTTGTCTTGAAGCTTTTATAACACATTTAATGTGTTATATTTTACTAAAACAAGAATTATTCTCTTTGTTCCATTTTATTTGTTTTAGTCATTTATTCCATAAATTACATATGTAACATTCTAGTTATTTTGTCCATTAACTTATCATAAGTATTAACATGTGGTATGTTCATTTAACATAATATGGTTTATGATTAAATCAACTAACACATTTTGTGTTAGGACATAATATAAAACAATCTACTAACACTTTATGTTAGGACTTTATTAAATAAAAGACAATCAACTAACATTTTTAATGTTAGGACAGGATAAATAAAATCAACTAACACTTTGTGTTAGGACATAAATATGAAACAATCAACTAACACATTAGTGTTAGGACAAGTAATGAAATAACAATCACTAACACTTTGTGTTAGGACAAATTAATTAAATTTAAACATGATGATCTTTAGGTGCACATAGATACTTTCTTTTGATTTCTCCATGTGTTTCCCCATCTCCGTGGCTATTTTAAGTTCCAAGAACACCAAAGGAAATGCTTGGATCATAGAAGAATGGGGATTAAAAAGGGAGATTTAGATGGTTAAACAAGAATGTAAGTGTTTGTTTAGTGTAGTTGTCAAGACTTGTAGGCATTATTTGGGTGTAAAAGTGTAAGAGAAATGAGTTAGAAAAACTCACAATGGGGAAAGAAAAGTGGAACCCAGAGAAAAAGGAGGGTGGTTCGGTGGTGTCCAGCGGCTTCTCGGCGGTCCACAGCGGCGGTGTAGGGAGGTCCGGCGAGTGGAGGCTGGCGGGGGTCGACGGGCTGAGGTGGTGGCCGGCCGTGAGTGTTAAAGGGAGGGAGGAGAGAGTTTGAGTGGTGGAGATGTGGATGGATGGTGAAGTGAGGGCTTGTACTTATAGGATGGTTTATGGTTAATGACCATTAGTTATTACCTCTAATCATCTCTAGACTAGGCTTGTTGTCAAGCTCTTATTCACCCACTTTTAACCATGTGTAGGAGATTAAATTTTTATAAAGTTTCATGTATTTTATAAAGGTTTAGAAGCTTTTATAAAATATGAAAGGGTTAGGTGCTTATAAAAATCATAACTTTAATAAATTAACTCCTAGTATAATTAATCTAGTAAGGTGGTGGTTTTAGTAAATTGTTGGGCTAAATTTTATAAAAGACTAGTGGCTAATCTTTATAAAATTTCGTGGGCCCAAACTATTTATTTAAATTGTTTCACGGTTGGGCCGAAGCCCAAACGAAATGAGGAGGGGAGTCGGGCCGAAGCCCAATTAAATTCGGGAAGGAGAATGGGCCGAGGCCCACTTAAATTGGTTAGGGGATTGGGCCGGGTTCTCGGGTTAGGCCGCGAAAGTAAATGGATCGGGCCGGGTTGGGTTTACCGAGTGGGTCGAGTGAGAGGGGGATATCGGGTTCGGCCCAAGGCCGTTGGGCCGCGGGTCGGGCCTCCGGGGTTGGGTCGGTTAGTCGGTTGGTCGAGTCGAGTCATCGGGTCGAGTTGCGGGTTTGTCCGGATCACTTTGGGCTTATTGGGCCTAACCGGACCCAATAGGTTCATCGGTTTCTCGTTTGGTTAAGTCTTGAAAACGAAACATTTTTGTCACATTTTAAGTTCATAAAATGTTTTAACGAGTTGTACCGGTTTGATAAAATATAAAAGTCAATTTTTATATTTATTTCTTGTTATTGAAATTCCATATTTATTATGTAAAATTGCTCACAATTTATGGAATTCAGTTTTCGATACAAACGTGGGATTACGTCATCAGTTATCAGTTACTAATTATCTGTTAAGACTTAGGATCTAATAGTTAAATCTTTCAATTAAAGCACGTAAACTTTTAATTAAAAAGTCAAAGCAAGAGGTTTGACCTGGTTTTTAGACGAGGTGTCACATTCATGTATCTTATCTTTGCTTTTTTTCCAAAGCAACATGATTCAACGGATTTGATTTTTCTTTACCCTTTGCCGTTTGCGAGGGAATAGATTCAGTTTGTACCCTTACGGTTTTCTGTACTGAATTAACAGTTGTTTCTAGACTTTCGTAGTAGACACAAATCTTTTCACGAAGATTTTTAATTCTATAAGTAGAATATTTTCTTTGAGTTTTAAAGCCTTTAGATCCTCCATCTTCTTAAAATGATTTTGTTGTGAGGAACTTTGAGTTTGTGGTGTATTTTTCTAAATGTCCATGGCTTCTTAAATAGTCATTAAGAAGGTATAGTACGTGAGTGCTTACGTATTTTGAAAATATCGTGTTAAGCAATCAACAAGTACGTTTTTAGCCCCCTCGAGATGCTCTATGTTAAAGGAATATCTTGAAAACCACATTTGCCATATGACAAGACAACCTTGTTTGTTATCTCCCGAGATTTTTATCCTTAGGAAATAAGTAAAGTTTTCATTATCGGTTCTTACCATAAATTTTACAGGGGTAAGATAGATTGAAAACTTTGAAATTGTGTTTTTTACCGCTAAGAACTCTTTTTCATTGCTATGGTAATTTCGCTCAGCTTGTTTAAAGCTTTCAGAAGTATATTTACATATTTCTTCTTTTTCAGCTGTTTTGGCTTTTAGAAGTCCACCCTAAAAATCATTTGAAGCATCAGTTTCTATTATAAGGAAATCCTCTTCTTTTGGAAGATAAAGTTTAGGAAAAGTCGTTAAATTTTTCTTTATCTTCTTAACATAGTCAGTATCGGATTGTTTCCATTCCCATACACATTCTTTTTTCAGTTTTATCTGTAAGGTCTTCCTTAGTTCTGCTAGCTTTGGAATGTAGCTTTCTGCATAGGTTAGAATGCCTAAAAATCTTTGAAGATTTTTTTTATCTTCAAGTGAATCTGGAAATTTATGCAAATTTTCCAAAATATGTTTTTGTGGACAATGAGTTCCTTGATCTATTTCAAGACCCAAAATATGCAAATTCTTGTCTTAAAAAGATTTGCTTTCTTTTTTGATAAAATAATTCCATATTTTTCAATTAATTTTAGAACTGATAAAACATGAAAATAGTGTTTTTCTTCAAATTTTGAAAAGACTATAATGTCGTCAACGTAGACGGTACAAAAGTTTTCTAATCCTCTTAGAGCATTTTGCATATGTCTCTGAAATATGCTAGGTGCTTGTTTTAAGCAAAAAGGAACAACTATCTTCCATTGGTAATGACTATCTGGACATGTAAATGCTATCAGGAGTTGAGATTTTTCATCTAACAAAACTTGCCAAAATCCACTTTTGCTGTCGAAACTAGAAAAATGGTCTTTCCTCTTAAGAGAGTTAATAATTCTTGCATACAAGGGAGATTATGAATATCACCTTTGGTAGCTGTGTTAATTGCTTTGTAATTAAAAACCATTCGCTTTTTACTTCTTCTTATTTCAGCTTCATTTTCAACTAAAAACACTGGTGACATGTGAGGTGATTTACTGGGGACATTTAGCTTGAGATCAAGTAATTCCTTGATTTGTTTGCTAAATTCTTCTCTATCCCGAGGACCATGTTTCATGGGTTTACCCTTACTATAGCTTTAGGATCTATTAATTCTATAGATGTTTTCATCCATTTTTTGGATTTCTTAGGATCAATAAGATTTTCGGAACAAACTTTTTCAAGTAAAGTTTCAATTTTTTCATATTTCTATATCTCAAGAAAATATCTTTCTTCTGTTTGATAACTTCATGAGTTATGTTTCTTCTAGGGATTTGTCGAACTTTTGAATATTTTTTCATAGATCCAAAAAAACCCGGCTTTCAAATTTGAAGAGTTTTTGTAATTTTCTTAATCAGAATCATATCTCGATTAAGGTGAAAAGATATTCTGTCTAGCCATTGAGTGAAAGGACCATATAGCTGACAAAAATTATTTTCGATGAGAAGACCTATTCCTGTTTCTTGTTGATAAACAGTAGGAGTATGAAATGGTTCTCCCGAAAAATAAACTATTAAGTTTCTACAAACCTTGTCTAAATTAATAGTTTCTTGATTAGCAATTGTTACCTTGATTTCTTTGGGAGTATTTTCCCATAGTTCTTCAGGGATAACATGTTTGCTTGCAAGACAAAGGCTTGCCCTGTATCTACATAACAATGTAGAGTTATTGTTTTATATCTAGTAAAGAAAATTTTCCTTTGATATAAATGGAATTTGGATTAGTTATGTTTGAATAAACTAATTCATTATTTTTTCTTTGTATATCGTAGCAAACTAAATTGCTAGAGTTTTCAAACCTTGTTTCACTCATTCTGAAGAGTCTTCAGAGGAGATTTCAGACGTTGATGAATCTTCTTTTACTTTTAATGAATAGATTAGTCTGTAATCATTAAAAATGTTTTCCGAAGGATAATATCATTCGCTTTCCGCTTTAAGGATAAGCTTTACCTTGTCTGGAAAGTTTTTGTTGGTCCCTAAAATAACAATCACACACGATATCTTTATCACAAACAAGTGCGGAATCCTTGTTTGTGACTGATTCAAACTAGAAGATGATGATATAGACTTGATATGAGATGAAGACAAAGCAAAACAATCAAATCTTGAATGAAAATCAGTCAATCTTCTATTGAAATGAGTTCACGATCGTAAATACAAGGAGCAACCAGAAAATCGTAATCAAAAGCCCACTTACAATTAAAAACTACTTGGTATTTATACTACCTACACAATAACCCTAGCCACAATCATAAACCCAATAAGGTGAACCGGCCCAAACCGTAAACACATCAAACCCAACAAATGTAAGCCCACAAGTCTAATGTTCATGCCTCATAAAGTATATCCCAACAATCTTCCCCTAGGCATGAACCATTAGACTGTATAAGGAAGAAGCAAATCAAATTGGAAGGTGTGAGACTCCTTCCTTGACCACCATTCACGTTCTACAATCCGATTTGCTGTTCCATGAAATATTCCCACCCTTATAGCATTTTCATAATCAAGCTCATCACCAAGAATAGGTTGGGTGGCCAGGAGTTTGATATCACGTTCTCCAAACCTTAGCAAATCAACTGGATCATGAAAGCGAAACTCTCGCATCTTCTTGCAAACCACCACCACCTCATGAGTTGTTGGATCATAAAACCAATTATCAAAATTTCTCACATGTGTACCATCTTTAATCTCGTCCAACATGTTGATCACTCGAGTTCTTTTGGTGGGAGGTCGCCTCACTTCTCCAACAGGCTCATTTGTGACAGGATCAGTTCCACTCTGAATCTATCTTGTTTGCTTGAGGTCAAAGTTTGCAAAGTTTCCTTCAAGATGGCTCATCAGATTGTCCCGAACAAGGTCTCCATGTGCATTCCTCCATCTGTTAATAAACGGAGCCCTCAACAAATTTCTCATCTCTGTCTCTGTCCATGAGTGAAATTGACCCCGAGTTCTGTAGTACTCCATTGGACTATACCCGTCTCTGATTATGGCAAATAGTTTCTTCTCACCATCATAATGCCAGCACAAGATAGGTTCACGACTCCCCCTTTTGTCGATTTCACTTTCTCCCACATCAATTGAGTACAGCTTAGGGGGAGGTCCTTGGAAAAAATCCTTGAACCATTTATCATGACTTTCCGGTGCCTTCGAGATGAATCTTCCTCCTCGAGCATAATCAGATATCTCTATGGAGTCATCACCTTCATCCTCCGGCACTACTTCTGCTGTTTGGGCACCCTGTGAAGAACTCTGAACATTTGAACTATCAGTCCCCTTCAAATCTTCTAACTTCTTCGTTAGTTCAAAATCCAGCATACAAGTACCCAATGCTTGCTTCATTCTTGCTCTCCTTCTCCTTCAACCTCTTGTTTTCTTCCTTAAGCTCTTTTATTTCCGCTTCTCTCTTCCAATTTGAAAACTTTCTCCAACAAGTGTTGGATATGGGCGAAAGCTTGGAATGATTGGAGTCTGGCTTGATTTAGTGGAAAGATTTACTCTCACTGGGCTGGGCTCAACAAACGAGCTATCAACTTCAAAGAATTGCCTTTCCTCATGAACTAGGTTGTGTTCATTCAGAATAGGACTTTCAGTTTGAGTCGGAGTTGGCTCTTGGACATCAGCTTGATCATCAACTTGAAAGGTGCTCTCAACATTTGCAGGCTCAGACACCTCATCATTCTGATTATTTGTTCTTGATGATTCGAACACCATCAGGCTTGAGCTTGTCTTCAGGAACTTAAACCGGATAGATCTTGGATCAGATTTCTTCCTCGGTGAGGGTTCACGCACAGGATTAGGTTCTGCAAACACATCATCATCAGCAACATTAACATTTAACTCTTGTGGGATTGTGCCATCACTTGAAGAAGAACTCAAGTCATCCCTTGTTCTCTTGTGGCTGATTGACTCCAGATCTCCATAAATGTTATCTGCCAAATTCTCATCCTCTGGAAAAATATCATCCATCACATTCTCCTCATCAGAAGGTATATTCTCTGGTTCCCCTTGAACAACCACTGGAACATCATGATCTTCAGCAACAAAATAATTGGCCGCAGGTTCTTTAGGTTGTGGATTAGCTTCTAGTTCTTGTTCCCTTGCAACCTCAGGGAAAACACCTCTTTTTGTCCACTCAAGTCTTCCTTGAAAAGTGCTCTTTCCCCTTCTATCTAGGGTTTGTGGACCAAAAACATCATCATCCATGAATTTTATGTCTAGGTTCTTAACCCTCTCTTGAATCATTAGATACTTCCTCATCACCACCATGTGTACGAATCTTGGAGTCATGAAAAATTGCTCTCTAGCACTCAAGTCAGCATTACCCACCCAATCTAAGAGCATCATCTTCAAAAAGTTGAATTCCGAATCCAATGCAAGTGCAACAAATGATGTGCCATGCACCTTGTTCAGTTGATCGAAGCTTGTTCTCTTGCCCAAGAATGATTTCTGTAAGTAGTGAGCCAAACACCTCCAGTAGTGTGGCAGTAGCTTCTTGAAGATTGGTGGGAATTTTCCTTCATACCCCAAAAGACGTGCACCCTCTAACACTGCATTCTCAGAATATTCCATTTTGTCTTCTGCTCTATCAGTAATATTTAACCCCTGGCGAATATCTTCTTCAAGGATCTCAATTCTGCGGTTTTGAACAGTTGCAGTGATCCTTATTTTATCTAAGTTTGCCCTGGCAGTTCCCCAAAATTCTCTCACCAGTTGTTCATCTATCAGAACGTGCGCCCTAAGAGCATGATTGATTTTGCACACATTCATCCCTACAACTAGAGAGTAGAATAGCTGCATGTGTTTCTCTGGAGGGTCATCTAGATAAGCATGTATGCAGTGATCTCTTTCAAAGTGAATCTCTTCATCAATCATTTCTTATGCCATCTGAAAAACCGAGACAAATGTATCAGGTTTAATCACATTATCCTTTTAAGTTCTAAAATCTCAATTGAAACTTTTTAAACGAAAGAATTGGATTTTGTTCCACAAGTTTAACCAAACATACTCTTAGAATTAACTTGTTCAATTTTACCTAAAAGAAAAATCAAGTTTGATGAGATTTTAAAAACCATTTTGTAATTATTTTATTGTTTACGATTTTAAGTCAAAGTTTCAACGGGTTTACTATTAAAATTCAGGTTTACGATCCAAAATTTGGGTTTACGATTAGGGTCAAGTGAATCCAGAACAAGTCCAATCGTAAACTACATGCCCAATCGTAAACAACATAATGTCGTAAACAAAGGGAATTGTAACACCGTCCGATTGTAAACGCTGATGATCGTGAACACCATTGATCGTGAAAACAGACGGATCGTAAGTGACATCGTAAACATGAACAGTCGTCTTCTTCCTCAAGCCGATCGTAAACGCAGAACTCCTCCATTGTTGTACCTGCAAAGCTTCGAAAACACATCAAACACATTCAAAAATGTAAATGAAACATCAGATACTACCTTTTAACTATCACAAACACAGAAACCGCTTCTAAACTTGAGAATCGACTCGAAAAACGAAGAGAGAGAGAGAGAGAGAGAGAGAGGATGATCAACCGTGAAGTTAAAAAACCAAAAAAGTGACAAAAACTGACGAATCGAAGATGAAAAGGTTGATGGAAGGGTGGTTTACGGTCGGAATGTGTAGGCGAAGGCGGTGGTGCACTGGATTTCAACCGATAACAGTCGGAGGTAGCCGGAATGTGATTTTCCGGCGAAAAGGGGCGGCAGTTAGGGTTTCAGGCGGCTGGATCGTAAACGCAGAGGGAGAAAGAGATGGGATCGTAAACTATGAAGGGGAGGAGAATCGTAAATGAAGGGGGTTTTTGGGGTTTTTGTTTAAGTAAAAATTTTCATAATGCCCCCCTTGAAGTTTTTAAAACATTTCAAATGTGCCCAAACCTCTTTTAAATGAAAAATCACTTGAACAAAGGTTAATTTTGAAAAATTTGAGCGTTACAAAACTTCCCCTCAGACTCATACCCCGAGAACCTGATCTTGATCATAAAAATTGAAATTACCTGATCTTGATCATAAAAATTGAAATTTTAAACAGTCAGAAACTTAGAAAAAAATAAAAGCATAAAATTAAATATTTACTTGCCTTGAAGCTGATGTTTTTCATGGATCATACAGACTTATCTTTGACCGAGGAACCCTTTTTAGCTTCCGTTACTCGACGCTCTAGACGATTGCCAGTATATATGACCGCATAAACTCACATCCAGTCATAAAATGCTTGATTATGGTACAATATTACCGTCATGTTTAATCGTCCCCACACCCATTTGTTCATAGCAAAACCTAGCCAACCTCAGAGTTTATTAATGAGGGGTATTTTCATAATTTAACCATCCCTTTTTTATTTATTTAATATAAAACGCAGTAATTGACTTCCCCCAAAAACACTATATGTAACTCAGCCATTTTTCAAATAAATAAAAGGGGAAGTCAATTACTGCGTTTTGTATCAAATAAATAAAAGGGGATGGTTAAATTACGAAAATATCCCTCGTTAATATCCTATTTGACTGATTTCAACTGTTAATTTGTATGGAAATTTAGAAAGTAACCAAAATTGAGAACAGAATCAAACCTCAGACCCTGAAATGTTATAATTTCAGAAATTGGACTAAAAGTGTTAAAATGTGCAAACCTTGGGGACCAAAAGTGATGTTTACTCATTATTTTATTATCTTTTCTTTTTCTTTTCATTTTTCTTTTTCTTTTCATTTTTTTTCTTTTTCTTTTTTGTGATGTTGTCATAACAGCAGAAACATGGCGTGTGAGAGAGTGAATACTAGGTAGATACCACTCTCAACCCATTTTTGCCGGGACTCAGTTTTTTAAACCATGTAAACTAGGACGGGAAACTAAACATATATAGAAATTAAGTTTACTGCACTTACATTGATGATCATAGTTTTGGGTTGAGCTTACCGACATATCATCTTTGAGCAATCTTTCACTTCAGCTTTACACGTGTCAGCCTCCGATTGTCTTGAACATTTATATCACTTCCTACCAACTCAAGACAAACACAAAAGACTTCATAAAAACCTCAAATAGATTTTCAGATTTTCTGAAACTATAACATTTCTTTCCCTGTTTTTATGAGGCTTTTGAGATATAAACACCTTTTTTTTAAATGAAAGAACCAAAGGAAATCGAAAATCACACCAAAGCAAAAACAAAACTATGTACAAATAGTTTGATCAGATCATTCCTCGAAGGCAATCATCCTTAGGCCTTCAACACACATTTCAAAATTTTGACGAGGAAGGGGTTTTGTGAAAAGGTCAGAAACATTCTGATCGGAGTTTACCTTTTCGAGCTGAATCAACGTCCTATCATAGCAATCACGAATGAAATGTACCTTGATATCTATGTGCTTTGTTTTGGAATGTTGAACAGGATTCTTGATAATTTGTAGAGCAACAGCATTGTCACAAAAGATTGGAGTGTTAAGGAATTCCATACCGTAGTCAGTGAGCTGATTTTGAATCCACACTACCTGCGAGCATCCAGCTGAAGCTGCCACATATTCAGCTTCTGCAGTTGACTTGGAAACGGTATGTTGCTTCTTGCTCTGCCATGAAATGAGTCTGTCTCCCAAATATTGACACCCACCAGTTGTAGATTTCCTGTCAAGATCACTACCTCCATAATCACTGTCAGTAAACACAAACAGTTGAAAATCAGTATTCTTAGGGTACTAGAGCCCAAGCCGAGGCTTGCCCTTTAGATACCTAAAAATACGTTTAACAACAGTTAAATGAGAGAGTTTAGGATTATCCTGGTAGCGTGCACACACACACACACACACTGCGTGCATGATATCTGGCCTGCTTGCTGTCAAATACATGAGTGATCTGATCATTGAACGATACATGAATTCACTCACTGATTCCCCATCTGCATCTACTGTCAGTAGAGGCCAGGATGTCATGGGAGTAGAGATGGGCTTGGAGTCCTGCATCTTATACTTTTCCAGAATTTCATTCACATATTTTTCTTGATGAATGAGAATCCAGATTCATCTTGTTCAACCTGTTATGCAAGGAAAAATTTCATCTCCCCTTGATCACTCATCTCAAACTTCTTTCTCATGATATCCTCAAATTCGGTGCATAACTCTTCATTTGTTGACCCGTAGATGATGTCATCCACATAAACTTGCACCATGATGATATCATCTTTCACCTTCTTTCTGAACAAAGTTTGATCAACTACTCCCCTTGTATAACCATTCTCCACCAAATGCTTTGATAGAGTCTCATACCACGTGCGTGGAGCTTGATGCAAACCATATAGAGCTTTATCCAGAAGATACACGTGATCTGGATGTTCCTCATCCACAAATCCTAGTGGTTGAGCCACATAGACCTGTTCATTCATGTCAGCATAAAGAAAGCTGTCTTTACATCCATCTGATGCACAATAAAGTTGAGATATGTTGCCACAACAAGGAATATTCGAATTGCTTCCAATCTAGCCACTGGTGCATACACCTCATCATAATCAATCCCGTAAACTTGTCTATGACCTTGAACAATCAACCTGGCTTTGTTCCTCACAATTACACCCGTATCATCTTTCTTGTTCTTATACAACCATCTTGTGGGTATAACCTTCTTATTCTCTGGTCTTTTCACTAGATGCCACACTCCCAATTTTGAAAATTGATTCAATTCATCGTGCATAGCCTCCATCCAACTAGGATCTTTAAGTGCTACCATCACATTTAGAGGCTCTATCTGGGAGATAAAACACGAGTACATGCACAAGTTGATGTCACCCATACGGCTTCTAGTAGTGACACCTGCTGACACTGGTCTGACCACATTGCTAAGAGGATGATCTCTGTTGATTCTTGTGGCTTGAACATCTGGTACTGAAACAGAGACATGCAGGTTAGTATCATTAATATTATCATTCATACCTTGGGTTTCTGACTCCTTCTGATCATCATGAGTTCCTGAAGATTCTGGAACATCTGCATTATCAACCTTAGGAGCTGCTGCTGATACACTGTCACTAACATTTTCCACAACTGGCCTTGCTTAAGGAGTTGGAGCAATAATGTCTTCTTCCTCTACCAGACTAGGAAACATATTTGAGAAATTGAACCCTTCAAACAAAGACCCATAATCAAAGATCCAGTCTGGCCCATTTCCAGCATCAATAGGATTGTCTTCCAACCAGTTAACATTGAATGCCTCAATTATCACTTTGGTGGTTTACTGTAGACTCGATAAGCACTATTTGCAGAATACCCAACAAAGTAGCATTCATCAGCCTTTGCTTCAAACTTCCCCACATCAAATTGAATTAGAACTGTGCAAGGACACCCGAATGTCTTAAAGTACCCCACCTTTGGTTTTTCTCCATAAATAATCTCATAAGGCGTCTTCTCATGCCGCTTTTTCAAAAGTACCCGATTTTGCACATAACAAGTAGTGTTGACTGCTTCGGCCTAAAAGAAAATTGGCAATCTTGCTTCATACAACATAGTTCTTGCAGCTTCAATGAGTGTTCTGTTTCTTCTTTCAGTAACACCATTCTGTTGAGGTGTGTATGGTACACTGTATTGCCTTTCTCTACCTTTCTCTCCACAGAACATATTCAATTCAGCATTCTTAAACTCTGTTCCGTTGTCTGACCTTATTGCCATCACTTCCTTGCTCATCTGATTCTCTATGAGAGTAACAAACTGTTTCACCGGTACTGGAGTTTCATGCTTGTTTGACAAAAAGAAAACCCAAGTAAACCGAGAGAAGTCATCCACTATCACCAGACAATATGAGAACTTGCTGATACTTTGTACTTGCATTGGACCGAAGATATCCATATGAAGTAGTTGCAACACCGACGAAATAGAGTTTATCATTTTAGAACGATGTGGTAACTTGTGCTGCTTCCCCTTAGCACATGCAACACACTTCTTAACTGACGTGAAGTCCTTGATAGGAATATTTCTAACATGCTCTCCTTTTGCCAGTTTGGTCAGATTTTTCATGTTGGCATGTCCCAGACGACTATGCCATAACAATGCCAGATTTTTATTTTGCTTTGAAATAAGACAAGCCACATCAGATGGCGGAGGATTACCCATGTTAAGAAGATAAGAATTTCCTCGTCTTGGTGTACGCATCAAGACACACTCCTTAGGAATCTTGAATCCAGGCTTGAGAATAATACATTCCTCGCGATTGAACAAAACATAATATTCTCTATCACAAATCTGCGAAACACTGAGCAGACTATGTGACAACTCCTCAACATAATGCACATCAGAGAACGTTAAGCTGCCATTCTTCACCACACCTTTCTTGTTGATCTTTCCACCTACTTCACCAGCAAAAGAAACACCTCCTCCATTGAAATCTTGAACCTCTTCCAGAAGTGATAAGTCTCCGGTCATATGTCGGGAGCAACCACTATCAACGTACGAGAGATTGTTGACAATTCTTCTTGGCTATCCCTACATAAATCAAAGAGTGTTAGAGTGGGTACCCAGTCCATAACAGATCTGGGCACACCCTTGGAGTCAATGTAGTTGACTAATTTAAGGGACATTCCTGATTTTGATTCAGTTACACTCAAACTTTGAGTGTTGACTTTTGGTTTCCAAAAAGTGTGTTTCTGTGGTTTTGACACATTGTTTATATTCTTTACAGTTGCAGGTTTCTTTTGTGGAGATGTGACCTTTTTACATGCAGGTTTCTTGACAGGTGTCCACTCAAGTTTCAATTTTGTTTGAACAACTTGTTTTGTTTGAGAAACATCTTTTGATTTAGAAACCTGTTGCTCAACCTTTGTTTTACCTTTAGGTTAAAAAATCCTTTTTGTTTTAGGTACCTGATTTTCAACAAGTTCAGGTTTCATCTTATCTTTTTTTTGGCTGACTCCTTTAGGTTTGTAAGTTGGTTTTGGAGGCCACATTCCATTTTTCATAAACAGGCTTTGTCACTGGAGTTTTAGTGTTTAAAACCTTAGACTGTTGTGTCTTCATTGGTTTTGAACTCTTCTTCCCCTGAGACAAAGCTTGTTGTTTCTGATTTTTATTTCCACCTGTCATCATTTTCTGCAACATACTAGTCCGTGGGTTTTGCAGATAGTGTGACAATCCGCATTTTCAGGTCCTTTCCTGTCATTAACTGCACGTAAACTGTATTAAATGTTTTGTGAGCATTTATGTGTTGACTGTATTGACTTTAGCAAATTAGGGTTTTGTATAACCATCACTATACGAGCATTCACTTAAAGTCTAGATGTTGGATATTCTATGATTTTATGTAAATCGTACGTTGTGAATTCATGAGAACGTTTCGTCATTTCATGTGACAATTTAACTTATGATTCTATGTGATATATGTATATATATCCATACGATTTTATTTTATGATTTTGTGTGACAACGTGCCATGAAATTATACGTATTGTTTTATGATTTTATGTGAGTTAAGTCTATGATTTTATAAGAATTAAACCTATGATTTTATGTGAACCAAAAGTAAATAATTATGGGTTATTATTCATTATCTAATGTGATTATCTAAGGTTTAC
Source organism: Deinandra increscens subsp. villosa (assembly GCA_039602395.1). Lineage (NCBI taxonomy): Eukaryota > Viridiplantae > Streptophyta > Magnoliopsida > Asterales > Asteraceae > Deinandra > Deinandra increscens. The sequence goes on along the minus strand of JBCNJP010000023.1, from coordinate 80,787,961 downwards.
GTTTTATAAACGTTACGTGTTAAGCATCTGTGATATACACTTGTACATTCACCGATAAGATTATCTCCGTTAACTCCGTTAGAGTTAACTAAGGACTTCTAATTTCCAGGGGTCATTCCTGTCATTTTATAAACTTCCTAAACTTTATTTAAATGAGCTATGTTGTTAATGGACCAAAACTATCAATTGAAAGAAGTCGATTTGCACCAAAAAAAAAAAATATAAAAGAAAAAAAAAGGAGAAATAGAAAACGAAACAGTCGGTTCATTCTTCACCTTGCGAAACCGACATCGAAATCAAATCCCCATCAAATCCTCAATTCAATTCGCCGGTTACAACTGGATTCAATGATTTCACCCCCTCATTTGGTTGATTGTAACTCCATTTGATCAAAAACCTCACTTTGAGCTCTCTTTCTAAGACCCGCGGAGACACCACACCACCACCGACCTTCACCCAACCGCCACTGTTTCACCACCATTCTAGCACCAACGAGCCCCTCTTTGCATCCAGTGGCATCAAAGATTGATTGGGAAGCGACTGAGTTTAAAATGAGACCGAAATCGGAGTTGTCGGATTCACGTTCGGGACGTTTTCGGCATCAAAAACTTATCATCTAACATCTCCGACTCAAGGTAACACTAATGCCATGTAAATCGATTAGTTATCTATGCATAGTTTTAGTTTTTTGCGTTTTTCCGGTGACCGGAATATAACTCCGATCACCGGAGTTTTAAGGAAGAAGAAGGCTTCGCGACTGGACTTGTTAAGAACATTGTTTTTGGTTTCAAAACCAAGATTAGCGCCTGACGCAGTGGCTAAGGTTCAGGAGTTGTGTCCCTTAGGTCGCGAGTTCGAGACCCGACCTACGCTTTTTATTTTCTATTTTTATTAAAAACCGGTTCTAGCCCATCCCGCTGGTAGATAAATATTTTTGTTCAACAAGTGAACCAGCTGAAGACTTGTCCTAGTGGTGGGTGCGCTGGTTGTCAACCTGGAGGTCATGGGTTCGAACCCGGTGACCTCTACATTCATTTTTTTATGCTTATGTTTTTTCTTGTTTTTATGAAGTTGGCCATTTGTTGAGTTAAAACTTGCATAAAATGATTCCTTGGTAAATTATAAAATCCGTAGACTAGATAATGATTTAGAAAACTCTAAAAACTGTCGTTTTAGATTCAAAATGTAAAATAAATGTTTTTGTGGTGTGGATTAATCTAAGTGATAGTTTTAAAGTCGTGATGATTATCCATCATAGTTAAATACATTTATATATATTTGGTCTATTAAGACACGTGGGATTATTAATATATAGATTTATGTAACTCGGTTTATAAACTCGTTATTAACGATGCTTTGCGCGTTTGGTTTATATATGTTATATAAATATATTTATTTTGATACTGGAATTTGGAAAGTATATATTATTGGTATATAATGTATTTTTGGGTCATTTCGGTAATCGCTTGGATTTGGCAAGCGCGCCATCTTCGACTTGTTCTGGACTTCACGATCATTCATTTTTTTCATTTACGTTAGACTTAGTCATTTTCCAATAGAACACACACTTATATTATTATGCTCGTTAGGTGGTTGGTAGAACAAGCCGCTATTTGCTATACTGACTATTGTTGATTATCTGGTTTTGCTGTGCACCCTAAGGTGAGTTTCATGGCCCCTTTTTACCTACTTTAATCCTGTTGGGGGAGATTAACATGCAAACATTTAAACTGTTAGATAATTATATCACCTGAATGATAGTGGCACACTTATGATAAAGTCCTCACTTTTAGAGTTACTGTCAATGTGACATCAGCGGGAACTTATTTGGTAGATCTACTGGGCCTGACAAGCCCCGCCCGGGTTATTCGCGCTGACTCGATTGGATATCGAACGAGTGTTATTTACTTCTTAGTCTTAACGAGGCACAATTGAACTTGTTGAGCTTCAGTAACTGGATAGCTAGTTTATCTAGTCAAACGTGCACTGATTTCTTGAAAATAGCCTAGCTAGCTATTGATATCTTATCTGGATTTTAAACTGAACTTGGATTGTTGTTGAACAATCAATCGTAAACTGAACTGGAACGATGAACAGTTGATTTACACTGAACTGGGACTGTTGTTGAACGGTCGATTTACCTTAACTGGAACTGGTTTTGAACTGATAAACCTGTGAACTCACCAACCTTTGTGTTGACACTTTTTAGCATGTTATTTCTCAAGTTGCGGATGTTCGAGTATCACGAGTACGCATGCATGAGTCTTGAAACACTTTTAATGTCTTTGAACAAGCCACGTTACCTTGGGTGACAAAGATTTGACATAAGTACTTTTATTGTATTTACGCTTCCGCATTTGTAAAACTCAAATTATATATTTTAATGAAATATTAAACGTTTTTATTAATTATAGGTCCTTTGGTGTAACTAATGGACGGCGATCCTGGTTTGTCACGCTCCCTGCGGCGCGTTATCGCGCGTGGGATTTTTGGGGATGTGACAGATCATATCGAACGGGTGTTATATACTTCTTAGTCTTAACGAGACACAATTGAACTTGTCGAGCTTCAGTAACTGGATAGCTAGTTTATCTAGTCAAACGTGCACTGATTTCTTGAAAATAGCCTAGCTAGCTATTGATATCTTATCTGGATTTTAAACTGAACTTGGATTGTTGTTGAACAATCAATCGTAAACTGAACTGGAACGATGAACAGTTGATTTACACTGAACTAGGACTATTTATTGTTGAACAGTCGATTTACCTTAACTGGAACTGTTTTTGAACTGATAAACCTGTGAACTCACCAACCTTTGTGTTGACACTTTTTAGCATGTTATTTCTCAGGTTGCGGATGTTCGAGTATCACGAGTATGCATGTATGAGTCTTGAAACACTTTTAATGTCTTTGAACAAGCCACGTCACCTTGGGTGACAAAGATTTGACATAAGTACTTTTATTGTATTTACGCTTCCGCATTTGTAAAACTCAAATTATATATTTTAATGAAATATTAAACGTTTTTATTAATTATAGGTCCTTTGGTGTAACTAATGGACGGCGATCCTGGTTTGTCACGCTCCCTGCGGCGCGTTATCGCGCGTGGGATTTTTGGGGGTGTGACATATCATATCGAACGGGTGTTATATACTTCTTAGTCTTAACGAGGCACAATTGAACTTGTCGAGCTTCAGTAACTAGATAGCTAGTTTATCTAGTCAAACGTGCACTGATTTCTTGAAAATAGCCTAGCTAGCTATTGATATCTTATCTGGATTTTAAACTGAACTTGGATTGTTGTTGAACAATCAATCGTAAACTGAACTGGAACGATGAACAGTTGATTTACACTGAACTGGGACTGTTGTTGAACAGTCGATTTACCTTAACTAGATATGTTTTTGAAATGATAAACCTGTGAACTCACCAACCTTTGTGTTGACACTTTTTAGCATGTTATTTCTCAGGTTGCGGATGTTCGAGTATCACGAGTACGCATGCATGAGTCTTGAAACACTTTTAATGTCTTTGAACAAGCCACGTCACCTTGGGTGACAAAGATTTGACATAAGTACTTTTATTGTATTTACGCTTCCGCATTTGTAAAACTCAAATTATATATTTTAATGAAATATTAAACGTTTTTATTAATTATAGGTCCTTTGGTGTAACTAATGGACGGCGATCCTGGTTTGTCACGCTCCCTGCGGCGCGTTATCGCGCGTGGGATTTTTGGGGGTGTGACAGATTGGTATCAGAGCCATTGGTTACAGCGAACTAAGATTCGTCTTAGACTGTAACTATTTTGCATTGGTTTCACTTCAGCATTTCTCTCATGCATCGTGATACTCATTCCTACACGCACTTGGTTTACAATAAGTCATTTACATCATCCAATACCCTTATACTCACGGTAAGGAGCCGATTAGTTTTGAGTCACTTTTGTTAACCTCTCTAAGTTGTGTACCACTTGGTTAACATTCATGTACGACGAGACGTCGAATCAGATCGAAGGATCGCGTTTACACTTTTGTCGAGCTGATTGCTACTCGGGATTATTCCGGGTTGAACAACTGGGCGTAGTGCCCATACTATGGATGTATACTGCATAGGGAAGGTGGTGTAATACCTCTTCTTGTCATTAAACCTCTATCTTAGCTTAGGAGGTTCTTGTTATACCTGCCTTAAGTATATCTCTAAACTCATCCACTCAGGAAATGTTATCTCGATGTGCTAGTAGCGCGATTATTTAGCTCCACTAGAGTTAGCAGGGTAGGAATTCAAGTAGCTGCCTATGGGGCACTTATATTAACATTCATTATCCTGATCGTCTTCACATTTTCTATGATCTCTTAAGATCTTTCCCTTCTCGATTTTATCGCGTTGTGCGTTGAAATAATACAACCGGAGTACAATTCTTATAACCCCAACGAAACCTGATGCAGGTCGACTGAAATTCCCTCTTTGTGTATCGGATTGTGATCACGCCAGTATGTGTGATACTTATTCTCTAACTTCGAGCTAAGCTAGGGTCGTTGTGATAAACCCTACTCAGATCCTATTGAGCTAAATTTCTAGTTGACTCGCTTCAGGTGGGTTATTCCAATCTGAGTGAGCATACTATTCTCGAAAACTTGTCTCATTAACAAATTCTGGTCAAGATAACCATGGGTTAGTGACCACACCATACTTGGTAGCTAAAGTAAGAGGAACTAGGATGATCATAGAAAGTAAATAACGGTTACGGGTGCACACGTAAATGTAATTTGCAGTATATGAAAATCTTGGAGAATCCTACTAGGCAAGCCAATGGTCGTATTGGGACCAAATTCCTGTAAATTTTGTTTTTCCTCGTGGTATTGAATATTGAACATGTTGAACTCAACCGAATGATCGAAGTCATCTATCTTTGAAAACGCTATCGCACCTGACTTTGCCCCTTTACTATTGGATTCTAATCCATACGTGAACCCTTTTGAAGCATATTATGAAAAGTTGGTCCTGGTAGGACACTGTCACACTCGTGTATTTCAATGACCAGTCTTCCTTAACTACGAACACTCTCAACGAAACCCTTGACTGGTTTGAACTCATCCTGAATCATAATTCTATATTTACGATCTTACCGACCATATAAATCCCTGGAACTTTACGATCGTGAGATAACTTGGACATACATTCACCGGACGGATACCTAGACAACGTTAGATGAATGAATTAGATAAATCGTATACCGTGAGCACCAGGGCATATTTATTGGCTGAAAGCTCTTGTGAAGTTACCCTCTGAAGATTCATACTCCCTGATTTCCTTGTGCGAACCAATACTTGCTGCCAGCGACATCGACACAGTTGTACAAACTGCCTACCACATCGCAAGCATATTTAGCTCTAGTAGGGCTAATAGTAGTGAGAATCCTTTCTGACTTTCAAACTAATGATTCTCAGGTTTAACGTAAGGACTATTCTGATTGATCTCCTGAGCCTGAACTATCAATTTTTGTTTGCATAATTCAACCTTCCATGATTTAGCAACCGACAATTTCTGATTCTCGTGCTTTGTAATCCTTTATGCCCTGAATAAGCTTCTAAGCTTTGAACCGAAAGGCGTTACACTTTTGGTTAATTTTTCTACTAGTTAACACCATTGATGATATGACAATCTTGTGCTTCAATCGCAATAACAATACCAAGCCTTATATGGAAACTCTATTAACACCCATCGAGCATGAACTTCTTGTTATCAATAGCTAACTGTGCGATCAAACTATATCTCTAGACACAGGTTGGGGAACACTATTCTTATTTTTTTTTTCCAGAAAAGCTAATTCCTATTCTTCCTTTATCCTTACCAAATCGAACATCAGTTAGGCAGGTGGACAGAGCCTTACCAGCTTCGAGCATTCTTTTGTTTCTCATCTGATTCACATCTAATTTCACTTTTAGCTCATTGTTCTGATGTTTAAGTTCATCTACCTGCTTTCTAAGCTCAACTATTTCTAACTTAGCATTGTCATACAGGATAGACTCCTGAGTGGCAAGGGTTTGGTATTTTTCTATATCTAGTTTCTGGGCTTTGACTTCCTCCTCACTCTTTTCCCATCTACCCTTAAAAGAACTTCTAGAACATTGCATATCAAATAATTCTATCTCACTGTTCTTCCAAAGTTGTCTAAGGCCAGGAATTAAACTTGCACAAGTGGGATTAGTACATACCTTTGTGTTGTTGACCTCGGCTGCAAATGCTTCCTTATCTTCAACCAGGTTCTCTTGCTCATCTCCTGACTTCTCCTCAGTGACCACAAATGCATGCTCCTCATCAGAATCATTCTCCATCTTAGCAATCACGGCACGAGTTAGACTGAGTTCCTTTATCTGCGAACCCCATCGATACTCCCCACAATCTTGCACAACCAAAGCCTTTGTCTCTGCCTTTCCCTTACCATCTCCAGCTTTCTTCTCTTCTGGTTTCTCCTTCTTTGGCTTGGTGCATTCCCTCGCAAAATGCCCGTACTCATCACAGCTGAAGCATCTGAGCTTGCTCTTAACAAAACCCATCCTTATCTTATCCTGATCCTTCCACACATTCCTCCCAGTTGTTGCCATAAACTTCTTGGCGTGGAAAACTGCCATTGCCATTTTCCAGGAAACATCAAGCATTTCCACATCTTCAGGATTAATCTGGTTTAGTTCACCTGACAACATCTCAGCACGTACCAATGTTCCAGCCATAAGGGCATGATAATGGTTCATAAATCCCATTCCAAGAGCAAAGTTGGGATCATTTGTAGCATTTGCCTCATCAGGGTTGACCGTTCCACTAGAATTAGCTTGGGATCGAGCCACGAATGCAGTTGACTTTGTGTTTGAACTCGAATCATTTGCAGACGAACTTCCAGCATGTTTTGAGCCTACGTCTTCAGATAAGAGAGCCTGATTCAGTTTTCCTGCCATACTAAGCGAACTAGGATGATTCAGCTCTCTCTGTTTATCATCAATCAGCTTTGACTTCAGTTTGTTGATTAGCTCATCCACAGATAACTCATCAAGCTTGTTGTTGTCTTTGATTATTAAAATGTTGGTATTCCAGGACTTGGGCAAACTGTTCAAGAGTTTCAGATTTTTATCCTCCAGTCCGGGTTCAACGTCGTAGCTTGATATTTCAGCAATTAGGGACACAAATCTTTAAACTTGAGCTTCAAAGGACTCTCCTCGAATGTGATTGAACAAGTTGAACTTCTGCTTCAGCATCTATTTGCGGCTTGCCTTGATATCGGGATTTCCTTCATATGCCACCACCAGAGCATCACAGAGTTTCTTTGCAGTCTTGTATTTTTTAAAACCTTGAGCAATCTCCGGAGTCAATGCCATTATCATAATAGCATATGTTCTCTCGTCCTTATTGCATTTTTCCCAATCGTCATCCGAATATTCTGCTTCAGTTTTCACTACTCCAACTTTTTCCGCTTCAGTGTGAGTAGGAATGAATGGTCCATTGACAACTGATCTCCAAAGTCTCAAGTCAACACTTTTCAAATGGTTTTGAAATCTGTCTTTCCATTCAAGGAAGTTGTCAGCAGATGTGAGTCTGGGAGGACGGGTAGTCGATCCAATCTCATAGTCTAGTTTTTGATACATGCTAGGTTCAAAATCCATGACGAAATCTTAGAGTAACTTTAAGAAAACGAAGTCCAAATGTGTTTCCGATCGTAAACTACACTTTACGATTCTGACAGCCTTGCATATCGTAAACACAGTCGCGCACACCTCCGGGTCGTAAACGCAGTCGTGAGCCTGATTTCATTCGTAATCTCTGTCGAAAACCCCTCCGGATCGTAAACAAAGTCGTAAACTACTATAAATCGTAAATGAGGTCGTAAACGCCCACAAAATCGAATCTTGAACTCGGAAACACCAATTTCTCAGTCGTAAACGCCCAAAAATCGGATCTTGAAGTCGTAAACTCCAATTTCGTGATCGTAAACTTTCAAAAATCACAGCTTGAAGCCGTAAACACCAAACCGATGAAGAACAGCCCAGAAAGTTGTCGTAAACACTAAGAACAACAGCAAGCTTCCACTTTTTTAGCCAAACACTCGAATCTAATATCGTGGAACCTCGAATTAGATGATTCTTGGCTCTGATACCAATTGTTGGTCCCTAAAATAACAATCACACACGATATCTTTATCACAAACAAGTGCGGAATCCTTGTTTGTGACTGATTCGAACTAGAAGATGATGAAATAGACTTGATATGAGATGAAGACAAAGCAAAACAATCAAATCTTAAATGAAAATCGGTCAATCTTCTATTGAAATGAGTTTACGATCGTAAATACTAGGAGCAACCAGAAAATCGTAATCAAAAGCCCACTTACAATCAAAAACTACTTGGTATTTATACTACCTACACAATAACCCTAGCCATAATCGTAAACCCAATAAGGTGAACCGGCCCATGAAGCCCAAACTTTAAACACATCAAACCCAACAAATGTAAGCCCACAAGTTTAATGTTCATGCCTCATAAAATATAGCCCAACAGTTTTTCTTGTTAGGACATTCGTTAGCATAATATCCTTCTTCAGAGCATATACAACATCTGTATTTTTTCTTTCCTTGAGGACAGACCTTAGGTTTTTCTTTAGAGAAGTATTTACCTAGTGTGAATTTTCTCCGTTTGGATTTTCAAAATTTCTTTTTGGGTTTGTATTTATATATCTTTTTATATTTTCTTTTAAAATATGATTTTGTGTCACAGCCGAAAGATAACTGCGGAATTTCTGTGAGTTTTTCACAGCAGTTTTTGTTAAACTTTTTTAACTGTTTTTGTTTGTTGGAAAAGTCACAGTAACCTGTATTTCTTCTTTTACAATTTTAGTGGCAAAGCCAAGGGAGTGCTTTGTCATATCATTTTTTCCTTTATTCCATCTTTCTTTGGCTTTTTCTCCAACGATAGGAATTTTCATTAGATAGGTTTCTATCCATGAGTGATATTCATTTGAATTTAATTTATACAGATTTTGCTCAAATGTGCAAGTAAAATCATCTAAAAGACATATGTCACAAAGTTGTGTCTTTGTTAACACTTGTCTTGCATTATCAATCATTTTTTGATTTTCAAGGCCTTTGTTTGTATAAAAGTCAAGACCTAAAAACATCAAATACATGGCATTAATAATGGATTCGAATAGATCTATTCCATGTATATCTTCATTCCAAATTGTTCCTTTGATGAAATTTTGGGCTATTCCTGTTGATTTATGTTCTACTAAAAGTAGAATTGCTCTAGCATTAAAGAATTCTTCTATTTTAGATTAAATAATCAAACTAATCTGTGTGTTCTATTTACTGATTACCTCTTTTCTTTTTGTTTGATCAAAGATGCAATCTAATTTTATGGTATCAATGGCAGTAGAACTTCCATTGTTAGATTCTTTCTCAGAATTTGGAATACCCTTATGGTATGGCATGGAGAATTCTGTTTTCTCCTTGTGAGAATTTCTTCTGTTACTAGAACTGGCACCAGAGTGATTTACTCTGTATGTGGGTTTTCTTCTTCAGAGGAAGAGTCTTCTTCTTCAGTTTTCGGCTATTGTTCAACAAAAACTGATTCTTTCTTTTTTGGGAAATACTTTTCTTTTAATTTTTTATGCTCAGAAAATTTTTTCTCGCATTCATTGTCACTGAGTGACAAAAGTTGAACGAGTTAATTTATTTGTTCTCCAGATAAGATTTATAATTTTTTATCAAAAATTTGCTCAAATTTTTTAGTGATGGTAGTCATATTATCCACAAGATAATATAACTTTTGAGCTTTTAAGGTCTATTATTTCCTTTTCTAGGATATATTTTTTTTTATGTAAATGAGTTAACTTTTTAGTTTATCTCCTGGATGGATGCTCCAGTCGGACTAACATTCAGAAATGTTTTGATTAACTCTTTCAAGGGAAAAATAATGTCTTATAATCCTTTGATTTATTTTTCTGAAAGAAATTCTTATTTGACCTTTGTTAGTCATTTGAGGTTGGTCCAAATGGCCATTTAAGAGCATTTGGATTTTTAGAACTTTCTAAAGAAGAATTTCCTATATTGAAATTAGGAAAAAGATATTTTTGGACTCTTGATCCTTTGTGTTTTTCAAGATTTAAGGCTTGAGGCAATTCTTTTTTATCAAGTTTTTTCAGAAATATCTTTGATAATTTTTGCCGCTATGGCTTATAGATTTTCGTTTATAGAAACCTTTTCTATTTTACTTATTAATTCTTTAATTAGTTCTTCTAATTTACCAAGAGACATGTTTCTCTTGTTTTAAGTACTACCTATAACTTCTTTTAGAAGTTTTCCATATTTATCTATTCTGTTAGACATAGATGACATGGATCTTATTAATTGGGCTTCTAAAATGGATTCTCTTGATGTTAAAGAATCTCCAGAAAAGCTATGTCTAGGTTTAGATCCTAAAATCTATTTATCACGAGCTATATTAATTGCCCAGATTTCTTGTAACTGTGAAGGTTCAGTGAACCTTCTTCATTCGACAGTTCTTATTTATGAAAATGTATCATTTATAGTTATATTTTCTTTATCTTTTTACTCGATGGAATGAGTACTATTTGTCAAAGCGTACGATATTAAATAATTTATCGTAAAGACTTTGTTTCCTGGTTCCATAAGATCAGTTCTTTCACACTGATGAATGAAACTTAGGGTTTTATTAAAATCTTTTGAATTTCGATCTAAAGAAAATCTAGGATATACGGTAAACATAAATTTACCATAGGCTAAATTTCCTTAAATAGCACCTAAAAGTGCATCTTGTCTATTGATGATTCTATTATCAATAAGTGCATCTTTATAGGAAAGTTAATTCCATCTCTGAATTGAGCTTTTAAAAGTATTTTTAGAGCTCCTATGTGTACCATTTTTATGGAATATCTTAATTCTGGTTAAATAGCTAAAAGTTTCTCGCTATTTCTCCTTTAGTTAAGAGTGGAAACTCTTCCAGATGTTTCTTTTATGTCTACTGATAGTTCTTCAGTATTATAACAGTAAAAGATTTTATTTGTTCTTGAGAAGGCTTTTGAAACTAAACTCTGTAAATTATTAGGCTGATTGAAAATATGCCTATTGTCAAGCTTGAATTTAAGCTTGTTCCTTTTGTTTAAGCAATCTAAATTAATCATGTAATCAAACTGAAAACCTTTTTCATTTACACTAAAGCTTATTATTTCAGATTGAACTAGATTCCTCAAAATCGTTTTTTATTGTTTCTTCATTTTCCATTTTTTAAAAGAAATATTTTTTAGAGCCTAAGGTTCTAATACCAATAAATGAAATAATTTATAGCCTACTAGCGAGAAATGTAGGACACATCCCTTGGACCATGAGGGGTGCGAAACAGTGTGGGCGCTTTAATGGCGCACTTTGCATTTTCCCATTGCCGCGAGCCGCTTGAGAGCCGCCTATTTGTTTTTAAGTTCAACAGGAAGTTGGTCTGGTTGAAGTCCAGACGGATAGGTTCAAGCGGAGCCAGTTCAGCCGGAAGACTGAACCTGTGTGGTTCAGCCTGAAGACTAAACCTGTGTGGTTCAGCCGGACGGTCGGATCGGAGCGCGAGTTCAGTCGGATGTGTTCCAGTTGAAGTTCAAGCGGAAGTCAGGTTTAGTCGAAAGTTGAACCGGAACTCCAGTTAACAATCCAGTAAATTGGCTGTTACGCAATCTTACCTTTATTTCCTTAGAACCACTTCAATACTGAGATGAAACAAAATATTCATGTCAATTATAATTGAATTCATATTAGAGATTAATATGAATTTTGACTACGAATTTAATTTTTTTATGTTTCAAGAGCTCACCTCCACTATAAATAGTGCACCATTGGTTGATGCAAAACACACTAAATTCACATAGAATTCTCTCTTCTCTTCCTCATACTTTCTCTCAAGATCTTCATCTCGTTCTTAGCTTCTTCTAGCCTTCAAGGTAATTCCGGGCTTTGAGTTATCCCGGCCGTATAATCGGTTTAGGCGATTGTACCATGGAAAACAAATGAGATCTTCAGTAGACCCGGAATTTGTTTTAAAGGACCCAGATTTTGACCCGAATCCTTCGCTAAAAGCATTGCTATTTCTTCTTCGATTTTCTAAGCATTCAAGATTTTAAATAAAATCATTTTCAAAACCTTTTGTCTTCATCCTTAACTCTTAAATTGGTTTTCAAAAGTTCATTCATTTCAACCATTTTCATCCACTGTAATAATCTTTTCATTTACATTCATTTTCCTTATTTCTTTGTAACTGTATTTTCATTTCCTTGTATTAGTATTTTTCATTTCTTTGTAAGTGTATTATAATTTATTCCATATATTTCCTAATATCAAAATCTTTTAATTTCCTTATAACTTGTAATAGGAGTAGATTATTTATTTTGTATTGTAATAGTGTAGAATTTTATCTTTTGTTGTAATCGTATCAAATAAAATATTTATTTTATTTTAATTTATGAACGGTTTTCCTACAATATCATTATCATATGCATAAAAGCATCAAATCTCCACCAAACAACAAAACAACTACACGAAGCAAGAGGTCTTTGAGTTAGGTTGCAACGATGATAAGGAGAAATAGTTAGAAGGGGATTTAAAAGTAGGTAAGGGTTAAAATCCGGCATAGATAGAATAACTGAACAAAGATAAGTAACAAAATAGAATATACCAAATCAAACCGAACTTATGATCATTTTGAACCTGCACAACTTGTCAAACTATATAACTCTTTTACAACATTTTTATTTATTATTTAACTAACTTGATGCAAACGAATGACTAAAATTGGCACTAAATTAACACAAACACATATTATACACTACCTGAAACCAGATTTTAGCACACTCTTTTAAAAATACAAGGCTAAAAGGCTAAGATTGGTCAACTAAAGGATAACTTTTCAGATATGAAAAACCAAAGGAAAAAGGCTACGCAAGAGGGAATCCTTAATTCCTCTATCATCTTTATACGGTTTATCGATTCATGATCCCCAAGTATATAAACTAGTCAAGTTCTAAAACGAAGGACACATGTGAGACACTTAATAAAAACAAAAACCAAGTTTTACATGAGTGAAAAGCTTGCTAGGCCAGAAAACACCCACTCACGGAAACATAGGTGATTAGGTAAAAATGCAATTACCTGCCTTTATATCCTCCCTTCGATTTGATATACTCAGAATAGGTCTAGTTTTGAAATAAAATAATTGGTGGTTCCTTTATTTATGTGATTCTAAATATTCATTTATGCATGAGAAGCTAAAAGTATGAGTGTAGAATTGCTATTTGAGTTATTGTATATATGTCTGGTGGGGAAATTTGTTGATTAATCCATGGATACGAACCACATCGATGAGCAGATCGATAACCAATTCAATCATAATCGATAATAATCAAACATCAGAACGACTTACTTGTAGGAAATGATAACTGAGGAGTTGTAGATGAGGACGCGATGATCTTTTAGTAGTCGTTCCCTTTACAATGCTTGTATGTTGAATGGAATTGTTGTCTTGAGAGAGAGAGAGAGAGAGAGAGAGTTATATAGTCAGTGGCGGATCTAGATTAAAAGTTTAGGGGTAACGTTCAGCGGAAAAATTGTTTCAGGGATAACGAAGTACCTGAAACGTTAAGAAAAAAATTCTTACTTCGCGGTACAAGTTTAGGGGGTAGCGGGCGCTACCCTTACTACCAAGCTACATCCGTCCCTGTATATGGTGTTATATATATAAGCCCTCTATGTAATATCAAGAGTCTTAAGCATCTAGAGGGAAACCTTTCATATTTCTTATGTAGTTGTTTCCATCATACAACTACCTATTAATTTACTTATGTCTGTATGGTAAACTTAATGATCCATAGGCCACATTATGTAATGTGAAATATTTCTAACATTCTCCCACTTGGCTGACTGATCATTTGTGATGAATTAAGTAAGTCTAGCCAGAGTTGGAGTACTCG
>JBCNJP010000023.1:80708276-80773447 GCA_039602395.1 Deinandra increscens subsp. villosa | reverse complement strand
TAAGGAGAAATAGTTAGAAGGGGATTTAAAAGTAGGTAAGGGTTAAAATCCGGCATAGATAGAATAACTGAACAAAGATAAGTAACAAAATAGAATATACCAAATCAAACCGAACTTATGATCATTTTGAACCTGCACAACTTGTCAAACTATATAACTCTTTTACAACATTTTTATTTATTATTTAACTAACTTGATGCAAACGAATGACTAAAATTGGCACTAAATTAACACAAACACATATTATACACTACCTGAAACCAGATTTTAGCACACGCTTTTAAAAATACAAGGCTAAAAGGCTAAGATTGGTCAACTAAAGGATAACTTTTCAGATATGAAAAACCAAAGGAAAAAGGCTACGCAAGAGGGAATCCTTAATTCCTCTATCATCTTTATACGGTTTATCGATTCATGATCCCCAAGTATATAAACTAGTCAAGTTCTAAAATGAAGGACACATGTGAGACACTTAATAAAAACAAAAACCAAGTTTTACATGAGTGAAAAGCTTGCTAGGCCAGAAAACACCCACTCACGGAAACATAGGTGATTAGGTAAAAATGCAATTACCTGCCTTTATATCCTCCCTTCGATTTGATATACTCAGAATAGGTCTAGTTTTGAAATAAAATAATTGGTGGTTCCTTTATTTATGTGATTCTAAATATTCATTTATGCATGAGAAGCTAAAAGTATGAGTGTAGAATTGCTATTTGAGTTATTGTATATATGTCTGGTGGGGAAATTTGTTGATTAATCCATGGATACGAACCACATCGATGAGCAGATCGATAACCAATTCAATCATAATCGATAATAATCAAACATCAGAACGACTTACTTGTAGGAAATGATAACTGAGGAGTTGTAGATGAGGACGCGATGATCTTTTAGTAGTCGTTCCCTTTACAATGCTTGTATGTTGAATGGAATTGTTGTCTTGAGAGAGAGAGAGAGAGAGAGAGAGTTATATAGTCAGTGGCGGATCTAGATTAAAAGTTTAGGGGTAACGTTCAGCGGAAAAATTGTTTCAGGGATAACGAAGTACCTGAAACGTTAAGAAAAAAATTCTTACTTCGCGGTACAAGTTTAGGGGGTAGCGGGCGCTACCCTTACTACCAAGCTACATCCGTCCCTGTATATGGTGTTATATATATAAGCCCTCTATGTAATATCAAGAGTCTTAAGCATCTAGAGGGAAACCTTTCATATTTCTTATGTAGTTGTTTCCATCATACAACTACCTATTAATTTACTTATGTCTGTATGGTAAACTTAATGATCCATAGGCCACATTATGTAATGTGAAATATTTCTAACATTCTCCCACTTGGCTGACTGATCATTTGTGATGAATTAAGTAAGTCTAGCCAGAGTTGGAGTACTCGTCAAGTTTCAAAATGAAATCATAGCAGAAAAATAAAGTCATCAAGTCAGTTTCAACTCAAGACCCCCACTAATCATACTACAATTCCCAATCAAAACATAAGGCCAAAAGACTGAAATGAGCCCTTGTAAAATTCTTGTCTATAATCATAAGGTGCACATAAAATTAAAATAGACATATAATATTTGAGTAAATAATAAAGAAGTCATAAGGTACAATATGCTACCATGTAGAGTCTCTAGTAAAGCCCATTTTCGACACAAGTTCCTCGAAGGTTTTGGGTGGGAGACCTTTAGTCATCGAATCCGCTAACATATTTTTAGTATTGATATACTCGATACAAAGGTTATTTTCCTCCACTGGTTCTTGAGACTAACGGCAGCTTTGTTATCACAATAAATCTTTAACGGGCTTGATATGGAGTTTACAAATTTGAGTCCAACGATAAGGTTTCTTAACAATATCCCATGGAAAGTTGCATTATACACTGCAACGTATTCTACCATCATTGTTGAGGTTGTTGTCAGCTGCTGCTTATGAATCCTCCATGAGATGGGTCCACCTGCTAACATAAAGATATACCCCGAAGTGAATTTTTTGTCATCTTTGCATTTAGCAAAGTCAGAATCAGAATAACTAACCACTTCCAAATAATCATTTCTTCTGTAAGTCAGTTTATAGTCTTTTGTTCCTTGAAGATATCGCAATACTTTCTTAGCTGCTTTCCAATGATCTAGGCTAGGGTTAGATTGGTATCGATCTAGCATCCCAGTAATATTAGAACGAGTACAGACTTGAGCATACATAAGGCTTCCAACTACTGAAGCATAAGGTATCAATCTCATCTTTTCCCTTTCAACCTCCGTTTTCGGACATTGAAAAGAACCAGAAACGTCCCTCTTAACTACATGAGCTATTGATAGTGAGCAATGTTCCATGTTGTAGCGTGTAAGGACCCGCTCAATGTAAGCCCTGTGGGATAAACCTAATATCACGTTTCTTCTATCTCAATGTATTTCGATGCCTATGAAATAAAAGGCTTCCCCAAGATCTTTCATGTCAAAATTATGCGAGAGAAGTCACTTTGACTCATGCAACATATCTAAGCTATTAATTGCCAAAAGTATGTCATCGACATAAATAACAAATATAGTGAAGTTGCTGCCACTCATCTTGAGGTAGGTACATTGATCCACTTGCTTATTTATGAAACTTTGTTTCTTTAAGGCTTCATCAAATTTCCGGTACCACTGACGCGATGCTTGTTTGAACCCATATATGGATTACTTTAGCTTACAGACTAAGTGTTCTTGACCTTTAGGTTTAAAACCTTCAGGTTGATTCATGAACACATCCTCATGCACGTCATCGTTAAAGAAAATGGTTTTAACGTCCATTTGAGGTAACTATAAATCGTAATGAGCTACTAGGGCCATAATGATCCTTAAAGAATCCTTTTGTGAGACAGGTGAGAAAGTTTCTTGATAGTCAATTTCTTCTTTTTTAGTGTAGCCTTTTGTAACCAATCGTGCTCTATAGAGTTCAGCGTTTCCATTTCAATCTAATTTGATTTTTAAACCCCATTTACATCCTACGGGTTTTACACCATTGCGTAATTCAGCCAGATCCCAAACGTCATTTTCATTCATGGATTCAAGCTCATCAATCATAGCCATCTTCCACTCAGAACATTGGTCACTATTAATGGCTGCATTATAAAAGGTAGGACAATATTCTTACCTAAATCCAAATTAGCTTCCTTCAGGTAGGTTATGTAATTATCAAAGTTAGTAGGCCTTCTAGGTCTAGATGATCTCCTTAACTGATTTTCTAGTTCTGTAGATTCATGAACAGGTTCATGGATTTGCTATTGGGTATGCAATGGTTCTTCATTATCAGTTATATTTGGAGCAACGTTAGGTTCTGAGGAGATAATAAGTGGTGCAGTGTTCTGTGCAGGAGGTGTAATTTGGGGTATGATCAAATTGTCTCCCCCTACCTCTTGCATCTCTTGCAAATCATAATCAGGATTTCACTGCTCCGACTGACCTTTGTGGTTTCTAGGAATTCCGCATGACGAGTTTATATAATACGTGTTACATGGGAAGGGAAATAAAATTTGTATTCCTTTGAATTTTTAGGATATCCGGTAAAAGAACAAATGACCGTTTTCATGTCAAGTTTCTTTTGTTGAGGATTATATGGTTTAGCTTTGGCTGGACAACCCCATATTTTCATATATCTCAGACTTGGTTTTCTTCCTGTCCATAACTTGAAAGGATTTTTAGGGATATATTTAGAAGGAACCCTATTTAGTAGATGAACTGATGTCTTTAATGCCTCGGTCCATAAGAATTGAGGTAATCCTGAATTGGCTATCATAATTCTTACCATGTTCATGAGAGTTATGTTCCTCCTCTCATCAACACCTTTTTGCTTAAGAGTACCCAGTATGGTGTACTGGTTTATGATCCCATGGTCCCAATAAAAAAGATAAAATGGACTAGGAGCCTGACCCATATCAGTATGTCTACCATAATATTCACCCACGATCTGACCTCACAACCTTTATTTTACTTTTACAGTTCATGTCACACCCCAACCGATGACTGAATATGTCGGGGTGTGATGATTGTCCAGATGCACACATCACTAGTTTAGGTTGCGATATTCTTAATTAAACCCATTTCATATAAGATAGCAAAACAGGGTTCAAGTCAAATACAAACATTGTTCAAACATCGAAATGTCAACACAATCATAAAAAATCATTTATTTAATTAGGTCTCTCTAGGCCCATGCATTCATAAGGTGATGATATCCAAAGTCAAATAGCATTACCTACAACATGTTCAACATACAAGTCAACTACAAGAGTTCATGAGTAAACATAGGTTTTGAACAATGATATAATTTAATATAAATCAATTCATGCGTCAAGTGTAAGTATCTAAATCATGATTTACAAGTTATTAGTGATGTGCACCAAACCTAGACAGTAAGGGAGCAATCACCCGGTGCCAAAACCAGACAGGCCAGGGGGGTTGTCAGCCAATAGATCTATAATTTTTGCCACAGCTCGATGGTTAATAGTACACAGATTAGAGACTAGCAACTAGCGATTAGAGAATACCACACATAGATTCCAACAAGTATCACATAATTAGGGTATCACACATAGAGCACATAGAATCGCATAGTTGTTTACATAGTAAGAGTTTATAGTTTTTGAGTAATGGTACATGTTACACCCCAAACATTAAAATGAAAGAGGGCTATGAATACTCACATGATAAATGAAGTCGAGATGTGAAAAGAATATGATAGAGAGGTGAGAATCAAGTCCGGAGATCACCTTGATGATTGACCGAGATGTAGCCAAAATAAATAAATAAATAAATAAATAAATAAATAAGTAAAAATGACAATCGTGACTTGATACGACATGACACGACATAATCGACTCATGACTCGTTGGTGGTTTGCTCAAGTGATAGCGTACTGATTAATTATGGGTCCAATCCTAAATCTAAGGACAAAATTATAGAATCCAATATTTTTATAAAAGTCAACTTAGATCAAACTAACTGTCATGCATTAAAATATATCATCCCAACAAGTTAAAACCTAGATCTATCAAGAAAGTCCTAAATCTAGTCATATTATATCATGGAATCATGGAACTAATAGTTCTAGTCATACATGGCATGGATCTAGTCATGTTACATCACAAAGTCAATAGATCTACTCTTACATGGCATGGATCTAGTCATATCTAAGCATACACAACATGGATCTAGACATTTTATAGCAATAACATCTAAACTTGATGATGAGAAACATAGATCTAGCCCTAAATATCATTCATGATATAGGTCTAGCCATTAAAGCATCAAAATCAAACCTTGATGATCAAAACACATAGATCTAGCCCTAGATAGCATGCATGACGTAGATCTAGGCATTCTAAAACATAAAAATCCAATCATGATGATCAATTACATAGATCTAACCCTATATGGCATGCATGATGTAGATCTAGCCATTTTGAAACATAAAAATCTACACTTGATGATCAATACACATGAATCTAACCCTAGATAGCATGCATGATTTAGATCTCAACATTTCATGGCATAAAAATCAAGTCTTTGATGAATAAACCCTAGATCTACAACATAATCACATTCAAATCATAGATCTAACCTATATTCATCACAAAAATTCAATCTTGGCATGAGAAATCATTAGATCTAGAAGAAGACATCATTTAGAGCTTAGATCTAACCTAAACGTATCATAATCCCTGATCTTGATCATGCAAGGTAGAAGAAGGCACTTACCGGAAAACCAAAAAAGTGAAGAAAATAGGTGAAGATGGATGATCCAAGCCTTGATCTTTAAGCTGCAAGCTCCCAAAGATGATATGAGATGAGAAGAGAGGGATTTCTAGGATTTTTGGCCGTTTGGGGAGGAGAGGGGTTGAGAAATGAGGAACATGGAGGCTAATGGTGATTAAATAGGGGGATTTTTTAGGTTTTGTTGGAAATGTAGTACTAGGCGTATTGCCTGGAGTGTGGGTGTGCTCCAAGCGATACGCTTGGATCATGCCCGTACTATTCCATGTCCGATTCTTCGATTCACGTGCTTGGTTCTTCGTTTTTTGATATTTTTTAGTCCTGTTTTCACACAAATTACCCAATTCATGATCCCATCATATTAACAAAGTATAAACCACTCAAAATGAACATAAATATTTCACATAACTCATATAAATGCACAATTAGGGTCAAATAATGCGTTTTTGGTTGGTTTTACCATACGTATCACTTTTAAGCAATTCACCTACGTTTTGTTACTCGATCAAGTGTGTGATGACTCGTGACATCATATGTGATCATAAGACTCATAAATGTAATAAAATTGACATACGATACTAAAAAACGTGATCTCCCGGTTAAAATCGAAATCGCGCGGGATTTACTAAACTTTCACCGTTTGCATTCTAAACCTTGAAATCTCGCACATATTCACTTGTATTTACTTGTATATGTAAATAGTATTACACACAAGCCTCATACATGCTCCGCGATAAACAACGTCACGTTCGCGATAAATCTGAAATTGAACATCAAATTGATCAATAAGCGTAATAATGGATCAAGTCACATGACATAAGTATAAAAACATCATAATAAATATAAATCTTCATTAGATTATCGATCATGAGTTCGGATTATAGAAATCGGGTCAAAACAAATAACCGAATCCACCAAAATGTTACAGTTTAGTTGATTTTTAACTTCAGCTTTAAAAACATTAAAGGTTTCAAGTGATTCAGATTTTTCTTCAATCAAATATAAGTACATATAGCGCGAGTAATCATCTATGAAGGAGATAAAAGAATTATGTCCGGTTATTCCATCAGGACAGGGACCACTGATATCGATAACAAGGAATTTGAAAATTCGTTATCTGGTTCTAATCTATATAGATATCCATCCAGATAACCATAAGCAACAATTAAAGAATTGAGAGAAATAGTGGCTTTGCCATGCCCATGTGCAACATCAACACCATCAATGTCTACTTTAGGAACCGATACTAAAGTCTGAGTTATTCTCGGTACATATAAGGTATCATGAAGTTCAACACAATGACCAGTTTTCATGAGTAACCGCACAATTCCAATGGCTTCAACATTTAGGGCTTCACCACTTCTCCTTCTAACCGTTCTTTGGTTTCTTTACAGCTTCCAAATTATAAGGAACCTTTGTGTTGAGTTAGTTACATGAACCATAGAACCAGAATCAACCCACATTGTATTAGATGGAACATTAATATTAAGGGACTCAATTATCATGTATAAATGATTACCTTTCTTAGCCAGACACTCCTTGAATTCAAAACAATCCTTCTGCTTATGTTCATTGTTGCGATAAAATTTATAGAAGATCTTTCCCTTAGAATTCCTTGCACTGGATACGGTACTTACATTTGTCTTATGAACTTTAGAACCTTTCTTCTTGTCAGAATTTCCCTTCCTTTTGTTTGATCCGGTGGTAGTGACGCGAACAACATCAGTTTTTTCTAGCTTCAAACATTCCTCCTCTTGCACACACATAACTATCAATTCACCCATAGTCCATTTATCATTCTGAGTGTTACAATTAACTTTAAAGGAATCAAAGCATGCAGGAAGAAAAGTCATGATGAAGTGCACTAGAAAACGATCACGATCTCCATGTCTAAACCCTTTAGTTTGTGGGCCATGTTGCTCATCATCATTATATGCTCACGCACACCACCAACCCCATGACATTTTGCAGTAACCATCTTAACAAATATATTCAGATTTATTGTCTTCTAAACTTCTCACCTTTTATTAGGATAGATTTTTATTTCTTTATACCACATCCTACATACAAAACATACTAATTTACTATACAACAAGTTTAGGCCATGAACCTTGAGGTAATTTTGAACTTTGTGGTAAAAAAGGTTCATGTTGTGAATACCATAAATCGCAAACTGTAACATGTTGTGAATCGTTTAGGATATATCCTTAAGAGCCAAAACCTTAACAACTTTTATAGAATCACAAATTGAAATACAAATAAATCATTTTATCAATTATGGAAAACACTCTTGTGTTGACTACTTGCAATCTTAAAGCTCAACACAACTTGTAAAAATCAACATCAAGAACAAATTATTAAGTCCCTTTATTGAACCATCAAACTATCTATAAACACGTGAAGCATGTGGATCATCTACTAATCGTGTTTGAATCGAGATGAACAAGAAGGTAAATAAACGTGTATTATATTGAATCACTAAGTCACAGAAGTACAAAACACTGACTCAAACACAAAATTCACACACATAGATCTCTTTGAAGTTCTGAACAAATGCACATAACTCACACTTATATAGTGTGATCCTACTCAATGAACTGACACAGCAACAAACCTATGATTCGTTGCTAACGAACCAGCAGTTCGCAACTTAGTTCATTAATAGCATATCAATATATCACTAACTCTAACAGCTAATACGATACATTTTTATACAACATACGAGACACACTGTTTATATTCTAACAGACTCCCCCTTAAGGTGTGATGTATCTGCTACTATATTTTTCAAATCTTCCAGTATTTGATCTTCAACAGAGCTGTATTAGATCTTCAACTTGAAATCCACTTGTAAATGTAGCTTTCAGTAGCTTCTCACATACTCCACCTTTCACCATGCTTGAATCATGTCTTTAACCTGTAGCTTCAGAAGACAGAAGAGTGATTTTCCATTTTTACCAATATTAATTTAATCTTGGGCAAAAATCTCCTTTGGAGAACCAAGAAATTTTAATTTGAAATCTATTTGTATCACGTGCCGAATAACGAAGCTGGAGAGTCAAATAACGAAGAACCGAGCATGAAAACGGAGAAACCGGAAAAGGGGAGCCGCCCCTGGAGAGTTGCAGACCGCGAGATTTAGGTATGTTGACTGTGTGACGGTCCGCGATCGTGCTGATCACACAAAAACTTAATATTTTCCTACTTTAGCCATTCTCCTCATTTTGCACACACTCTCCTTTGCCCTAAAAGAGTTCCAACCATCCTACCCTACTGATTTCATATTACCTCATCAACCTATAACATTTTTGAGCTCATTTTGGTGGATCCAAGGTGTTTTCAAGACTTGTTTGCATCATAAAAGGTTAGATCTTGATTTCCTCATGATTCCTCTTCCCAATCCATGATCAAGTCTATGTTTTTAGGTTAGATTTTGATGGATCTAAAACCGTCCATGTTATAAATGATAGATCTAGAACGATTCATGATCAAGTTGGTATTTTTCAGTTAGTTTTGTTTAGATCTAAGAACTTTTCATGATTATAGATGTTAGATCTAGGAAGATCCATGATAAAGGTTATGTTTTGATGATCATTTTGCTTAGATCCAATGTTCTTAATGATGAAATTTGCTAGATCTACTTTTCTCATAAACAAGCATGTTCCTTTTTCATTGCTAAATCAAGATCCATGTTGATTAATTTTTAATCTACATAATATCCATGATTAGGTTAGAGTTTGATGTTGAAAATTGATAATCTTACTGGAGGAAATGTTTTATGATAAAAAACTACATGATGGTGATATGTTGATTTTAGATCTAGAAATTTGTCATGTTAAATGTTGTATGGAATTTAGATCTAAAATGTGATGCCATTTTCTAGAAAAATGTTCATAGGAAAAATTGTCATGATAATATGGATTTATGAATGTTGATTTAAGATATATTCATGATTATTTTTAATCCATGATAATGATATGATTTTTGGTTAGAAATCGTGTTCTTGGCCATTATGTGAGGTCATGAAAAATATATATTTTTGACCATTATGAAAATAAATAAATCATATCCTTAGTTTTAAGATTAACCTGTGACGTACGTATCATCCTATCCGATCACCAACGAGTCATGAAATCACACATGTCCGCAATGTTGTAATGAGTCATAAATCTTATTCATATATTTATTTACTTATTTATTTGTTTTGTTCCATCTCGATCGATCATCAAGGTGATCTCCGGGCTTGATTCTCTATCCGCTATTCTTGATTTTATCGAGTCACGACGCTATTATCATGTGAGTTTTCATAGCCCATTTTTACTATATTTTTTTGTGGTGCAGCTTGTACAAGTATCCAAAATTTTAAACGATTATTTTACATGCGTATTCTATGTTCGATATGTGTATGTAAACTTGTGTGAATTTTTTATTGAACGATTGAACGATTGAATGATAAACGATAAGCTTATTTATTAACACTAAAAAGGCCGGGGTTACAGTAATAGATCTATTGCTCTGACAAGCCCGCCTAGCGTGCCTGGTATTGGCGTCGTGTGATTGGAAGCCTAATTGTCAAGGGTTGAATTATGCTCACTTTTATACTTTATTTTCGTATGCTACTGATTTATTCTAAAATTAATGAACGCATGTTTTTGAACGATACAATTAAACCTGTGATTACTCACCAAATATTTTTAGTTGACTCGTATATTTTACATGTTGCAGGTATTGCTGTTTGACTTCGGATATCGTCACCATAGGAATGCATGGGCCTAAAGTGACCAAATTAAATAAATAATCTCATGTTATGTTATGATACTTGTTTTGGGATATGTTATCTTTGAACTATGTTTTTGATATGTTTTTTTATGAAATGGTATAATTAAGAAAATCGCAACGTTATAATTAGTGTTGTAAGCATCTGGACAATCATCGCATAGTGATTTGTGATCATGATATCGTCAGATGTGTTTAATGCAAAAAGAAATAAGAAATTTAAATCGTCTACCTTAAGGTCGATCTTTCGATACGCAGATAAGGCCTCGGATTTAACAAAATAAGAAAAATAAAACAAGTTGAAGTTGTTCAAACAACAATTCTCAGGTCTATACTCATGTATACGTAGAGAGAATCCGATGTTTGAACGAAACACCAAAGAAAATAAAGCAGAACCTCAAATGAACAAGTATCAGGTCGATACTCACGTATACGTAGAGATAGTCCGATCATTTGAGAAAATAAAGAAAATCAAACAAGTTTAAATCTTTGCAAAATGAACACATGTATACACAGTGACTTCTCATTTTTCGTTTCACAATTTTTCGTTTGTCATGATATACGCTTCAAGATATTGTCCACTAGGTCAAGCATAGCATTTAGTGTATATCACATATGCATATTTTCTGATTTGTCGAGCCTACCTAGCACATCAAGAAATGGTCTTACGGCTTTTTCATCTACTCTTAGCCATGAGTCAGACACGCTAGTCAATGTACCATCATTTCCCAATGATCAATTTCTCAATTTTGATCTTTTTCTAGTTTTTTTAAATATTTTGCATTGCCATTTTCTCCCCCAAAAATATGTACAACTATCAAATGTGAAAATATTTGAAAGAAAAGAAACATTGATCGACCAACACGAATACATTCGCAATTCAATTTTGTGAAGAAAAAAACTATTTTTTTTTCAAAAAAAAAACTTTTTATAATGATGAATTCTATGAAATGCTAATTTAAGCAGATTCTCCACTATCAGCAACTTATGCTAATAGATCTTCTTGAAGAAACCTGTAGACACCAGATAAACATTAGTGCATTTGGCTACGGCCCAAGTCAACAATCTTGGGTCGCCCAGTGTCTTCAACATTGCTGGCCTGAGAAACCACTTGAGGTTTCCACATCATTGTTGCTTTGAATTTTTTTAATGAACTCACAAATTTATTAACAAATTTTTTTTATCAAAATACTTTCTATGAGGCTATTCACCAAATGTGAATTGTGGTTCATTAAAAATTCTGCCATGAATATCAACATATTTGGCATTTGTACCAACAGATGTTTCTTTGTTAGCATTCGTAGGACAATCTGATGCTTTATGTCCACGTTGACGATATGCATAACATAATCGACGATGAAACAGATTCATCAAACCATCATCAGAAAGTATTTCATTCACCGAGTGTTTACCTTTGAAATTATGTGGCTTGCTATAATAAGCATGAGAATAGCCAAAATCACCCGGATAAAAGAAATCATCATAAAAATCATACATGTTTGTCTTCTTGAAGGAAAAACCTTTGGGTGTAGAAAAACCTCTTGGTGTATTATTAAAATCACAAGAAGAACCTCCTAATAAATAACGACCATTTCATAAGAAATAAGAAGAAACTTTATGCTTTGACTGTTGTTGTTGTTCTCCCTTGTCTTTCTGAACATTCTGGACTTTGGGAATAGCAGCTTTCTTATTCTTCGCAGACTTTTGAACTGGAACCTCCATGTGTTCATACCCTAGTCCCTTTTGTTTATAACTTGGTAATTTTGATAAATCAGCTTGAGAACTAGAACCATCTTTCTCCTTTGCAACTCTACTAAATTTAGCTTTAATCTCCTTTAGATTGTTCACATAAAGCAAGACTTATCAACATTCTCTTCATATAAAGTGGTAGCAGATTTTTCAGAAACATTTGAACCAAAAACCTTTTCTTCTCCCAATAAGGATGAACTTGGAGTAAACTGTGGAACTTTGCCGCCTTCAAGCTTTTCTTCTCAGATTTTGAATTCTTTGGCTTCTCTGAACCATGATATGAAAACTTTGAATAATCATGCTTTGCAGTACCAGATGGCATTCTAGATGGAGAATATGCATAGGAGCCGGTACTTGATGTAGAATATCATCTTTATGACTATCCTCATCCTTTTCCAACTTGTATAAATAACCCAGAAACGTACTTGAAGTATTACAATTGGCAAGTTGTCATTACAAATCAAGAATTTTTATATGTAGTTCAAAAATTTTTGAATTCTACTCCATCAACTCCTTTTGGGATGCTATGAACCTTTCAGAAAGTTTGTTATACTCATATTTTTTAGTATACATTTTATCAGATTCTACAAAGACTTCCTTAGTAACTTTCTCTCATTTTTTGCTTGTAAATCTTGTCTTCCTTTAAATTTGTATTCTGATCTCGCAACAAAACAATTTCATCATGCAGTTTTGTGTTCCTCTTGAAGACTAATTATAAATAGTCAGCAGCTTCAATAGCAGTTTTCTAAATTGTATCATGATTTTCTTTTACACTGATACTCTTAGCAAACAGTGCCTCAAAATCTTCATTAACTTCTTTTACTTCTGATTCTGCTTTAGCACATTCTTCGGTCAACAAAGTCTTGTCCTTCTGCGATTCATATTCATTGTTAATCTTGGCAAGTTCAAAACAATCTTTCTTTGAACTTTCCAAATTCTCTTGTACCATCTTGAGTTATCATCTAACAAACTCTATGCTTATAATAATGTAGCATTAACTTTGGTTAACTTAACACAAGTTTCACATTTTGAGCAATCTGTCTGAATTTCTGCTTCAAACTCACTACTTTATTAATCAACTCTTTCACCATCACCTGAGTCTAAACCACTTGATTTTGAACTACTTGAGTCTGAATCAAATTCACTTAAACATTCATCAATCTCCATTTTCTTAACAACAAATGCAGATTGATTAGGATAAAACTTGCTCCAGTTAAATCCTTCATCATCTTGAACAATAAAAGCTTTTTGATCTGAAATTTTTGAATTTTGAGCATTATTTCCAAAAATAACTTTCTCATCCTTTGACATTCTAGGATGTGGACATTCCCGAGCAAAGTGTTTAGAATTAGAACAATTAAAACACTTCACTATCTAATCCAATTTTACCTCCTGGATTCATATCTCTCTGTCTGGTTATCTTCAAATACCTTTTAATTCTTCTAGCCAACATTGCAAACTGCCAGTTGATATCCATGACTACTAGATTATCTGGATCAATCTGATCATAATCTTCCTTAATTAATTCAGCATTGTTCATACTACCCATGATTACACCGTAATATGAAGAAATCAATGTAGACATTAAAGCCATGTAATCTTTAGTATTTTTGATAGAAATTTCACTTTGAGATACTTGATGTGGAATAAACACATTGCAACCCCTAGAATCATCAGAACTTTCAGTTTGTCCAGCACGAAAAGTTGTTGTGGGTGCTGAACTAAAAATGCTTGATTTAGATTTTACATTGATACTAGTAGCATTCTAACCATGATATAATTCCAGATTATGTGAAGGTAATTGTAGATTTCATTGATCGCCAAAGAATTACAATTGGATTCTTAAATAGACAATGACTTCCTAACCAAGAAATAGATAAACAAGGAAATACAATCAAAACACAATAATCTATTTAAGTATAAATATTTTGGCTAATACTCCCCCTCAGTGCAAACGTGGTGAAGAAGACACGTTCAAGCTGGATCGAAAACTGTCAAACAAGTACCTTGGTAACCCTTTTGTGAAGATATCCACGTATTGATAGGCGGATGGAACATGCAAGACCCGAATGTGACCCAGTTGCACCTTTTCCCGAACAAAGTGTATATCTATTTCAATGTGTTTGGCACGCTGATGTTGCACAAGATTTTCGGATAGATAGATGGCTGAAACATTGTCACAATAAATAACTGTGGCTTTTCGAAGCGTGACATGAAGCTCCAATAGTAAATTGCGCACCCAAGTAGCTTCGGTCACAGCATTGGTCACCCCCTATATTCATCTTCAGCACTCGATCGCGACAAAGTCGGTTGACGCTTAGAAGACCAGGAAATCAGATTGTCCCCGAGGAAGATGCGATAGCCCGATGTCGAACGTCGTGTATCTGGATAGCCTCCCCAGTCAGCGTCTGAGTAAGCAGTGAGAGCTGTACTGGGGGAGGCACGAATAGTTAGGCCGTAGTGTAATGTGCCGTGAACATAACGTAGGACCCGTTTCATAAACAAGAGGTGTGGCTCACGAGGAGCATGCATGAAGAGACAAATCTGCTGCACCGCATATGTAATATCGGGGCGCGTTATGGTGAGGTACTGCAATGCCCCTGCTATACTTCGGAAACGAGAACTATCAGACAAAAGATCACCCTCGGTTGCACTTAGTTTTTGATTTGTGTCTACTGGAGTGTAACTCGGTTTGCAGGAACTCATGTTTGCCCTGTGTAATATATCCCTCGCATATTGCTCTTGGCCAAGAAACAAAGACTTGTTATCCCGAGAAACAGTGATCCCCAAAAAATGATGTAACTGACCAAGAAACACAGACTTGTTATCCCGAGAAACAATCGATGCCAACTGTTTGAGACTTCCCATTACATACCAGTCTCGCTTTATACCTGTTAAGAGTTCCATCAGCCTTAAATTTATGATGGAACAGCCACATCGATCGAATTATCGGGCGGTCCGTAGGCCGGGGAACTAGCTCCTAAGTGTCATTAACCTGCAAGGCACTAAATTCATCGTTCATGGCACGCATCCAGTTAGGGTTCGATAAGGCTTTGAGGTATGATGTCGGGATAGGAGATATATGGGATGTGGTGGCGAGGTTATACCGAGGGTTGGGTTTGGTTATGCCAGTTTTGGACCGAGTTTGCATGGGATGGTTTGATTGTGGTTGGGGATTCGAGACATGTGGGCTGGTCGGGGAGGCTAACGACGTGGAATTGGGGGTCATAGGAGTTTGTTGGGCTGGGGAGGTAGTTTGTTGGTGGGCCGATGTTGGAGGGTTGGACGGAGGGGGTTCTGGAGTGGTGGGGGAGTTTGGGTCAGGAGATTGGGTTTGTGGGCTAAATGATTGGTCTTGTGGGCCAGGCGTATGTGGGGAGGGGGGATCGTTGTCAACAGTTTGTTGGGCAGGGGTATTTGGACTAGGTGTAGTGATGTGAAAGGGGAAATCATCCGGGTAGTCCGTTGGGTTTTTGGTTAGATTGGTTTGGTCAATGTCGTGAAACGGAAACGAAGTTTCGTCAAACACAACATGATGTTATAGATGAACACGCCTGGTGGCCGGGTCGTAACACCTATATCCCCGAAAGTCAGAAGGATACCCTAAAAATACACATCAAGTGGATATAGGTGAGAGTTTATTCGGTTGAACGGCAGACATATTAGGGTAGCAAGCACAATCGAACACACGTAAGTGGTCGTACGTCGGTTGGCGTTGATATAGGGCGAAGGCGGGTGTTTTAAATTGAAGCCTTTTGTGGGAAGAATGTTATGGAGGTACGTTGCGATATGCAACGCTTCAACCCAAAATTGAGGGGGAAGGCGCGCGTGAATAAGGAGGGCCCTTATCATGTCATTCACACGGCGGATCATTCGTTCGGACTTCCCGTTTTGTTGGGAAGTTTGGGGACACAAGAAGCGGAAAACTAGACCGTTTTGAGATGCAAAATTTTTAAAGTTGTTGTTATCGAACTCCCCCCCCCCCCCCCCCCCATGTCACATTGAAAAGTTTTTATTGATGTTTGAAATTGGGTTTGTATGAGTTTGTGGAATTTTAAAAAATTTGTGAATGTCTCGGGTTTGAAACGGAGAGGGTAAACCCAAAGATAATTTGTAAAATTGTAAATCAACACCATGTAGTTCTTATAACCACTATTGCTTAAGATAGGTGACGTCCAAATATCACAATGAATTATATCGAATGGTTTAAATGTGCAAGATATGGAATCATTAAAAGGCAATCTCTTACTATTCGATAATTGACACGATAGACAAACAGTAGCATTCAATGCTTTATTACATTTAAAAGAAAAATAAGTACTAAGATAATTGAGCGTGCTCGCACCTGGGTGCCCGATATGATCATGCCATGGTGCGGTGGTGGATGTGGTTGATAATGCAAAAGCTGGCGGGGTGAGATGATAAAGATCTCCACTGCTATTGTGGCGGGAAAGGAGGCTTCCATCCTTGAGGTCCTTCAAAGAAAAACCATAGGGATCAAATTCAATAGATACTTGATTATCAATGGTGAATTTGCGAACACTTAGCGGATTTTAATAACTTGTGGGGAGTGGACAATATTGGTTTTGATAGGTTTTATTAGGTAAAGTGACAGAGCCATTACCGGAACCCTTAACCTGCAATTTGTGACCATTTCCGACAATAATAGGACTAACAGGAAATGAACTTGGAAACTTAATGTTACCTGGATCAGAAGCAATGTGAGCAGAGGCTCCCGAGTCCATAACCCATTGTTGATCCGGGTACCCGCCTCCGTGAAAATTGGTCATAGCCATTCCAATGTCATTCAGGTTGAGAGCGCTATATTGAACGGGTCCATATTCGAGGTGTCCGGGAGGCGGTGTGGAGGCAGCAACATAATGGGCCTGTGACGGGTTGTATTAGGCCTGCATGGAGGGATATGGTGTGGGTGGGGGGGGGGGTCCAAGTACGTGGGTTTGGGGCCTAATAATGGGAGCCGATGTTTGGGCCTGGTTGCTGATTTCCGTAGCCGGGTATGGTGCCAGAGGAGAGCCCGTAAAACTGTTGTTGTTGCTAAGGTGAGGGAGGCCGGCTGGAAACTGACCGCCCCCTCCACGTCCTCGATAGCCTAAAAAATTGCCACGACCACGTGTGGCTTTGACGGGATCATAATTTTTACCCATGTAGCCATTCGGGTAAGGAGAAGCCTATTGTTTATTGGGATCGGTTGGGGGGGGTTGGGAGTGTACGAGAGCGCTGTCACGGGTTCCGCCGGGTCGAGCCTTCTGCCGCTGCTGTTCCGATTCGATCATGCCACGTGCGATGTCCCACGTTGGACATTGCTGATTGATAAGGGCTCCGACTGTATCGTACTCAGGAGGGAGACCCCGGACCATCTGGATTACTAATCGGTTTTCAAACACCGGTTCGTTTAGGTCCGCCAACTGAGAGGTGATGTCTTTGAGAGACTGACAGTACTCATCAAAGGATGTCGAGCCTGCCATGGTGGTGTTCGTGAACTGCTGCTCTAGGGTTGCGGCCTTAGCATTCTTATTGTTGAGGTAGATGCCTTGGAGTGTGACCCACGCGGCTCTGGCGGTGGTCGCTTTATCAAGGATTTTGGGTAGTATGTCGTTAGAGACTGGCGCAAATATCCATTGGAGGATAAATGCGTCCAGTTCCAACCAGTCGGTGTATTCGGGATCGGTGGTGGCAGGGGGATCCTTGGTGCCATCCACATGATGAAGAACACGATAAGCACTAAGGTGAAATCGAAAGAGTTTCACCCAATTCGAATAAGTGACCGTTTTTCCATCTAAGGTTCTAACCTTTTGATGAATGTTGCTTATGGTATATGCTTTGTGGAGAGGAGGGTGCTCGGGTTGTTTTGTGTTTTGGGGATTTTATTCATCGTCAGCCATGGCTGATTATATTGGCTGGCCGGATTTTGGGTTGTTGTGGCCGGAATTTTGGGTTTATTGGGGTGGGGAAGAAAAAACTGGCTCTGATTACCATGAAGGTAATCGTAGATTTCATTGATCGCCAAAGAATTAGAATTGGATACTTAAATAGACAATGACTTCCTAACCAAGAAATAGATAAACAAGGAAATACAATCAAAACACAATAATCTATTTAAGTATAAATATTTCAGCTAATATTATGAACCTGAGCGGGTGTTTTATCAGCAATTAGCATCTCTAACTCTCGAGCTTGTAACTTTCCCATCAATGCATGAAATGAAAATGTGGAAAACTCTTTATCGTGAGTAAGTAGTAATACATAATTTTCTCGTTTCTCTAGTAAAGCTTCCAACAATTTTCTTCCAATTCAACGTCCTTATTCTTTATATCAACCGCTTTCATCTCACTTATCAAATGAGCAAATCTTGACACTAGGGCAGTAATGTTCTCATTAGGATGATGTTTGAAACTGTCAAATTCTTTGTTCAGAACTTTCTTCTTTCTCTTCTTATATTGATCATTCCCCTCACATCTCAAACGTAAAGCTTGTAGGGATATGATCATGTAATAGTAAGCGTATGTCCGGAAAGTATTTAAGCCTACGGGGTCACACGTCTCGACACTAATGTATTAGTATTAATTAATGAGTTAATTAATATTTATCACGAACATTTAACGAGGTTTCGTTAAAAACTAACAGTTAATTGTTAACAGGGGTGTTAGTTGTAATTAGAGAGAGTTGTAATTAGATTACAATTGAGAAAAGGCTTAGGATAGGCCTTAGGGCCGAAAAATCGTAAAGCCCTATCCTAAACCCTAACTTGCTTATCAAGTTCCTCTAAACCTATATATAGACCCTCTGGGTTTAAGGTTTGTTTTGGCTGCTTTTATTTGATAAAAGGAAAAACCCTAAATCTCTCTCTCTCTCCCTTTACGATTTCGGTGAAGGAAACCGAATCCAAAGGATTCGACTTTCCTTGTGGTTCGACCAAGCTTTATCAAGGAGAGGTGTTCGTGATCAAGTACTAGCATACGTGCATCGGTGTGTCGTGTGTGCGATCGTAGAGGGATTTACTTCAAATCCTAAGGATTCTTCTCTTGCCGAGCTAAAAAGGTACACATTCAATATCCGGTTAGTTAGATTAATTCATAGGATTAATTCCGCTGCGTACTCGTGTTTAATTGATAATTGTTATATATACCAACAGTGGTATCACGAGCCACCTATGTTTTTAATTAATTACCGGGAATAAAAACTTGAAAGGGGGTAATCTAGATTCTAGCTTTTCGATCCACTAAAATAGATTTTACAATTGGCCAAAATCTGATTTCGAAAAATTGGTAAAAAAATCGCAAAACCCTAATCGATCTTAATGTTCACGATCTGCTGGTTGTTTACGATCGGAAACACTGTGATTCCGATCGTAAAACGTATGATTACGACCCATTTGATGCTAAATCGTAAACAGCAGGATGGCGGCTGTTTACGATCGGAAACACTTGATTCCGATCGTAAACCTGATTTACGACTCATATTGATGCAGGATCGTAAACCGTTGTTCCGATCGTAAATCCATGATTACGACCCATTTGATGCCAATCGTAAACCGTTGTTCCCGATCGCAAACTAAAATTCTGATCGCAAACCTGTTTCCGATCAAACTTGTTTTCGAACAATATCGTAAATTGTTTATTAAATGTGTTCGAAGTCTAATATTGGATCAAAAACCTCTAGCCGAATCGAAAACCCTGGTTTTAGGTCTAAAATTCGATTCTTGTGATCTAAAATCATGAACCCAAGTTTTTATTTGTTGTTTAACAACATGTTGTACCTTATTTTAAAATGTTAAAAGGAAGTAAAAACCATGAAGTTTCATGCAAATCGTTCATGGTTATTACTTATATAAAGAGAAGTAATAAATTAAAATTATGTTAGATAATTAGAAACCCTAAGGTTATGTGATTATTTGTGATAATTGTGACATAAATGAAAAGGTTTTATTGCAAATTTGTTTTACGAAAATCGAAATTTGCTTAAATAACTATTGAAATATGATTTTGTTTATAAAATAAAATTTGTGTCCTAAAATTCAAAAGAAACACCGGCTCACCCATTCGAACACACTCTAAGAGAGGTATAAGTCGGGTCGCCATGCTTCCCTAAAGTGGGTAGGTTTTTAATTGCAAAAGTTGCAAACCTCACCCCTACGCTTCTTTGTGTGTTGCGAATGGAGCTACCGAGCTCTTTTGTTTTGAAAGACAAAATAAGAATTTTTATAAACACATTATGTGGTGAAGATATGCATGAATCTTCACACATAACCTTTTTGATCACACATCAAAATTGTTTTGACCCTATTAAACTTAAGTCTTTGCCACCCAACTCGTAAAGGACACTTGTGGGTGTTACTCTACTCATTGGTACACAATGGTAGATTAACATCTGCAAGACACATTTCCCACTCATTGGTACACAATGGTGGACAATTTGTGAGTTCTTGGTTGGACGACTTAAAGCGAGCTAGGCGGTGAGACCCTTAGCCCGTGGCAAAAGATGGGATGAAACATGACTACAAATCACTTGGTGCAAGTTGTAGGTCCCATAAAATCTAGGAATTGTATTTGGAATACAATTAGTGATCGTCACTTACCTTCTGAATGCATCATTTCTAGCAGATCAACTGATGAAATGATGGCATGTCAATTGGATCCTAGCCTTAATAAGCTTAATTGTTTAAAGATAATTTAAACATTGGGTAATTAAATTATTAAGGACTTAATTATCGAAAATACTGATTTTTGAACTTTAAATCTGTTTTGTAGATGGCAACATCAAACACCACCCAAAACAACACCATTGGTCATGCTTTTCGTCAAATGTTTGAAAGAGAAAAGCTAAATGGATCTAACTTCAATGACTGGTACCGTCAACTGAGGATTGTCCTTAGAGTTGAACGGAGAACCGATGTCCTTGAAAATCATTGGCCGACCGAGCCAGCTGCTAATGCTACTGAGCAAGAGAAAGCGTTCTATAATGCTGAGTATAGCAGGTACGATGAGGTTGCTTGCATGATGCTCTCGAGTATGACTCCTGATCTTCAGAAGCAGTACGAGCTTCATACACCTTGTGATATGATCAAAGAGCTGAAAAAGATGTATGAAAAACAAGCTGGTGTTGAATTGTTCGACCTTGTTGTGGAACTCCACGACTTGAAGCTTGAATCTGGTAAATCGGTCAGTAGTCATGTACTCAAGATGAAGAGCTACTTTGACAAATTGGAATCGCTCAATTATGGGTATAATCGGGCTGTTGCAGTTGGCATGATTCTCAAGTCTCTTACGAAGGATTATGAGGGTTTTGTGCGCAACTACAACATGCATAGTATGACTAAAACTATACCTGAGCTTCATGCTATGCTTGTCGAGTATGAAAAGACGATTCCCAAAAAGGCCACTGAAACACCCCAAGTTCTTATGATCAAGGGGGGTAAGATCCAAAAGGCTAAACGACCGCAAAAAGGGAAGGGCAAGATTGATGGCAAGGGTAAAGGCAAGGCTGTTGCCCATATCCCTAAAGCCAAGCAAACCCCTCCGGCCCCTAAAGAGCATCCGGCTAAGGACCAGATCTGTCACCATTGTGGTGAAGTTGGACACTGGAAGAGGAACTGTCCTACCTATCTAGCTGAGTTGATGAAGAAAAGAAAGAATACTAGTGGGACTAGTACTTCAGGTATCTTCACAATTGAATTATTTTCCTTTTCTAAGAGTGATTCATGGGTGTATGACACCGGCTGTGGAACTCATATCTGTAATACGTTGCAGGGTCTTAGAAACAGGAGGAAACTGAAGCCTGGAGCTTTGCAGCTGTTCGTTGGAAATGGTTTGCCAGCAGCTGTGGAAGCTATAGGAGAATTTCATTTAGTTCTTCCTTCTGGGTTAATTATTGTTTTAAACAATTGTCATTATGCACCTTCTATTACTAGAGGTGTTATTTCAGTTTCATTGTTGAAAAACCAAGGATATATTAATGTTTTTAATAATATCGGTATTTCGGTTTCTAAAAATAATGTTCATTATTTTGATGCTATCCCTTGTGATGGCATTTATGAAATTGATATGCGTGGTTGTGTTTCAAATAATTCAATGTTCACCGTTAGCAAACGAGCCAAAACTAGTTTGGACTCTACCTATCTTTGGCACTGTCGTCTTGCCCATGTTGGCAAAAATCGCATTGAAAGACTTCAACGTGAAGGGATCTTACAATCAAATGATGAATCATTTGATAAATGCGTTTCCTGTATCTCAGGAAAGATGACTAGAAAACCCTTTCCGAACAAGCCGCAAAGGGCTAAAGAACTACTTGGACTCATCCATACGGATGTATGTGGCCCATTTAGACATGTGTCAAGAAAAGGTGCTAGCTACTTCGTGACTTTCACGGATGATTTCAGCCGTTATGGTTATGTTTACTTGCTTAAACATAAACATGAGGTATTTGAAACATTCAAAGAGTTTAAGAATGAAGTTGAAAATCAACTCGGTAAGACCATCAAGATTCTTCGATCGGATCGTGGTGGAGAATACTTAAGCCAAGAGTTTAAGGATTATCTTAAAGCATGTGGAATTGTCCAACAGCTTACTCCTCCTTATACACCTCAGCATAATGGTGTATCTGAGAGGAGGAATCGAACCCTACTAGAAATGGTGAGGTCGATGATGAACCTTACAACTCTCCCATTATCATTTTGGGATTTTGCTCTAGAAACCGCTGTGCGCATTCTAAATATGGTTCCAACCAAGAAGGTTGAAAAGACACCGCATCAATTGTGGCATGGAGAAGTCCCTGTGTTATCTTACTTAAGAGTCTGGGGATGTGAGGCACTTGTGAAGCGCGATACGCCTGACAAACTACAACCCAGGACCACTAAGTGCATCTTCGTAGGATACCCAAAGGAAACAATGGGTTACTACTTTTACAATCCTTCCGAAAATACTGTTCGTGTTGCTCGATATGCTGAATTCTTTGAGAAGAATTTTATAGCTCAAGAGAACAGTGGGAGAATTGTAGAACTATTGGAAGATGTTTCACCTTCTGAAACAACTAGCAATCATCAACTTGGGGGGGAAAATGTTCAAAGTGATGAACCTCAAGTCGATGATGTTGCGATTCCACTTCGTAGATCCGAAAGGGTCGTACGTAATCCGGATAGATGGATTGGTCTAGTCGAATCCGAGGATAACGTATCAGGAGATCTCAATGAGCCTCCGAATTTCAAAGCTGCATTATCAGATCCGGAATCTGACAAATGGCTTGAAGCGGCGAATGTGGAAATGAAATCCATGCAAGATAACCACGTTTGGACCCTGGTTGATCTTCCTCCTAACGCAAGAACCGTTGGGAGTAAATGGCTCTTCAAGAAGAAGACCGACATGGATGGAAATGTACACACCTATAAAGCTCGTCTCGTGGCGAAAGGTTATACTCAACGTTTTGGCGTTGACTATGAGGAGACCTTTTCACCAGTAGCAGACATAAGAGCTATTAGGATTCTCTTAGCCATAGCAGCGTACTATGACTTTGAGATATGGCAAATGGATGTTAAGACTGCCTTCTTAAATGGTTACTTGGATGAAGAAGTCTATATGGATCAACCTGAAGGGTTCATTGATCCAAAACATCCCAACCAAGTATGCAAGCTTCAAAGGTCCATTTATGGACTAAAGCAAGCATCGAGGAGTTGGAATAAACGGTTTGATGAAGAAATCAAAAAGTTTGGTTTCGTTCAGAATCCCGATGAGCCATGTGTATATCGCAAAGCTAGTGGGAGTAATGTTACTTTCCTTGTCTTATATGTAGATGACATATTGATCATAGGAAAACACATTCCAATGTTGCAAGATGTAAAATCCCATCTTGGGAAGTGTTTTGCCATGAAAGACTTGGGAGAAGCAGCATTCATTCTTGGAATCAAGATCTATAGAGATAGAACTAAGCGGTTGATTGGACTAAGTCAAAGTGCTTATATTGATAAGATCTTGAAGCGATTCAAGATGGAGAATTCCAAGCGTGGTATAGTACCTATGCAGGAAGGACTTGGTCTATCGGTCAAACAAGGTGCTTCTACACCTGATGAGGTGAAGCGTATGCAGAGAGTCCCTTATGCTTCGGCTGTAGGCTCTATAATGTATGCGGTGAGATGCACTAGACCTGATATAGCGTTTGCGCAAAATATCGTTAGCCGATTTCAACAGAATCCAGGTGAAAGTCACTGGACTGCTGTTAAGACCATTCTCAAGTACCTACGGGCTACTAGAGATTTGTTTTTGGTGTATGGGGGAAATCCAGATCAAGAACTCAAAGTGACCGGATACTGCGATGCTGGATTTCAGACTGATAGAGATGACACGAAGTCTCAGTCTGGGTACGTCTTCGTTCTGAATGGAGGCGCTGTGGATTGGAAAAGTAAGAAACAAACCACAGTTGCTATGTCTGCAACAGAGTCTGAGTACATTGCTGCTTCGGAAGCTGCAATGGAGGCTGTCTGGATAAGGAAGTATATTTGTGGGCTTGATGTGATCCCCACAAGTAACTTGCCTATCGACATGTACTGCGATAACTCGGGTGCATTAATCATCGCCAAAGAACCCGGAGTTCAGAAGGGCGCCAGACACTATGCCAGGAGATATCACTATGTTCGTGAGCAGATCGAACTAGGTGAAATCAGATTACTCAAAGTTCACACAGATATTAACTTAGCTGATCCTTTCACGAAAGCTTTGTCGAGGCCGAAGCTTGAAAGGCATGCCGAGGGCATGGGACTTAAATTAGTTAGTTAAATCATGTATGTCTGATGTTCGGTATTTGGATAAGGGATGTTAAACAATTTCTATTTATATAATGAAATAAAGTACTTGATATGTTTGATTTCATTTAATAGTAAATTGTGTCCTATATTTGCATGTTTAATCCTTGAGTACTTATCAAGTATTCTAAATTGTCCATTGTCGATTAACTATGTGGGAGCATAGTTAAACTAAGACAAAATCTGAGTGATTGGTTAGGATGGTCCCACCAAACTCACATGGTATTCATTGGATGCATACTGGACTGACCCACTAACGGATTGTCACTTTATGGATCGGCGTCATTAAGTGAAATTCGTAAATGGTTGCTTTACTTATCCTTAGACTTGAGATACAAGCAGGTCATGCATGTATGGATTGCACCTACTTGATATAGGTCTAACTATCCTGAATAAGGTAGTACAAAAGGGCTATTTTCAGTAAGTGTAGTGAAGTATGTGACTGGACACGTGTAGTCAAGAGGATTTGTTCCTTCAACTTTGTGCTGAAGCAGATACCACTGGGCCCCTCATTGGACTAATTAAGATGTTTGCATGGCCATGCCCAAATGAAATCTAGAGATGTCTCGATTTGCAATTTGGAAATCTTAAGTTAGTTGTGAGAATGAGAAACAGAATCGTTAAAGTATGAAATGACTTGATCCATATTCATATTTAACACGGTATCGGTAACAAAGGGATAGTAAATGACTGTACCATTTAAATACACTTTGAGAAACTGTACTTAAATATTTCTGGGAGCATTGGCGTGTTGCTAGACGCTAACCAATGTTATTACCTTTACTATTGCAAGCTCAAGTGGGAGCTGTAGGGATATGATCATGTAATAGTAAGCGTATGTCCGGAAAGTATTTAAGCCTACGGGGTCACACGTCTCGACACTAATGTATTAGTATTAATTAATGAGTTAATTAATATTTATCACGAACATTTAACGAGGTTTCGTTAAAAACTAACAGTTAATTGTTAACAGGGGTGTTAGTTGTAATTAGAGAGAGTTGTAATTAGATTACAATTGAGAAAAGGCTTAGGATAGGCCTTAGGGCCGAAAAATCGTAAAGCCCTATCCTAAACCCTAACTTGCTTATCAAGTTCCTCTAAACCTATATATAGACCCTCTGGGTTTAAGGTTTGTTTTGGCTGCTTTTATTTGATAAAAGGAAAAACCCTAAATCTCTCTCTCTCTCCCTTTACGATTTCGGTGAAGGAAACCGAATCCAAAGGATTCGACTTTCCTTGTGGTTCGACCAAGCTTTATCAAGGAGAGGTGTTCGTGATCAAGTACTAGCATACGTGCATCGGTGTGTCGTGTGTGCGATCGTAGAGGGATTTACTTCAAATCCTAAGGATTCTTCTCTTGCCGAGCTAAAAAGGTACACATTCAATATCCGGTTAGTTAGATTAATTCATAGGATTAATTCCGCTGCGTACTCGTGTTTAATTGATAATTGTTATATATCCCAACAAAGCTTCCCATAGAGTGTTAGATTTAGTACATGTATTAAGTTGATGTAATATTTCTTTCGGTAACGCCAAAGTAAGAAGCCCATAAGCTTTCTTTTCTTTTTCATATCATTTCTTTTCAAAGGCAAGGAGGTTGATGATCAAGAGCCGATTGAGGAGATGATGAACAACGTATCGAGAGAGAATGAGGCGTCGTCGACTATGTTGGGGAAATTAGGTTTACAATGAACATGGGTAGTACATAAACGGGTAATTTTGATTTGGATCAGATATTACCATCCAAACTAGGATCCGCGAATTATAAACCTTTGTCCCAAACATTGGAAAAATTTTAAGTATAGGGGTGATTTTTTGGAGGGATGCGGTGATGCCATCTCACCATGAGAACTTTTGGTTAATTAGAATAGGTAGACTGGTCTTTGATACCCGTACATCGTATGCTTGGAGTTTAAAAAAACAAAAGTAAATATAATTATATCCAACAATGGTAAATTTCCCTCAATTATTGATATTAAAGGAAAAAAAATATACAAATTTAAGGGCATTTATTTTGTACTAATTATATAATTTTAAAAAATAGTGGTGTTGTTATAAATGCCAAAAATTTTATAATCACAATTGTCATAACAGAAATAGTAGTATTGTTATTTTTTAAGCATTGACAATGTTAGGAGGCAAATGGGCTTCCCACAACAAATCGGCACGATGTTTAAGCCACAAGAAACAATTAATTTTCATATCCTCCACAATTCGCCCGGGATGCGTATTAGCCCCCTCAAACTCTTTCCGGTTACGGGCCTTCCAGATTCCCATAAACATGTCGATGCGATGACAATCAACCCTTTCTTTCTTTTCTCCGTGACAGGGGCGTCTTCAATGTTTGTGAGCAGCTCCTCCACTGTGGAGTTAGTCATAAACTGGAAACCACACCATTCAGAAATCCTTGACCATGATGTGTTTGCCATGGAACAAGAAATAAGAGCATGTGAGGTTGATTCAATATGAGTATGACACCAGGAGCATAGAGAATTTATAATGGGTACCCCCCCCCCCCCTTCTTACTAACTCCTCTTTTACCGGGATTCGGTTCCTTCTTGCCTTCCAAGCCAAGATCTGAATTTTCAGTGGGATCCATTTGACCCAACAGTGCTCTTTTTTTGAACTACACCATTCGCTTCAATCTGCCTACGGATGAATGAAGTGTGAAACATACCATCCGCAC
The DNA here is from genome assembly GCA_039602395.1 of Deinandra increscens subsp. villosa. Classification (NCBI taxonomy): domain Eukaryota; kingdom Viridiplantae; phylum Streptophyta; class Magnoliopsida; order Asterales; family Asteraceae; genus Deinandra; species Deinandra increscens. The sequence continues at coordinate 80,745,680 of JBCNJP010000023.1, read as the reverse complement.
AACCCGTCCAATACCATTTGTCAGGCCCCGTAGAGAAACTATAATTATAAACCTTTGTCCCAAACATTGGAAATTTTTTAAGTATAGGGGTGAATTTTTGGAGGGATGCGGTGATGCCATCTCACCATGAGAACTTTTTGTTAATTAGAATACGTAGACTGGTCTTTGATACCCGTACATCGTATGCTTGGAGTTTAAAAACACAAAAAGTAAATATAATTATATCCAACAATGGTAAATTTCCCTCAATTATTGATATTAAAGGAAAAAAATTTACAAATTCAAGGGCATTTATTTTATACTAATTATATAATTTTAAAGAATAATGGTGTTGTTATAAATGCCAAAAATTTTATAATCACAATTATGATAACAAAAATAGTGGTATTGTTATTGTTGTAACAACATTGTTTTGTAATAGTAAATAATAATCGCATTTTATAATAGCTTTTGAAAGAATGGAAAAAGAATAAGGTGTTGGTTGGTTGGTAATGGGCTTCCCACAACTATGGCGGAGGTGGATGCAAGGTTGCTTAAATTCCTCTAGGGTGTCCATACTCGTCAATGGTGCACCCTCTGAGGAGTTCCAAACCTTCAGAGTAGTCAAGCAGGGTGATCCTCTATCACCACTTTTATTCGTAATTGGGATGGAGGCCTTACACGTTGCCGCTGAAAAGGTGATTAGGGATGGTATGTTCAAAGGTGTCAAGCTTCCTAATGGCGGCCCTTGCATTTCTCACCTTTCATACGCAGACGACGTCATATTTGTGGGTGAATTATCGGCTGCAAATGAGAAGTTCCTGACCCGCTTTCTCAGATGTTTTCATCTCGCGTCTGGCCTTCAAGTTAATTTCGAAAAAAGCAATTTGTTTGGTGTTGGTGCAGATCTGCCTCTCATTGCTCCGATTGCTGATATCCTTAAATGCAAAACTGAGAAACTTCCTTTTGTCCACCTCGGCATCCCTATAGGTGCAAATATGAGGCTAAGGAAAAACTGGGAACCTGTTGTGGAAAAAATGAAGTCTCGGCTCAATAAATGGAAAGAAAATATGCTATCTCAGGGAGGTAAGGCTACACTCGTCAAGTCTGTCCTTGGAAGCTTGCCAACCTACTATCTCTCTATCTTTAAAGCTCCTGAGAGTGTTATAAAGGAAGTGGAGAGCATACGACGAAATTTCTTTTGGGGGCACTCGGAAGAGCAATCAAAAATCCCGTGGGTTACTTGGGAAATGTCATCGCTCCAAAACAAGTGGGAGCATTGGGATTGGTTCCCTAAAAGTGGCGAATGTTGCCCTTCAAAGTAAATGTGGTTGGAAATTTAAAGCTAGTAGCAGCGATCTTTGGGTTCATGTGATCCGGTCCATTCACTCCTCGAACCGTATCCATAATATCTTCCCTCTTAAGAAAGTCATCCCGGGCTGTTGGAAGGCAATTGTGGGAGCAATCAGTGAGGTCGAGCAACTTGGTATCAATTTTTAGGAGGATATGAAGGCAATCGTTGGAGTTGGTGACACAACATTGTTTTGGCATGATCCGTGGCTTGTTTATGGAGCATTAAAAGAAAGGTTCTCTGATCTATACGCGATTGAAAAAACGAAATCCTGCAGAATTAACGCCCGTATTGCAACTCAGACACATCCCCATCTGTTTCTTGGAATTGGGCCAACAATAGCCTTTCGGCCCATCAGCAACATCAAGTGGCCCAGTTAATGACCCTGATCAATAATTATAGTTTCTCTACGGGGCCTGACAAATGTTATTGGACGGGTTGTCGGATGGTATGTTTCACACTTCGTTCATCCGTAGGCAGATTGAAGCGAATGGTGTAGTTCAACAAAAAGTGCACTGTTGGGTCAAATGGATCCCTCTGAAAATTCAGATCTTGGCTTGGAAGGCAAGAAGGAACCGAATCCCGGTAAAAGAGGAGTTACTAAGAAGGGGGGTACCCATTATAAATTCGCTATGCTCCTGGTGTCATACTCATATTGAATCAACCTCACATGTTCTTACTTCTTGTTCCATGGCAAAGACATCATGGTCAAGGAAAAATTGAATGGTGTGGTTTCCAGTTTATGACTAACTCCACAGTGGAGGAACTGCTCACAAACATTGAAGACGCCCCTGTCACGGAGAAAACAAAGAAAGGGTTGATTGTCATCGCATCGGCATGTTTATGGGAAATCTGGAAGGCCCGTAACCGGAAGGAGTTTAAGGGGGCTAATACGCATCCCGGGCGAATCGTGGAGGATATCAAAACTAATTGTTTCTTGTGGCTTAAACACCGTGCCGATTTGTTTGATCTAGATTGGAATGGTTTTTGTATCTCCTTTTTCTTTTGATAGTTGTATTGTTCTAGCTTCTTGCTAGTTTTAATATATTACGCCGTTAAAAAAATAACGGAATGAAGACACAAAGAAACATACAAAAGCTGCTTATTCTTTATAGTAGTGATTACTAATTCAAGAATATTTCAAATATATAAGAAATCATACCTTGTATTTAGACAAAATTGACTATACATAATTAATAAATGGCCACATGGATAGGCAAACGTGAAATAAAACACAAATGAGTGATAAATCTTGGTTTCAAAGATATAGAATAGTAGAAGCCAGACACAAATCCTGCAAAACAAAATCTAAAATCAGTAAAGAAAATAACCATTTAATCAATCCTAATAGAAACTTTCATGAGTAGAACGTGACAAAGGAAAAAATCAATACCAGTATAAATAATCAATGATTGTATGCCAAAACAATAGTTGATTTCAATGTAGTGGAAAAGTCGGTGGTGAACACATTTCTTTAATTAGACATATCCAGACATAAGCTTGATATAACCGCCATAAGACTTGATATCCTGCATAAGTTTTTTGAGTACTTAACATGAGTGTCCTATTTTTGTAGTTGAATTCTAGAATCATTGCAGAGATGGCATCATATTGAAAGATTGCAATATTTTATAAAAAAAACTAATCATATGCATCATACCTAAATCAAAAAACAATCCCTATAAAAGGATTGCGAGATTTTAGTTTCGATGAGAAATTTATCCAAGCATAATTTAAAAAAGAGAAACAAAAAATTACTTGGTTAGGAGTGGGTTCACCATCCAGTTGTTCCAGTTCACTACATTTTTCTTATTTCTAGTACTATACCAAGTAAACGAATTGTAAACAATCAAATAAAAAACTCTACCGTTCCTAACTTTTTCCGATTGGAATATGAAATGGTCTTCTATAGATCACCCCCTACCATAATTGGTATCAGAGCGGTTTTGCTCCTGTTTACCCTACCCAAGGTTTTGGATTAGTATGCTCCGGCCCTGCAGACGTATGTGCTGATCTCTGCCGTACAGAAAACCAACCTAGTTAGGTTCTAACAGACTGGTCCGACACACTGAACCCTAGATCAAAAAGAGTAGAAAGATTGTTGTTGAGTGGTAAGTCGACGAGGAGGTCGCAGTAATCTCAAATTTGGTACGAAAATTGAAATTTTCGATAGAGTGTTGCAGAAAGTCTAAACCCAGCTATGAATCAAGATCATGGTAATTTGTCCCGTTCCTCTTCTTCTTCTAGTTTCCGTCGTTCGTCCGCATCTAAGATTGACGCGTTATATGAAATTTCATATCTCTCTGATGAATCTAAGATCCCTGTGTCTACCCTCCCCTTAGAAAACCCCTATAGTGTCTTCTCAAAACCCCAAAAATCGTTGTCAAGACGAGTCAAAAATATTATTATCCCACCCACAAACATAGGTCCCAAAGAGTTTGTTCAGGCCTCCAAGTTTGATTCTCATCAGCTACCCGCTACAAAAGCCGAACACCTCATCCCTCTCTCCCTCCCACATGACCTTCCAAGAGTATGTCTAGCCCAAGGATATACACATATCCATTTTGGAGCTGTAAGGCTTGCCCTTACTTTCCATGGTAGAAAAGGTTTACCAGCTTTCTCTCGTATCGCCTTGGTAGATACCAGATTTGTAGAGTACCAACATGTCTGTATTGGTACTATTCAAACAACCCTTAATGCTAGAACAGCCTTTGTTACCTTCTACCCGAACTTTAATATGCCACTCAATGATCCGTCCCTTTTGACGGCTTTGAAAGCCCAGATCCAGATTGGTGGAACCCCCCAAGTTAATACCTTCCAGGCAACCTTCCACTACCAGATGGCATATAGAGTACAAAACCACTCCCTTGATATCATGGTCCCAGGTCAGGACAACTCCGGTGACGCACTGTTCATCGATGTTGACTCCAACGCTACACCCACTTGTACGTATGTTCCGAGACAGTTATCCAGAGAAGAACTCACAAAACTTCTCCCAGAAAAATGGATTACTAACTACGTACAGATCCACCTGGCACCAGTCCAGACCACAACAGCCCCGGATTTCGTTCGCCACCAGGACGGACAAGTTGAAATCAGGTTTGAGAAACAAGATCGAAAAAATATTTTCTCAACCGTCAACATGATACAGCCGGTACCAAAACCCACCAAAAATCCTCTGTCCCAGCCGAAAGAATGCTTCACCCTCACCGCAACTTCACCATCCACGGATATCCAAGCCGAATTTCCTCCCTTATCCACTTTTGAAGATCCCCAGCAACGAACAAAACATAGCTGGAAGATACAAACCCCGAACGTCATAGGACCAAATGGTGCAACTGGTTCTATCACTACTGCTGAAGCAACACTGAACTGGCAAAGCGAAAATGCTATTGCGCAGAACAATGCTCTTAAAGCTATCTTGGCACAACAAAGAAACATCTCAATAAACCAAGAAGCCTTAGTAAGCAAAGTTGATGCTCTATCTGAAATAATATACAAAGTCAGGTCCAAGATCAACGAACCTCATCATGAACTTCTTCACATAGTTCATAACACTCCAGCCTCAGAAATCCCAAAAGAAATGTTACAAAAGGAGGCAGAAATGAAGTTCCTCAAGGCTCAACTTAGTGACCTTGAGAGACAACATAAACAACAAAGGGTTTCAGTCCAGATGGATGACCCGTGGAGATTACCATCCACACCTTTCTCGAGACCGTCTTTTGATCCTCAACCTTTGCCAACATCGCAGTTCTTCCAAAACTCACCATCCTTAAACCTCTGGTCGAAGGAACAAGCGCAGATCAAAACCCGGGCCCGAAAGGCCTCCCTAACGAAGAGCGTTTCCTCAGAAAGCGCAAGACCATCAACGAGCCAATATATTCCAGATGATAGCCTGATGATTGCCTCTTCAAGGAACCCAGGTAAACTCCCATTAGAAAAGGAAAATCCCATTTCTTCCTTTTTACATGCTCTTCAAAGAGAGAAGCACACAACACTCCCGTTCGTCGCACCAGTCATCACTCCGTGCTCAGATGACGAAAACACCTCTGGTTCTGACGAGGTTTCTGCATCTCATACTTATGAGGAGATCCCTCCCACATACGAGTTTGAGCACTTATTCATGATGGGAGAAGAACCTGCCTACTCAGAAGTTGATGACACTGCAGAGCAAGCTGTCCCAGAGACAAACAGGACAAGCACATACTCAAAACTCCAGTTCACCTTTGATGATGTCCCACCATCAGAATGGAGATCGAGAAGTGTCGAAATGTTAGCTTAGTGCTCTGCTAAGCTCCAATACTTAAGTCTTGGAGAATACAGACAGATAAGGCTCAGATCCTCACAATCCCCAGAGGTATTCATACACTTTATACATAGTGAATTCATTGGTGACCCTACCCAACATACGGTTCATGCTAGAGAAGAATTCCTAAAAATGAAGTGTTGCTCGTTTTAGCAAAAGGATCTAGAAAGACATTATAACAGAATGTCTGAAAGATTTTATTGTCTCAATGGCGTAGACGATATAAATCTCAAGCAGGTCTTCGTAAATTCATTTCCTAAATCACTCTCGTAAATTCATTTCCTAAACAAGAGATCAAGACGAGGCCATGACACTGACAGATGTTATGTATGTAACAAGAAAGGCCATTTTGCCAGAGATTACAAAGATAAAAGGAAAACACAAGCCCTTGTTAAAGCTATCAACAAGATTGAACCAGTTGATATCTCTGACCTTGAATCTCTATACTCTTTAGAAGACGAGCCAGGAGAAATGACAGTCTGCTCCATCTTATACGATGATTCATGCTCCAGCGAAGATGAATCAGACTCTTCTGATTCAGACTCCGGTCCGATGCCGATTTACATGTCAAGCACCTACAACTGGGAGGCTCGCAACAGTAAGATACCTCTTCACGAAAAAGACAAAGAGGTACAGTGTTCTGATAAAAATGTATAGTATTCTAGCTGGAATCAATCATTATTTCCAGGAATAGATCCACTGATAAAGCAAAAAGTAAAAGAAGAGCCTACTCATCACAAAAAACCAAAAGAAAAGACTGACGTGATGGCGCACCCAAAGATTCCTACAGGTCCAGACAAAAAAACACAGTGGCCCAGTACTGTTCATCAATAGTATCCAAGATATGACAAAAAATCCAAGTGGCCTACTACTCATCAACAGTACCACTATCCTCCCTATTTTAATAGAAGGATAAACGGAAGAAAAAATCAACCCACCAGAACAAAAACATTCAAAATGAGTTCTTCAAGCCCAAAAGCAGAATTCATTCCAGAAGAGGTCTTAGATGTGATCACCAAACACAAACTGGCGAGAGAAACCCCTCTAAACTACAAAACTTTCTTCAGCCTCACCCTCAAAGAAAATGGTTCAGTTTTTAAAGGTGACAGGTTTCACCCAGATTTCCCCTTTCTGAAAATTTTTAAATTAGAAGGCTTGACGACTTGCCGACAGAAGCTCTGGCTTTCCTTTGGTACTTTACAAAGCAGTTTATGGTAGCCATAGCTTTCAATGCACGGAAGCTGCTTACATTCCTAATCGATTGCCAGCTAGGACAAATCTCTGATGAAAAAAGGAACACTCTTAAGTTCCTCGAATGGTTCCTTCCGGTTCACATATGGACCCAACTCTTGAGCGCTGCTCCTAAAAAACATTGCACGATAATGTCTAATAACCCTTGCTCCAGCATGCACAATGCTTTCCCACCATACATCATCAGAGCCTGGTATGATATTAATCCTGCTTCTAACTACTTCAAGATGAGCTATTATAAAAACTGGTTTCATGAAATAGAACAGATGTTGAAAACAAATCATATAAACAAAGATGACATCCCCCTGGATATCTTAAAAGGAGATATCGGCCTGCTAGATAACGACCTTGCTAAAGAATGGTAACAAATCGTTATCGATACCCTCAAGAAACACCCATTCTTCTCAAAGGTTCACGTTATTGATATGCCAAAAGATCCAACTTATGGATACCATAGCCTGCCAGATGTCAAACTCTCTTCTCACAATCCGCTAGAGACAAAATAAATCTGAAGAAGGACCCAGCACTGCGAGCAATTATGAGTATTTTAATTAAGTGTGTTTAATTATGTTTAATTAAGTGTTTAATTAAGTGTGCTAAGCGTGTTTAGGTTTAAATAAATATTAATCACTCTTAAAGGGATTAATCTGTGTGCTTAGTTCTTATAAGCTTAATCACTCTTAAAGTGACATAAGCGCTTATGTCATTGCAAGATATTATTAGTCTTGCATTATTTTGTGTATTATTAGAAGTGATATCATGGATGATGTAATCAAGCCTTTCCTTGTGCTATAAAAGGAAGGCTTCCCCCTCATTGTAAGACACACCTTTTTGAAATAAACATTACTTCTATCTTTCTCTCTAGTATTTTTAAAGAGTCTTCATGTGTTCTTTATGAGTTCTTCATGAGTTCTTGCCAGATTTCTGGTTTTCCATATAGCCCACCAAGAGACGTATAAGATGGAAAGAATAACTTCTTTCCTGCACCTTGATATCCGCATATCCTCCACCGTGTCTAACAAATTTCTGGGACTAAAAAACTACTTTGTCCCAGATCTAACCAACACTTGATACGATCAGACACAGCTCCAAACGTATCACAAAAACCAAAGACGTGATCAACCGATTCAACCGACGAGTTGCAAAGAGGGCAAAGAATGTTCTAGATCTCAACGCCTCTTCTCGACAGATTGAGACGGGTCGGTAATCGATCTAGAAGCAATCTCCAAACAACAATGTTCACTTTTTTCGGGACAAAACGAACCCATCTAGTTTCAAAAACGACGACGGGGAGCAAAAACCGATCAATGTAATTCCGAATGCTTTTCACCGAGAAATCAGCCTCGCCATTTAAGTTCCATCTCCATCGATCCGGGTCACCCGAAAAGCTAACATCGGACAACAACTTTATCAACTCCGAATATTATGTTTCTTCTCTACCTCCACGGATAGGTCTACGCCAATTCCAACACCAACCTGAAACATCACGAAACTGACAAATAAAATTATTTTTACCGTTACAAAGCGCGAAAAGCCGGGGGAATCTGGTTTTTAGTCTTTCGTCTCCAATCCAAAGGTTCGTCCAGAATTTAGTATCATTTCCAATGCCCACCTCTTTGCATAAAACACTGGGATTCACATGAAACTCGACATGACAATTCTCCCAAGCTTTCATTATTCGATGCCAAGTACTAGGGAACTTGCAATTCTGGTGCTCACTTAAGTTATTGCCATGAATGGCTTTAATAATTTTCACCTAAAGAGCCTCATTATTGGAAACAAGACGCCACCTCCACTTGTAAATTAGTGCCCGGTTCATAGCTAACAAGCTGCCAATACCAAGACCACCTTGATCCTTGCAGGCCATCGTTTGTTTCTAACTTATCCATGAAATTCTTTTGTCGCCTACCTCAAAACCCCAAAAGAAATTAGAATGGATAGATTCAAGAATATTATTAACCTTCATGGGAAGCGGGAAAATGGAGAAAAAATACGACCCGATCGAACCCAATACCGAAGAAACAAGGGTCGACCTACCCCCGATGGAAAGAAGGTTGTGTTTCCACCGGCCAAGCCTTTTCTGAAATTTATCCGTGACCGTTCTCCAGTTAGCCATCCACGACATATTTGCTCCAACCAGGACACCTAAATAATCAAATGGTAAACTGCCCGACCTGCATCCTCCAATTTTTGCGATACGAGAGACTTCAGTAGAATCAACTCCGATGCCATAAATTAAAGATTTCTTGAGGTTGATGTCAAGACGTGAAACCTTGTGAAACATTTTAAGAATTTCCACCATATTAGTAACATTCTCATCCGTCCATTGGCCAATGAAAATCGCGTCGTCGGCGTAAAAGAAATGGGAAATGGCCAAATCCTTTATTCGAATTCCTGAAAATAAGCCAGCTTCGCACGCGTCTTCCACAAATACATGAAGACCTTCCATAACTAAAATAAAAAGGAACGGAGCAAGAGGATCCCCATGTCTTAGACCTCTACCGAGGTTAAACTCACTAGTAGGGCTCCCATTAATAAGAATCGGAGAACGGGCACTAGATAAACAAGCCCGGATCCATTTCCTCCACTTGTCACCAAAACCCATGAACCGAAGCATGGCATCAAGGTAGTCCCAAGACACAGAATCATACGCTTTCGCAAAATCGATCTTGAACACTAGAAGCTTTATTTTCTTGTGCAAATACCAATCAACGATTTCGTTCAAGGATAAAGAGCCATCAAGGATCTGACGACCTCTGATGAAAGCGAATTGCTCCGGGATAACAACCTCATCAATCACACTTGCCAATCGATTGGCAAGAATCTTAGAAAGAATTTTGTATTGCTTCCCCACCAAGCTAATCAGTCGATAATCGTCAAAAGAACTAGGGCTTTGAGTTTTCGGAATCAGTGTGATGAACGAAGAATTACAACCAAGAGGAATACAGGAGTTGTCAAAGAACTCTCTCACAAAATTAAAGATCTCTTGCTTCATAATATCCCAAAATTTCTTTAAAAACCCAAACGAAAAACCATCAGGGCGCGGAGCTTTGTCAGACCCACAATCCCAAATGGCTGCCTTTATCTCTTCCAAAGTCGGGTACTCCTCAAGCATGTTTCAGGAACATAAACTAAGATGTCGAAACCGGCTGCTACGGTGAACAATGGGGAGCTCATTTTGTTTCTTGAACTTGTTTGCGAAAAAATTCAGAAAGGCATTTTTAATCTCCACCGGCGAGTCAATCCATTCCCCGTTAAATTTAATACCATGAATAGCCCCCAGCTAACTTAAATATTAAAATAAAATATTATATGTGTGAAACTAATTAAAAAATGTATACATGAATTCAAGCATGGTTGCACATATAGAATAATGTTGTTTTTGAATCTATAAGTAGATGATATACATAAAGGTAAAAAAATAGAATGTAAAAACGGGTTAATAAAGGAATGAGTAATTAGAAGTAGCAAAAGAAACACGTTTGTAAGGAACTAAATTCTCAAAGTTCTGATGTTATTTCGGCTAAACTCAGTTATCTCGGAAGATATAGAAGATCCAAGATAAAAGTTATCTCAAACGACTTAAACCTGTCCGAAATAACTATTTATCTCGGAGGCAAAATTATCTCGGTTGAACAGATTTTATCCCGATAGCAGTCGTAGTCCTAGATAACTCAAGTTATCTCGATAAGAAGAGTTATCTCGGACAAGTTGACTTCTACCACTTGACCTGACAAAGCCTATCTGTGTCATAAGATCAAGTTGCTATGTTTCCCGCCAACTGAAGTCGTCGAAATACTTTCTAGCTTAGTTTTCTATATCTTTGTAAACATCTAAGTTCATATATCCATAGATTGGCGGTCAAGATCGATCGTAGAGATGTCAATGGCTCTCCTTGATTTCTTAGCACTATATAAGATAACCTATACTCTCTGTTTTTCATACATGTACTCCAACAATTATCATATATATATCAATATAATGCTGTATTATCCAATTTTAAGTGTTCTTACTTATTTTCAGTACTTTGATTACTTTTACCAAGAGTTAGTAAGACTTGTTTCCGCCTGGTCTTATCTTTTAAGTAAATTCTTATGGAGGTTTAAAACTATGTTTAACCACGATCCTATAAGTGGCATCAGAGTTCTAGGCTCTTGTTTTCTCTCAAACAAATTTTTTACTTATCCATTCTTGCGCTAAGATAATTGTTTTCTTCACATTTTGAAACACCGTCAAAGTGGGTGAATCTCGAAATGGCAGTTCTAGCAAACCACCATCCTTTATGCCTGATGACTTCGATACGTAGAAATTACGTATGATAGGCTTCCTTCATCACTCCGATTACAGAATGTGGAAGTCAGTAATCAATGGTGGCCAGTTACGAAATCAGTCACTGAACCTATAGTTGACTTGATTAAAGAAGTTGAAATTTTTTCTGATGATGATCATAAGGCAGTTGAAGGGGATAGTAATAGGCACTACAGGCTGCTCTTCCAAACTCTGTTCTCATAGGTTTCAAAAATTGTAAAACTGCTTACGAACTATTGAATGCTTTAAATGAAATGTATGTAGGGACTGATGAAGTGAAGGAAAATAAGAAGGATGTGTTAAGGCAGAGATATGAGAACTTCTCTCACAGAAAGGGTGAGAGTATGACTGAGCAATATCTCAGGTTTGTTCAAGTTCTTGACGAACTACAAGGAATTTAGTGATGTCAAGATGGAGAATGGTGATAAATTTTTTAAGTCCCTGCCTGATATTTGGACAGTATATACTGTAAGCATAAAATATAGTAGAGATCTCAAAAATATGAAGATAAGTGAGCTACATGGAATGCTAGGTGCTCATGAGATGGAACTCAATGAAAAATCAGGAACACTCAACAAATCAACTAGCCTGATTTCTTCCACCTCTGCTGCACTCATCACCTCTCACGGAGAAAGAAGCAAATTCAATGATCAAGTACCTGTGATCACTTATCCCGAGTCACTAAGAGGTAAGGAAAATGTACCTCACTTCTATAGCAGTTATTCTCATGTTGCAGATAGCAATCATGCAGGATTCACAAGACTAGATCTAGAATGCATTAGTGCTGATGACCTAGAAGAGATGGACATCAACACACAACTGGAAATGGTCTCACTAAGAGCTCAGCGGTTCTACAAAAGAACTGGCAGACAATATAATAGAGACAGAAATGCTCAAATTGGACTTAACAAAAGCAATATAAAATGCTACAACTGTCACCAACTTAGACATTTTCCCAGGAAATGCAAACAACAAAGAAGAGAAGCTATGAGCAATATTATAGGTAGCAATTACAACAAATCACAAGCTGGTTACTCAAGGTCTCAACCTTCAACTGAAGATCCTACTCCTCCTAAACCTAGTTCTGGCTCATCTAGTCAAACTCATGCTACTGTTGTTCTTACAAATCAAACCGGTTGCATAGACTGGGAGGATATCATGCAAGAATTTGCTCTAATTATGTAACAACCCGAAACCCAAACGAATATTTTATTCGTAAATAAATGAGACGGGACGTTAGTCCATAACTCAACCATTTAGATAAAATGAGGTTTTTTTTTAATAAGTCTCAAAGTTAGGGGTGGTTTTAGCCAAATTGCCTTAGTTTTGGAAACTAAGGTTAGTGGATATAACTAGGAGGACTTGAATTGTTTAAATGGTGTTTGGGTTTTAAATAGCCTAAACTTAGAACTAGAGGGACTTAGGGAGTAAGTTAGTGGAAACTAAATTAAATAAAAAAAAAAAAGAAACGATGGAGATGGCAGAAGAAGCAGGCGTTGCTTTCTTCCCCCATCACAAGCCCTAGTTCGAAATTCTTGCAATGGAGAGACCAAGATGCTGCGATATTGAGTATTAAGACAAGAAATTGAGAGGGTTAAGCATGGCTAAACACTAGAAGGTCATCATGTAAGTAAAACTTATTTTCAAACTTGTTTAGGGTCCGAAATTTATGACCCAATTGAGTGTTCTAGGGCTGTGATTTCATTCCTAATGTGTTATAGTATGTTTATGTGTGATCATGGATACTTGCATGCTAAGAATTTGATCTAAAACATCAAGTTTTGGGTACTTGAAACCCCAAATACGAATTTCACCATTTATTGGAAAATCATGGAACTTATGATTGTTAATGGATAGAACCATCTTATTAGTGGTTCATAAATTGCTAGATGACTTATAAATTGTATAATGTTTGCAAGATGCAAATGTTATGCCTAGATGGAAATGGAACCTAAGCAATTTAGGTTGATTATGTTTGTTAAGGGTGATGCACACCAAGTGTTCGATTAAATGCTTAAATGATCATTTTGTTGGTTAACTAGTGTTAATTGATGCTATATGCGAAGTCGTGCTGTGGATTATTGACACTAGAGGCTAATTGTAGTATTATGAACTACTAGAAGCCACGAAATAAGAATGTGTACAAGTTGTGAAGTTCATGTTTGTATCATGTGTTAAATGAAATTTTATAGAACCATGAAAAGATGAAAAGCTAGTCGTGGGGCTGTTTTGTAAGTGTCATATAAGATCACTCGTATGTCCGTTTGGGATGCACGATACACGGTTGAAAAGCTTGTTTTGAATACTGCGTTTTGTATTTGAACACCGTAAATTGAATCTGATGTATAATGGGTCAAAATGACCCGTTAATATGGTCACTCAATTTTCCAGCATGCTGTTTGGTTAAAAATTAAGCTGCTGTCCTGTTTTTAGAAAAATCGTATAAAATCACAGAAAAATCGTTAGAAGGTGTGCCATATACGCCTAGAAAGGTCTTTCAGTGTACTACCTTTCATCTTTGATCATGGAATGCTAGAAAAATTCGTAGATGGGTCAAAAATGACCCATTACAGCAGCATAGCTAAAAAAGTATACACAAAATATTAACTTCTAAAATCAGTCAATTGTACTTGCTCTATACATGTATGAAAGTTGAATATACATATTATATGACCTATATGATATGTTATTAGTGCAATTATATGTGTTCGTATGTAAATTGTGGTTGGACTTTATAAGTCAAAGTGATGGTTTCAATTAGAACATAAAAATTATGATGAATATGCAAAATGGAAATGGTTAGTATCTAAATGACTAAAATAGTCATGAAAGGGAATACTAATGAGTTAAATGTTGACTATTGAAAAAGCTAGGTTTGAGCTTGGAATCAAATGGGTTAACCGGATGAAGTGGTAAAGGACTTTGGGACGAATCGAGGTAAGTACTACTTACACCCTATAAGGTAGCTAATATGCTATGATATATGTTCTTACCATGATATGAATGGATTTTGTACCAATTAAGCTACCCACATAAGAGTAAGTAGATTACCAGAAAGTTAAATGGAAACCTTGAATCGTCAGGGTAAAGTGTGTGTTTAAATGTTGGATTGGAAAGCAAATACAACGGATCAAATGATTCTAAAGGAATCATACTAGTGAGTCAAAGAATAATACTTAACTAAATGGTTCATAGGAACCATGGTTATACGAATGTACAACATTAGTGATTAATGAACCGTTGGATTCATGCTAATGGGTCAATGGGTTGAAAAACACAAATGGTCTATAAAAACCACACTAGAATGCAAAAGTGTTGCCTAGTGGTTATATAACTAGCTAAAGCCCATAATAATGGGTCAAAAAGATTAGATGGCTCTAAGGAGCCACAAATGTGAAATTTCTTCATTGTTGGGTAACATTGTTTATGTTATAAGTATTAAATTATGGAAATGTAGATTGTGTAATCTCAATATAGTAAAACACGCCATGAGCTACTCTAAAACAAGGGGTGATGAATGGTTAGGAACCATGAAGCCCAAAGCCATGAGGTTCTCCAATGATAAACTTGACCATGGAAAAGATTCGGATGAATCATAGAACGAATAAGAGTTACAATGGCGGAAATGGGCTTGTGGAGTCCATGCCAAGTAACAAGAGAAAAGGAATCATGAAATGGTTATAGAACCATAGATTCCAAGACTTATATTTGGTCAAGTTAGGCATTGGGGTAAACCAAGGGCAAGGACCCGTCTTGACGGGTCAGACGGGTGCAATAACCCCAAAAATGGTTGAACAAATCTGTAGTGACTCCCTAAAAGTAAATTAACGCATAAATAGGTAGTCACATAAGTTTAGGATCATAATCTTTAAAATTGAAACGAGCACACGAAGTGCATAGAATCCTTGCAGGGTTAAAAGAGGTAATTAACCATTGGAATGAGTTATCCTTCATGTATACTAATGGGTTATGGAAGGTTAAACTTACATATGGGTCGTATACTTAGTTAAGGGCAATGGGTGTCCTAACGGGTCAAACGGGTTGGATGAACCCGTAAATGCATAGTATGAATTCGATTCGAATAAGGTATGGTTATATAATTAAAAACCTGTTTAACAAGTGTTTTGTGATGATTGAAGGACTTGAAAAAGGCTGGAAAAACCAGTTGGTGAAACCTGGTAGGAAGCAAAGTGAAGAAGCCAAAAAAATTTGGCTAAGTATGAAACTGGCCGAAATTGGCCAGAATCCCTGGAAATTGGGCTCCAAGCGTATCGCTTGGAGCAGTTGATGCTAAAGGCGATACGCCTAGAATTCCAAGCGTATCGCTTGGAAGTAAATATGACCCAGGCGATACGCCTGGAAACACTGCTTTGATTTTTACTAGTTATCCTTCAATGTTAATGGTATTTATACATGTTATGCAATAGAAACTCACTATTGAAAGTGAGTATGTTGCAGGTAAGGCGGAAGCTAATGGATGCTCGTCAAGCGGATGAAGAACTGATCACTTGAAGACCGAAGATTCCGTTGCCTATTTTGATTAAAATGATCCATGTAAAAGTTTGTTAAACAAACTTAAGGTGCCAAACTCATTATATGGTGTATTTGTAAAGGTCTATCATGACTTTATGTGAAAAATTTTCTAGGACCACATTTTTATAATGTAATAACTTAAGTTTGGCATCAAATTGTCTACGGGTGTTACAAATTAACCATGCCCTGATGGAAAATGAAGTACCTTCACACGCTACCTCTTCAAATTTTGAGGTAAACAATGAAATACCATCTAAAGTACTTTCACTACTATGCACACCTGCTTATATTGAGCAAGTTGAAAATTACAGAAAGCACAACTTGTCACTCCTTGAGGAAATGGTTAGCCTCAGTTTATCTTTATATACTCTGGCACACTTGTAGAAAAGTGATAAGTTGAATATCCTCAATTTATCTCTATATACTTTGACACGCTCCAAACTCAACCGTCTCAACAACATTATTCCTTTACAACTTGCTATAAATAGCAAGCGTTCTTCACCAATAAAAGCAAGAAATTCACTCAAGATTCTCAAAGTGCATATAACTTACTCATGTAGAAAAGTTATTTATGTTGATTCATTGGTATAGCATAAACTCGTGTAAACCATTATTTACATTTGAGATATGCAGAAAAACATTTTTATGAATTGTGGTCTTCCAATTTGATTTACAATCCGCAACATATTTATTATCGTTTTAAATCAAATTGTACATATATTGTTAAAGAGCCCCTTACGGGACCTAACAATTGGTATGAGAGCAGATTGAATAATTCATATTCAAAGATCTTGCTCTTTAACTCATTTCTTTGGTTTTCACTAAGATTTCAAAACCTTATTAAAACTTTCACTCAAAATGTCTACTAGTTGGAACAATGTCAAGTCTCTTGGCTCATTAGCAAAACCTCATATCCTAGCTAGAGAGGAATATCTGCAGTGGAAAATAAGGATTACCAACTTCCTAAAAGAAGTTGACAATTACCTGCTGGATTGCATAGCCAAAGGACCTCATTGTCCCACCTTTAACATCCCTGAGATAAAAGAAACCGAAACCTCATCCGGTGTTCCTGCTCGCTCCATTCCTAAAGAAAGAAAATGGTGGAGCGAGGAGGAAAAAACTGAAGAAATAAACGAGGATAGAGCCAAAACACTTCTCATCATGGCTCTTTCCCATGAGATATTTTGTCAAGTTGAGTGCAATACCTCAGCCAAGGGCATATAGGATGCCCTTGAAAAATTATTTGATCAGGGGGGGGGGGGGGATCAAATGAAAAGAAACAAGAGAACCAAAGCACTGAATGAGTATGAATCATTTAAGTCACCCCCAAATGAGTCACTTATTAATTCATACAACCGCTTTGCTACTATCATTAATCACCTAAGAAAATTCAATGTTTCTAAGTCAAATGAGGAGACAAACATAAAATTCATCAAAAGTCTCCCTCATGAATGGAGAAGTCTAACCATCACTCTACAATCTACCTTGGATTTGGAAGAGAAAAGTCTAAATGACCTCTTCTGCATCATAGATTTACAAGAATATGAGATTCTGGCTATTTCCAAATCAAAGGTAGATCCCTTGGCTCTTTACTCTAAAACGAGTAAA
This sequence comes from Deinandra increscens subsp. villosa, assembly GCA_039602395.1. Classification (NCBI taxonomy): domain Eukaryota; kingdom Viridiplantae; phylum Streptophyta; class Magnoliopsida; order Asterales; family Asteraceae; genus Deinandra; species Deinandra increscens. Next base: position 80,728,344 of record JBCNJP010000023.1, on the reverse strand, counting down.
AAATGATTAAACAAGAGCCATCCCACTGTAAAAGAAAAGATCGATATTCTGGAAGTGAAACAGAACATGAATCACTAGAAAAATCACTTGCACTCCTAACCAGACTTTTTGGAAGATTCAATAAAAAGAATCCTACCTGGTCAAACAAAAAGGTCTTTATAACAATAAAGACAAGAAAAAAAACTCAGACTTTAATAAGCCCGAGATAGACAAATCAGAAATAAAATGCTTCAAATGTGGAATCTTGGGTCACTATGCATCTGAATGCAAAGGCCAAAAGCTCAAAGACATTGCATACTACAAGAAGAAATACGAGCAAGCCATGCAGAGTGAAAATGCTTTAATGGCCAAAACAGGGGACTGGGAATCAAACTCATCTTATGAGGATGATAATCAAGCTAATCAGTGTTTCATAGCCAACCATGAAGCCTCCCTCTCAAACAACTCTGAAGCTCATATGGAGGACAAAGACCATCACGTGCAACAAATATGGTACTGTGACTCAGGGTGCTCAACACACATGACCGGAGAGATAAGTCTACTGAGCAACTACGTCAAAAGAAAGGGAAGATCAATTAAATTTGGAGATGTATTATATATATTAACAAAACACATTTGTTTCCTTCACTCACAAAATACTGTACTTCGTTTATACCAATAACATTTTGCCACTTCAACTTTCCAACCAGTAACATTGCACCACCTGATATTTTGGACCAGTAATATTGCAACAATTTGTTTCCTTCACTCACAAAATACTGTACTTCGTTTATACCAATAACAATTTGCCACTTCAACTTTCCAACCAGTAACATTGCACCACCTGATATTTTGGACGAGTAATATTGCAACACATTTGCTGACTATATAAGTTACAAGTGTGCATATTTTCTTTAAGTCTGTGGGCGACTTACCACCGTCTCTAAGGCCGGACAAAGTGGGCGGCGTGGGCGCCGCGGCGCCGAAAATATAGGCGGCAAACACCGCCGCCGGTCGATCGGCAACGGCAAAAAAAGCTTGGGAAATCGACTTCTTGCCGAACGGCAATCCCCCTTCCCCATAAATTTATAGCCGTTGAACGGCTATTAGATTAAAAAAAAAAATTCTTTTATTTTTTTCAATATATATATATATATACATACATTATCACTAATTCTACTCACTCTCACATTTCTCTCATCTATCATTCTCTCACATTTCTCTCATTTATCCTCCCACATATTATTCAAAATGGATCGGTTTCCATTCAACATACCCAACCTCCCAACCAGTTCTGAAGAATCATCGGACTCTAACGATGAAGATACTAATTTCCTCGAATTAGTTGTAGCGGCCCACGAGCAACAAATACATCGGCCGCCACAACAAAGACAATATGTTTACCGACAACGTATCGAAGCTAGAGACCGACTTATGAGACACTACTTCGATGAGGATTCGGTCTACAATGAGGAGGTGTTTAACGATAGGTTTCGGATGTCGAAACGATTATTTTTAAAGATAGTTGCCGACGTCCAAGAGCACAACAATTACTTCGCAGAGGGGATGGACGCCCGAGGAAAAGAAAGCTTCACGGCTATACACAAATGCACATCCGCCATTCGCCAACTCGCATCAGGTAACGTTCCTGATGAATACGATGAATACCTAGCTATGGCCGAGAGAACGTCACGTGAAACACTTGATCATTTTGTTACATCTGTTTGTCTATTATATAAAGATGAGTTTTTACGTGCCCCAACTAGCCACGATATTGCACTTTTATATCAGGCACACGGATCGTATCATGGTTTGCCCGGCATGTTAGGCAGTATTGACTGCACGCACTGGGACTGGAGAAATTGCCCAAAACAATATCGAGGGCAGTTTCATCGGGGTGACCACAAGTACCCAACCATCATGCTTGAAGCCATAGCATCACAGGATCGTTGGTGTTGGCACGCGTTCTTTGGTGTTGCAGGTTCAAACAATGATATCAATGTTTTGAACCAATCGCCATTGTTTACTAATGAGATGCACGGGATTGCTCCAAGGTGTCCATTTGTTGTTAACGGTCGTCAATACAAGAGGGGATACTACCTTGCAGACGGTATCTACCCAACTTGGTCCACCTTTGTGAAGGCATATAATCATCCGGTTGATCTAATTGACAAAAGATTCAACAAGCTTTAAAAGGCGGCAAGACAGGACGTCGAACGCTTTTTTGGTACCTTGAAAGGTAAGTGGAGGATACTCCTACGGGGTGCCTGAGCAATGACAAGAGAGAAAGTTGCAAGAATCATATATGCGGTAATTATTTTAAACAACATGATTCTAAAGGATGAAGGGAAAGCGATATCACCAGTGCATATCAGAGACCCTCCCGTTAATGTGAACGTTGATCCGAATATCATTTCGGAGTTACGAAATGCGGAGACACACTTCCAACTTCGACATGATATCAAGATGCACATTGAAGAGAACGTCGAGGTTGTTTTAAAGGAGGCGGAAGTTGAGGAGTAGTTTTTTTTTATTGTATTGTCTTTTTATTTTAATTAATGTAATGTTTTTTTTTATTTTAATGTAATGTCTTTTTTTAATAAATGTAGTGTTTTTATAAAATAAATATAGTGTTTTAAAATTAATTACAATATAAAAATAACTCAAAACATTAAAATATATTAACCTACAATTATTCATAATCCTAACCACTCCCTCTCAAAATCATTCAAAATTCTTCCTTTTTCTCTTTCCTGCGTGACACTCTCCTATTGGCTACAACCCATTCTTCAAAATCTTAAAAATTCTACCACTCCCTAAACTCCTCCTTCTTCTCTCTCTGAAATCATCTCTTCTTCTATCTAAAATCATATGTATCTTCTCTCTCTCAAATCATCTCTTCTTCTTCTCTCTGTAATCATCTCTCTCTCAATTTCTCAAGTGATGTTCATGAAAACAAAAAGGGTTTTTTTATAAACCCTAAATTCTGACACCGGCATGAGCATAATCGGAGTCGTTTCTCTCAATTTCTCAATTGATGTTCATGAAAACAAAAAGGGGTTTTATATAAACCCTAAATTTTGACATCGACATGAGCATAATCGAAGTCGTTCATGATTGAGAGATAGAAGGTTATATTTATGTGAGAGAATGGAGAAGATGTATGATTATGAGAGAGATCAGATTTCATTGAGAGTTGTGGTGGCAAAAAGATTCCGGTGTGGCTGTTAGGTGCCATTCGTTTATGAATGGCTGTGATGGTAGGGTTGCCGGCGAGGCGTAAACTTCATGTTTATCGCAGCCGCACCCAGATCTGAACCCTTATGTTTCATTTGCGATGGTTACTTGGGACTGAAGTAGATCTGAAGTTGTGTGATGTGCTTCTGGCTGCGTATGAGATTAGGGCCAAAAAGAGGCTTATTTGTGCATTTTAACTTTCATTTGTTTTTTTATATGGTTGGTCATGGATTATTTTTTCCTATGATGTATGTCCAAAAATTGAGTGTCATTTGAAGGCTTGGCATATCTCTCGGCGAGGCAATCCAATTTTGCATCCATGCAGCCCCTTTATCTTTCTTTTGGCTTCCAATTGATGGTATGAGGCTCGTTTTTAATATGCTTGCAGATTTGGTTTGTATTTTTTAAATATTACAGAAGGCATTCTGTTGGCTTCACTCACAAAATATTGTACTTCGTCTATACCAATAACATTATGCTACTTCAATTTGTCAACCGGTAGTATTGCAACACATGACATTGGGCTGTGAGTATTTGTTACCCGTGTGTCGGCTTACCTCACACGTTTATGTATTTTGGATTCATATTCATGCATATGCAACTTATCATATGCTTAACGAGTTGGGGTCCTTATTTTGGCTATGTTAGATCTCAAAGATTCATACGAGGCTATGATGATTTCTTCAAAATTGACATTTCCTTGATATTTAGAAACTCTTTGGTGAGTTTGGAAATCTCTTTTGGCGAGGCAATATAGTTTTGCAGCCATAGAGGTACCCTCATTCATATCTAAGCCTCGGTACTGTCTCATTTGCTATTTTGATGCTCTTCCAAAATTTTGATTCTCTAGATCGGTCTTATGCAATGATGATTTTGATTCGCATCGGCTTGGACTAAGAAATGAATGATTTTTAACAGTCTTCTTTTAGTGTTTTTTTTTCTTTTTTCTAGATAGTAGCTTCTTCATTTCAGTTATGCTAGACGGTTGTCAGATGATGTTCCTGATGAAACAGGCTTACACATGAGTATATTTCTTTAATGATGCAGCTTTTGATTGTAATAGTATTGTAAACTAATTAAGAAGAGTCAAAAGTTGTAGTATGGGGCCCTTATTTTGGCTATTCGTTTTCAGTAGATTGTTGTTCTCATTGATTTGTTGTCATCGATGCAGGCTCAGTTCCGATAATTTCGAGCCGTTATTGTTGTTCTTTACTGGTATGCCTTTCTTTTCCTTGCTGCATGTCACTATTTCTGTCAAATTCGAGCGTTTTACATGTGTTATTCGTTCAACGCCTATGAAATTCTATACTATTATTTGTTAATTGCTTTACTTATGGTTTCAATTTGTTTAGGCGTCTTTGCAGTTCCAAATGGTACACTTCGTGTCTTTAATTTTAAGTTATTTTAGTGGATTCTGTTCTTTTTGACAATGCTAGGTTTTAGGTTTCTTTGATTATGTGTTTAGGAAGATGACCCACAAGACCACACTATACATCCTACTTTCGCAGGTCTTCAATAATTCGTTGCTTTTAATTTTCTTTTTTGTGATTGTTGCACTGATCTACATAAACAAACTTCCATCTATTTCAGTGAATTTCAACATTGAATTGTTAGTTGTATACTAATTTTAAGATCAAATTTTCTTTAGTTCTTTTGCTTTTATGTTTTTATCAGGTTGTGTTGTTTACTTAAATGATGTCTTACAAGAAGTTAAGGTGCAATGTTACTATTGTCTGTTTTTTATATCACTTAGATTTTTCCATTTTATAATTTGTTATAAGAAATACATTTTAAAAAGATGGTTGTGTTTCTATGTTTTTACAAACATTGGTGCTATAGCTTAAACTGATGTTCAAACACATATAAGAAAGTTAGATACAAATTTATTGCTTTTCATGTCTTTGGATTGTTCTTCATGTTCTTTCTCTCAACTGTCATTTTTAGACAGATTTTGAATGTGTATAGATGTCTATTATTTATACTGGCTATTAATTTTAGTATTTGAACTGTGCTAACACTTAAATTGAAAGCAATATGTAGATCAATTACTAAAGCTAACATAGTTAATACCGAAGCTCTATTAATACTTAGATTATATTAACACTCAAGTCAATATTAAAACTATAATATGTATAATTGTTTAGTAGTAAACATAACAGATGGTGTATGTTTCTTACTTACATTGTCTTTTGTTCATTTCCAGTGTGCTTCTCTTTTTATTTTTGTGCTTCTCTTTTCACTTCTACTGTAGTATGGTTTTCTTTGATGACAATCATAGAATATGGGTTGTTTTGATTTTGTTTTGTGTAATTTTGGGATCTTATTTCATACAAAGTAGATACTTAATAAGCTTTAGTACAATATGAACTCTATGTCAAAAACATAGAACATCGAGAATATTTTTTTTAGTTGATGTAGTGTGATTTGATTTTTTTATTAAATTTGTTAATAAATTTTAACTAAGTTAGTGGTAAACGAGTTTTGAAATGATAAATTTGTATCTTAATTGAGTTTTAAATTCTAAAAACCGACACTTTGAAAAGATCTTAACTTTGGAAGTGTTACCAAAGTTCAGAGGTGATTTTTAGCTTTATCAGATTAAACTACATATTACTTTTCTATGATGGTTTGGTCATGTTCTATTGTAGATTGCTAAAGGAGCTTAGGGCTCCGGTGTTACCAGATGAAGTTCAGGAGTTACAAGAGCTTAAAGACCTTCTTATGAGTGTCTCATTAGTGGCAGAGTTGGACGCTTGGAGGTAGGAAGGTTCAGTGGATGGTGTTTGTCTTCAATGTAAACGAGCTGAAGTCAAGAATTCATCGTCAGAGCATCCAAGTCCCTTTCTTCCTGTTTCCTTGGCTGAACTTAGTTCATTTACATAGTTCAAAGTGGTCGGAATCATAAGTAATTGACAATGAAACAAACTACACTTTAAAAAACAAGCTCCCCGCCGCAACGCGCGGGGGGGGGGGGGGGTATGCAGCTTGTAAAATACAAAACTATTGGATACAGAACCATTTCAAATGGTGATGTAACGATAGAAAGTGTATCGCATGTCCAGGGCTTAAAATATAATTTTATTAGTTGTGGACAGCTTTGCGATAAAGGATTCAAATTTATCCTTTACTCCAACAAGTGTGAACTTGTTGGTTTGAAAGATAACAAAGTTAACCTAACAGGAAAAAGAGTAAACAAAAGTCTATATTTTATAAACTTTAAAAACTTAATTTCCAATGAGTCCTTTTGTCTGATATCAAAATCATCAGACAAAGAATATGAATTACGGCACAAAAGACTATACCATCTTAACTCAAGAACAATTGCCGAATTAGCAAGTAAAAGGGTGGTAAAAGGTCTTCCCGCCATAAGTTCAAAATCTGAAGAAATTTGTGAAGCATGTCAAATGGGCAAAATGAAAAGGGCCTCTCACGGAAGTCTTCTGGAAACATCTGGAAGTCAACCACTTGAACTAATCCACATGCATCTCTATGGACCAATAAGCACAGAAAACCTTGGGGGAAAGAAGTATATTTTGGTTATAGAAGATGACTTCTCCAGATAAACATGGGTCGAATTCTTAAGACTTAAAAGTGAAACCCTTATTTCTATCATAAACTTTATAAGAAGAGTGCAAAAATTAATGCATAAAAAGGTCATAAAAATAAGATCTGATAATGGATCAGAGTTCAAGAATGCAAAGCTAGATGAATATCTTGTCAAAAAAGGCATATCTCATGACCTCTCTGCTCCAATGGCACCACAACAAAATGGTGTTGTGGAAAGCAGAAATCGAACTTTGATAGAAGCTGCTAGATCTATGATCTCATCAGCAGAACTCCCTATTTATTTCTGGGTAGAAGCAATTGCAACAACATGCTTCATTCAAATAGATCAATCATCAATAAAAGAATTAATCAGACCCCATACCAGGCCATCAACAAGAAAATACCTAATATAAAATTTCTTTATATTTTTTGTTGTAGATGCTATATCCTCAATGATCAATATAGTCTTGGAAAATTTGACAGAAAAACTGATAAAAGAATCTTCATTGGATACTCTCTCTCAAATCTAAAGCTTATAGAGTCTTCGTTCTAAGGACTCAAGTGGTAAGAAAAAGCATAAATGTGTCATTTTGTGATTCCAAAATGGCCATGCAAAATGGCATGGTACCTCTAAATAAAATGGCAAAATAGAAAAAGTTTGCATCTCTGGGCTCACACCTCAGAAAAAAGAAAAAAAATCTTAGACAAAGTTTCTGAAAAAAAAAACCTCAGACGAGGAAAATGACACTCCTTTATTTCAAAACAATTGGTCAACCTCAAAAGAAAATGTCACAGAAAATAATACTCACAGCAATTTTGTGAATGAATGTACCACTCTTAATCAATGTGGTGACAACACTTCTCTAATAAAACACAATGATAATGAGAATATATATGATCCTCATTCATCACATATTGAAGTTTCAACAACAGAAGTTTTACAGAACTCAACTCCGGAGCTCTGTAATACATCTGTAGACCCCAATTCCACCTCAAACGACGGTCCATCGATTGAGGTGGAGTGTCAAAACATTGACACAACTGATCTAATGCTTGGAACCGAAGAGCTAGTCATTCTTCCTCCAGCAACAAAATGGACAAAATATCACCCCATTCATCTAATTATTGGTGATCAGGACAAAAGTATTCAAACCAAGGCTGCTTCTGCCAATCAATGTCTATATGTTGGATTTCTCAGCATTATAGAACCAAAGAAGCATGAGGAAGCCCTACAAGATCCTCACTGGATCCTAGCTATGCAACAAGAGCTAAGACATATTGAAAGAAATAATGTGTGGGATCTAGTTCCAATACCTAATAATAAAACTGTTATTGGAACTAAATGGGTGTTCATAAACAAGACTGGTGAAGATGGTACAATAATCAGAAATAAAGCTAAACTCATAGCTAAAGGGCACTGTCAACAAGAGGGGTTAGATTATGATGAAACCTTTGCTCCAATGGCTAGGCTTGAGGCCGTGAGAATGTTTTTAGCTTCTGCAGCTTTCATAGGCTTTAAAGTATATCAGATGGATGTTCAATGTTCCTTCTTAAGTGGCAAACTTGACCAAGAAGTTTACACAGAACAACCACTAGGATTTGAAAATGGAAAACTTCCAAATCATGTATGCAAACTTAAAAGGGTATTATACGGCCTAAAACAAGCAACAAGAGCCTGGTATGATACTTTTTCTGAATTTATTCTATCATCAAATTTTAAAAAGGGATCAATTGACACAACCTTATTTTTGAAAACAAGAAAATGTCATCTACTAATAGTTTAAATTTACGTAGATGATATCATCTTTGGTTCAACTTGTCCTCAATTTTGCAAGGAATTTGAAGAACTCATGACTAAGAATTTTGAGATGAGTATGATAGAAAAGCTAAATTACTTTCTGGCAAGTCAAGTAAAACAAAACCCAGATGGAATTTTCATAAACCAAGAAAAATATATCAAAGTCTTCTAGAAAAATACTCTCTCACAAACTCCTCTTCTTACAAAACTCCTATGGCTACAAACATTAAAATTGATGCAGACACAGATGAAAAATATGTGGATGAACACACATATAGAGGAATGATAGGTTCACTTCTATATCTAACAGCAAGCAGACCAGATATTATGTTCTCCACATGTATTTTGGCCAGATATCAATGCAAACCCAAAGAATCTCACTTAGTTGCAGTTAAACGGGTATTCACATATCTAAAAGAATCAGTAGACCAAGGTCTTTGGTATCCCAAAGATACATAGTTTCAACTAACATTCTATTCAGATGTGGATCATGCAGGGTGTAGAATGGATAGAAAAAGCACCTCTGGCAGCTATCAAATGCTAGGAGGAAAATTAGTATGCTTGACATCTAAGAAGCAAAATTGTGTCTCAACCTCAACTGCTGAGGCCGAATATGTTACCGTTACCAGATGTTACTCTCAAGTGATCTGGATGCAGACTCAACTCAATGATTAAGAGATAAATCTCACAAAAATTCCTATCATTTTTCATTCAAAGAGTGTTATCGCCATCACCTCAAATCATGTTCACCACTCAAGAACAAAACACATTGATGTCAGGTATCATTTTAAAAAGGAGAATTGGATTTAAATAATCCAAACTTTTACTTATTGGCCGGCAATAATCCCACATTTAATAATCATTTCCACCAGTCCCAACTTTCACTCATATATTTTCTAATGGACCCATCGTTAACTTTTTTAACGCCGTTAAATGGGTACTGACATGGCATGATGACATGTAATAATCTTTCTATTTTTTTAATATATTTTTTCCATGTAAGATTCCTAATAATCTATTAGTTTTTTAATTTCTTTTTACAAATCTCAATTCCAGTGGCAACAATATGGTGGACATCTCCTCTGCAATAGACCCAATCGATGTCAAGAAACGAAACCTCCACAAATCCTTCCTCCACCTCCAATCCCAATCGCCATCCTCTTTCAATCTCCCCTTTAATTTGCCCGATCTCGATTCCCACTTCACATCCCTCCACTCTTCCCTCTAATCCAAATTTACCCTCCTCCAAACCCTTTCCCCACCGCCCGACTTCACGCCCGTACCCACCCGTACCGAATTGAAATCCTTCTACCACAGTTCCGACGGGCTAGGGCTAAACTGCTTCGTCGCTCGCTCCCCCGATCAACAATTGATTTTGTCCGAACTGCCGGATGCCCCGGATATGGTTTTGGACGCGTTGTTGGTGTTTTACTATCCTAGTTGTACGAAAGCCGAATTGGGTTCGTTTAAGAGTGGTTGATTGATTATGTTGAAGGGTTGCTTCATGTGAAGGTGGATACTACGATTGATTTGAAGGAAGGACGATGGAGATAACGGTGGATTAGAACCGTGGAAGAAACATAGGGATGTTTGTTACGGTGAAAATATGGGGAAGAGGAATGGTGATTTGTAAAAAGAAATTAAAAAACTAATAGATTATTAGGAAGCTTACGTGGAAAAGAATATTAAAAAAATAAAAAGATTATTACATGGTCATCATGCCATGTCAGCATCCATTTAACGGCGATAAAAAAGTTAACGACGGGTCCATTAGAAAAAATATAAGTGAAAGTTGGGACTGGTGGAAATGATTTTTAAATGTGGGATTATTGCCGGTCAATAAGTAAAAGTTTGGATTATTTAAATCCAATTTTCCTTTTAAAAAAGATCATGTTGAAAAGGGACACATTGAAATGTATTTCTTCCTTACTGAACTCTAGTTTGCTCTCATTTTTACAAAACCTCTAGATGAGAAGAGATTGCCATTCTTATTAAGCAAGCTAGGTATGTTAAATATGATAACCAACTAACAAAAAGGGTGGGGGCGAGTACGTATAATAAATGACGTTCGTCAGAATACTTATGCTACATTCAGAATGTATCAGAAGAATAGAAACTACTTTAATAAGTACTCCTCATTTACTTCCAAAATAGAATTACAAAAAATTCTCCTGAAAATTTGACTTTTAAGGACCCATGTACCAAGAAAAAAAATAATGACACCTACACAAGTTTCATTGGATGTCTAATTGCTCAGTTCTGAGCACTTCATAATCTCGTCATGAGATCCTCGTCTATAACAGGCTTATCAAATAAAATCTCAGTTTCAAAATCATCATAACCCCATCTCCAGTGTCTAATCTTTTACTCTCACTCTCCCAAATATGTCTTTCAACGAATTATCACCTCCACTTCCTCAAACCATTACCTTCCCAACAGTTCATCATCACAACTTTGTGCTCTACACTCCCTGCAGCAATCGAGTTTGGGTCTTATCAACATATGATAAGATTTCTGAAAAACTGCCCAATAGGTTATGCTCTATCTCTCTCTCTCTCTCTCTCTCTCTCTCTCTATACCTATCTGATACTCCCTTCTTCAAGAATTCTGGAGAAATGTTGTCTTCAGAACAAGAGATGGAGATAATGCCTCTATAATGACATATGTGTGTGGTAGTAAATTCGTCATCTCACAACACACCATAAGAAAAGCTCTTCAGATCAAAGACAACCCCTACGATCCCTCATGGTTCAACAGAAATGAGGTTATTCAAACACTCTATGATATGGGCTACAATGGAAAATTCTATGAAGGAAAAGCTAACGAAGCACATCTGCCACATCTCTGGCAATAGTTCTTATCTCAAATTCAACTATGCTTCTCCCTTAAAAGCTCTGACCGCCATCTTACTAATAGGGATACTCAATGTGTCATGCATGCCTTAGAAAAAGGTCACAGTATGAACTTCTCTCTATACCTCATGATACACATGCAAAAGAATCTTGGAGGTCCTCTATATGAAAGGCTCATACTCTATCCTAGGTTCACAATGAGTCTAATCTTTCAAGCACTCAGATGGGAATCAATCCCAAGAGGAGTCAGAAGCAGCATAATGATATCACAAAGAGGAATCTCTCCTTGGGGCATGCCAATCTTCGGACTTTCAGACTCAAATGGGTATTTTTTCTCTTCAACAGGGAGGCCAACAACTCTGCATCTAAATATATCCCTTCAAATGGAAGCAAAATTCATAATCTCAGGTGCTCCGAACTCTCAAAGAGAACACATGAGATGTACATGTACAAATATCTGCACATCTCTCAAATTATCTGTATAAATTTCGTGATCAATAAAATTTTAAATTTGCATCAGAAATTGAGCAAGAACCCCTCACATGGTCAGGTGTCAAACTATAAAGATATATCTGACAGTGAATATTGATGAACTGAAAGTTATGATAATTAATTATCATAAATTCCAACCAATAAAGCTCCTAATGGTAATTTATTTATCACCATTTGAAGAAATGTTCATTAAAGTTATAGCTATTAAAAGGGATTGTTCATCCCAAGAAAACGGAACGGCAACAGGAGATACTTACAGAAGAAGTATCACTTAACTCTGACAAAGATCCTTCTGACTAAATGGATGATAACACTCCCCAAGAACTTACTTTTCAACAATCTTCTCCAAAACCACTCCATGAACCCATAAACTCTCCTCACCACTCTCCAGAAAACTCACACTCACCAAACCCAACCAAGCATCCTCACCACCATAAATATTCATTCCTAACATCGCCACCAAGCCCAACCTGTTTGATGACTCAGAAGGTCATCAACATGCAACAACAAGTAGAGACTCACTGAGTTAAGGACACTTGGAAATAGACCTCAGGGATTGGTTCCCTGAGGACTCAACAAAGACATCCCTACAAAGGGAAATCTCCAAAACACAGAAGTCAGATTCCCCAAAGGAAATGACAATGATTGTGGAAGACCTGAGTACACCAAACAAAGTTGGTTCCTCAGGCACTGACAGATCTCTTGCTAGAGATTCATCAGTCAAATGGTAGGACATGTGTTATCCTCTGGTCAGTTAGCTAAAGAGAAATCATTTATTGATTTGTCTTTAAACTTACCCAAACATTCTTCTCAAGTCTGATCTTCTGAAATTCTCTAACTCAATCGGAGAAAACATAGCTAAATTAAAGAAAGATCAGAACAAAATCTTTTTTTTATCTTGGGAAAATTGAAGACACCAATTCCCAAAGGATCAAAGAAGCCGAGGAATCATTAATGCAAGAGACATATCAACACTCAAATATTGACAAGGAGTTAATTTCTTAGAAAGAAGACTTCAATACAGGGTCTCTACACATATCTGGAAAAATCAAAACATGCTTCAGAAATTATGAAAAGAAAAAGAGTTTCTTCAGGATAAATCAACATCACTCTTACTCCGATCTGTCTCTACGAATTATAAGCTTCTTAATAGAATCAAACAAAGACCCAAACCCAGAAGTACAGGAAAGAAGGTCATCAATGATCGAAACTTTGGAAAAACTCAAAAAGCATCGAGCATTCCAGAAACAATTCTATAGAGCATGTACGGAGCAGCTGCCTAACAAATTCAAAATCACAATTGACTCCCCAACCAAGGAGCTATCTAAAAATACCTTTGTATCATGCTTGATGTATCTTTCTTTGATCAATGAAATGATCCTTGTCTCTTTCATTTATTTTCTTCAAATACTTAGTGGAGATTGTTAGAACACTTCCATATGTTAGAAGTCAAGTATTAGAAGAAAAGATAAGAAACATCTCCAAAAGAGAAAGGAGAACAAAATCTAAAAGAATCTACAATTCTGTATTTTCATAGATATACTTCGGAAATTCCGAAGTAGATCTGTGAAATTCATCTTTCACAGATATCCCCGTTTCTGTGAAAGACTTTTAATGGGAAGCATCCCTAATCTTCAATGAAGGGTCTTGAAGGAGTTTAAATCTATCAGAAGATAAAGATTACGAGAAGTAAAGAAAAGCTATGAGTGGAGAACAAGTAAAGATAAAGACCCACTTGATATTCAATGCGAAGACAGTTGAAGACAGTTGAAAAGAGATAAATTGAATATCCTCCATTTATCTCTATATACTCTGATACATTCCAAATTTAACCGTCTCAACCACATTATTCCTTTACAACTTGTTATAAATAGTAAGCGTTCTTCACCAACAAAAGAAAGACATTCACTCATAATTTTCAAGCTTCTCAAAGTGGATAACTTACTCTTGTAGAAAAATTATTTCTGTTGATTCATTGTCGAAAACCTTTTTATGAATTGTTGGTATTCCAATTTGATTTACATTCCACAACACATTTATTATCATTTTAAATCAAATTGTATCTGTATTGTTAAAAAGCCCCTTACGGGACCAATACACATAAGTAAATATCATTCTCGTGTGTAGTTATCCTTGAATAAGTGCACATAAATTGATTGCATTGCATCCATATGTTTTGAGTTCTATCAGTAACAATTGCTACTTTGATAAGCCGTATAAAACAAAGTGAAACTTGCAACTTATAAAATATAAAAGATTTAAGAGGTTGAAAGGTATATTTGTGCAGAAAGATGGATGAATGGCGATTTCACAGTGTACATTTATAAACTACTTAGACAGACATCCTACAATCCAATTTAAATTGCAGGGTAAAGTTCAAATACAAACCAACTTTATTGTACAAACTTAAAAACTAATGTAAAAACCATTAAATTTTAATTAAATAAAGGCTATTTAGGTAATTTTTGTGGTTCTTTTTTTTCTTCATGTCTATACACATGATGGCCACCTAACGACCTTAAAAAAACTAAAAAAAATCATTTTTTTATCTTGTCTGTCCGACTATGTTGCATATATGCAGCATATGAAACATACTATATTGCATATATATGCAACATAGTCGGATAGACAAAATGAAAAAAAAAATTAAAAACACTTTTTTTTAAGTCATTAGGTGTATATGGGTGGAGATACATGACATTAAATTAAAAAAAGATCAAATTATAAAAAATGAAAATAAAAACCTTCATTTGATATAGTTTCCTTTAGTTTTTACAAGTTTGTACAATAGATAATGATTTGTATATGAACTTTACCCTTAAATTTCATAAACCATCATTTCAAATCAAGCAATTACAAAACACTTTACCAAACATCATCCAGACATCCTACAATCCAATTTAAATTGCATAAATCATCATTTCAAGATCAAGCAATTACAGAACACTTTACCAAACATCATCCCTTTAATCAAGAATCATACAAGTAACAAATCCACAATACAAAAATGAAAAATAGAAGTTTTTTTTTTGTAGAAAAAAGCAACTCCAAAGATGTGTTTAAAGCTTAACCTTAACATCAGCACCAACAGGAAGATCGAGCTGCATCAAAGAGTCAATGGTTTGTGCAGTCGGATGTAGAATGTCTACGAGTCGTTGATGGGTTTGGATCTCACAGTGAAATCTTGCATCTTTGTGAATTGTGAACATGAAGAGATTTAAGCACACTGCATATTCTCTTCTTGGTTGGAAACGGGATGGGGCCCATGGTCTTTGCGTTTGTTGTTCTAGCAGCATCCATGTTCTGCTTGCATAAATCCTCAATTAAAGGCACATAGTATGACCTCAGTTTAATCCTAATTCTCTGTTTTGGTGCAACCTGAGAAACAATAAAACCTTTAAGCTTTTATGACATTATGCACACAATGATCAAAACATGAGCCTCTTGTTCCATGAAGCGCTTTTCTTGAATCATTTAGTCACTACTCCTTTATCATTTGTGTCAAATAATGAAATATGATGATGATTATTCTAGACTAGTTTGTATTACATCACTATGTTTATCCACCACTAAAACTTACCGATGCCCATGTATGAGGGAGAAGAAAAAAAAAATATTTTACTATTCAATGTTAATTTTGACCTCAAGATAATAACTACCAAGTTCAATTTCAAAGTTATGCTTGAAAGTTTCAAGTTCAAGTATATTTCAAAGTTTCAAATTAGAAGTTCATGGCATATTGCAACTCAACATAAATATCAAATTCATTTATCAATTATGGGAAATGGCAAGATAAGTTAAAATTTGAGGGGGCTTAAGTGTCATTTTTTCAAACTTACGTTTTGGAATGAGTAGGGATGTTCGGTCCATAAAAGATGAGGAAAGAAGAACGGAGCGTCTATTTAGACATCCATATACGCTGCGTATAGGGTAATACGCAGCATATTATCCTATTTACCGACAACCTGACATTCTCTGAAACGAATGACAGTAGAATGATCATATACGCTGTGTTTTTGCCAATACGCAGCGTATTGGTTAAATATAGAATTTTGAGTTTTTTGTTTTTGGTTTTTGTTTTGTGTTTGTTTGGTTTGTTTATTATATTTTTTAAAATTAAAAATAATTTGTAATTTTTGGAATCATTTTTTCATGAAAATTTAAGGGCCCGGCTATAGACACCAGCCAATTTACTAAAAACACCCAAATGAAACGATCGTTTGATGTAAAACGATCACCAAACGATCGTTTTGGAGGGGTCGTTTTACCCAAAACGGCTGTAAGTTTTTTTTCCCTGCAGCCAATGTTAATGGAATATTTATGTAGTGAAGGCTTTAGTCTAAGTTTGGAGGATTTTGGGATTTCAAAGGATGCTATAAGAAGCATAGAAGACCAACTACTAGAAGTTACACCTTTGTTATATCACTTGAGGTCTAATTACAATGAGGTAATCGACATGCAACTCGAGAAAAATCTTCGGGCATGTAAGAATCCCATCTCTGAATTTATTCTGAGATTTTCATCCATGGGTTATTTGAAAGACCCCAAGAGTGAGTGAGTCTGCCCTAACACGAATAGCTCAACAAATTGGATTCTTGGGCTTACAAATCTATGAAAGGGGACGCCTGTATTCAAGAACATTGGTTGAAGACTTGTCTTCACATTTTGTTGGAAATTACCCCTTTCTAAAAAATTACCCGTATGAAGAGTTCGGGCTAATCAGGAGCTGTTTATTCTATGGGCTAGATCCTTATCAAGAAATGGTTCATTCAATTGCGAGTAGAGAAGTGATGATCAGGTCTTCAAGAGGGTTGACCGAGCCATGAATCCTTTTCAAAAACTCAATGGTGATTTTAAGAGATGTGGTCATGTGCTATGATGGAACTGTGAGAAATGTTTGTAGCAACTCAGTAGTCCAATTTGAGTATGGGGCAATGACAAGTAATTTGTTCGCTGCTGTCTCTATAATATATTTTTGCAGACACTGTTGAAGGATTCAAATCTTAGCATGGAAAAGGTTCTTGCAAAATGTGAAGAAGCTCTGATTTCGTTTCGCAAAAAGAAGAAAGTGGGCCAGCTATTCAAGAAAATAGATATATCCTGCAAGTATGTAATATGGCATTTTCTTTCTTTCTTTCTTTCTTTCTTTTGAACTATATTAGAATAACATATACATATGTGTGTGGAAAAAACTATAAAAAGGTTGAGCAGTCAATGTGGTTGGGTTGAATAACTATACTAATGTCTATGGTTTCTGTGAAAAACCTACAAAGAGATGTTGTAATCTGTTATGATGGAACTGTGAGAAATGTTTGTAGCAGGCCAAGTTGTACATAGAAAATCATGGAGGGTGATGTCATTTTCATCAATAGGCCACTAACAAACCACAAACATTATTAACATTATTTATAAAAAAAATTACAATTTTTTATTTTTTACTACAAAACACTAAAAAAAACCTAGCTAATATAGCATATTTTAGATTAGGAAAAAAATGATGTATTTTTAAAAAATCTAAAAAATTCACATAACGTTTTTAAGAACTTATAATGCATAAAAAAGTTAATAAAAATAAAAAAAATGTAGCCGTTGGGGAAATCTCATATCATATATTTAATTTATATTCATAATTTTAATTTATATTTATAATTTATTTTAAGTTTTTGTTATACTAATAAAAATATATTATAATTTAGAATTTATTTTAATTTATATTTATTTTATTTTATTTATATTTATTATTTAAATTTATATTTTATTTATATTTATTATTTAAATTTAATATTTATATTTATTTTATTGTTATTATTTTAATTTATATTTATAATCTATTCTCAACGGTTCCATTTAAACGGGTATATTCACAAGGGCTATATTCGCAACGGGTATATGTCCAACGGCTCTATTTTCTAACTTTCTCCCCTATAAATGTAATTTTATTTGTTTATATTGAATTATTAATGTATGTTTTAAATTTAATTTTATTTCTTTATATATATTTATTTAATTAATTTTTATACCAGTTGGAGTTATGCAATCACTACTTTTTTGAAAACATTGTTTCTGGACGTCTAAGCCGGTTCTATTAACATACAAATCATTAAGGGTCACACGAGGAAATCTACCATTACTTAAAAAAATTACACGATACAAACGTAAACTCAATAATTATAAAAATTCAAACAGCTTTATTTATAACCAAAACCCGCTCAACCAGACCGTTCCATAAAGTCCTTCATCAGATTTCGTTTTGGCGGCTGGTTTTTTCCGGGATGGTATGGATGCCTGTTGCGTAAGTAGTCTTTCCCGGTCTTCGCACCTATCGGACATCGCACAACAAAGACCTGCATTATCCTGTTATCTGCACTATTGCAGGAACTGAGACAATATGCGTCCAAGTCGTTGGCTAACATCTGTAAGCCACTGTCAAGATTTCGACTATCATCGGGCTTATAATAGAACCAAATATTGTTCCGATTATCATGCCCGAGATCCTGCATGATTAACGACATATAAGAATACGCAAACCTATTCATGTGTAGGTAGTCAACACAATTACACACACCGCCCACGTAACTCCTCCCCGGTGCATCCGTGAATTCACCTCTATGGTGAATCTTTAAGCTGAAATAATCTGGGTTGCCTGCATATACAGCATCAACGAGTAACCCGCCCTCCTGATCACTAGGCGAACGAATCGAATACAAACGTGGGTTAGTGGAAGCCATTACGAGTTCTATAGTGGAAATTTTTGGTAGGGAATATGAATACGCTGTGGGGAGTTTGGAAATGAAATCTTCTGGTGTATATATAGGGGTGAATACGCTGCGTATGTACCAATACGCTGCGTATTGGGTAATTATTTTTTATTTTAATATATTTTTTTAAATATTTATTCTTTAGTTTATGTAATTTTTTAAATTTATATATTCAACATAATTAAAAATTTATTTAATTTATTTTAAATATAGTATTCTTTAATTTATTTTCTATTTACTTAAATATATACACAAATTTAATTTTATTTAAAAAATAATATATTTTGAACCAACCATCATATGTTTAAAATAAAATAAAAAAATGTTCACACGAAAAATAAAATAAAAACATGGTGAGGTAAATAAAACAACATAAGATGTCCAAACAACCAACCACAAATGTTCACACGAAAATAATAAAAACATCACATATCAGAACAACCACAAATGTTTAAATTAAAATAAAAACATCAGGGATCAGTGGTCGTCCTATTCTTCATCATCATCCCGCCTGTACCGCGTGTAGTCATAGTCAAACGGTTGGTCATTCTGCCCGTAGTCAAATTCCGGTCGCTGAGGCGGAGGAGGATAGTCCGTGTAACCCATATGAGTATGAAACTGGTTCATCTGTTGGGTATGGTAATCCTGCCAAAGGTGGTTCCAGGCGCACTCACTGTACTGCGTCTGTCTGATATTGTTGACGTTTAGATCAATCCGGTCCAACCTGTAAATCAAAATTAAATAATTTAAAATTAATTAGTAGATTAAAACAAAAATGAATAAAATTAATACAAAATATATGGAAAAGCGGTCTAACCTGTCAGCCAAAGCGTCAGGTAGCGTCAGCGCCGGATACTGATGTCGTCTCTCGTTCTGGGAGTGTGCCACTCCCGGATCAGCCATGTAATCGTATCCCGCACCAGACCCACTCCATCCAGCCTCCCCAACACCCTGCCCAACCGGTTGCGAATGATACACACGGTAAAAATATTCTCCATCCTCTCCACGTAACTTCTGAGCAACTGAAATCTGGCAAAGGGCCGTGTAACTCAACGTGCGAGGCATCGTAACTGGGCCGATCCGATCAGCTTGCGACATGTCAACACCAAGGTTATAGGCAATGGTAGTAATGAATCCTCCACAACAAATATTATTCCCCTTGTTGCTCGCCTGGCTGCTCAAAAGCTCTGCAAGACAGTGTGCAAGTGCACACGGCTTGTTGTTACCCACACAATACAAGAAAAACAAATCCTGTATGCCAACCACATCCTGACTCCTAACACGTGTGGCGATCGAGTTAGCAATCAACTTTTGAAATAACTTCCAGAAAGAGTCAATACATGTCGCTATACGGTTGCTCCCCCTCGTTTTCCACGCCTCATCCGAAATTGTGTCCCACCACCCTA
>JBCNJP010000023.1:80659582-80707776 GCA_039602395.1 Deinandra increscens subsp. villosa | reverse complement strand
ATCAACGATGGAGATCATGTTGACACTAGCATTAGGGTTTACTTCAGTGTTGCCAGGCAACTCACCCTTATTCTTTTCAGACAAAAGATTGGCTATTTGTCCTAAGTGTCTCTCCATATTTTGGATACTAGCCTGCTAATTTTTTATTTCAGTATCATGTTTACTGTCAGCATTCACTAAAATTTGGACTAATTTTTCGAATTTATCTAATTTAGATGGATCACCTTGGTTATAGTGAGGTGGTCAATAAGGTTGATTGGAGTTATTAGAATTAGAATTTGAGTTTCGCAAGGAGCTACTGGATTGATTTCTATTATCTGAGTTGAATGGTTGACGATTAGATTAGTCGAACGAGTGACCATAGAAATTTTGAGTGGATTCAACCTGCTCAGTTAACGTAGATACGAAAACGGGACACTTATCCAAGGTATGAGAACTACCACAGGCATCACAACCGTTATATTTAGTGGTTAGATGAATCACATGGCTCGTGAGAGCTTCGATCTTTGCATTTAATTCAGTGACATCGTATATGGCATGAACGCCAAGATGCTTAGAATTAAAGAATTGGCGACCTCCCGAAGGTTGCCAGTCGTAGCTTGTGGCTGCTAGACTCTTGATTAACGTTATGGCATCAGTCGGAGTTTTGCTAAGAATTGATCCTCCCGATGAAGAATCAATGTGCATACGGGTGGGACTGCTCAACCCGCTGTAAAAATAATGCACAGGAGCCATGCGTTCATGTTGTGATGAGGACATTTGCGTAGTAACCACTTATATCTTTCTCAGGCTTCATGTAGACCTTCCCCCTCGTCTTGGGAAAATGTGGTAATGTTATTGCGAAGACGAGTAGTTTTTGAGAGAGGGAAGTACTTGACTAAGAACTTCTCTGCCAACTGGTCCCATGTAGTGATGGAACTTGCTGGTAGGTTCTTAAGCCAAGTTTTGGCATTGCCTGCCAGAGTGAATGAAAATAAACGAAGCAAGACTGCATCATTAGTAAGACCATCGAGTTTGAAAGTCTCACACATTTCGAGAAAGGTGTCAATGTGCGCGTGTGGACACTCCCCCGCTAACCCATTGAACTGCGAAGTGTTCTGAAACATCTGGATGACTCCAGGCTTGATCTCGAATTTCCCCTGAATGATGGGTCTTGTAATGCTCGATTGCCCTCCCTCGAGTGTAGGCTTCATGTAATCAGCGATCGTACGCTGCGCTGCATCCCCCATCCTTCTTGCTTGGTGTATAACTCGTTCAGGATCTTCAAAAGCTTGAATCAGAAGTGGACGATTCGCACGAGAGGAAATAGCAGAAGAATTTTTTTTTGGATTTTTTGGGTTTAGATTTTTTAATGATTTTTATGACATTTTGAACGAAGAAATACAAAACTGAAACGAAAGACTACCTAAGCTAACTAACCTAACGAGGTCCAGAATGATGACTTGCTTCCCTCGCAGCGTCGCCAAAAAGCCTTTTGATGCACATGAGTATATGTAAATAAATATGCAAATATGACCTTTAAATTTATAGACCTAAATCATCTTATGACTACGAATGCACATATAGGAAAACGGACCTATCGTACGGTAGCATTAAGAGCAACTCAGGGTCGACCTAAGGAAGCAATGGTGTAATCATACTAAACCTAATTATTATCATTAGAATTCTGTCACATTCCTAATAACTGCTAGAAAGCAATTACGAAAGCAAATCGAAGGTAGCAATAATGAAATAGATGTAATATCACAATAAAGAAATAGATATCATCTAATACTGATCACTATTCATGCATTACCTAGACCTGACATTGACATTGTATATTAACTTTCTAATGGATCTATAGTCGCTAAACTCATAAATCAGCAATTAAAACCACAGCCATAATGAAGTATCCACGAATTAATGACCTAGCTATAGGACACTAAGAAAATGATCTAAGACCTATGATCATAGACAAATTCTACTCTCATTAACCATGACAGACTAATAAGTTATAACCCAATTACATACCATAACATATGTAGTATATTTAGTCATTTCACTATTCCTTTTACCCAAGACATGGAAGCTAAGATTCACGACCAAACATAGAGACATACTTCAATCAATACAAATTATTGAACATGCATAATCACCATTTCCTATCTAAGCTCGCTAGAGTTCCTAAACACATATTGAAATCGCTAGATAACAACTAAGAAATAAGATCAATTTAATAAGTAGAATATGTCTATACTACCAACCAAACCAAATACTACTAGGAAAGGATCAAACACATTATTCAACAACACATCTTTAATATGCAAAAGGAATCATAATCATTATACTAAAATCATTATGTAAAACATTGTCAAAGTCAAGTCATAGGTAAAACACTAAATAGATCACATTGTCCTACATGACATCAAGAGACTTAGCCTCTCGTAGCTAAACTAATGAAAACAGCAATTGAAATGTAACTAAACATGATTGCCAGCGCAAACCAAAGTCGATCGATGGCCGAATCTTCGAATAGCTCGATATCACGAACGATTGAACACTTATTGACCTTGGAATTTTCAACATTAAGCTCTGAAATCTTTTGGAACCGAACTGTACTGATCTCAGTTGTGTAACCTCTTGAAATGACAAAATGGTTGGGTATTTGTCAGGACCAGATTTGAGCAACATGTTCTCATATGATTCATCACACAAGTGCGGAAATCATGTGTGATGGTCGATTCTGGATGAATATGCATCAATGCTCACCCATTGATGATTCCTAAAGCTCAAGAACACACATTAACACCAAGAACACACACGCAAATGCTCTCTTGAAGAATAGTCCAGGAGTGCCGTCCCTAATAGGGTTTTCTCAACTATATATATACTACAAGAGAGCATAGGACAAAAAGAATGTTTAATACACACAATCATTACCTAGAATTCTGCAAAATATTCCATCAGCACAGAGAAGTTCGCTAAGCACTAGACAAGTCCGCTAAGCATGAACAAGTTCGCTAACAAGTCCGCTAAGCATGAACAAGTTCACTAACAAGTCCGCTAAGCATGAACAAGTTCGCTAACAAGTCCGCTAAGTATAGACAAGTTCGCTAAGTATAGACAAGTTCGCTAAGAGCAAAAAAAGTTCGCTAAGATTAGGAACAAGTCTGCTAAGTAAACAAGTCCGCTAGGAACAAATCAAGTACGCTAAGACAAACATTGAACAAATACGCTAAGTGATCAACAAGTCCGCTAAGTTTAATTAATCAGAAGTCCGCTAAGAAGAAAAACAAGTACGCTAGATTCATAATAAAAAATGTTTCTAAGTACAAATTCAAAGTCAATTACAAAACCAAATATCAAATATAGATATGACAAACAAGAGGTCTTCAGCAGCAATACTCAACGGTGAATAGTTTGTGTTGCCAACAAAATAGGTTCCAACAATTTCCACCCTTGTTGGCAATGCAAACCCTTGAACTTTAAGCAACTTGACCGAACAGCTTGAGCAGAAATCTCCAGTTTTCTCTTGTGTGCTCTCTGTCTTTGTTAGAGAATACATTGATTCCCATATCATACAGCCTCCAGAGATCTTGCCAGACAAGCTTCTTCAGGTCATTATAGTTGTTCAGCTCGACCAGACTTCTTGCCTTATCTAGGATGACACTTGAACCATGCTCTTCTATCAACCAGCAGTTTGCTGTTCTCAGGAGTTCTGCATCAATTGTGAGTTTACCCATTCCTGCAAGCCTTGTACACCACCAATTTAAGAACATCAAAAAGTAATTGGCATCATAGCATTCATAAGGTCTCAGCTGAACAGGGATGGTCCGCATCTTCTCATAGTACATCTACTTCAGATAGGATCTTGAGAGTAGTCTGAGCTCTATTACAGCAAAAATTCTGATTGACTTAGCACCGACTCTCTCAATCACCAACTCACGAGTCATTCCATTGTAGTACCAGCTGTTTATTGGAGCATGTTTCTGATTTCCCGGGATAATCTTCACCTTTACCTCCTTCCCAATGTCTTTGAACATTCCGCGATGAGGAGCACGGAGACGTCTTTTCTCTTCAACTATCTGAGCTTTTCTCTCTTCTTCAAGATTTAGATTGAACTTCTTGTCCTCATAAGCAGATTTGATTAAAACAGCAGCCCGTATACCCTTTTTATGGTTAGTGTGGTTTACCAAATCCAGGTACTTCAGCTGTTTGAGCTCCCAAGAGAACAAGCTGAGAAGAGCTTTGAAGTCACCGGAGATTTGAACATATCTGTTCCGCCTCTTTACTAGGAATGCATCAAAGGCCTCATCATACTTCCATCCTAGAATTTTCATCCCATGATTGACCTTTGGGTTACTTGGCATTTTCCTCAGATTTTTGGCAGCAAACTGTTGCATAGCCTTCAAATTTGGAGCCATCGTTTCCCATTGGTCATAGATAGGAGGATTGTCTTTCCTCTTAAGAGCTTCAGCCCATTCTTGCTCTTTGAATCTGATTTGTTCAAGCTTTGCCAGATGTTCAGTCTTTCGGTACTCAATCACAAACTCTCGTAGACCTCTAAGTTTCTTTCTGTTGTAAGCCTTTTTATCAATATTCTTGAATCTACAATAGTTGCGGAGATCCTCAAAAGTCATCCTGTTAGTAGTGGCTTTGATGTATTCTTCAGAATCAGGAGCTTCATCAAACGAGTTCTCTGGAGGGGGGAGATATGAGTTGCCTATGTCAAGAACCAGATCTGAAAGGTGATCACGGATGGGAAGAAATTCCACAGTTTTGGTGGTGTCGGCAAAGATATCCCACCAAAGGATCAGTTTCAGCTTCAACATTCTGATTGTTAGGGAGGTGAGAATTCAACCTTTCTTCATCAGTATACATCTTGGTTAACTCAGTGTCTGTAAGACTCATCAGATATTCTAAGGTGAAGTTGTCACTCATCAAGTTTCTGACCATGTGAGCTGTTTCAGAGGTGTCTTCCTCATCTACATCGGTACCTTCCAAATTAGTGATAATGCGGATCCTAGGTTCATCTGTTCTTGTTGATGCAGAACGATCTGGTAAAGTACTCAAGCCCTTTCCATAAACAACAGTAGGAGGATGGCCTGATTCATATCTTTTAAGTGCTTCGGTCTTCTCTTCAATCAGTCGGTTTTGTTCACTGAGTGTTTCTTCAATAAGCGCTCGACGAGACCTATCTTTCTCAGCTTCCCTTTTCAGATGCTCTTCTGCAATCTCTTAAGGAGTTAGCATTCTCTTTCCCTTATCCTTATCAGATGGACCGGTTTGCTCTGTGACAGTAGGTTCTGGAGCTGCCGATTCCTTGGGATCAATTTCCTCCTTATCAGAATCGAAGGAGAAGTGTATGAAAGAAGCTTCAAAGATTTGATCTCGGAGATTTTGCTCAGCAGACACACCAGGATCAGTTTGACTCTCAGTTTCTTGACTAGCACTTGATTCAAGATTGATGACCTCAGCATCAGTTAGAATAAAACCAGGAACATGTTGGTTGATATCCAAAGCTAGAGTTTCAGCTATAGACATGACAGTAGAAAGAGGCACACTCACAAACTTATCGTCTACTTCCATCTTTACTTGGATTGGAGTAGGACAAGGAGGTTCCTCTTGATCATCATCTTCACTATCGATCATATCCAAGTCTATGTAGTTCAGTGGATTGGCTTCATTCATGAGCACGTTCATTCTCTGACCCAGCTCATTCATGTCCTCTTCATCTCCAAAGTCCACAACGTAAGGATGCTCTTCATAAGTTGCCTCATCACCATCTTCAAGTGTCTCAATGAGAATACCGCATGAGTCTCTTCTTGAGTAGATATTCTGAGCATAGTATTCTCTGAAGCTTGACATCTCAAAGTCCAAGAAGGCTGAGTCGACGTATCTATTACGGACACCTTCAGTCAAGGAAACTATGGCAGAAGAGGTGGCGACATCAATATGATCATTGGGAACAATAGATAGTTGAAGTGATTTGTCATGTTCAGCTTTAGACTTTCAGCACTTGTAGAACCCTCAATAGCAAACACCTTGGATGCCAGTGCAAACCTAGGTAATTTCAGGTTTTCGGGCACAGGTGCTAGCTTCTTGATTGAATCTAAGGTCTCGTCGACAGGTTCATCATGAAGGAGGCTTTTGACAAAAGTGTCTTCATCGTCAGAAAAGTTAAGTTCATTTCCTTTAATGACGGTGTGAGCATCAACTTCAAATTAAATCGCTGTCATGCAATGGGCTTGATGTATCTTGAACACCAGTAGAGTCTTTACCAGCTGGAATTGTGGTAGAAGATATGGGGTCTTGAGGAATTACACCTTCACTTCTCTGATCAGATTGAGTCGGGTTTTCTGACATCTCAGTA
Organism: Deinandra increscens subsp. villosa; assembly: GCA_039602395.1. Taxonomy (NCBI): domain Eukaryota; kingdom Viridiplantae; phylum Streptophyta; class Magnoliopsida; order Asterales; family Asteraceae; genus Deinandra; species Deinandra increscens. The sequence goes on along the minus strand of JBCNJP010000023.1, from coordinate 80,701,424 downwards.
TCTTTATCACCAGCATCATCATCTGGTTTGTCACTTAATTGTCTGCCTTCACTAGATTTGGCTAACAAATCCTTGAGTCGTTGAATTTCAGCAGCTTGTTCAGCAATGACTTGTGATTGATCATTGATCTTTTTGTTTGCCACTTGCAGAGAACAATTCAGATGATCATTATGACTTTGAAGGTTAACAATTTCAGCTTGAAGTTCCATCACCCTTTCAGATTCTGAAACTGTCGGGCTGGTAGCAACAGTTCCAGTCGTGTCAGTGGCGGTGACAACAGCTTCAGCTAGCTACTCCAGTGGTCTCAAATCCATGTCAATTCTTTCAATTTGTTCAGCAGGAGATGGAGAGACAGATGCTGCAGCTAAGGCTGTGTCAGATGGAGTGCCAGATGAACTCACTAATTCATAATCATCCTGTGTGCCGGGCTTCCTTCTGACTTTGCGTTTTTCAGTACATGACTTACTTCTCTTGGCTCTGATGAAGAACTCAGCGGATTCTTCATTATACCTAGCAGTTTTAGTTAGGGTTTGTAAAGTAGTCTTAGGAGGATACTCGGGAGGGCTATCAGTCTCATCTTCAAGGTTATATTTCAGATCGGCCTCATCGAGAGACACTGAATCCTCATCGTCATCCTATTCATCCTGTGATGGATTATAATTTTCATCAGAGGATGATTGTGGTGTCGAAGCTGTAGAGGCCCTGGAATAGTCTCCAGTCCTTTGTCTTTTCCGAGGGTGAATGCCCTCAGGTTGTGTGGGACTATCATCAGAATATGAGGAGTCAGACCGTTCATCATTATCGTCGTCGTCTCCTTCTCCTTCTTTAGACAGATCCACCAGTATAGGACTCGAGGAGCGTTCAGCAGGCTCAGAAGCTTCAGCACTTGTACCCTGGAGATTCCCAAGGTCTTCAGCAACAGCAGCAGAATCAGTAATAACTGGTGCATTCAAATCCTGTTGAGGTTGGACTTGAGCAGCTACAGGATTTTCAGCTTGAGATTCTACAGCTGCTTCACCCATTTGGATATCTCCTTTAGCACCAGCAGGAGCAATCCGAGCGATCATCTCGGGAAAGAAAGGCACAACATTCCCCTGATACTTGCCCTTATGGTACTTGCTGTATGAGCCAGTGTTCATTGAACTTGTAGAGATGGTTTCTCCTTGCTTGATCAAAGTTGGGTAATAATGATCCAAGATAGTCTGGATAAACCGTGGGTACATCAGGAACTTCTTTGCTCTTCAGTGGGATGTAGATTGGCAATCATCCATTTGAGGAGCTGGCGTGAAAGATTGTAGCCTTCACCAGTGACAAACCCATGTAGAGCACATGCGATTTCTTCAACAAAGTCATCTGGAGCTGCCTTTCTGTGTCCAAAGGCAGCATGAAAAAACTGATTATGAACCTCTAGTTAACCGGGAATAAGGTCTTGTGAATTTTGTTGCTGACATCTCGAAGAAATACACCAGAGTAACCCATCCTTAAGATTGTTGATTGCCACCGGGCCTTTGTAAAAGTCTTGGGCTTGTCAGCATCTTGCAAGTTCAGGACCGTTCTGATCTTCTCTTCAGTGATCTCAACATCAGTATTCTGGATCCTGGACCTTATAGTATCTGAATCATCATCAAGCTCTGCAGATTGAGCATTGTTCTAGAAAGCTTCAATAATACCCTTGTAGATGACAGGGTTAATCTGCATTGCTGTTTCCCAACTTGATTGCTGCAACAAGTCAATGGCTTGCTCATCAGCTCCTTCCCAGTTCTTGTTAAACACACACCTTCCGTTGTGCAAACGACCAAACTCTAAAGCTTCAACAGCTTGTCTGGGAGGCATCTGCACATATAGAATTAAAGGATTATATCCAATTTGACACTAGATGAATGTCATGTCACACTAGACTCGTGATAGTGACGGAGCTTTTCATATTAGAATCAATGTCATAAACCAACTCACATAGTGCATATACTACAAAAATGATCACATGCAACCGGAATATCATGAATAACAAAGGTAAGTATCATAGGAAGTAAATAATTTGTGTGTGTAATATTTAAAATCTTGAAAATAAGGAGCCAGATCTAAATCTCCATTAAAATTTTGACTTAAAAGAAAGTTTTGCATGAAAACTGTAAAAGACCCACAACTTAGACAGATTTAACTAAAATATTGACTTGTTGTTGAGTCAAGTAGGAATTTATGAACAACTCAACTACATAGTCTCAACTTACAGCCAGTGACATCAAATATAGGGTTTTGGCAATCTGGGATCAAAAACCTATTGACTTTAAGTACAAATAGCATACTGTGAGGTTTTGAGATCCTAGTTTGTCAAGTTAGTTCAGGGAAAGTCACATTGTGACTTGCTTCCACCCGAGCTTGTGAACTCCTTGATCTGATGTCTTATGATTAGGACAAAGAACAACTAAGTTAAAATCAGCACTTTCAGGTGTAGGACAAAAAAAAAAGGATATAACAGGTCTATCCTATCTAAAATGCCAATTTTATGCATGTAATGAGTGTAACATTAACTTGTCAATCTATCAGAACAATCCTAGTATATCAGAAATTCAAATACTGATCTATAGATATGAGGAATTGACCCAAAGTCCGCTAAGCAGAAGAACAAGTCCGCTAGAATTCATTAAGTTCGCTAAGCAGAGAACAAGTTCGCTAGGAACAAAAACAAGTTCGCTAAGCATGGAAACAAGTTCGCTAGGAACAAAACAAGTTCGCTAAGCACACATGAAGTACGCTAAGGACTGAATCAAGTCCGCTAAGACCAGTTGGATCTCACATGCAGATTCACAACACTTAGAGTTCACTACAAAGTGTACAAATCATATATTAACATCAACAAGGAATGTCTAGAAGCAACAGAGTCAAATTAACACCTATAAATATGCCAGAGGTCTTAATGGGTCAAGAGTTCCAATTTGATCATTTAAAGGACAAAAGTGATAATTTATGCTTAACAGATTAGATGGTGTCTTTACATGTCAAGTTCAATCCTAACATACAAATACAAGCACATATGGATTAAACAGCACATGACCAAGTCACCAAATTCACATTCAAGCAAGGATAGTCACATAAGTCTCATAAAAACAATTTCATGCCAAATTTGACTTATTAAAGTCAAAATGACCAAATGAGTGTTCAAACAGAGATTAAATACCAAAATAGTTCATATGAACCTCATAGGTGTCATAGATCACATCCTTTGTAGATATGCTCTCAATAAATCACAAAGATGGTCAAATTAACTTATATAGGTCAAGATGGTCAATTAAATCTGACTTTGTGTCAAATGGGTCCAAGATCCTTTCACCTGAGTTATTGACTAGTTTCAGACCCATTTGGATCATCAACCAGACTAAACCATCAGTGTTAGGTTCAATTGGATATCAAGTCACACAAATAAAGACTTATATGCACATAAGAATGAAATAAAGTGATGCTCTACTTGATTAACAACATAAATGCTCGTATTGAGAAAAACATACCTTTGTGAAGATCTATGAGTGACTAAGATCTAATCTAAGATGTAGTGAGTTCTCAATTGACTCAGTGAATAATCTGCTGGGATCAAGCAATTTGAATTAGTGATCAGGTAAGCTTCAAATAAAACAATTAAAATAAAGATTTGCCCCTGTGTAGCTAAGTTTGAGTCTTAACTCAAATTGCAATTTGTTAGAACAACATACCTTTTTGATGATCTAAAATTTGCTAAGATCATTAGAAAAAGATGCAATGCTCTTGATCAATCTCACAATAGTAAGAAATTCTGTTTTGCGATCAGACAAGCTATGTTAGACTTCAAAATATTAGACAAACACAGAAAAAATATAGGCAAATTGAATTAAAAGACTTAATTGAGAAGCTTTAAACTTAACCTATCCATTTGATTAATGATTCAGCTAATCATCAGTTATTAATAGATTCTCAAGTTTAAGTCTCGTCAATTTAGTCACAGACTGTTAAAAAAAATAACAGATTCTGATTGGAGACTAGACAACTTCAACACTATGTGGAATTCATTAAGTCAATCCAATCAATGAGGAAAAACGAATTGAAACTTCTAAGTTGTTAAATTTAGACCCATTGGCATATATACACAATCTGATTTGGGTATCCTAAAAGAGATAGCAGCAGCCACAATGAGTTTTAGTTAACCAACCAAAGTTCCAAAAAATTTTTTGACAATTCAAAAATTCCTAAGTATACTAAATAACAGAGGTCACAACATTTATAATTCTTAGTCAATCAATCCAAACAATTTCCATGGTTCAAACTAATCAATTAGAACAAAATTATCCAACTGTTATAAAATACTCAAAGAAATTTCATGTTCAAACACATTCATCCGATTCCCTGTACACAACTTTCTCGGATTCAAATGGATAGATGAGAGATTAGATTCACATACCTTTAACTTGAGCACAAGTGAATTAGGATCAAGTAAAGGTGTAAGAATACTATAATAGCATCAATTTAAGTCATTAGAACCCTAAAAATTGACAATCGCACCTACGGCTCATCATTATCACCGAGATCAAAAATCAACCTAATTAAATGTAAAAACGAACCTGTAAATGCAACGAGAGTGAGTAAATCAGCCCTAGATGCAAGAAATTTCACAGATTCGAGAGTATGAGAGGCGGGTGAGAGAGTTTGAACGTGTGAATGAAAAAATGACAAAGTCTCCCTTTATATAGTATTAGGTTTAGCGAACTTAGAAATATCTAAGTTTAAACAAGTTCGCTAAGAACTGTCATCAAGTCCGCTAAGACTGAGACAAGTTCGCTAAAGGAAGATATTTAAAACAAGTTCGCTAAGGCCTAAAACAAGTACGCTAAGCCTAAAGAAGTTTGCTAAAGCCAGGAAGTTCGCTAAGCCTAAGGAAGTTCGCTAAGGCTAAGAGAAGTACGCTAAGCCTAAAAAGAAGTTCACTAAGGCCAGGAAGTTCGCTAAGGCAAAAATCAAGTACGCTAAGGCCAATTTGAACTTGTGACACCAAAAACAAATTTTCTAAGTAAGAATGAAGTCCGTTAAGAAAAATACAATTTCGCTAAGAACAGTTTAGCCTCATCAGACTTTTAGTGCAAGTGGAGAAGTTCGCTAAGGCAAAAGTTTAACTTAGCGTACTTCTCAAACACTTAAAAAAAAATTAAAAACACGGGAGGAGTTCGCTAAGGACAAATTCAACTTAGCGGACTTCTCACCATTTATAAGGCGTAAACGCTTGAAAATTAGACATTTTGAAAAATCTGGTTACTGTTCACTCCAAACTTCCTCTGAACTTCCTCCGAACTTGAATTTCGCCGAACTTGACCTTCGGACGAAAGAATAAAGTCAACACCGAACTAGATCCGAATGAAGACCGAACACTCACCGAACTCTGTCTGAACGTGGACCGACCTCTCACCGAACTCTCACCGAATCAAAGAAACACCAAACTCCATCCAAACCTTGAGTTCGGAGCGGTTACGTCGAACTTGTCCGAACCTCAAACGAGACAGATTTCACTTGACGCCATTTTCTCGATTTTCAACGTTTTTGACTGGAATTTTCGATAGGAATTCAAGCAAACTCAATAGAAACGAATTAGGAATGAATTTTTGACGAGAAGCACACTTGAGATGATCAAACGAGCTCAAAAATGATACTCATTTTCGTAAAAACGTGAATTTGAACTCAAAACTCCGAAAAACAATGATTTCCGACTAGTAGAGCAAACCAAATGCTCTGATACCACTTGAAATTGCTTGAGCGTGTGGATCTTCTACTTAGTCGTAATGAAACCAACGTAAATGAGTAAAACACGAAGAGTAAATACAAATATGCTTTGTATTAACCATAGAGAACCACAGAGTAAATGTATGACACAGAAGCTTAGACTGTTACAAAATACAACACAAGACTCGCTATTTATAGAGCTGAAATACGACTGTCTACAGGTTCGCTGGGAGTTTGGACCTCAACTACATTCTGTGATTTGTCTTGTATTCAATATTTCACATGACGATCAAGGACCATGTATCAACACGAAGATAAATTGAAGAAGGTCCATGATGCGAAGATTAGAAAAAGATCTTTTGAGGTTGGACAAAAAGTATGGCTTTATAATTCAAGAATGAAGCTTTTCCCGGGCAAGCTCAAGAGTAAGTGGATGGGCCCCTATGTTATCACAAGAGTTGGGAATTTTGGTGATGTGGAGATTGCAAGATCAAGTGAAGCAAGTTGTTAATGGTCATCGGTTGAAGCCATATTTGGAGAGACAAAATATTCACAAGTTAGAGTTGGACAAAGGTGAGTTTTCTTTTGAGCTCACTTGATGACGCAGCAACATGAGGCGAACCGGAGTCGACTGGCGACTTAACTCTCAGTTTTGTATAGGTTCTTTTGACTTTTATCTTTTGTTTTAGTTTTTTTTCTTTGTTTTCCGTAGAATTGCCCAATTGTGGGGAAGTCCCGACTTGTTTGGTGAGTTGGGATAGATATTAAAAATATACTATTGATATCATCATTAATATTTCAAAAATTGATATCACCTTCACGATAGTCTAGACATAAAAATAACAATCAACTAATCATCTACCATGAATTCTTAGGCGAACTCGATTGAAGAAGACTAGACGGTAGACAACAAACTGTAGATGAAGTGATTAGGGCTTGATGATTGAAGAAAGAAGGTGACGCAATGAACTCAATTGCTTTTCGACGACTAACTGTAGACGGCGAACAAAGAATGACGAACGACGATAGGGTTTGTGAGTCCGGAGTTGCGATGAACTCGTTCCAGACATGAGACGTATGACTTTGAAGTGAATGACGAAGAAGGTTTAGGGTTTTCTTTCAATTTAATAAAAATTACTTTTTTTTCTTTTTTTTTTAATTAGTTATTTTTTTAAAATTTTTTATTAAATTTTTTTTTAATTGCGTTGACCGAGTTTGACCGCTTAGGCCGAGTTGGCCGAGTTGCCCGCCTAGCACCGAGGTTGACCGAGTTTGACCGCCCACGAGTTGCTCAGGCGAGTTGCCTAAAAGCTCTTCAGTAACATGCCGCCTAGCGCCTAGGCGCCGCCTAGGCGGCCGCCTAGGCTGAGTTTTACAACACTGTTAAGGACAACACGGAATTTTCAGGGGGCTGTACATTTGGGGGATAAGTGTTTAAATTTTTAATTTTTAGTTAGTATCAGTTTTGGTAAAACAAATTTCGGAAAATCACCAGTGCCTACCGTAGCTTATGCTGGCAGCGTAGCTTACGGTAGGCTACCCCTACCTGACGCTAGCCTCATACTGACCCACGGTGAACATTTTTGTTCCCATGTCCACCGTAGCTTATGCCAGGGGCGTAGCTTATGGTGGGTACTGGGTTGTCGACGCGTAACAGGGCGCAGGAAGGTTGCAGTTCTGTTTTATACCATTTGTCTTTAGTATAGGCTTTTTAGTTTATTAAAAAAATAACCTCACAAAAAGGCAGACATCGACCCCCACCACAATTCATCTTTCATCTCCATCTTCTTTCTTCATTCCCCCTCTCAAAAACCCTAATTCTCCCCACATCTACCATTCTCTCAAATCTCCTTCAATTCAAGTGATTCTTGAGCCTAACCTGAGTGGATTTTCAAGAGGATTCATAATTTCAACCTAGTTTCCTCTGATTTCGCTGTTTGGAGAGGTTTTCTGGTGTTTTTAAGTCCGAAAATTTCAAGTACATTTGGGGGTTTTTTTAGCATTCTTCATCTTTCACCATTCAACACTTCAGAGGTATATGCTTAATTTTCTCGTAATTTCTAGTTACCCACTTGCTTGTAGTCATGAATTTGAGATTTATTTGAAGTAAAGATGCTACATTGTTGATATGGTTGTGATGTTGGGGCATGAATTGATAAAAATGCAGAATTTTGTTAGTAAAGTTACAAAATTTGGCTTGTTTGTCTCATGGCTTTATTTGTGGTTTGGATGTTGATTGTTAAAAGCTCACAACCATAGTTGCGAGCAAGTGTGGGGATTGGATAATGTTTGATTTTGAGTATTAATGGGTTTAGTTGTTGACTTCGTTAATGTGTGTGGATGAAAAGAATATTCAGGGGAAAAGGGAAGGAACCAGCTGGGTCCTTTAGCAATCCAGAGCCTGAAGCTCAAAGGCAGAGAAGAGAAACGAAAGAAAAAGAAGCAGAAGAAGAAGACAGGGGCTTGGTAACACATAAATGGAAATCTGGACCATTGTCTCAACAACCTCCAAATTTGAGAGAACAACTCTTCAGAGACAAAATGAATACATTGAAGGATAAAACCACTGGTTTTGTTTGTGAGAAGTATGTACCAGAAGATGAATTCAAGCCCTTTAGTGTTATTAAAAAGTTCAAGGCATTGGGTTGGGAAGCAGCTTTAAAGACTTATGATAGAGACAGTAAGCGCTTGTATATGGATGAAATTGAGGATTGGGTGGCTACGCTAACGCTACATGTGGGGAAATCCCCATCAAAGGTGAAGTTGGAAGGATGGGTGAATGATGTCAAAGTGACGATGTCTTTTGATACACTGAATGAAATTTCCAAGTTTGATAGCAAGGGGTTCCAGAAATACGTGTATCCCGATTTAGACGATCTTTATTTCCACCGGGAGAAACACTCAACTTGGAGTATGATGCTTGATGAGCTGTTTGTGGTTGGTGCAGACAGGACAAAGCTTCACAGGGTGGAGTTAAAATTTAAGCCCAAGTTCTTGCACTTGATCAGACAACACAATATCATTCTCCGCAGAGGGGATAAGGTTGAAGTGCATTTTTCTGAGGTCCCAATTTTGTATGCAATGATGCACGAGAAACCAATGGTGTCATTTAGGTATTTGGTGATCTACAACATTTGGTTAAGCAGGGATAGCATTGATCGGAAAATTGTCCCCCATTGTCGCCTTATCACGCCATTACTTAAGAAAGCAGGTGTAATAACAAGCGAGTTAGTGGCGAAACCCAATAGGTTTACACCGTTCAATGTGAAGAATTTGGGGGGGGGGGGGTAATTGGTCGTATGTGGATGGTGACACGCACCATGTGTTGAGGACGATAAGAGGCAATCGGAAATGGTCGGTGTTGAAAGAGAGTAATCAAGAAGACTCCGGAGAGGAAGAGGTTGAAGAGGGAGACACAGGACTTGGGGATGCAATGGAGGAAGATAATGAGGATGAAGATCAACCGGACCTGGATGTTATTGCTTTTGCGGCTGCTGCTAGAGCTACTAGCTCTAGTCGGGTTCCAAGGCCGTCAGAAGCATTGGAGTATGACATGATGAAATTGGGTTCAGATTGGGCATTTGATGATGACATGCAAGAGGTTATTAGGAAAGCACGCCCAAATCACTATTACCATTGGCCAGAGCTAACACGTGTGTCATGTGATCATACCACACAAGTGGGGGCGTGTCAAGCAGAGAGCTATCAAAAAGATGCACGATCGGCAAGAGACATGGAATCGTGCCCATGCTTACGCTTTCCAGCAAGAAGTTAACCACCGATATGAGGATGATATGCAGAGAAGAATGCATGATCAGTGGCACGCTGGTCAGGAGGTGGTGCCGGATCCGCCTATGATTGATTACATCACACTGCTACCATATGACGGAAGTACTACCTATCCCACCCCACCGATTCATCACTCAGCATGGGTTGATCCGAGGCAGTCCCATGCACCACCACAGCAGCAGCAAGGGGGAGAAGCAGGAGCTTTCGGATTTGGAGAGTTCAATGATATGTTCACGCAGATTTTTGGCCCACCTCAGCCGTGCTATTATTGAAAGTCGTCTCTCTCCTTATTTTTTTTTCCAGTTTTTAGTTGTTAGTTTGTCGTTCTTTCTTTATATTATTTGGTATGTGGATATGCAAGTTGGTGGAGTCTCAGTTTCATGTGGTTTTAGTAGTTGTTTTAGTTGTTTTGGGTTAGTGGTATGATGGTGGAGTTTTTAATATGAAGTTATGTTAAAATTTTTGTATTTGAGAAGAAAAGCTATGATGATTTTTGATTGAAACAGTTTGATGAAAGAAAATATTTGATAACTGATGATGAGTGGTGTTTGTGTCCATCCTTACAAAATCCCTAAAACCGTACATTAGGGACAATGTATCCCAAGTGTGGGGATGGGGGAAATTTTTTAAAAAGTCTTGACCCCAAAATTTTAAGAAATTTTTTTCTTGCTTTGTGGGTTAATTGGTGGAGTGATGTCTTGGTTCCTTGTCATGGTCATGAATCCCCGTATATGTTCAAAGTGCTTAGCTAAGTTAGTAGGATTTTAGTTAAGGGTAACATGCTTCCGGTTGAATAATTCATGCAGCAAATCGGCAACCCAATTCCATAATGTTGTGAGTTTTGAGCCTTATACTCTTGATTAACATAGTAATCTTTATTCTTTGGTAAAAGTGAGGGACGGGTGTTTGGGTCCATTAGAAACCATTTTTGTGCTTATTGCCTATCAATTGACCACCCGAGCCTATTCCAGTCATCTTATTACCCCTAGTATTCAATCTGGCTTATAGTTCATTTTACATTCGTAGATAAATGCTGAATAGTGTAGTCTCAGTTTTTATGCAAGTTGGTGGAGTCTCAGTTTCATGTGGTTTTAGTAGTTGGTTTTGTTGTTTTGGGTTAGTGGTATGATGGTGGAGTTTTTAATATGAAGTTATGTTAAAATTTTTGCATTTGAGAAGAAAAGCTATGATGATTTTTGATTGAAACGGTTTGATGAAAGAAAATATTTGAAAACTGATGATGAGTGGTGTTTGTGTCCATCCTTACAAAATCCCTAAAACCGTACATTGGGGACAATGTATCCCAAGTGTGGGGATGGGGGAAATTTTTTAAAAAGTCTTGACCCCAAAATTTTAAGAAATTTTTTTCTTGGTTTGTGGGTTAATTGGTGGAGTGATGTCTTGGTTCCTTGTCATGGTCATGAATCCCCGTATATGTTCAAAGTGCTTAGCTAAGTTAGTAGGATTTTAGTTAAGGATAACATGCTTCCGGTTGAATAATTCATGCAACAAATCGGCAACCCAATTCCATAATGTTGTGAGTTTTGAGCCTTATACTCTTGATTAACATAGAAATCTTTATTCTTTGCGTGTGGCTATGTGTTTATCACTTTAGAACTTGTGCAACTGTTACGTTCCAAGGTCTTGGCTGACATGTGTATGCGAAAATGATTTAGGCATTTAGGTGAAGCCTCGTCTGGATGTGTGCGAATGTGGGATTTGGGGGTTGGGACCCCATGCATTATATATATGAGCTTGGTAAAAGTGAGGGACGGGGGTTTGGGTCCATTAGAAACCATTTTTATGCTTATTGCCTATCAATTGACCACCCGAGCCTATTCCAGTCATCTTATTACCCCTAGTATTCAATCTGGCTTATAGTTCATTTTACATTCGTAGATAAATGCTGAATAGTGTAGTTTGGTGAAAGTTGTTATGTTCCATTATGTAATCTAAGCGTTCGACGCTTTTTACTTCTTCCTTTGATGTTTAAAACAAAAATGATGAAAAAGAAAAATGGTAAAATATGAAGATCGGTTGATTGAATGCTACAAAAAGAATGTGAAGTTATTGTTTAGCATAGTGTGTAAATATTAGCTATTTGTTCTCATGTAATAAATAAGCCGGGTTGAATCACTTGAGCCCCTTCAAATATTCCCATTCGACACCCTACACCTAGCCCCGTTACAGCCCATTGTAAGCCCTTTTGATTTGCATGCATGTTAAAGAAATTGTGATGGAGGTTCGAGAGTTGTACAAGCTTATGATAGTGAGACAAAAAATTAGTCAATTGAGTGCATTCTAGCTCACTACGCTAGCCTTTAAATGTGAACAGAGGGGAGCGGTTATTGCGAGGGGTTTGTTGCATGTTTAGAAGATCGAGCATTTAGGTTTGGCTAAAATCCTTTAGATGTGATTGTTATATGTTGTGTGGCTAGAAAATGACTAAACATGGAAATGGGGTATGACTTGGAACCTTGACTGAAACTGGGTTTGACTGGATTGATTGGAGAAATAACAAATAAAACAATTTTGAGTTGCTTTGGGTCAAGCAATGGGTAAGTGTGGGGATGTGATGGTTGCACCGTTGGTTGGTAAATAATTATGATAAATGTGCAATTTTCGCATTTATATGTGTCTAATTTGTGAATCTAGATGACTATGCGAACTCCTGTGTTGGCAGGTTAAAAAGGGCTTAAATGAGCTAGCTATAATGTGCAAGAAGTTTGGAGAAGGTTTGAGCAAGTTGGAGCAAACACAAAGGCCTATCGTAAGCTACGCCGCCACCGTAGCTTACAGTGGTGGCTAGCCATCAAAATGGCCACCGTGGGTCAGCAGTCTACTGGCGTAAAGCATCTCAAGTCCACCGTAAGCTACGGTGGCCAGCGTAGCTGTAGAAGCATATTTCTATGCTATGAGTGTCTCGTGTATTGTATCTATGTGAGCGTGTCTTTGTATGAAGTGTAATGACTATATCATTGGCACCGGATCAGATGGTCCGGCGGACCAAATGGTCCGGGCGTACCATTTGGTACGCAGCCTTTGTAGTCACTTACTATAAATAGGTTGTGTTAGAATGTGCATAAAAAGTGAGTTGAACACTTCTGTCATTCTACACTTTTCTGTGTGTGTTTCTAGAGAGAGAAACTAGAGAGCTTGTGTTTGTATCTTCAAGTGATCAATACAATTCTCTTATTTACATCCGAGTTCATTACGTTTGATCAAAGCATGCAGTAGTAAGATCGTTTCTCGTTTCTTCAAGTGGTATCAGAGCATTTGGTTGCTCTACTGCTGTGTTTTTTATCAATTTTCGAAGTTTTAGAGAGAGAAAGCTTGGGTTTGGTAAGTTTTTCTTCAATTTCTTCCAATTCTGAGTGATTCCAAGGATAAAAATGATTTCTGTATGCTCCTGGAGTGTTTTCGCATCATATTGATCCAGTTTTCAGCTTCAATTGTCAAAATTCGTGAAAATCAATCGATTTCAACTTTATTTGCGTCTGGTCCGCTGACTGGTCCGCCCAGGCAATCTTCAACGAACTGGTCCGTGGCGGTTTTGGCGTATCACATCTGGTCCGCTGATTTATTTGGTCCACCGTACCAAATTTGATCCGCTGAAGATATCTGGTCCGCATCTGATCCGCTAGTATAATTCTGGTTCGCTAGTTCATCTGATCCGGAATCTGGTCCGCTAGTACAAATTTGATCTGCCTGATTGTTTTGATCCGAAACTGGTCCGTCGATTTGTTTTGATACGCTGGCAGAATAGTGACCTTCACTAAAACTGACGTAACTTGCAAACCGTTTGGAGTTACGGAACCCAATACCAGTCAAAACGTTCGTCTTTCCGAGATCTAGGACTTGTACCCGCCTACGGCCAGTACCATCTACGGCCAGTACCGTCTAGTTTTGACCCTCAAAATCCGCTTGAAAGACCTCCGTTTTTGAGTTCGAAGTTTTAAAGTATCATTTTACGGTGAAAAATGTCTGATTTTCAAGCGTTTGCGGCTATGCAAAGCACGGTACAAGCTATGCTCAATTTTGATAATGAAATAGGAACAAGTCAGAAAGTTCCCAAGTTGTTAAAATTGGAAGATTATCAAAATTGGAAGCAACGTTTTTCTGCATACATTAGCACAAATTATATTGATTTATGGATTCCAATTCATAAGTTGTATGTACGTCCAACTGCAGATGGTGAGTATAAAGAGATTCAAGATTTTGATAAGGATGAACGAAAAAGTTATGAACTTGAACAAAAAGTTTATGGTTATCTTACCATGGCTTTACCTACCGAGTTGTTACATCAATTCAGTACTTGTAAGAAGGCTAAACAGTTATGGGATGCTTTATCTGCTCGATGTGAAGGCAATGATCAATATAAGAAGAGTAGACGAAAAGTTTTGAACAAGGAATTTGAGAATTTTCAACAATATGACAAAGAAAATATTTCTGCTCTTGTTTCAAGGTTTTCACATCTAATTAGTGCGATGAAAGTTGTCAAGATTGAAAAGACCGAGGAAGAATTGAAAGAAAAATTAATGGAAGCATTACCAGAGAAATGGGAAAGTTATGTGTTGTTGATTACTCATGACAAAGACTATTCCACATTATCATTTCATGATATAACCGGAAAGCTTCAAGCTCGAGAAATGGAAATGATGAATTCAAACAAGTCCACTGTTCAATTACAAAATCATTCAGTATTAATACATCAAATCCACCTCAAACTGCTTTTGTTGTTGGTCATGATTCAGGGAATTCTGGAAATTCTTCAAGAGGATGTAATTTTACTGTTCCAAATCATTCAAATCAGACTTCGTTTTCTGCAAAAACACCGGATGAGCACTTGGCATTAATCTCAGCTTTGTTATCTTCATATTATGGATTGTTGAATGGTGGGTTGACAACATCTAATTTGATTGAAGAAGATTTTGATCAGATTGATCCTGATAATCTTGAGCAAATGGATATCAATTGGCAATTGGCAATGTTAGCTCAAAGAGTTAAAAGATTCAAGAAAAAGACAGGATTTCAAAGTTTAAACCCAGATGGCAAGGTTGGAATAGATAAGTCAAAAGCAAAATGCTTCAAATGTTCTAATTTTGGACATTTTGCTCGTGAGTGTTCAAAATCAACTACTTCTTCATCAAAGTCTTCAACAGCCTTGGTGTCTCAAGTTGATAAACAATATGATTGGGGGCAAACTTCTAATTCTCCAGTTGCTTTAACTACCATTGCTCCTACGTCCAATGACGGTTGTGATTGGGATGCTGATGTACTTGAAGCATTTGAAAAAGCACGAACATCAAATAAAGGCTATGATTGGGCTACTGATGACATTAATGATGAGTCTGCATGGACTGGTTCATCTGCAATGATTGCTCAAATTGTTCATAGTGATAATGAAGAAGTTACTGATTCTGAATCTGAAACAAGTGGTTCTGGAGATGGTGGCTATGAATCAGTTTGTGAGTTCTGTTCTCAAAAGGACAAGAAGATTCAAGCGTTGATAAAAGAAAATGAGTTGTTGGTTGATGAAAATAAAGGAAAGATTTAAGATTTGACAACTGCAATGCAAAACTTAGAAGTTTTAATTCAAGAATGTTCTTCTCAGAAAGAAAAGTTTTCAGATTTTCAAGCAGAGTTTGTTGAGAAAGAATCAAAATTTGAAAGTGTTCAACAAAAGTTTGAACAGAAAGTTACAACGTTATCTGAAGAAAAGGATGACTTAGTCAAGGAAGTTGCGAAATGGAAGGCAGAAGCTGAGGATGCTGCCAATGATTTTAATAATTTGTTTGAAAAGTCCAAGATTAAACTTGATTTACTTACCAAGGCTTCTGATGATTCGGTTGCTAAAATTGAAGCTTATCAGCTTGATATGGAGAAGTTGTTAGATGAGAAGCGAGAACTGGCAAGAGTAAACAAGTTGCAAAATGCAAATTTGGATATTCAGAAAAGAAACGAAGATAAACTCGAGAAGGAATTGTTGGCCGCTCTAGATGAGTTGAGATTGCAAAAGTATGAAACTAATAAAGTGGCAAAGATGCTCATTGCAACAGAAAAAGAGTTGGGTGAAGCTCATCAAAGAATTTCTGAATTAAAGATTGAAGTCATTGATTCAAAACGTCTTTTGAACAATGTTACTAATTCACAATCTTTTACAAGTTTCTTGGCAAAGGATGAGAATTTTGAAAGGATGTTCAACAAAACTGTGTCACCACCAGGAAGTCTCAAAGAAGGCGTTCATGCGTTGAAAGACAAGGTTGAGACTGGTGATTATTCTGAATTTGTTAGTTCTAAATCGGTTGAAGGAAAGAAAAAGGAAACAGGTAAAAGTATTGAATATTCTGAAGCTCAAAAGGGTATGTCTGGTTCTTCGTCTACAGACAAGGATAAATCAGCAAGTTCAAACACTGACATTGATGAAACAATTGTCAATGCTCCAAAAGATCTCAAGAGAGTTAAAGCTGAATTTTCTAGGTTGGCAAAGAATGGGCATAAATCTACTGGAATGGGAGAGAAGGGTTTAGGAAAGAGTGTTGGTTTGGGATTTGAAGGAAAAGCTGCTCATGGTGGTAGTTCAAAAGTTACAAAACCACAACAACTGCAAAGAGTCAATGTGAAGCAAGTAAAGAAAGATGTCTTCAAAGCTGAGAAGGTTCAACCCGAGAGGTTCTACAAACTCAAGGGTTCGGAACAAATATTTTCTGATAAAGAATTCCCGCTTCATTGCGTGGATGCTCAGAAAATTGCTGAAGTATTTGTGAAGACTACTGATCCGAGGAACAAGAAGAATCAATCTGCAAAATTATCTTTCTGGAGGATCAACTTCTACTCCAAAGAGCCCGACTTCTAAATGGGTTCATGATCATCGTTGTCAGGTATATGATAATTTTTATGATCATTTTGGAGATGAATATGTTTGTGAAGCTATGCAGGTTTCAAAGAAAAGAAACATACACAATCGTTTATGTTACAATTGCCGCCAAAAAGGGCATATGACACAAGATTGTCATGTCACTGCTGCTTCTAGTTCAAGAAGAGAAAAGGTTCCATGTGTTGGTAAAACTGCCAAACCGCGATTCCTTGATGAATATGGCAGAGTGTTTGATGAATTCCCACAACCTACAATTTTCAAAACTCAAGGAAGATTTATTCCGCGTTTTCAAAATGTTTCATATGTAGGTTGTTCGTCACAATCGACTGTGACAGGTTCATCAGATACTGATTTACCAAAACAACAAATCTGGAAACCTAAAGTGGTTTCAAAAGGAAATCAAGATACTGGTCGACCGAAAGCTATTCGCTTCGGGTCATTTATAAACTGATGTGTTTGACCAGTGTGCAGGTACTTTTAGAAGACCTATCGGTGATTGAAAAGTTGCTGATGGAGAAGTATTCTGCTGATTTAACTTAAATTACATGTGATATCAAGTTCAAAACTGGAATTTTTTTCTGAAAGCTAAACCTGAAAGGTATCCATGTCGAAAGGTCAATTTTCTTTCTTTAATACATTCCGTATGTCGTTTAGGGGGAGAAAATTGCAAAACCAAAAATAGTGTCTTTGTGTTTTTTTGTTAAAATGAAAATCCAAACCTAGAGTTTTCATTTTAAGGGGGAGAAAAACAGAAAATACAAAAACATTGAAAAAACAGAAAATACAAAAACATTGAAAAAATAGAAAAATACAAAAACATTGAAAAATGAGAAATTGTATCCAACATGATTGGGAAATGATGGTACATTGGCTTACGTGTCTGACTTATGGATAAATTAGATGAAAAAGCCATAAGATCATTGTTCAATGTGCTTGGTAGGCTCGGCATTAAATCAGAAAGTATTCAAATGTTATATTCATTAAATACTAATGCTTGACCAAGTGGACAACATCTTGATGCATATCTCATGATATATCAAGAAAAGATATGTGAAGAAGAAAATGAGAAGTCACTGTGTATACATGTGTTCATTTTGCAAAGATTTAAACTTGTTTGATTTTCTTTATTTTGTCAAACGATCGGACTTTCTTTGCGTATCGAAAGATCGACCTGATTGTTGTTCGTTTGACGTTCTGCTTTATTTTCTTTGGTGTTTCGTATAACTCATCGGACTTTCTCTGCGTGTACGGGAGTACCGACCTGATTGTTGTTGAGTTATACAACTTCAACTTGTTTTATTTTCTTATTTTGTTAAATCCGAGGTCTTATCTGCGTATCGAAAGATCGACCTTAAGGTAGACGATTTAACGTTCTTATTTCTTTTTGCATGGAACACAGTTGACTAAATCATGAGTACAATCATTATGTTATTAAATCACAAATGAAGTCACAAAATGTGATATAAAAGCAAAAACATATATGAGTATGTCTGATAGTGTGGGGTACACTGGTCAATGCAAACTTAATCAATACAATAACATATCCAGATGTTATGAGTATGATTTTGCCTAAGTTTAAGATGGACAAATTATACCAGTAATCGACATGACTTATGTGCTGAAGTAATTGAAATTGAAGTGTAGTTCAGCATGATATGTCCAATATGATCCCAAGTTGTGATCTTTCTCACAAAAGACAAAAATAGTGTCTGATTCTGTATTGTATTTATGTTTCATATATGAAAAGTCCAAAAAGATTTTTGGTGTGTTTTGATATAAAGTTTCAAAAAGCCAAAAAGATTTTATTTCTTATTTGTTTTCGACCAATCGACATGTGATACAAAATCAAATTTCAAATCTATATCTTGGATTCTCGAAGAGAAGTTTTGTGCCAAGATTAAATTTAATTTTCAAAAGAAAAGGAAACCGCGTTTCTGTCTTCTGAAATTGCAGGTTATGGATATCAAAGACTCAAGCATGGTGAGAAGGGGAGTTTGAAGTTTTTTTTCATGTGGATCTTGAAATTCAAAGTTGATTCAAGAGTGATCCAGCCATGCAAGCTTTATTTCTGACAAGATTTCAAGTCAAAGATCGGATGCAGCAATCTTGAAGATTGAAGACTGAAGTTTAGTTAGAAAATAGATACACTACACGTTAAGGGGGAGTCTGTAGAAGCATATTTCTATGCTATGAGTGTCTCGTGTATTGTATCTATGTGAGCGTGTCTTTGTATGAAGTGTAATGACTATATCATTGGCACCGGATCAGATGGTCCGGCGGACCAAATGGTCTGGGTGTACCATTTGGTACGCAGCCTTTGTAGTCACTTACTATAAATAGGTTGTGTTAGAATGTGCATAAAAAGTGAGCTGAACACTTCTGTCATTCTACACTTTTCTGTGTGTGTTTCTAGAGAGAGAAACTAGAGAGCTTGTGTTTGTATCTTCAAGTGATCAATACAATTCTCTTATTTACATCTGAGTTCATTACGTTTGATCAAAGCATGCAGTAGTAAGATCGTTTCTCGTTTCTTCAGTAGCTTACGTGGAGGCGGTTACTGATGTGTAAAAGTTCGATTAAAAGTGTCTTTTGTGGGCCCTTTAAGTTACAACTCAAACTGGACAATTAGGAGACGAACCAGAGACCATCAGGGGCGATTTTGGAGTAGGAGAAGAGTGGAGGAACGCAATTTTAACATCTGAATCGTTGGAGAATCATCTATGGCAATCATCATCATCATTGTTTCGATCGATTTCTTCATGAGCGGCTAGTCTTTTGTGTTCTTCTCGGATGTAAGATTTTGATGTAAACAACAATATTGATGTATTTTATTTTTGGAATAGTGATCTAAGCATTCGATTCTTTTCACTATGATGTTTATGTGATTGTTCGTAACTATTGCTATTTTGTATAATCGAAGTTGTGAACCATACGTTCTTGATGCCATTGGCAATTGAGATTTAGTGGGTAGGAACTTTGGTTAATATCTATATTGATTGATCATCGGGTGACAACCTTGCGTTTGTAACCCGAGTACTTTGTCCCCTTTTATCACGATAGTTGCATTTACATGAACCTTGTTTATGAGGTTCTTTCCAGTTGCATCATTATTGTTTGTTTACATGGAAATCTGAGAAGATCGCTTTTGTTTGATTGTTAAAAAAAACTAAAAAGCTCATATTGTCATTTAATCTTTATTTGTTAATTTAGTATCTAGTTGTTCAAAACCAACTTATCAAACACAACTCTTTGTCACATTTAAATTCAAGTTTTCAAATTTAGTATAATTTAAGTTACAAAAGTAGCACATACTCCAAAATCTCCCTGTGTTCGACACCCGCTTACCACTACCTAAGTTAGTGTTTTTGGGTTTATTTTTGAGTGAGACTTCGACATCATGTCATGTGCTGAGGTGTACTTAAGAAAGATTTGGCAGGCACTTAGTTTTAAGAAAGAAATAAAAATTAACTAAAAATAAAAGAAAGAAAATAAATAAGATGGTGTTTATAGAGAATTGTAAATCGAAGTTCATATTACTTGGGAGAACTTACCAGTGGTTAAGGAAGATTTGGCAGGCACTTATATCCTTGCTTAAGATTGTTTACTGGCATAAGACCAACCACCTTTCGGAATCTCAGGCTGATTCACCATCCAACTGCTAATCGTCTACGAGGAGTACGAATGCTAAGGGAAGGTGCTGCCAGTAAACAAACAAAGTGGTGTAATGCCATTTAGTTACCGGGTCCCTCAAATCGGGCGACTTACCGTACTCGACACGCCATCATGAATCAGCAGGGGAACAACCCTGCGTGCCGGATTATTTTTTATGAAAATGATCTTTTTAAGGGACTAAGGCCCATTTCTTCCGTGCAACGCTCTCGCGCATGCACGTCCGGCGTAACCAGAGCCAAGTTCACAAACATGTACCATCTCGGCTTCCGTTAAGTGACAAAATATTACCAACCCCCACTCCCAACCAGATACTTTCAGCCCGTACTTGCGTGGTCAGCAGAGTTTGCTTACATAGACATAAGGACCTCGAACGTATCATGTAGCATGGGACGCGAGTCACCTTTCAGATAATGCATCATCCCCCGAACGGGTGTCACAAGTCTGGCCTTTGGGATTTCGACTCCCTAAATGGTCTGTGATACGTAGAGCACGTTTGGTTCAGAAAATCAATAATAAACTTTCAATAAAAAGGGTTTTCATAAAGTCATTAAACACATCTTAAGTGAGTTTATAAGGTTGTTAACCAACCCACCAAAGGCTTGTTACTTCGCAAGTAAGTATAAGAGTTTAGCCAAGCATGGCTTTAAAGATTTGCTTAAGAGAAAAAGAAGATTTCATAGACAAAAGCTTACTGATTCTTACATTAGTTAAAGTTCTTACAAACTTGATTACAAGACTCAAAAACGACCAAATGACTCAATACATGGGAGGAGAAGAGATGAATTGAGCAAGTTTTCAAGTGAGGAGAGCATGCTTTTATAGGCAGATTTCGGACTTAGACACGGCCCGTGTTAGGTTGGACACGGGTCGTGCTGAAGTGGGCACGGGGCGTGCCGTGTCAGACGGTATGATCTGTATCAGAGACACGGGGCGTGCTTGGTCATGCACGGGGCGTGTTGTGTCAGACGGTGGGCACGAGGTATGTTTGGCCATGCACGGGGCGTGCTGGTCTTTGCTGGTCTCAGAACTTTGCACTTTTCTTCTGTTTTTTATTGTAATTTGTTCCTTTTGCAACTTTTGCCTTTTTGAACCTATGAAAACTAAAAAGAAAACAAAATGGACTTGTTTTGGTGTTAGTAAATCAGATTTGTGCTGATTTGTGAAGGATCTGACCTTATAAAAGTCGTCATTTTTAGATAGCTTATTCCATCAATTTATTTTTCATTTCTTTATTTAAATTGAAATACAAAAATTTATGGCAAACCTAATAAAATTTATTTTTATTAAACTTATTAACCTTACAAATATTCACTCAACACGCAGGGATTGTATTTGATTATTTGGGTAAACACTCATACCTGGGTGAAGACGAGCAGACAGTATAGGCTTAACATGTGATCGAACCTCCATGGATCTTACTGGAATTCACATAAGTATCATGAGGGCTTTAAAGGGTAAGCTTGGGGTAGGGTTTGGATGGGTTTTGGAAAAAGGGGTAAAAACTTGTAAAAGAGCGGTTCTATCAGAGATTTTGCTTCTTTTGCCAGTGACTTTCAAAAGAATGAACTACATTTATAGAGAGCTTTGCTCTTTTTTTATACAAAAAGGTGATGGCATCAAAATGTAGATGCAGGACCTGCAGATCAACATTACAGCTTTATTTCGCTTGGGGAAAGTCACAGGATTGAATTTCTCATGAAAGACATGCTTTTTATGAAAAAACAAAAATAGAAATAAAAAGGGTGTGTTATTTTGCAGTAGTAGGTGATTTGCAATAAAAAAAGGGTTTTATAAATGAAAGGCTAAGACTCAAAGGGGTTAACTAGGGGGATTTTGTGGAGTGAAGGAAAAAGGGGTAAGGAAGTGGATGGCGGGAAAATCCTAGGTGCCTTAGTCATTTACATAAGTGTTTCCAATTTTGTCCATCTCGGGACGAATACACATGTGAAGTTCTACCTCTATTGAATCACCGGGTTTCTCTCATGATTTAGGGAACGAGCATGTATATAGGTAATCATTCTATTTTTTTTTGGCTCAAATTCTCACTGAAATGGGGGAAAGGGAAAAATAAGTTTTTCTAAAAATTAATTTGTTCATTTTACCATAAAGTAATATTTCAATTTATTTCTAGAATTTTTTTTTTATAATTCAATGGAATTTGAAATCTTTCAAATTCGGGAGGAAAAACTTTTTTATGTATCGTTCCGTTCTGG
Source organism: Deinandra increscens subsp. villosa (assembly GCA_039602395.1). Lineage (NCBI taxonomy): Eukaryota > Viridiplantae > Streptophyta > Magnoliopsida > Asterales > Asteraceae > Deinandra > Deinandra increscens. Next base: position 80,679,137 of record JBCNJP010000023.1, on the reverse strand, counting down.
GCAACAAAGTTTTAAAAAATTTGGGAAGATATCAAGGCTTATTTTGAAATAGTTTTGTGTAAGGCTCGATATCGGACAAAGCAATTGTTTAAGTTTCAAAAACGTTTACCCATGAATTTCCTGTCCCCACACTTAAAATGTACATTGTCCTCAATGTACTCGTACGCTAGTAAATTAGAGACACTGACAATATAAACAGTTTTGGGTTTGGAAAATTTTGGCAGCACTTCCTCTGTTTTCTGACTTTGCATCCCGTGGAATGGTTACCACACCAGAAATCATGACCTTCTGGTCCGAAACAGATTATAAAGCCAGAACCTGCATTCAAATCTGCTCAAGACATAATTATTAAACTAAATATAAGAACTAAACTAAGAAAACAATAAAGATTAGTCATAACGTAGTCATAGTCAAGTAGTCATCAAGATACATGTTTCAGAATTACAACCAACCCAAGATTTATCAATTGTACTTCCTAAAACATGTCAAAATAATCCCGCAAGTCGGGATTTATTAGTCAACAAGCATCAAGCAAATGTCAACAAACTACCTTATTATTCCTACTCTTACTCCTATTTCATGGTTCCACAAAAGCTTCACACTGAGGACGCCTTCTACTGTCCCACCTGGTTGTGCGGGAGCTGTCGAAGATCCTTGTCATCGTCTACATTGATGACGAAGTCATAAACCACCTAATCCAGCACCGGGACGTCCGCAAACATGTCGTCCTCCAGTATGTGCGACACAAAGGTCATGTCTCCAAGCATCTCATCTTCGGGCCAAGGAGCATCTGAAGGCACAAAACTAGGCTCCAGTATGGGTCCGAGCCTTTCACTGAAAGTTGCCATGCATCTTGCAAAGAACTCAAAAGCAACCGTCAGGAAATTAACTCGGTCGTTAAGATCCAGGACTTGCTCGTGAGCCCCGTCTAGGTCGGCTCGCAATGTCAAGACTTGGTTCATGAGAGACACAATGGTAGGCGGTGCTCCTGGTTGCATGGCGTGTTCATCGATTTCTTCAATCACTGCCATCTGAAAAATAAATAAAAAAACTAAAATTTACTCATGCGTAGTGGGGCGGCATGGCCCGTGTCTGATTGAACACGGGGCTTGTTGTTCATCGCGACATGAGAATTCAAGTTTGAAATTTTCAGGAAAGCTTTGTTTCTTCAACCCATTCCAGCTTTTGTTTTCAAAAACTGGATTAGTGCACGTCTCAGTCACATTTTTTGAGAAAAAAATTTGACTTTAGACAACTCAAACATAACTTTTTAAGGTTTCATGACTTGAACATGCACTAATGGGTTTAAGGAAACAAGAAGGAGTTGAGAAACACTCCACGAATCACCAGATTTCTTGGTGTTCTTGACTAGAAGGGGAAAGCTCATGAAGATGAAAAGTTGATGACAAAGTGTGACCTACCTTGTTTGGTATGTGTTTTTGTGTCTTCAAAACAGGGAGTATGAAGGTGATGGAGAATGTTGGGAGAAGTTATATAACTAGAATGTGCAAGAAAATTCGAATTTTCTACAATCAGTCAAGCAACACGGGGCGTGCTGAGCAGGGCACGGGGGCGTGCTCTGGTGTCTAACTTAATTGCTGATTCTCATGACCTTGACTTTCACTTACGCAGGCGAAATGGGACGTGCCTGGTTTAACACGGGGTGTGTTGAGTTTAGCACGGGGCATGCTACATTCTTTCTTTGTGTTTTCCTGACTTTGACTTTTTATTCAATTTCTAAACTAAGGGTAGGTGGCCTAAATTTATTTTCGGGTCCTAGGCCGGACCCGGTAATACACTATGGGCATCACTCTCCCGAGGAAGGGTTTCCTCGTTGTGATCGAAGATTCCTTCGTAGAGTTTGAGACAGTGGCCGTTGACTTTAAATTCCGATCCATCTTTGTCGTTTATGTCAACAGCACCATACGGGTAAACACGCACCACCTGGTAAGGTCCAGTCCATCTGGATTTCAGCTTACCAGGGAACAGTCGTAAACGGGAATTATATAGCAGAACCTTATCTCCTTCCGAATCTTCCTCAGCTTCTTTAGTCGCGAATCGTGATATTTCTTGGTTCAGTCCTTATAGATACTTGAGTTCGCATAGGCTTGGCCGCGTAATTCTTCGAGCTCAGTTAGTTGACTGAGTCGATTCTGACCTGATTTTTGAAGGTCCATGTTTAGAGTGCGAAGGGCCCAGTAAGCCTTGTGCTCGAGTTCAACAAGGAGATGACAGGCTTTGCCATAAACCATTCTATAGAGGGTGGTACCGATTGGATTCTTGTAAGCTATCTAAAATGCCCAAAGTGCATCGTCGAGCTTATCAGCCCAATCCTTTTGGTGATTACCTACTACATTTTCTAGAATTCGCTTGATTCCTCGGTTGGTTACTTCAGCTTGACCGTTTGTTTGAGGGTGGTAGGCTTTTGAAACCTTATGGATTACAGCATACCGAGCCAGGACTCTCTATATTTGATAGTTACAGAAGTGTGTACCTCTGTCACTGATTAACGCTCTTGGAGTCCCGAATCTAGAAAATAACTTCTTGAGAAATTTAGCAACTACTCGGCCGTCGTTAGTAGGCAATGCTTCAGCTTCTACCCACTTGGATCCGTAGTCTACGGCCATAAGAATGTAGTTGTTTCGTCTCGAAGTTGGGAATGGTCCCATAAAGTCAAGTCCCCATACATCAAAGACTTCACAAACCTGGATGTAGTTCTGGGGCATCTCGTTGTGCGAGGAGATGTTCTCAGTCCTTTGACAATCGTCACAGGTTTGCACCAGTTTGTGAGCGTCTTGATATATTGTTGGCCAGTAAAAGCCAGAGTCGAGTACTTTTCTTGCGGTGGCGTTGGCTTCATGGTGGTCGCCACAAGGTCAAAAGTGATAGTGTTTAAGGATGCTAGTGGTCTTGGGACCATAGACACATCATCGTATCAACTTCTCGGCACATATCTTGAAAAGATATGGGCCCTCCCACATGTAGTATTTGACGTTAGCGAAGAATTTTTTTCGCTGCTGATGTGTTAACCCTCTAGGTACGAGGCCACTTGCGAGATAGTTCGCCATGTTTGCAAACCAGGGTTCAGCGGAAGAGTCAACTCTTTCGAGGTATTCTATAGGAAACTTCTCATTGATTTCTCCTCGTGAAGACAGAGTATTGCTTTCAAGTCTAGAAAGGTGATCAACATCAGTATTTTCAACACCCTTCTTGTCCTTGATTTCAATTCGAATTCTTGAAGAAGGAGAATCCAACGTATGAGCCTGGGTTTAGCATCTTGCTTCTTGATGGCTGCATGATCAGTAAAAACAATATTATTTGATAAAACCAGGTATGAACGGAATTCGTCGAAGGCAAACACCACTGCTAAAAACTCCTTTTCGGTAACTGTATAGTTTTCCTGAGCGTCGTTAAGTGTTTTACTAGCGTAGTAAATTGGGTGAAAATGCTTGTCTTTCCGTTGACCTAATACTTCCCCCATAGCATAGTCACTTGCATTACACATGATCTCAAAGGGGAGAGACCAGTCTGGTGCGGACATAATTGATGCATGGACCAGTTTGTCCTTTAGGAGGGAGAAAGCTTCCATACAGTCTTTATCGAAGTTGAAGACTGCTTCTTTCTCCAGTAGTTTTGTCAAGGGCCTAGATATCTTGGAAAAGTCCTTGATAAAACGTCGGTAGAAACCTGCATGTCTGCGAATTGCGAATGTCACGGACGGAAGATGGTGGGGTAGACGGGAGATAATGTCTATCTTGGCCTTGTCTACTTCTAATCCGGCTTGGGAAACTTTATGGCCAAGAACTATGCCTTCTTGGACCATAAAATGACATTTTTCCTAGTTGAGTGCCAAATTAGTCTCTTCACACTGGGCGAGCATTTCCTCAAGATTTTGCAAACAATGATCAAACAAGTTGCCAAAAACCGAAAAGTCATCCATGAATATTTCCATGGACTTTTCGATCATGTCATGGAAGATTGCAACCATGCAACGCTAAAATGTAGTGGGAGCATTACATAAGCTAAAAGGCATGCGTCTGTAGGCAAAGGTGCCTGTAAGGAATATATCGTTTTGAAGATTTCTGGCTGAAAGCCATTTTTGATAAGTTCCGGCTGAAGTTGAAGTTGAAGTTGAAGCGGAATTCTCAACTTCAAGCGGAACTGGCGGTTCAAGCGGAAGAAGCAATTTAGTCTGATAGCAAATATTCTGGGTGAACTCGATTATCCACCAGATAATGAGTTCAACCGGACTTTTCCTGAGATGTATTTTCAGCAAGTCTAATCCTGCAAAAGCTTCTCGTTTGCTTCTAAATCTACCCAATCCGCTCTCCAAAAGTAGTATGATGCTGATCACACGTAAGTTATTCCAATTGTTGAAGTTTATGCTTTTGGTAGTTTATATTTGACTTTGTATTAAACAGTTTGGATTAGATCGTTTGAGATCAATGGTTGTCATTCATATCATCAGCAGTATATATAGCATAGTTAACTCTTAGTTTTACACGCGGTTCTTAATCACCTTGTAATAGTGTAACTTTGAGTTAATGCAAATAGTGCCAAGTATTTCTTACTTCGTTGTTACTATACTTATGCAAATCAAACACTACCTAATACAAGAGAACTAAATCTGTTAGAGTAAAGTGTAGTATAACTTTAATTCCGCAGGGTTATATTTACAAGTAGAGGGTTCTTGTTTTAGCTTAATCGTAACTAATACCGATCCTACAAATGGTATCAGAGCTTGGCTCCCACTTTGAAGACTTTCAATGCTTCAAAGTTGATACTCTACTTGTCTACTTTACAAGCTTTGTTGTTTTTCTCTTTCCAAAGTTTTCAAAATGAGTGATCTAAGTTTAGGATCTTCAAACGGCAGTGCTAACAAACCACCAATGTTCACTCCTGATGACTTTGGTAGTTGGAAACTCAGGATGGAAGGTTTTGTTAGGATTTTAGACCATCGTATTTGGAAATCCTTGACTGAAGGCCTTACTCACCCATGGTTTCATCTGCTGATGATGCAGAACTCAAAATACCTGCACCTTTAGAAAAATACGTTGATTCTGACTATGCTGCTCTCGAATTTGACTATAAGGCATATTGGACTCTACAGGCTGCACTTCCTAATTCCATTTTAAGTGGGTTCAAAGGATACAAAACTGCATTTGACATGTGGAATGCCTTAAGTGAAATGTATGAAGGAACCAGTGAAGTAAGAGAAAACAAGAAAGATGTCTTAAAACAGAAATATGAAAACTTTACTTTCAAAACTGGTGAATCGATGACAAACCAGTACTTAAGATTTGTTTCCCTATTTGATGAACTGCAAAAGGTAGATGTAAAACTAGACCAAGTAGATGTAAACAGAAAATTTCTACGTTCCTTGCCCTCTGTGTGGACAGTTTACACTGTTAGCATCAGGGAATGTAAAAATTTGAAAAAGATGAGACTTAGTGAGCTTCATGGCATACTCAGTGCTTATGAAATGGAACTGAATCTTAAGCAAAACTCATCTTCTAAGTCAACTCAGTTGTTTTCAACTACACTAGTAACTACCGATCTTCACAATTAAAGATCTTCAAACTCATCATCATACCAGTCACCTATAGTGAATTTCCCTGAGACACCAAGGTGTCAAGAGAGTTTTTCAAACACGTTTGAAAACTCTCACAATGCTCATGTAGCAACTGACTCATACCAAGGCTTCATTCGTGAAGATCTTAAGTGTATAGGTGCTGATGATTTGGAAGAAATGGATATTCTGAACCAACTTACTATGGTGTCTGTCAGAGCTCAAAGGATTTACAAAAGAACTGGTAGAACCTACAAGGGAGCAAAGGGTGCTCACATAGGCCTAGACAAAAGCAAGGTGAAATGCTATAACTGTCACCAGCTTGGTCATTTTGCAAGAGAATGCCCACAGCCAAGAAGGGAAGGACAGAACCAAGGTCATGTCCAAATGAAGAATCATGGTAGAAACAATTCTAACAACAATAATTCTGGTCACAACTCAGGTCATCAACCCACCCCACCAAAACCAACCGGAAGTCAAACCCACCAGAATGTGGTTGCTGTTGTTGCCAATCAAACCTCATGTGTTGAATGGGAAGATTTTGTTGCTGAGTTTGAGCCAATAAATCATGCTTTGATGGCCAAACAAGACTCCACTTCAGATCTGTTAAACTCTATTCCTGAAAAGGTTTTAGAAAACTTATGCAGCCCTGCTTACATTGAACAAGTGGCAAAGTACAGAAATCCCAACTTGCTATGGTGTCTGTCAGAGCTCAAAGGTTTTACAAAAGAACTGGTAGAACCTACAAGGGAGAAAAGGGTGCTCACATACGCCTAGACAAAAGCAAGGTGAAATGCTACAACTATCACCAGCTTGGTCATTTTGCAAGAGAATGCCCACAGCCAAGAAGGGAAGGACAGAACCAAGGTCATGTCCAAATGAAGAATCATGGTGGAAACAATTCTAACAACAACAATTCTGGTCACAACTCAGGTCATCAACCCACCCCACCAAAACCAACCGGAAGTCAAAACCACCAGAATGTGGTTGCTGCTATTGCCAATCAAACCTCTGTGTTGAATGGGAAGATTTTGTTGCTGAGTTTAAGCCAATAAATCATGCTTTGATGGCCAAACAAGACTCCACTTCAGATCTGGTAAACTCTATTCCTGAAAAGGTTTTAGAAAACTTATGCAGCCCTGTTGCATTGAACAAGTGGCAAAGTACAGAAATCACAACACTAATTTGATTAATGAAGTTTCAAACCTAGATGAGTTAAAGGAATGTTTTAAGAAAACTGAGTCATTTTACATTTCAAAAATAGAAAATCAAACCAAAGAATGTGAACAGTTAAAACAAACCAACTCAGTTCTTGAAATACAGCTTGATGATTTGCTGTCTAATGAAGTAAGCGATGATTCGGATGTGTATTACACGTCCGATCGCTTAATTCCAAGTCCTTCGGAAGTGATGTTTGTTGGAAGTGTTGTGCAGGTATGGGTAGATGCGATCTTGCAGGTGCGAAGTTGGAAGATCGTGTGCGAAGCCTATAAATACCCGAAGAACAAGATAGTTTAGGGATTCAGATTCACTTGTAATCTTGTACTTACACATGCGTCTGTATTTCTCTCTCTCTACTATAATCAATAAAACTTCACTTTCTCCATTATCATCTTCTACCTTCCATTACTCTTATTCCTGATCTGGCGGCAAATTACCATTGGTGATTACTTGCTTTTTCAGTGGCGCCATCCGTAGTTGACACGAACGTTGAGTGATGGACTCGTTGAGTGATTTGGGGAAGTTGATGGCCAGTTCTTCGTCGGGAGGGAAAAATGTGGAGGGAAGTCTGTTTAAACATGAAATGCTCGCAGACTTGTCCGCCACACCGAAGACGAAGTAGTCAGCGATATCGCAGGTAGAGCAAAGCATGGTTACTCCCAATTCAAAGTCATTTTCGGAACCAGAGTCATCTGGTAAGAAAGTGCAGGGTGATGACAGTAATGGTGTTGGTTCGTCAAAGCGGTTTGTTCTAATAGATCGAGATAATGAGAACAGAGATTTGCATGTTGCGAAGTATGACGAGCTGGATGAATTGGATGTTGATTTTTTTATCAGAAATTATTACAGTTGAAGAAGAGGTAATCGAAGGAAGACGTCCAACGAATGAAGGAGAATATGGAAAAGAGGCGTAATGAACAAAAAGACGGGGAAATGGTGAAAGATTGGACTAAGCAACTGTATCAGAAGGAGTATAAGTTTGATGGGGATAATCTCATAAGTACTTTCGTAATTTCGACAAAGATACTACTGTGAAAGGTACAGGTTTATTAAGATAATTTGTTGACTTAATATACAAAATGATTGAGTAAGATTATGCTTAGTTCATAAGGTTATATATGTTATAAATTATGTTTATATTTTGGAAAGAATTTGTGTTTCTGGTAGTACTTTATATTAAAATGTTCTATGTATAATTTTGTGGACAATTTTATAATATGCAGATGTAATGGTGCCATACATGCCTCAATCAATGAGATCGCATTCGAAATTTTCTCCATGGGTCTCTGAAGCTGTATTTCCTAAAAAGTTGAAGTTACTGTCGGTCGTGAGGAAATATGCGGGTTTGGCTGATCCAGATGATCACATATTTGAGTTTTACTCTGCTGCTCGGTTAGAACAATGGACAGAGGAAATCTGGTGTCATATGTTTGTGCAAACTTTTACTAGGATAGCACGAGTTTGGTTCGATTCCTTGCCTGTAGGACAAGTTGATAGTTTTGAAGACTTAAAATATAAGTTTTTACGGCAATTCAGTCAGCAAAAACGGTGCTTGAAAGATCCGACAGAGGTACATAACATCCGAAGAAGAGATAACGAATCGATAGAAGATTTCATTACAAGATTTAATAAGGAAAGTATGGGAGTAGAAGGGGCTGATGATCAGCTGCGTATATCTGGTTTCTGTCATGGAGTAAGATGTGCTCAATTAGTGGAAAAATTGCATGAAGCCCTGCCAAGGTATATCGATGTGTTAATGGATAAAGCAAGAGCATTTGTCAGGGGCAAGAATGCATGTGCTTATTTGAATGGTGGAAATGGGGGGATTCGACAGATGCGACAAGGTTTTTTTACCCTTTGGTCGTGGAAATGGGGGACCTGTGAAAGGAACCGGTGCGATTCCCCAAAATAAGTGGGTAAGAGGTTTCCAACAAAAAGGTAAAAATTTTGGGGGATCATCTAAGAATACTTATGCGGATTATAGGGGTGCGTGGTTTGTTGAGTTGGCTAAAACCCCAACGCAGATTTGGCAACAAAGAAGGTGGATCTGCCTGCACCTCCGAAGATGCGAAATGCACCTACAAGAAATTTAGATAAATATTGTGACTACCATAAGGATAGGGGCCATACCACAGACACCTGTTGGACGTTGAAAAGAGAGATCAACAAAGCGGTAAAATTAGGAAAACTGGGACATTTGGTGAAGATGATTTGAAACAATGTACGGGGTAATGCGCCTGTGATTAATATGATACAGTTGTGAATGTCGGATCAATATAGAAATGTTCGAGGAAAGTGTAATAGGCAGGCAGACTGGAAGTATCAAGAGATAACATTCCCTCCAATCTTAGAGCAGATGGCAACAGAGGAACCAATTGTGGTGTCCACAAAAATTGGAGGGTTTCTGGTAAAAAGAATACATATCGATTGTGGTAGTGCAACGGAAATCATGTATGAGCAATGTTTTCGGCAGGATCTACTGTATGTTCTCGATTGCGGTCAACGTCTACTCCTTTGATTGGTTTTGCAGGGTAAATGGTTCGCCCAATTGGTGAGATTACTTTGCCTATAGGTATGGGCAGTGGGTTACAAGTGCGACAGTTAGATGTGGTATTTTTAGTGGTCTCAGCTTCATCGGTACATAATGTTATTTTGGGAAGACCAGTCCTGAAAAGGTTAGGGGCTGTGATATCGGTAATGCATGGGATGATAAGATTTCCGACACCAGTGGGTATCGCTACTTTGTCGGTAGATCCGGGATTACAAGTGTACAATATAAATGTGTCGTCGAATTCGGATATGGTTGATAAAAAAGAGATTGAAAGTGGTAAGTGGAGTATTAACCCGAAATTTCCGGATCAAAAGTTGAAGATTGGAGAGGGTTTGTCAATAAAAGCTAGAGAAATATTGTATGTTTTGTTAAAGAAGAACGTGGATGTGTTTGCTTGGGAGCCATCGGATATGACGGGGGTTCCAAGGACATTGTCTGAGCATAAGTTGGCACTAAATCCGGGTAGTAAACCTGTTCAACAGAAGCAAAGAGGAATGGATAGTGAGAGGGCAAATGTTGTTAATGAGGAGGTAAAAAATGAAATTGCTTGAGCGTGTGGATCTTCTACTTAGTCGTAATGAAATCAATGTAAACGAGTAAAACACGTAGAGTAAATACAAATATGATTTGTATTAACCACAGAGATGACCACAGAGTACACAGAGAAGATATGACCCAGAAGCTTTTAGACTGTTACAGAATCCAACACAAGACTCGCTATTTATAGAGCTGAAACTCGACTGGTCGAACCTCAGGTTCGGACACAAGTTCGGACCTGTCCGAACTTCAGGTTCGCTGGGAGTTCGGACCTCAGCTACATTGTGTGACTTGTCTTGTATTCGATACTTCACATGACGATCAAGGACCATGCATCAACAAACTCCCCCTCGGCTTGTGTAGTATCATCTCCTCTTATCAAAACTTGTATCATGTATCTTCAATCAAACTCCTCCTCGATCTTGACGATGAGTTCAATCTTGAATACTTGATATTGCATCGTTTGTAAACTCTTTATCAACAATCTTCAGAAGACTTGAAGTTGTGATGTTCTCTTTCCACTTAGAAACCTGCCAACATAAATAATCTTGGCGCAAAACGTCTCTTCGAGACTCCAAGATATATTTTGATTTTGAAATTGATTTCGTATTTCGTGTTGATCAATCGAAAACAAATTAGAAACAAAATCTTTTTGGCTTTTAGAAATTTTATATCAAAACACACCTAAAATCTTTTTGGTATTTTCTGATAACAAAAGTAAACGCATTACATAATTAGACACTATTTTTGTCTTTTGTGAGAAAGATCACAACTTGGGATCATATTGGTCATAACATGCTGAACTACACTTCAATTTCGATTATTGTAGCACACAAGCCATACCGATTGCAGATATAATTTGTCCAACTTTAAACTCTGACATAATCATACTCATAACATCTGGATATGTTAAGGTATTGATTAGATTTGCAATGACCAGTGTACCCCACACTATCAGACATACTCAGATATGCTTTGCTTATCACATTTTGTGATTTCATTTGTGATTTTAATCACATAATGATTGTAATCATGATATAGTCAACTATGTTTCATGCAAAAAGAAATAAGAACGTTAAATCGTCTACCTTAAGGTCGATCTTTCGATACGCAGATAAGGCCTCGGATTTAACAAAATAAGAAAAATAAAACAAGTTGAAATTGTATAACTCAACAACAATCAGGTCGGTACTCCCATACACGCAGAGAAAATCCGATGAGTTATACGAAACACCAAAGAAAATAAAGCAGAACGTCAAACGAACAACGAACAGGTCGATCTTTCGATACGCAGAGAAAGTCTGATCGTTTGACAAAATAAAAAAAATCAAACAAGTTTAAATCTTTGCAAAATGAACACATGTATACACAGTGACTTCTCATTTTATTTTTCACATATATTTTTCTTGATATATCTTGAGATACGCATCAAAGTGTTGTCCACTCGGTCAAGCATGAGATTTAGTGTATATCACATTCGTATACTTTCTGATTTGCCGAGCCTACCTTGCACATCGATCAAATGGTCTTATGGCCTTTTCACATACTTTATCCATGAGTCAGACAATGTCAGCCAATGTACCATCATTGCCCAATCATGTCGGATACAATTCCTCATTTTTCAATGTTTTTGGATTTTTGCATTTTTCAATGTTTTTGTCTTTTTCAAATTTCTTCTTCTAAAAATGACAACTCTATTTATAGATTTTCATTTTTACGATTTGAAAAACAACACACTATTTTAGTATTTTTGCAAAAACAAACTCCCCCTCAGAATGAGACGAAGTGAAAAATAAGAAAAATTGATCAACCAACACGAATACTAACAGATTAGCATTTTGAAATCAAAATTGATTTTTGAAATTCAATTTAAGTTAACATAGATATTCCACAATGAGCAATTTTCCAATCACCGAAAGATCTTCCTGAAATACCTGCTTGACACCAAATAAAACATTAGTCGTTCTGGGATCGACCCGATTCAACAAGGTCGGGTCGCTCGGTGTCTTCCACAAAGTCATTGTTGGCCTCGGAAACAACTTTTGGTTTCCAAATTTGTAAAATATTCAAATTTTGATCAGAACCAGAATCAGATTCAACCGACGTACTCGGTTTAGACCAAGACGATTTACGGGTTGAGTTAATCTTTGGTGACCACGGTGCATCAAAAATTTGGCCTTTATTATCCACATATTATGCAGTTTTGTGGATATATGCAGTATCTGTACAATCAGCAGCTAGATGTCACGGTTGACGACATACATAACAAAGTCTTTCTCTAAACATGTTTGAAAAGTTTTTTGTTTTGGAAAAACCAGATGAATGCTCAGAATCAAAATTATCAAAGAAACCATCAGAAGAGTCATACCTAGGAGATGGACTCCTTGAAGACGATGACCTTCCAGAATAATAAGAAAATTCTTTCTGAGACAAAGATTTCTTTGAAATTTTAGTTTTAACAGCCGTGTCAGCTTTCACTGGTTTCGTTACTTGAACCGGTTCTACCTGCACTTTGTAACCCAAACCTTTGCGTTTAGAACCTTGATTCTTTGAAGAGCTTGAAGAAGAACCAGAAGCATCTCTTGCCTTAGCTTCACTAGTAAATTTGGCTTTAATATCCTTCAGCTTGTTCTTCTCAATCAAACCTTTTTCGACTTCGGTTGCAGACGAAGAACTTGAAGTAACCTTATCAAACACTTTTTCATTTGCCAGAAAACCAGACTTAAAAACAAATTTTGGAGCTTCACCCAATGGCTTTTCTTTCTTTGTGGACTTGGACTTATTTTTCTTTGGTGGAGTGGCAAATTTTGAATAATCATTCACTTCAGCTTTTGGATCAAGCGGAGTAGAAGTAACTTCAATTAAATGCACTAGTTGAGGAGCCAAGTGAACATCATCATTCTTAGAACTCTCCGAACTCTGATCCTGCTTGTATAAGAAGTTCAGCAATGTCGAAGACAAATTGCAGTTCTTCACTTGCCTTTTTAACTCCAAAATCTCCAATTTCAAATCATTAATCTTCTGTTGTCCCTTAAACACCTCCTGTTGTGACTTGATGAATTTTGCATTGAGATCATCATATTCATAAGTTTGTAACTTTCGAATCTCACATTCAGCATATAATTCCTCAAGCACATTTTCTCTCTTTTGCTTGTAAATCTCAACATCCTTAGTTAATACCTCATTCTTGTTTATGTAAAGAACATTCTCATCTTGAAGCATAGAAACTTTATTTCGAAGCTTCTCAACAGTAATAGCTGTTTGAGCAATAAGAGCAGTAGCTGCCTCATACTTTTGCTGAACTGGATAACTCTTCTCAAACAAATTTTCAAAATCTTGAGCTGCATCTAAAGCTTCGGCTTTGGGGCCTTCGCACACTCTTCATCCAATTGAGCCTTTTCCTTCAAAACATCTTCATGAACATGAGCCAACTCATAATACTTCTTTTAAAAATCTTCTAACTCCTTCTTGAGCACAATAATTTCCTCAGATGATGTTTTAGAACTCTGTTCAAACCAGTCAATCTTATTGTGTAATTTTACACATGTAAGACAGTTAGATTCTTCAACCTTTGAACTATCAGAAACTTTTGGTAAATCATCTTGAACCAAAGATGCACTTGAATAAGAATCAGAATCAGTCAGAAAGCTATCATCATCAGCACGACGAGCAGTTAAAGCAATTGAGATTGGAGCATGATTCTGTCTAACTTCTAAATCTGCATTCCATGCAAATTCATTTGAATGCAAAAATGTATTGGTCCAATCATGAGCAAAAGTAACATATTTCTTCTCAGCCTTTTCAGCGTCATTTGATGGATGAAAAACTAAATGTGCATGTTGACCAGTTTTCAATTTACTTTCCGCAGAACTTGGACATTCTCGAGCAAAGTGACCATAAACTGAACACTTATAACATTTCACCTTAGACTTGTCCAAACAAATCTTCCCTTCCTAATTCAGTCTCTTCTTACCAGTTCTATTGAAAAATTTCTTCGTTCTTTGAACCAACATAGCATACTGCCAATTGCGATCCATTTCTTCTAAATGATCATAATCAATTCGATCGTAATCTTCATTTGCTAACTCAGCATTACTCACAGCACCAGTCATAACACCAAAGTATGAAGATACCAATGCAGACATCAACGCATTATAATCATCAACAGTTTGAACAGATAATGTACTGTGAGTCGAAGAACTTGGAATTGACACAGTACAACCAACAGATGAATAACTTGGAGTTTCAGATTTACCTGCCAGAAATGCTGTAGGGGGTGCAGAACTAAGGATATTAGATTTCCCAGCATTCAGAGTTGAATCATTGTTACCATAATACACTACAGGATTTTAAACTTGCTCAGAAAGTGACTTATTCACCTTTAATTCCATATCCCTAGCTTGGATTCTTTGAATCAGGTCATTAAAAGACAATTTTGGATAATCTTTATCCTTAGTAACCATCATCACATAATTTTCCCATTTTTCACGCAAAGCTTCCAAAATCTTTTCTTTCCTCTCAGCTTCATCTTTTGTAAGATTCACCAACTTCATTTCACTCATTAAGTGAGCAAATCTTGCGATTAGATTTGGAATTGATTCATTTTGGTAATGCTTGAAGCTATCAAACTCCTTTTTCAACACCTTTTGTCGACTTTTCTTATATTGGTCATTGCCTTCACATCGCTTTTCTAAAGCATCCCACAAAGTCTTTGCGGTATAGTTACTAGAGAATTGATGTAATAAATCAGTAGGCAAAGCCATTGTTAAAGTACCATATGCCTTCTTTTCAGCTTGATAAGCTTTCTTTTGTTCACCTGTAAGCCTTCTTTGAAGAATAGGTTCCCCGTCTTCACCTTTTGTATAAACATATGGCTCAGGATATGACAACCACATATCAATATCATTTGCAGAAACAAATTCTTCGAAACGTGTAACCCAACTATGATAATCTTCCAATTTGAGCAATTTAGGAACTTTCTGACTTGTTCCGATTTCGTTATCATAGTTAATCATCGATTGCATCGTAGCCTGAACTGAATTTTGAATAGCCGCAAACGCTTGAAAATCAGACATTTTGAAAAATCTGGTTATTGTTCACTCCGAACTTCCTCCGAACTTCCTCCGAACTATCTCCGAACTTCGTCCGAACTTTAGTTATGCCAAACGTCCTCCGAACCTGACCTTCGGAGATCAAATAGAATCTGGTCCCAACTAGCACCGAACAATGACCGAACTTTGTCCGAACGTGGACCGATCTCTTCACCGAACACTCACCGAATCAATATAATCGCCGAACTCCGTCCGAACCTCGAGTTTAGAGCAGTTACGCCGAACTTTTTCGATCCTCAAACAAGATAGATTTCACTTGACGCCATTTTCTCGATTTTCAACGTTTTTTACTGAAATTTTTGATAGGAATTCAAACAAACTCGATAGAAACGATTTAGAAATGAATTTTTGACAAGAAGCTCACTCGAAGCAATCAAACGTACCAAAAAATGATTGACATTTTCGCAAAAACGTGAATTTAAACTTAAAACTCCGAAAAACACTGATTTCCGACTAGTAGAGCAAACCAAAAGCTCTGATACCACTTGAAATTGCTTGAGCGTGTGGATCTTCTACTTAGTCGTAATGAAATCAATGTAAACGAGTAAAACACGTAGAGTAAATATAAATATGATGTGTATTAATCACAGAGATGACCACAGAGTACATAGAGAAGATATGACCCAGAAGCTTTTAGACTGTTACAGAATCCAACACAAGTTCGGACACAAGTTCGGACCTGTCCGAACTTCAGGTTCGCTGGGAGTTCGGACCTCAGCTACATTGTGTGACTTGTCTTGTATTCGATACTTCACATGACGATCAAGAACCATGTATCAACAAAAAAGTTGGTTGAGGCTGGGATTCTAAGGGAGATACAGTATACTAATTGGGTTTCAAACCCGGTATTGGTAAAAAAACCGGATGGGTCATGGAGGATGTGCATAGATTTCAAAGATGTGAACAACGCATGTCCTAATTATTGTTATCCTCTCCCAGAAATTGATTTGAAGGTGGACTCGGTTGTGCGATTTCGTTGGAAGTGTTTTTTGGATGCATACAAGGGATACCATCAGATCCAGATGGCGAAAGAAGATGAGGATAAAACTGTGTTTATTACAAGGAAAGGTATGTTCTGTTACAGATAGATGCCCTTTGGTCTTAAAAATGCAGGTGCGACCTACCAGCGTCTTAGGGATTGGGCTTTTCAAAAGCAAGTTGGAAGAAACCTCGAAGCTTATCTGGATGACATCGTTATTAAGAGTAAAAGAGAAGAGGATATGTTTCAGGATATAGAAGAGACATTTGCGAAACTCAAAGAAATTAATATGCGTTTAAACCCGAAAAAGTGTTCATTTGGCATTAATGCTGGGAAGTTCTTGGGAATGATGGTAAATAATGAAGGGATTAGGGCTTGTCCGGAAAAAATAGATGCGATTCTGCAAATGGGGTCGACGACTACAGTAAAGGATGTGCAAGTATTGAATGGAAGGTTGATTGCGTTACAAAGGTTTGTATCAAAGGTTGCAGAGAAGTCATTACCGTTCATGCAAGTGTTGAAAACAAGTATTGAAAAGTCATATTTTTGTTGGACGGTTGAAGCGGAAGAGGCGTTTAAACAATTGAAGGAGTTTTTGGTTACACTACCGACGCTGACTGCACCTGTTCTTGGTGAAATTCTACAAATGTATTTAGCAGTATCAGAGAGTGCCGTTAGTTATGTGTTAGTCGCAGAAAGAGGACAGAAACAGATGCCTATCTATTATGTGAGCAGAATCTTAAAAGATTATGAGGTACGGTACTCGCTTATGGAAAAGTTGGTATATGCACTTGTGTTGTCGGCAAGACGGTTGCGGCGTTATTTTCAAGCTCACACGGTGGAGGTTTTAACAACATCCTCTATAAATCAAATATTACGAAAACCGGAAGTATCGGGGAGAATGGTGAAGTGGGCTATTGAGTTGGACAATATGATATTCAATTTAAGCCACGAACAACCATGAAAGGACAGGTTATCGCGGATTTTCTTACGGAAATGCCCATCGGAAGTGGTAAGACAAACGCAAATGATGATAACTCTGATATATTACATGGGTCGTCAAAGGGGGTTTGGAAGTTGTTTACAGATGGATCGTCATGAGAAGACGGTGCGGGAGCAGGTTTATTAGTCGTTTTTATGTTTTCATTTGCAATTTTTTAAAAATAAATTTGTTTATAAATATGAACATATTGAACATGTGTGGCAGGGCTGTTGTTAATCAGTCCAGAAGGGGATGAGTTGACATATGCTCTCAAATTTGATTTTAATGTGTCTAATAATTGAGCAGAATATGAAGCGTTGTTGGCAGGTTGATAATCTTGACTTCAAAGAATATTTTTATAAAAATTGTTTAAAAAGCAATAAGGGAATATGTCAAAAAAGGGAAATGGGGTAAACTAAGTATGTATGTTCTATGATTTGAGTTACAGGGTTGAGATTAGCTAAAAGAATGGGCGCTACTGATGTGAGGTCGCATGTTCATTCATTGTTAGTAGCTAATCACATAAAGGGAGAGTATGAAGCCAAGAGTGCTGTGATGGCTCTCTATTTATCACAAGTAAAAAACTTGATGAGTACTTTTACAACTTGCGTGGTCGAACATGTCTCAAGAGGGAAGAACAAGAAAGCAGATGTGTTAAGTTGGAATCCACTTCATTTCAACATTTGGCTAAAGAAATAAGGGTTGAAGTGCTGGAAGAACCGTCTGTTCTGACCAAGCAAGTGGTAGCAGTGTCAGTGGATACAGAAGTGTGGTTTTGGCCAATTTGGAAGTATTTAGAAGAAGGTTCTTTGCCGGAAGATAGAGAGGAAGCAAGAAAAGTGAGGGTGAACTCTTTACAGTATCAATTACAAAATGGGGTCTTATATAGGAAAACATATCTTGGACCATTATTAAGGTGTTTAACAAAGGATGAGGCAAAAAGTGCTATACAGGATGTACATGGGGGTATTTGTGGCAATCACATGGGACCTCGCATGGTGGTCAACAAGTTAATAATTTTGGGATATTATTGGCCAGGTATGCATAAGTTGGTTACGGAGGAGCTTCGGAAGTGCGACAGTTGTCAGCGACACGCTCCGGTGAGTCTGAAAGCGAAACATGAGCTTGTTCCTGTAACCACTGCATGGCCTTTCCAGAAGTGGGGGATAGATATTGTTGGGCCATTTCCGGAGGCTGCGGGAAGAATTAAGTTTCTTATTGTTGCGGTAGATTACTTTACGAAGTGGGTAGAAGCGAAGGCGGTGGCAAGCATTACAGGGCAGCATATAAAGATATTTGTATGAGAATACATTATATGCAGGTTTGGGTTACCTTTACATATTGTGTCAGATAATGGAAAGCAGTTTGCAGAAGATCCATTTCGAGGATGGTGTGAAGAGTTAGGCATAGTACAGATTTTTGCATCTGTCGCTTATCCACAGGCAAACGGTCAGGTGGAACGAATTAATAGAAGTTTGGTGGAAGGAATTAAGATGCGCTTGGATAAGGCAAGAGGCGACTGGGTGGACAAATTATCGCATGTACTATGGGCACATCGGACCATGCCGAAAACAAGTAATGGTGAGACTCCGTTTAGCTTGACATATGGTACGGAAGCGGTTATCCCTGCGGAAGTGGGTCTACCTACCCAAAGAATGCTTGAAGAACGAGACAACGAGAAAGTGTTAAGAACAAATTTAGATTTTTTGGAAGAAAGAAGGGAAATGGCAGCTATTAGGGAAAGCCGGTACAAATCCAAAATGGAGAAATATTATAATGCTCATGCGAAAGTGTATCAATTTAAAGAGGGGGATCTTGTGTTGCGGAATAATGATTTTAGTAGGGTGGAGCCTAAAGGAAAGTTGGCCGTACAATGAGAAGGTCCTTAAAAGGTTGCGGAAGTGTTGAGTAAAGGATCTTATTTGCTGGAAGACGGAAGTGGAAATCTGATGTCAAGACCTTGGAATGGAGTGCATCTGAAAAAATATTACTTGTAAAGTCTTTGATAAATGAGATTGTAAAAAAACAAAAATATATAGATGGATATGTTCCATTCTCTGAATAAAAAACTTCATAATTGCTATGGGCAATAGGTTGTTTTAAAAAAAAAAAAACCTATGTGATGAACTCAATCTAGTATATTGAAGAATGGTTGACCACCATGCATCTTAAGATAGGTGCAGTTCATTTAAACCAGTTAAATTGATCAATAAAAGCATCCTGCAAAGATACGACCTATGAGGTCATAAGAGGTAGTTACGCACTATCCACATTTCCGGAAGTTATACTTGAAAGAGGCTAAGGTTACTCTCAAAGTTCTGGATAAGGTTTATGAGACCAAAAAAGTAACCATGTGTTACTAGCTACTGAGTTTGCAGTATGTGTATGGTTATGGTTAGAAACTTAAGGTGATGACATGGACGCATATGGTCATTTGGGTTTATAATATAATCAATACACATGCGAACGAGCAAATACAAAATATAATGCACACAGTGACATAACAAAGTCATGGCCATACATTCAAAATAAGACAAGTCATATAAAAGTGCATAAAAGAAACATTGTCTAGAAAAGTTACACCCTACACATACGGGCACCCAAA
>JBCNJP010000023.1:80618211-80659082 GCA_039602395.1 Deinandra increscens subsp. villosa | reverse complement strand
CGGCCCGGATGATCCGGGTTTCGGGTATACCCGTCGGGTCTGGGTTTTTTTGCCATCCCTAATTTTATATTAACGATAAAATTTAAATTTTTAATTGTTTTAACTTTTTATATCTTTTTTTTAACTTAATGGATTGAACTTTTTTAAAATTTTATTATTTAAAAAAATGTCTTATTTTTTTAATGTTTTAAGTTTTAAGTTTTTTTATATATTATTGTTTTAAAATTTTAAATTTTTTTATTATTTTTAGTTAACCTTTTTAAAAAAGTATAAATATTAACGTTTAATTTTTTTTATTATTTTTAGTTAACATTTTTCACCTATAAATATCATCTCCTCTCACCATTTTTCTCCAAAAAATATATATTCATCTACAAATTTGAGTGTTACGAGAGTTGAAAAATTAAGAAAAGCTTAACTTTTTTATTTAAGAAAGTCGGTAAGGAGACTTGATTTTTTTTTAAAAGAACCCGTTTTTTATGAAACTTAGGTCAAAATGTTCAAAAAAAAAAAATTTATGAACGAATGTGTATCCAGATTTTTCTAAAAGATTATTTAATATAACTTATTAACAAAAAAACATATTGAGCTGCTTAATTAATTAAAAATGTAAAATTTAAAAAATATAAAAGCAAAAGTAAAGCAATTGTTTCTTCCGTACACTCACTTGCTCCGTCTTAGTATTCACGCTCCTCTATCTTGCCATTTTCTCAGTCAATGGCTAATTCAGAAAAGAGAGGGGTCAAGGGATTTCAGAAATTAATAATTGGTCAAAGGCTAATCTGGTGATTTTCCAACACTTGTCGACAACCCATTCAACCTCAAGCCTAACAACCCTTTGTCCGACCCATTGCTCTACCCAATGCTCCATCACCACCCAATAGGCCTGCTTGCTTCCAGTGTGGTGACCCTACGCATTTTCGCAACACATGTCCCAGGTTGACAATTATGAACAACGCTCAAGCCAACCCAATCAACCAGGGTGCATGTGGTCGTGCATTCAACATCAATGCTAATCAAGCCCATGCCAACAACGAAGTGGTTAACGGTACGTTCCTTGTTAATAACTGCTATGCCTCAGTTTTATTTGATACTGGTGCCGATAAGAGTTTTGTTTCTATTGACTTCGAGCCCTTACTTGCTACCCCTCGAACCAAACTAGAGAAACCTTACACGGTTGAAGTGGCGGATGGAAAACCCATCACCATTAACTCTATTATTCGTAATTGCACACTTAACTTTAATGAGCATCATCTCTCTATCGACCTCATACCCATGCAACTGGGTAGTTTTGACATCATAGTAGGCATGGATTGGCTAACTCTGAATCATGCTGAAATCGCCTGTTTCGAGAAGGCTATTCGAATTCCTCGTGCAGATGGTCAGGTTTTGATGATCTATGGCGAGACATCCTCTAAAGGCCTTAAATTCATGTCATGCACC
Source organism: Deinandra increscens subsp. villosa (assembly GCA_039602395.1). Lineage (NCBI taxonomy): Eukaryota > Viridiplantae > Streptophyta > Magnoliopsida > Asterales > Asteraceae > Deinandra > Deinandra increscens. Next base: position 80,657,639 of record JBCNJP010000023.1, on the reverse strand, counting down.
AAAGCCCGTAAGTACTTACGCAAGGATTACGTGGCATTCTTGGCCCATATTGTGAAGACAGATGTTGAGGAGAAGAAGATACAAGACATTCCAATCGCTCGAGATTTTCCTGAAGTCTTCCCTGAAGATGTATCTGGCCTTCCTCCTATTCGACAAATCGATTTCCATATCGATCTTGTACCAAGTGCAAACCTGTGGCTAAGTCTTCATATCGCCTCGCACCTTCTGAAATGCAAGAGTTGTCTAATCAACTCCAAGAGCTTTCTGACAAAGGCTTTATTCGTCCAAGTTCCTCACCTTCGGGAGCACCCGTTTTATTCGTGAAGAAGAAGGATGGATCATTGGGAATGTGCATCGACTATCGTGAGCTCAACAAGCTCACCATTAAGAATCGATACCCTCAACCGAGAATCGACGATCTCTTTGATCAACTTCAAGGTCCCAATTGTTTCTCCAAAATCGATATTTGTTCTGGATATCATCAACTTCGAGTTCACGACGATGATATTCCAAAGACCGCCTTTCGAACAAGGTATGGTCACTTCGAGTTCATAGTTATGCCTTTTGGCTTAACAAACGCACCTGCAATATTCATGGATCTGATGAATCGCGTTTGCAAGCCCTACTTGGATAAGTTCGTGATCGTCTTCATTGATGACATTCTCATCTACTCCAAATCAAAATCTGATCACGAACAACACTTGCGTCTGATTTTGGAACTCTTGAAGAAAGAACAACTATATGCTAAATTCTCAAAACCGTTCGTGATCGTCTTCATTGGACACATCGTAAATGACAAGGGTATCCATGTAGATCATGCTAAGATCGAAACCGTTAAGAATTGGAGTATTCCTACTACTCCTACCGAAATTCGTTCTTTTCTTGGTTTAGCAGGCTACTACCGACATTTCATTTCTAATTTCTCCAGGATCGCTTTACCACTCACTGCCTTAACTCATAAAGGCAAACCCTACGAGTGGGGTCCTAAGCAAGAGCAAGCATTTCAAACACTTAAACAAATGTTATGTGATGCTCCTATCTTAGCTCTTCCCGATGTTAACGACGATTTTGTCATCTATTGCGATGCATCGAACCAAGGTCTTGGTTGCGTTCTCATGAAACGAGGCAAAGTTATTGCTTATGCATCAAGACAACTCAAAATCCACGAGAAGAACTACACGACGCACGATCTGGAGCTTGGTGCGGTCGTCTTTGCTTTGAAAATCTGGAGGCATTACCTATACGGTACCAAATGTGTGATCTTCACCGACCACAAAAGTCTCCAACACATTTGATCAAAAGGAGCTAAACATGAGACAACGACATTGGGTTGAGCTACTCAACGACTACGATTGTGAAATTTGCTATCATCCTCACAAAGCAAACGTTGTAGCTGACGCTCTTAGTCGTAAAGACCATGTTAAGTCCATTCAACTTCAAAGCATTCATATTCAGTCGGATATCCAACTTCGTATCTTTGAAGCACAACATGCCTCAATCACCGAGGGTAACATGTACGAAGAAATGTCATGTGGTGCTGAACTCCAATTGGGAACCAAACCTAATGGTCTCCTATATTTTTAAATCGTATTTGGATTCCTAATCGCAGTGATCTTCGTACTTTAATCATGAACGAAGCTCATAAGTCCCGCTATTCTATTCATCCCGGCGCAGACAAAATGTATCAAGATCTTCGTTGTCATTATTGGTGGCCCGGCATGAAAAAGGACATTGCCCTCTTCGTGGCTAAATGCCTCACTTGCTCCAAAGTGAAAGCTGAACATCAACGACCTTCTGGCTTGCTTGAACGACCAGAGATTCTGGTATGGAAGTGGGAAAACATAGCCATGAATTTCATCACTAAACTTCCACGCACTTCAGATGGTTACGATAGCATTTGGGTAATCATTGATCGGTTGACCAAATCAGCTCATTTCATTCCTATTCGAGAAAAGAAATTTCTTGTCGTCACGGTGTGCCTTTGAGCATTATCTCCGATCGTGATGGTCATTTTATCTCCCGCTTTTGGCAATCTCTTCAATCAGCTTTTGGTACTCGTCTAGACCTTAGCACCGCTTATCATCCTCAAACCGATGGTCAATCTGAACGAACTATCCAAACACTCGAGGATATGCTTAGGTCATGTGTTATCGATTTCGGTGGCAATTGGGATTCGCACTTACCTTTGATCGAATTCTCTTATAATAACAGCTACCATACAAGCATCGGCATGGCACCTTTCGAGGCACTCTACGGTCGAAAGTGTCGCTCACCTATTTGTTGGAAAGAGATTGGTGACGCCCAAATCACTGGTCCGGAGTTAATTCAAGAAACTACCGACAAAATCATTCAAATCCTGATAATCTACTCGCTCCTAGAAGTCGTCAAAAGAGCTACGCTGATAAACGACGCAAACCCCTAGAATTCAAAGTCGGCGACTTAGTACTCCTTAAGGTATCCCCTTGGAAGGGAGTCTTTCGATTTGGAAAGAAAGGAAAGTTAGCACCTCGTTACGTTGGCCCATTCCAAGTCCTTAAAAGGATTGGGAAAGTGGCTTACAAGCTCGAACTACCTTCTGAGCTTAAAAATATTCATCCAACCTTCCACGTGTCAAATCTTCGGAAATGCTTAGCTGATGAAAAGCTCCATGTTTCTCTAGATGAAGTACACATCGATGAATCTATGCACTTTGTAGAGAAACCCATAGAGATTATGGACCGTGAGGTGAAACAACTCAAGCGTAGTTTGCATACCTATTGTCAAGATTCGTTGGGAATCCAAGCGTGGTCCAGAATTCACTTGGGAACGCGAAGACGAAATGAAAACCAAGTATCCACACCTTTTTGCATCGGCCTCCTAGTAATCAATTTCAGGACGAGATTCTCTAAAGTAGGGGAGACTGTGACATCCGTCTATTTTCCATATTTGTAACCCGACCCATTTCAATTATCCATGTAATTTCAATCTTTATTCAAGCAAATCATGAAATTCTATTTTTAGCCTCGTTTCATTTTATATGTAATATATATATATATATGTTAGAGCATGTTCCAGGTGTGGTCGTTACTGTGCGAATAGTTATCTAGATTGTAAACTAGGCTAGACTGCCAACGGACCAGTGGCGGACCAGATGGTACGCCAGGACCATCTGGTACGTTGGTTAGTTGGTCCGCTGGGCAGGTTACCTATAAATAGGTGAGTCTAGATTGTAATGTTGAGATTTCTGGTCATTTGTCTTTGTGTTGAGAGGAGAGGTCTGTCCAACCTCTCCCGAGCTTCAATGATGTAAACTCCTTCGGTGTAATCATCCGACACAATAATGATTAGATTTCTCCGTCTCTATCTTTCTATGATCTGGAACGATCCGTATACGGTTTTACTACTGGTATCAGAGCCGTTGGCTCAATTTCCAGCTTTCATTTTCGTTTTTGAAGTTTTTGAGACGTTAAAAACTCAAATTAGGTGAGACTCCGTGAGTTTTTGGTCGATTTTTGGTGAATCGAATCTTCCTGAGTCATTTTTGCACCTAACAGTAGTGTTTGATTGAAGAAATTCGACAACATTTTGAATCTAGAGTGAAATTTGAGAATTTTGAGTTTTTGAGGTCTGGTACGCTGCTGGTCCGCGGGTGGTACGCACGGCAATCTTCAACCGCCGTACCAGTGTGTTCTTCCGCCGTACCAACTGGTACGGAAGACAATCTTCAACGTGGTCCGGAGCGGTTATTTTTTGGTCCGCTGTACCAAATGGTCCGCCGAACCAAATGGTACGCCGTAACAAATGGTCCGTCGCTGATATTGGTCCGCTGATTATTGGTACGTTGAAGGTTTTGGTACGTTGGAGCTTACGGCCCCAGCCAGGTGCTCTGCCCCTTGGACCCTGCCAGGGGCTGCCGCCCCTTGGACCCCGCTTCTCGGGGGCGCTGCCCCCGAACCCCCGTTAATCAGTAATAAACATCTGGGGTTTTTTTTTCAAGAATGGGGAAGGGTCATGGAGATTTTAAAGAACAAATCAGTAATTGGGTTTACCCTTGATTCGGTAGCTGTGAATTTACAATCAAGAGTTACCAGATTCCAGTGCTTATTATGAATTAGTCATCGAATTTTTGAAAGATGTTTGTGGGTAGTCACGGTTTTTTATGATGGACATATATTCAAAAACAAGTTTTTGATGATGGACAGAGATTCAGAGACTGGGGTGTGATTATTTTGGAACGTTTGTACGAGATTATCTTTCTACACAAATTGAAGATATAATGTGATTTCATTGCGAGCTACCTGAAGAACATATTGCTTGCTGGGTTGGAATCGAGTATTGAATATATCACATGTTTAGGGGGAAAATTGAGACCCTTGAAAATTTCAAAGTTCTATTTGATGAAAAACGGAAAATGTGAATATTCAATAGCAATCAGTTCAGGGATGATGGTAATTTGTGATCTTCATGGAAAGGTGATGTATTCTGATGTTCGTGCAAACCGATATGTCAAAGTTTTCAGTTATGGTTTGGAACTCTCTGTCATATGCCTGATACTTTCTTGAGTCGTGAGATTCTCGTGTTGATCTACCGAGAACACTGACGTGATGTTCTTTGACTGCTGATATATTGGGAGAGACTTAATGCTGAGGGGGAATTTCTGTAATTGAAGATGCTGATCGTGTTGGTTTTCATAAAGATCGGAATGTATTACAAGTTTATGAAGATTATGAATTGTTGTCAACATGCAGTGATGTTTGTGGATGTCTTTAAAAGTTTCCGGGTAACGACTGATGAAGTGAACCATTATCATATATGCCGGTTCCAATTGGATGTGCTGTGCTTGAAGCTAGGGGGAACTTTGTTGGTTGTGGAGATTGTACAAGATTCGAACTGTTTCCTGCATGTCTGATATTCAGTCCAAGGGAAGTTTGCTGAAGTTCAAGATTTCAAGATGTAGCAGACTGACTAATGACGATTGCTGGAAAATGAAGACATACATTCGACAGTAACGTCCAAGGGGGAATTTGTTAGAGCATGTTCCGGGTGTGGTCGTTACTGTGCGAATAGTTATCTAGATTGTAAACTAGGCTAGACTGCCAACGGACCACTGGCGGACCAGATGGTACGCCAGGACCATCTGGTACGTTGGTTAGTTGGTCCGCTGGGCAGGTTACCTATAAATAGGTGAGTCTAGATTGCAATGTTTAGATTTCTGGTCATTTGTCTTTGTGTTGAGAGGAGAGGTCTGTCCAACCTCTCCCGAGCTTCAATGATGTAAACTCCTTCGGTGTAATCATTCAACACAATAATGATTATATTTCTCCGTCTCTATCTTTCTATGATCTGGAACGATCCGTATACGTGTTTTACAATATATATATATATATATATATATATATATATTTATATATATGTTATGCATGTTAAGGTCATACCCGAGTCAACTCACGAAACCAATGGTGATAATCATTTGACAACTCCAACACTATACATTAATGGTGGTAAAATACTAAAGATTATAAAATATATATATATATATATATATATATATAGTTTTTATAATTTTATTCATTTATGTTTTTTATAAATAAAACATTTTAAATATTAAACCTATACCAAAAGACTACCAAGTGTTACCAAGGATTTACCAAGGAGTTACGTGTTACCAAGGATTACCAAGTGTTACCAAGGATTTACCAAGTGTTACCAAGGATTTACCAAGTGTTACCAAGGATTTATCAAGTGTTACCAAGGATTACCATGGGCTAAAATTTCATGTATAAATACGGCATGCTTGAACCAAAAATAAACTCAACCTCATTTCTTACTCCCAAAAACGCTCACGAAAATATATCCAATTCCAGGACCTGGAGAAATTATCTATCTTTTGAAGACTCACGAGTGGATTCAACATCCTCCTACTACATTCCTTCTCCTTGCTTGTTTTAAGTGAGTAATCGTTCGTTATTATTATTATGTCGTTATTTTGAACTAGTCGAGCCTTCGGGTTAACTATAATCTCTAAAGAAAAATACAAATCTTAAATATTTTATACTCCTCAAATATAAGCACCTCGTGTGTTAATCATAAATTAAATTTCTATAGTAAAATTTATATACATAATTTTACTTTATTTGCATAAACATCAACGAAATTTTATTATATTAAAACGTGTCTCAAATTTATTTATTACACCTACTTCAATTATATATCTAACGGATCTCCGTTATGTCCGTTAAGACTCTAATATTTGTAACATTAATAAAGTACATTTTATAAACTAAGTTGAGACTTTTGTCTTATACAAGGCAACTGTTTTTATATATTTTGTATAAACTAAATAAACAACTCAGTTGAGAAATATCATTCATACAACTCACTCGAAATATAACTCGTAAATCTAGAGCACGTTTACTTGAATATTCAAATACACTTACATTTATTTTCGTAGAATAAATATACATATATCAAACACAAATAATTATCACCAACGGTTAAACGAGTTAACTCACGTAACTAGACTCTACTAGTCTAAATGGTTGACTTACATACTTGACCAATATCAGTAAACCTTAAAGTGTCTTTATATAATTTAGGACACAGATAAGTCATCTTCATATCCCTCGGACTATTTTCATATTTCACTTATTGATCAAGTGAGTATTCCTATCCCTTTTTATCACTGTGGAATATTATGCGATATCTACTCTTGTTATTATTAGAGGGGTGATTCCTTCAATTGATAATTTGAGTAGTGAGTATTCATATCCCCTTTCGTTTTCAAGTTTTGGGATGTGACATGTATACATATTCAAATATCAAATCTTCATTCATTTACAAACCATGCGATTTCATTTCATGTCTATGTGTGATTACATGCTATATGTTAGACTATGGTGTTTTTATGCAAAAATTCAACTTTCAACTGTAATCATAACATACAAGCCTACGGTAACAATGATAGATCTATTGGCTGACAACCCACCTAAATTTGACTGTATAGACGGCATTTGGGTGATTGAAACCTATCACAACTAGCTATGACCTGAATTTGACTGTATAGACGGCATTGGCGACATGGGGTAGCCGCAAGATTGAACTTGCCTGAGCGTGTGGATCTTCTACTTAGTCGTAATGAAATCAAATTAAACGAGTAAAACTAAAAGAGTAAATACAAATGAGCTTTGTATTAACCACAGAGAGTTTATACAGAGACACTTAGAAGATATGACGCAAAAGCCCTTTAATTCTATACAAGACCACCTATTTATACAAGCTGAACCACGACCAGCCGAACCTTAAGTTCGGCCACACGTTCGGAGCTGTCCGAACTCCAGGTTCGCTGGGAGTTCGGACCTCAGCTATATTGTGTGATCCGTCTTGTATTCGATACTTCACATGACGATCAAGGACCATGTCCCCCTCGGCATGTGCAGTATCATCTCCTATATTCAAACTTGTATCTTGTATCTTTAATCAAACTCCTCCTCGATCTTGACGATGAGTTCAATCTTGAATACTTGATATTGCATCGTGTGTAATCTCTTTATCAACAATCTTCAGAAGACTTGAGGTTATGATGTTCTCTTCCCACTTAGAAACCTGCCAACATAAATAATCTTGGCGCAAAATGTCTCTTTGAGACTCCAAGATATTTTGATTTTGGAAATTAATTTTGTATCTTGTGTTGATCAATCAAAAACAAACAAGAAACAAAATCTTTTTGGCTTTAATAAATTTTATATCAAAACACACCTAAAATCTTTTTTGGTATTTTCTAATAAGAAAAGTAAAACAAAACAGAATTAAACACTATTTTTGTCTTTTGTGAGAAAGATCACAACTTGGGATCATATTGGTCATAACATGCTGAACTACATTTCAATTTCAATTATTGAAGCACATAAGCCATGTCAATTACAAATATAATTTGTCCAACTTTAAACTCTGGCAAAATCATACTCATAACATCAGGATATGTTAAGGTATTGATTAAGTTTGCATTGACCAGTGTACCCCACACTATCAGACATACTCAGATATGCTTTTGCTTATCACATTTTTGTGATTTCATTTGTGATTTTAATCACATAATGATCGTATTTATGATATAGTCAACTGAGTTCCATGCAAAAAGAAATAAGAACGTTAAATCGTCTACCTTATGGTCGATCTTTCGATACGCAGATAAGGCCTCGGATTTAACAAAATAAGAAAATAAAACAAGTTGAAATTGTATAACTCAACAACAATCAGGTCGGTACTTCCGTACACGCAGAGAAAGTCCGATGAGTTATACGAAACACCAAAGAAAATAAAGCAGAATGTCAAACGAACAACGATTAGGTCGGTCTTTCGACACGTAGAGAAAGTCCGATCGTTTGACAAAATAAAGAAAATCAAACAAGTTTAAATCTTTGCAAAATGAACACATATATACACAGTGACTTCTCATTTTATTTTTCACATATATTTTACTTGATATATCATGAGATATGCATCAAGATGTTCTTATGGCTTTTTCATCGGATTTAGTATATATCACATTTGTATACTTTCTGATTTGCCGAGCCTACCTTGCACATCGATCAAATGGTCTTATGGCTTTTTCATCTACTTTATCCATGAGTCAGACAATGTCAGCCAATGTACCATCATTTCCCCCACCCAAACTTTGAGCATTGACTTTTGGTTTCCACAAAGTGTGTTTCCGAGGTTTTGACACATTGGTTGAATTCTTAACAGTTGCAGGTTTCTTCTGTGGAGATGTGACCTTTTTATCTGCATGTTTCTTGACAGGTGTCCACTCAAGTTTTAATTTTGTTTGAACATGAAAGTGCGTGAGCGTTAGATCGGTTTGGACGATTACAAACGTATACGTGAGAATATATGTGAGAAAACAATACAAGCAAGGTAAATAACTCAATCTCTTATTAATACTGGATTACAAGAGACTCAGAGTAACACACATAAATCTCAGACAAAGGTTCGCTCAGTTCACTCTCAAAAACTTAACAATTACAAAGACACAAACATATATATAGCCTACGGGTGTCCGAACTCCCTGGCTTGTCCGAACCTCAGGTTCGGCCAAGGCTCGGCCAGGGTTCGGCCGGAGTTCGGCCACTAGACCAAAACCCTAAAACTTCATGTCTTCGTTTGATCCAGCTCATTGCCATATCTTGTATCAACAAACTCCCCCTTGGCAATAGCTGGACCGTTCTTCATCAGCTTTGAACATTTGTAGCAGCCCCATCATTTTTCCAAACCAACTCATGATTGTTTCCAGCAAAGATGTTGAACGCAAAGCAAACCCTTATCACCCTTTGGAACTTCAGTGCTTGATCCATGTAATCTGGGTGATACAGAATTGGATTGTGATACAACTCGTCAATATCAGCCTTTGACAAGTTAATCAGCCACATCGGATCGTATGTGACAACCGACAATTTCCCAGGTTATTACCATTAATAACTCGTGTTATATTTCGATAACGTCCGTTACCTCGGTTAACTAGAATAGTTACCCGATCATTGCACATGAGTCTAGACGTCGGTTAACTTACTTGAATAATTATATCTTATGATTTTATGTGGTTCATAGTTATAATTTCATAAACACGTTTTGTCATTTTATGTGACAAATATATTTATTATTTTATGTGGTATATATATATATATATATATATACGCACATCACTTTATGATTTTATGTGACGATACATCACGTAAATTACTCGAGACGTTCTATAAATTTATAGGAATTCGAAAACATATAGTTATGGATTTACAACTATGATCCTATGTGAATCGTGTAGATAATTATAAACGAGTATTTATGATTTTTTTTGCACACCAATTAGGGTTTGCATTCTTAATATGTAATACGTTGATTTTATTCGGCCAAACTCTCGTAAGCATACGTTTAAAGTTTCTCCCCGTTAATCTCGTTAGGGTTAGTTAACGCCCATTAACTCAAGGGACCACTTTTGCAACTTTCAAAACCTAAAACTTATTTAATCATACCTGGAGGGTAGTTTATGTCAAAAGCCCAACCTGCCCTCCTACTATGTAAGTGATGAAAACTCAGGGGCTAATTATGTCATTTGATCAAATTCGATTTGGAACTTAATTGATGGAAACTGCCGATCGTATTATCACCGAATGGTAACCGACTTTACCCATTAAACTCAAGAAAATGAATTGTGTCGGTTACGATCCATCTGTTTTTCCAGTCGATCGGACACAAGATACAATCATTAGGGGACTCTCATTTTGATTACAATCACCGAACACCTCTCGGACTATCTCTCCACTCCCGCTCTCGTTTTTTTCCCCGTCAACCTACACTACTGTCCGACCACTATTCAGCCACCAAACAACCACCTAGTGGTGGCCATTAGTCACCATTCGAAGCAACCAACGCGTCCAAGCACGTACACGGGCTAGTGTTCGAAGCGGGTTTAAGTTTCGGGTTCGTTTCGGCCTAAAAAACGCAACATTTCTCACCTCCGTTACAAGGTAATTGTTCCTCCTTGTTAGTCGCACATTATTCTTGGATTTAGTTCTGGTGTCACGATTTTTCCGGTGACCGGAATAAAACTCCGGCCACCGGAGTTTTGGGGAAGAAGCGGGTGACGGGTCACGAAGATATATATATTCGCGGAACTGGTTCATAACACAAAGAGCAACTAGCGCAGTTGGTCAGCGCTCTACTTGGAGACCAAAAGGTCTCGGGTTCGACCCTCCCCAACTCCATTTATTTTTCTGTTATTTCTCCTGAACCAGTTCCTATACTGCTGTTTATATATAAAATCTTTGTTTTCAAGCTTCATACCAAACACAGCCCTAGCGCAGCTGGTTAGGGCGCCCCATTTTAAACCTCTGGTCACAGGTTCGAAACATGTGGCTATCATCTTCATTGTTTTAATTCTTTTTAATGATTTTAAGCAATTTTTGGTCCAAAACCCAAGTGTCGTTTGCTCCTTATAAAATTTCGATCCATGAATGTTTCCGTAGACTCCATTAGGGTACTCGTTGAATTTTTATGTTATGGAAACGTTATAACTTTAATGAACTAAAAATTTCATGGTCACGTTGTTAATAAAAAAAAATAGTTTTAAACATAAAAATATATATATCTATCTATCTATATAATATATATATGAAAAGATTGGATGCCATGTGGCATCACCACAACAATCCATTTTCTCATTTTCCCGCTCAAATGGTTTTCTTTTAAGTGAATCGCGGATATGGACCTAAAATTCGGGGATCCAGTTAACAAAATTAATTATTTGAAAATCCCTTTTAGGAATTTGAATATTTACCAATCAAATATTCAATTTTAACAAATTTATACAATCAAATCTCCAAACTTTTTGAAAATGTCAAAATAATCTAACTAACTTTCCTAAATATAAACACCATTTAATGTAAAATCTTTTTTTAAACAAATATCGTAAATCAATATTCTTATTTCCGTTTTTGTTTTTTTTAAAATTCTATATATACTATAGACAAGTCCAATTTATTTCCTACTTTGATACTATAAAAAAGGGAAAAAAAAATATTTTATTTCATACTTTGATTTATTATATTTTAAATGTTAGAATTATATTTTATTTTTCTTTAATTTCAATTATCGAATTACATTTATTATAATATTTTAAATGTTGGATTTATTTTCTTAAAAACCACCCGTGCGTCGCACGGGTATCAAAAGCTAGTGTATATATATATATATTTGTCTTATTGTCATGTACATATACACATGCGTACATTATAAAGATTTTTCTTTTAAACTCTTGTATTTGGACACGACATGTAAATATATACTCAGGACGTTTTATTTTCACACTTTCGACTACACCTCGATATTTATATTTACGAATATATATATATATATATATATATATATATATATATATAACCCGATCATCTCTAGATTTATTATTTGGAATAATGTACGCACCTTGATTTTTGTAAATCTTTGTGTCCTCGATTAAATATCATTTTTGATTGCTTTTGAACAAACAATTTTCATCACGTATTGAAATTCTCACTTGCGTCATATCTGGAATTATTTGATATCATTACCGTCGTCTAGGCTATGTGACTCATGTGCGGACCCACACTTACGAATGTAAATTCAATAGGTGCTTGGTAGTTACGCAAGACTCGGAATCTTACTAAATTGTAGCAGCGCACCCTAAGGTGAGTTTCACAACATTTACGTTACGTCCGGTTTTGGACGATAACACACGCAAACACGTTACACCCGGGTTAGGGTGATAACACGATAACGTTTATGTATGATTAAAGTAGAAATCCAACATATATCACATGTTCACGTAAAATGCTTATCTTTGAAAGTACTTACTTATCGAACCGTTAATAGTTTATAGCGAGGGGATATTGGGTAGTACTACTGGGGTCTGACAAACCCCACTCAGCGGGCACGAGATGCACCACCCGACTGGCGGTCGGACTGAGGACAATGTCAGCCTAAACTTACCGTGATCGAGGAGACACGGGGAAGGCAAACCACGTAAGGATTATTCCTACAACTAATTGGTCAGCTTCGGTTGCGAACGTTTTAGTGACATGAACTTAGGCTCGCTACCTACGATATGGATTGTACTGTTAATATACATGCTGATATACGAATAAAAATTGTTGTATTCGTACTGCATAACTATACTAGTTATACTTATGTGCTTATGTGAACTCACCAACATTATTTGACACTTGCTCTTATGCATGCTTTGCAGGACGCTAGGAGAATCGGATTTTTGGGCACCTACACTGGTTAAACCTTATTTTTTGGGAACCTGCTTTTAAAACCTTTATCTTGAACTTTATTTACTTATTGGGCGCTTGTTTTGCGCAACATAACTTTTATAAGCTTCCGCTAAACTTAAACTCTGGTTTGGATATTTCCCGTTTGGAAATTTATTTACATTTTGATCCCTTAACTTATGTTTAATGTAACTAATGACTCGGGTCCTGGTCTGGCTCACACCCAGGCAAGGCCAACGTGGTGGCCGATGCCTTGAGTAGAAAGGAACATGTTAAACCTAGAAGAGTTTGAGCTCTGCAATTAACGATCCATACAGGGCTACCGGATAGACTCCGGGATGCTCAGAAAAAGGCCCTAAGGGAAGAAAATTTTTGGGTCTGAATCATTGCGTGACATATATGGAACTTCTGAAGTTAAGTCTGATGGACTTCGTTATTATAATGACCGTATATGGGTACATTTCCATGGAAATCTTAAAGAACTAGTAATGGACGAGGCCCACAAGTCCCGTTATTCGATCCATCCAGGTTCAGACAAAATGTATCAAGACTTAAAAGGGTTATATTGGTGGCCCAATATGAAAGCTGACATCGCTAGATATGTTAGCAAGTGCTTCACGTACGCAATGGTCAAAACGGAACACCAAAAGCCAGCAGGATTATTGCAACAACCTAAAATTCTCGAATGGAAATGGGAAGAAATCTTGATGGATTTCATCACGGGATTTCCCCGTTCTTATGGTGGTAACGATATGATTTGGGTTATCGTTGACCGATTAACAAAATCCGCTCATTTTCTAGCTATCGAGGAAAGTGACAAAACAGAGAAACTTGCAAAGATATACCTCAAGGAGATTGTCAAACTTCACGGAGTGCCTTTATCTATCATCTCTGACCGAGACCCTAGGTTTGCTTCAAACTTTTGGAGATCCTTACAAGCAGCAATGGGCACTCGCTTAGATATGAGTACCGCGTATCATCCTCAAACAGATGGACAGACTGAACGTACCATCCAAACTCTTGAGGATATGCTTAGAGCATGTGTGATCGACTTTGGGAAAAAATGGGAAACGCATCTACCGCTGGTTGAATTTTCCTATAACAACAGCTACCACAACAGTATTGGAGCCGCTCCATTTGAGGCTCTTTACGGACGAAAATGCAGATCGCCGGTCTGTTGGGCCGAGGTCGATGAGGTCGCTGGACCTGAACTAGTGCACGAAACCACGGAGAGAATCGTGCAAATCACAAACCGCATGAAAGCGGCAAGAGATAGACAAAAGTGTTATGCAGATAAACGTCGAAGGCCGTTAGAATTTGAAGTCGGCAACAAAGTACTACCGAAAGTATCGCCTTGGAAAGGTGTCGTACGCTTTGGCAAGCGCGGGAAGTTGAATCCCCGTTATGAAGGACCATTCAAGATCACTTAAAGCATTGGTCCGGTGGCTTATCGTTTAAAATCTACCTCTTGAATTGGATGGAGGGCACAACGTGTTTCACGTTTCGAACTTGAGGATGTGTTTAGCTGATGACACTCTCATAGTTCCATTAGAAGAACTGCAAATCGATGAACAACTGCGATTTATCGAACAACCCGTGGAAATCAAGGGACGTGAGGAGAAAACACTGAAACGAAGTAAAATTCCCATCGTCAAAGTGAGATGGCAATATAAGCGTGGACCGGAGTTCACGTGGAACGAGAAGATCAGATGAGAAAGAAATATCCTCACCTATTTGATCAAGCCTCAACAACTAATCAAGGTATGAGTTAAATTTTGGGACAAAATTTTCTTAACAAGGGGATGATGTAGCAACCCTAAAAATTTTCTTTCCTTCCACAGAAACTGTAGCAACTTAAGGCAAATTTTCGGGACGAAAATTCCTTAACAAGGGGATGATGTGACAACCGACAATTTCCCAGGTTATTACCATTAATAACTCGTGTTATATTTCGATAACGTCCGTTACCTCGGTTAACTAGAATAGTTACCCGATCATTGCACATGAGTCTAGACGTCGGTTAACTTACTTGAATAATTATATCTTATGATTTTATGTGGTTCATAGTTATAATTTCATAAAAACGTTTTGTCATTTTATGTGACAAATATATTTATTATTTTATGTGATATATATATATATATACGCACATCACTTTATGATTTTATGTGACGATACATCACGTAAATTACTCGAGACGTTCTATAAATTTATAGGAATTCGAAAACATATAGTTATGGATTTACAACTATGATCCTATGTGAATCGTGTAGATAATTATAAACGAGTATTTATGATTTTTTGCACACCAATTAGGGTTTGCATTCTTAATATGTAATACGCTGGTTTTATTCGGCCAAACTCTCGTAAGCATACGTTTAAAGTTTTTCCCCGTTAATCTCGTTAGGGTTAGTTAACGCCCATTAACTCAAGGGACCACTTTTGCAACTTTCAAAACCTAAAACTTATTTAATCATACCTGGAGGGTAGTTTATGTCAAAAGCCCAACCTACCCTCCTACTATGTAAGTGATGAAAACTCAGGGGCTAGTTATGTCATTTGATCAAATTCGATTTGGAACTTAATTGATGGAAACTGCCGATCGTATTATCACCGAATGGTAACCGACTTTACCCATTGAACTCAAGAAAATGAATTGTGTCGGTTACGATCCATCTGTTTTTCCAGTCGATCGGACACAAGATACAATCATTAGGGGACTCTCATTTTGATTACAATCACCGAACACCTCTCGGACTATCTCTCCCACTCCCGCTCTCGGTTTTTATTCACGTCAACCTACACTACTGTCCGACCACTATTCAGCCACCAAACAACCACCTAGTGGTGGCCATTAGTCACCATTCGAAGCAACCAACGCGTCCCAGCACGTAGACGGGCTAGTGTTCGAAGCGGGTTTAAGTTTCGGGTTCGTTTCGGCCTAAAAAAATGCAACATTTCTCACCTCCGTTACAAGGTAATTGTTCCTCCTTGTTAGTCGCACATTATTCTTGGATTTAGTTCTGGTGTCGCGATTTTTCCGATGACCGGAATAAAACTCCGGCCACCGGTGTTTTGGGGAAGAAGGGGGTGACGGGTCACGAAGATATATATATTCGCGGAACTGGTTCATAACACAGGGAGCAACTAGCGCAGTTGGTCAGCGCTCGACTTGGAAACCAAAAGGTCTCGGGTTCGACCCTCCCCAACTCCATTTATTTTTCTGTTATTTCTCCTGAACCAGTTCCTATACTGCTGTTTATATATAAAATCTTTGTTTTCAAGCTTCATACCAAACACAGCCCTAGCGCAGCTGGTTAGGGCGCCCCATTTTAAACCTCAGGTCACAGGTTACAGGTTCGAAACATGTGGCCATCATCTTCATTGTTTTAATTCTTTTTAATGATTTTAAGCAATTTTTGGTCCAAAACCCAAGTGTCGTTTGCTCCTTATAAAATTTCGATCCATGAATGTTTCCGTAGACTCCGTTAGGGTACTCGTTGAATTTTTATGTTATGGAAACGTTATAATTTTAATGAACTAAAAATTTCATGGTCACGTTGTTAATAAAAAAATAGTTTTAAACATAAATATATATATATATATGTATATATATATATTTGTCTTATTGTCATGTACATATACACATGCGTACATTATAAAGATTTTTCTTTTAAACTCTTGTATTTGGACACGACATGTAAATATATACTCAGGACGTTTTATTTTCACACTTTCGACTACACCTCGATATTTATATTTACGAATATATATATATATATATATATATATATATATATATATAACCCGATCATCTCTAGATTTATTTTTTGGAATAATGTACGCACCTTGATTTTTGTAAATCTTTGTGTCCTCGATTAAATATCATTTTTGATTGCTTTTGAACAAACAATTTTCATCACGTATTGAAATTCTCACCTGCGTCATATCTGGAATTATTTGATATCATTACCGTCGTCTAGGCTATGTGACTCATGTGCGGACCCACACTTACGAATGTAAATTCAATAGGTGCTTGGTAGTTACGTAAGACTCTGAATCTTATTAAATTGTAGCATCGCACCCTAAGGTGAGTTTCACAACCTTTACGTTACGTCCGGTTTTGGACGATAACACACGCAAACACTTTACACCCGGGTTAGGGTGATAACACGACAACGTTTATGTATGATTAAAGTAGAAATCCAACATATATCACATGTTCACGTAAAATGCTTATCTTTGAAAGTCCTTACTTATCGAACCGTTAATAGTTTATAGCGAGGGGATATTGGGTAGTACTACTGGGGTCTGACAAACCCCACTCAGCGGGCACGAGATGCACCACCCGACTGGCGGTCGGACTGAGGACAATGTCAGCCTAAACTTACCGTGATCGAGGAGACACGGGGAAGGCAAACCACGTAAGGATTATTCCTACAACTAATTGGTCAGCTTCGGTTGCGAACGTTTAAGTGACATGAACTTAGGCTCGCTACCTACGATATGGATTGTACTGTTAATATACATGCTGATATACGAATAAAAATTGTTGTATTCGTACTGCATAACTATACTAGTTATACTTATGTGCTTATGTGAACTCACCAACATTAGTTGACACTTGCTCTTATGCATGCTTTGCAGGACGCTAGGAGAATCGGAATTTTGGGCACGTACGCTGGTTAAACCTTATCTTTTGGGAACCTGCTTTTAAAACCTTTATCTTGAACTTTATATACTTATCGGGCGCTTGTTTTGCGCAACATAACTTTTATAAGCTTCCGCTAAACTTAAACTCTGGTTTGATATTTCCCGTTTGGAAATTTATTTACATTTTGATCCCTTAACTTATGTTTAATGTAACTAATGACTCGGGTCCTGGTCTGGTTCACACCCCACACGGTAAAACTCCGTTAGTGGAAATTGGGGGTGTGACATCGTAAATCTTCACAACCCGGTTATCTTCTCTCAACACAATCACTGCTTCTCCCGTCTTCTCATTATAATACCACCATCGTAAATCTTTGATAAAATCTTGTTGCATCTTCATCAATGGTATTTTCTTCATCACCTCAGGCTTCTTTGGAAATACCAAGATAATCAGCCTCTCGCCAGTTCTTTGATGTACTCTTGTTCGGGAACGCCGTCTTTTTGGCTTTTGAGGATCCAAGAACTGAAACCCCTCATTACATTCCCTCTCAAGAGTCTTTTTGAAATGCATACCCAACCAATCATTGCCATAATAGCAAAATGGTTTTCTTGTCAGCTCACGAATATCCCAGATCGGCAAACTGCTGAAATCTTTGGCGCACTTGAAGTACTGGATTCCATGTTCATGTTTAATCCCATAGCACTTCAAGCTTGATGCATACATCCAACTTATAATCTCCCCTGACACCTGACCCTTGAACTTGAAAGACGATCTTTGCTTGACTGGTTTTGGAGGCGGCACATAATTAGCATGAAATGCTTTCATGAATTCTTTAAAAGTCTGATTCTGTTTCTGAATCTTTGCCTCCTTAACCACTGGGTCTTCAGGTTTCTTAGATTCTTTCTTTCTCAAAATCTCCTCAACTTCAGCATCTTTCTCTTTCGGAAACACCTCAAACTCATCACCACCAGATTGATCGAAGTTGGAATACAAATCCGGATACTCTTCTTCTGTAATATCCTCTATTTCAATTTCTTCATCAAAAATACCTTCCACATCTTCATCAGACTCTGGTTCTGGATCTTCGAATTTTTCAGGAGCTTTCTCAGATGCTTTCTTCATTTCCTCATCGTTTAAATCAAACACCCGTTGTAACTCTTCGGCCGTTAAATCTCCAACAAATTCCCCTTCTTCAAGCGTTTGTAACATATCAGCAAATTCACTCATTGACTTTGCAGCTTGATTGGATGGAATTGAAGTAATTGGCACCGCTTCTCTAGAATCTTTTTCCATCTGGGAAGATGATGTTCCAGCACCCGAACCTGCGGTTCCAGATGGGCCTGGTCCACCACCTACATTCCCTTCAGGATCATCCTGATCGGGATCATCATTCAAAAATCGCAACGGATCTTCCTTACAGCCTGTACCGTCTCCAACGGATCTTCGTTTGATCCAGCTCATTGCCATATCGTGTATCAACAGAACAACTTGTTTTGTTTGAGAAACATCTTTTGATTTTGAAACTTGTTTCTTAACCTTTGTTTTACCTTTAGGTTGAGAAAACCCTTTTGTTTTGGGTACCTGTTTTTCAACAAGTTCAGATTTCATCTTATCTTTTCTTTGATAAACTCCTTTAGGTGTGTAGGAGTTTTGGCCACATTCCATTTTTCATCAACAGGCTTTGTCACTAGAGTTTTAGTGTTTAAAACCTTAGACTGTTGAGTCTTCATTGGTTTCGAACTTTGGTTCCCCTGAGACAAAGCTTGTTGTTTCTGATTTTTGTTTTCACCTGTCATCATTTTCTGCAACATACTAATCTGTGGGTTTTGCGGATAGTATGGTTGATAAGGTCTATCTAAACAATTTGCAGCAAAATGCCCTGGTTTTCCACACTAAAAACAATTCATAATTCTAGGCCCATTCACATGACTACAGACATATGAACGCCTTGGGTAAGATGACTCCCATTCAGGCTAATTATCCCATTTGTGTATCAAATGTTTTGGAACTTTCTCAAGTTGCGTAATTAAACAAAATTGTTCCGATTTCGATTTGTTGGTTCTGTTAAAGGTAGACACAACCTTGGGATAAGGAACAAATTCCTTGGTTTAGACTCACGACCAGCTTTAGTATTGGGCACACGAATTTGAAAACCATTAGTTACTTCATTAGAATCAGAAACATGTTTTGAAGACATAGACATCATTAATTGTTTTGACTTGGACGCATTAAGTTCAGACACAGATGCCAAAACATCGTCCTTAGGTAAATCAGAACTTGAACTACTAGACTCATGACACTCTTTAATCCTCAAACATTCAACATCCTTCTCAGAAACATCTTTGATCCCTACTTCATCTGCACAAGAAACAAAAACATCAGAAGAACTAACATTATCGTTTAATGATTCTTGGGATGAACCCGATTCACAGGTGAATGTCACTGATCGATTCTGATTACCCAAACCATAGGTCATATGTTCCTCATTTTCTAACTCCTCTTCTGTCATGGGTTTCACACCAATTAAAACACTATCTATGGGAGGTCCTGCTTCATGCATTTCTGATTCAGATCTATCTACCTGATCCTCCTCATAGATCATACCTATTATATCTCTAGACACAGGTTGAGGAACACTATTCTTATTCTTTTCAGAAAAGCTAATTCCTATTCCTCCTCTATCCTTACCAAATCTAACATCAGTTATGCAGGTGGACAAAGCCTTACCAGCTTCAAGCATTCTTTTGTTTCTCATTTGATTCGCATCTAATTTCACTTGCAACTCATTGTTCTGATGTTTAAGTTCATCTACCTGCTTTCTAAGCTCAGTTATTTCTAACTTAGCATTGTCATACAGGACAGACTTCTGAGTGGCAAGGGCTTGGTATTTCTCTATGTCTAGTTTTTGTGCTTTGACTTTCTCCTCACTCTTTTCCCATCTACCCTTAAACGAACTTCTAGAACATTGCATATCAAATAATTCTATCTCACTATTTTTTCCAAAGTTATCTAAGGCCAAGAGGTAAACGAGCACAAGTGGGATTAGTACATACCTTTGTGTTGTCGACTTCGGCTGCAAATGCCTCCTTGTCTTCAACCAGGTTCTCCTCCTCATCTCCCGGCTTTTCTTCAGTGACCACAAATGCATGTTTCTCTTCATCATCATTCTCCATCTTAGCAATCATAGTACCAGTTAGACTGAGTTCCTTTACCTGCCTAGCCCATTGATATTCCCCACAATCCTGCACAACCAAAGCCTTTGTCTCTGCCTTTCGCTTACCATCTCCAGCTTTCTTCTCTTCTGGTTTCTCCCTCTTTGGCTTGGTGCATTCCCTTGAAAAGTGCCTGTACTCATTACAGTTGAAGCATCAGAGCTTGCTCTTATCAAAACTCATTCTTATCTTATCCTGATCCTTCCATACATTCGTTCCAGTTGTTGCCATAAACATCTTGGCGCGGAAAACTGCCATTGCCATTTGCCAGGAAACATCAAGCATTTCCACGTCTTCAGGATTAATCTGGTTCAGCTCACCTGATAACATCTCAGCAGGCACCAAAGTTCCAGCCATAAGGGCATGATAACTGTTCATGAATCCCATTCCAAGTGCAAAGTTGGGATCATTTGTGGCATTTGCCTCATCAGGGTTGATCGCTATACTAGAATTTTCTTGAGATCGAGCCACAAAAGCAGTTGACTTTGTGTTTGAACTTGTAACATTTGCAGATGAACTTCCTGCCTGTTTTGGACCTACTTCTTCAGATAGTAGTGCCTGATTCAGTCTTCCCGCCATGCTAAGTGAACTTAGATGATTCAGCTCTCTCTGTTTATCATCAATCATCTTTGACTTCAGTTTGTTAATTAGCTCATCAATAGTTAACTCATCTAGCTTGTTGTTGTCTTTGATTATTGAAATGTTGGTATTCCAGGACTTGGGTAAACTATTCAAGAGTTTCAGATTTTTATCCTCCAGTCCGGGTTCAACGCCGTATCTTGACATCTCAGTAATTAAGGACACAAATCTTTGAACTTGCGCTTTAAAGGACTCTCCTTGAATTTGATTGAACAAGTTGAACTTCTGCTTCAGCATCTGTTTACGGCTTGCCTTGATATCGGGATTTCCTTCATATGTAACCAACAGAGCATCCCAGAGCTTCTTTGCAGTCTTGTACTTCTTAAACCCTTGTTCAATCTCCGGAGTCAATGCCATTGTCATGATAGCATATGCTCTCTCATCCTTGTTACATTTTTCCCAATCATCATCCGAGTATTCTGCTTCAGTTTTCACCACTCCAACCTTTCCTGCTTCAGTGTGAGTAGGTATGAATGGTCCATTGACAACTGATCTCCAAAGTAGAGTAATCAACACTTTTCAAATGGTTCTGGAATCTGTATTTCCATTCAAGGAAGTTATCAGCAGATGTGAGTCTAGGAGGACGGGTAGTTGATCCAATCTCAAAGTCCAGTTTCGGATACATGCTAGGTTCAAAATCCATGACGAAAGCTTAGGAAAACTTAAAAAAATAGTCCAAATGAGTTTCCGATCGTAAACACCAGTTTACGATATAAACAAGCTACTGATCGTAAACCCCTAGTCGTAAACACACCGGATCGTGAACTCGATCGTAAACTCCTCTAAATCGTAAACTTGATCGTAATCTCCTCCGTATCATAAACGAAGTCGTAAACGCCCAAAGTTTGAATCTTGAAGTCGTAAACACAGTACAGAGTCGTAAACACGGTCGTAAACACTTAAAAATCCGATCTTGAAGTCGTAAACACTTAGTTCCAGCTCGTAAACTCAAATTTGATGATGAGCACCGATCGTAAACTCCAAGATCAGCCCAGAAATAGTCGTAAACACCAAGAACAGCAACAAGCTTCCAATTTTTCCAGCCAAACACTCGAATCTAATATCGTAGAACCTTGAATTAGATGATTCTTAGCTCTGATACCAATTGTTGGTCCCAAAACAACAATCGTTCACGATATCGTAAACACAAACAAGTGCGGAATCCTTGTTTTGTGACTGATTCGAGCTAGAAGATTATGAAAAAGACTTGATTTGAGATGAAGAACAAAGCACACAATCAAATCTTGAATGGAGAACAATCAATCTTCTATTGAGTGATGATTACGATCGTAAATACAAAGAGGAGGCAGAAAATCGTAAACAACAACCCGTAGTAATCATAAACTACTTGGGTATTTATACTACCCATTACAAAAACCCTAAACAGATCGTAAACCCACTAGAAGAACCAGCCCACCAAGCCCAAATCGTAAACATACTAAGCCCAAACCAAAGTAAGCCCAATCTAATGTTCATGCCTCACAATGTATAGCCCAACAATCTCTTCAGGACGGTAATCAAAAAAGGAAAAAGTCATTTACCGGAGGAATGGCATGGCCCCTTCTTCCATCATTTCCGCATCAAGATCAACATCTACATAGCTCTTCAACTGCATTGCTTCAAACAATTCCATTTCTGCGAATCAAACAAAAGAAATCGGTCAAAATACAGAACTCTAAACTGATAGACAAAAATGCTGAAAGGGGGGAATTCTTACCCTTCCCCTTATTTCTCAAAATAGGCCATAAGTCGGGTGTATACAAGGCCCTACTCATCCTACAAAAGAGTAAGACTGCTTCCGGCAATTCATGGATAGGACTAGCACATTCAACCAATTTATCAAAAAATTCATTTTTACAATCACCCGTTTCTGGGATTGAATCATGAACAACATCTTCCACAACTCTCCATTCCATCTCTGAGGGAACACACTTATCATCTACATAAAAGAACGGAGATTTCCAGGATCGAGGATTTTGGGGAAGAAGAGTACTAACCCTAGACACTCCCCTTCTCCGTTCGAAAGTATACCAATCCCCTACCATTGTGATCCTATAGAAGGCTCTAAACAATGTGACACTAGGAGAAATGCCTACAGCTCTGCTAGTAGCCTCAAAATGGCTCAATCTCGAAAGGCCTTGAGGATGCATTTGTGAGATATGCACCTCGAAGAACATCAAAGCTTTATTGAGGAATTTAGTGAAGGGTAGACGATAGTTCCCAAATCGAAACATCTCTACATAAATCCCAATTTTGCCTTTAACAAATGGAAAAATCGGTGTATTGGGGGTGGAAGCGAAGGTCTTAAGGAAAGTGGAATATGATACCTTTCGATCAAATCATCTAAATCTTTAGGCGACAAGGTCGAAAATGAGA
This sequence comes from Deinandra increscens subsp. villosa, assembly GCA_039602395.1. Taxonomy (NCBI): domain Eukaryota; kingdom Viridiplantae; phylum Streptophyta; class Magnoliopsida; order Asterales; family Asteraceae; genus Deinandra; species Deinandra increscens. Next base: position 80,633,979 of record JBCNJP010000023.1, on the reverse strand, counting down.
CGTGCATGTTATGCTTATTTGATGCATCATCTATCTTAACAGATGGAGATGCCATTGTAAAAATCAAAACTAGAAAAAGTAGAGGAGGGCAAATGACTAACTCGTGTTGGAAAATTTCGCGAAGAAAACGATTAGGGTTTGAAGAAAGTATGAGTGACGGCAGAAGAAAATGAGGGAGCAAGATGAAGAAGAAAGGAAAAATTTTGGAGACGAATGGGTTTTAAAAAGGTTCTTTAAGCAGTTTAAATTTGAATTTAAAAAGTTCAAAAAAACTGAAAAACCGTCCTGTCAAAAAACCCTGAGCCGACACGTGTCTCCTACTAGTACTCAAGTACTGTCACGCCGAACGTTTGTCTGACAAGGTAGTTATTCACTACACTTGCAGATGCGGTTCATCACAACAAATCGAAACTTGTTGCATAAGCATCAAAACTCTCCGATGCGTATGTTCTCATGACACTTGCATATGCGATCCAACATAAAGATGACAAAATTAAAATTCTTCCAAAATGCATGGTCTAGTCCTTAGCCATTTTTCTCCAAAATAACATAAGGACTAGGGGGACTTGATGACCAGTCTATCAAAAGCCATTGGAAGCCGATAACTTGCTTATTAGATGAATTTTGAAGAATTTGTTCTCCAAATTGAAGCATGATACGTGTTGCACTCTTTTTTCCTTGATCTTGGTTTTTTCCCACAGGGTTTTTCCGGATAAGGTTTTTAATGAGGTAACAAAAACAAAAACGCATGTAAATATAAAAGATTGCTAGACAAGCCGGAAGTGCAGCATGTCTTTAACTTTTAGTCCGTCATTATTGCTTGAATAATCAATGGACTAGGGGGACTTGATGAGGATAGGTCAAGAGCGGACATGCAAGTGCCTCAAATATGACACTTCCAGAAGATAAGCACCACATGTGGAGGCAAGGTGAAAAGTGGTGCAGTTGCGGATGGTCAAGACGCAAGTGCATCTTTCTAGCTTACGAATATGCGATTTCGAAGAATAGTATAAATAGTTCATTTGATAACTTGTAACTCTCAACTTTCAGATCTCAAATTACACCTTAAACTGTGTGTATTTCTGAATGTACTTCAATTAGTGTCAAACCAATAGATATCTATGGATTCCAATACTTTTCCATTAATTAGCTTAATTCCTAGTTGAATCATCGAGTCAAACCTACTAGCGGTGTGATTTTGTGGTTCATCAGTTATCAATATTGATTTTTTTAATTAGCCAATCAAATTGTCGTTTTAGAGTACAGGTGGAATTGATAGTTTTTCTTGCCCACATTGGAAGTTTTATTCTAGCAGATGCTGGGAAAGTTGTTTTAACTGATAGGCTGGGTTATTTTCATCATTTTTCTTTTGTATTCAGTTAAAATGATCTTGCAAGGGGGTTGACTGAAGTCCTGTGGATTCGAAAACTCCTTACCAAGGTTGGCTTTCCTCCAGTAAATGCCAACCAAATTATGTGACAATGAAGTAGCAATTCTGATCTCAAAGAATCCTATCCAGTATGACGAAACAAAGCACGTAGAGGTCGACAGGCATTTCATCAAGGAAAAGTTGGAAACCAGTCTCTTCACTATGCTTGGTTGGTGGAATAGATTATCAAATTACCATTTGTACGATCAAAAGACCAACTAGCTGATATTCTAAAGATGGCAATCAATGGAATAATCTTTAACGACTGTTTGGCCAAGTTAATTTTGGGAACCCCGTAATCTAACTTGAGGGGGAGTGTTAAAAAGGGAGAGGAAAGTTTTTGGAGAAATATTTTAGAAGATCATCTCCCAAAATTATGGTAGACTTACAGCTCCTATCCAGCCTTTTTTCCAGCTCGTGTTTTAGTTATCTTTCCTTGTTTAACCATTTACATGTCCTATAAATTGTAGTTGGATGCTTTGTTCACAATACAAGAATTACAACACAATTTAAATCATATATCTGATTTCCAAATCTTAACAATCTCTTCGTCATTGCCAACTATGCAATAGAAGTGGGGGTGTGGAGGAGGGGTTGTGTCCGGCACCAATAAATTTGAAGATTAAAGATCAGCCAAATAGTTTGGGCTCTGGCCACACGGAGGTTCCGCTCATTGGGCCTGGGCCTTTAATAGGTCTTTTGTAGCTATTATTTTCGGGTGAAGGCGGATCTACTAGCCCACAGTATAAACATACCCTTCTTTTGAATTTTGCTCTTTTCCTGAGTGAGTTTTTTTACTGTGTAGTTGGGAAAATTATTTATCAAATAGGTTTATTTAAAAACTTATTTTATAAAATGCGTAGTTTATTTTATATCTTTATTTTTAACAAAATTATTATTATTTTCTTTATTCAATTCCCCACTTATAATCTGCATCTTCATTTAACACTACGTCAAAAACGACCTTTAGCCACTGAAAAAAACCGTGACCAAAGGTATTTTGCCACGCCTTTTTTTCATTTCAATCGACACCAAAGGTCCCGTCACCATAGGTACCATACGGCCACACTTGAAAATTAGTGGCTGTAGCAACTAAAAAGCGTGGCTAAAGGTATTAATATTTTTGTTGAAATCAGGCATTCCATCTGAAATGTGTGGCTAAAAGGTAGCAACGGCCACATGAATTTTCTAAAAGCGTGGCTAAAGGGTAGCAACGGCCACATGAATTTTCTATAAGCGTGGCTAAAGGGTAGCAACAACCACATGAATTTTCTATAAGCGTGGCTAAAGGGTAGCAAGGGCCACATGAATTTTCTATAAGCGTGGCTAAAGGGTAGCAAGGGCCACATGAATTTTCTATAAGCGTGACTAAAGGGTAGCAATGGCCACATGAATTTACTAAAAAGTTTGTTTTAGTCATGCTTATTTTTAAAAAACGTGGCAAAAGGTTGCTGGAATTAAGCATTTTATATGAAAAGTGTGGCTAAAAGGAGGCAACGATCACATGTTTTTAAAAAAGCGTGGCAAAAGGTTACGAGAATCAAGCATTTCATCTGAAACATGTGGCTAAAAGGTAGTAACGACCACATGAGTTTTTTAAAAGTGTGGCTAAACGTTTGTTTTAGGCACGCTTATTCCATCTGAAAAGCGTGGCTAAAAGTTTGTTTTAGCCACGCTTATTTTTAGACACGCTTTTCAGTATTTTTATAAAATAAAAACGACAATAAATATGAGAAAACATAAAATCCAAATGATATAAACAATAAATATTCAAGATCCATACATAAGTTTTCAGTTTAAATAATAAAGACCTAAATTTCTAATCAAAAGTTATCTACAAATGATACAACTACAACAAGACCCGCATCACTCTTAGTAGCACTTGAAGCCCTTGATCAGTTGTATTTTACTGCATGAAGATAGAAATCCAAGATGAAATTAGTTGTATTTTATAGGAGCAAATTGATAGTTTAAATTTGCATGTGTAACAACTTCAGTTATATTTTACAAGAGAATACCTCTATACTAACAAGTCAGCACTAAACAAGTCAGCACTTAGCAGTTTGGGTGGTGGATCAAAATGCGCTAAGGTAAAAGAAACCTCATCAGATTGAGTAGACCTGCAACAAGTTTTGGTATCCATTTTTCTAAATTTCTAGTAAACAATTTACATCTTTTAATCATTTATAAACTGACCCGTTATTAATAAACACCCTATGGGTACCATCCGAAGCAGCCCCGTAGCTAAAATACTGGGGGTCGCACCGCTAACCCAATCTGTTTCATGAAGCATCCCTCCCCCATAAATAAACAAAACTGGGTATATCCCTATTCGCCCTTGACCACCAATGAATATATGCAACCACCCTAAAAACCTTGATTAATTTAAGATGTAATCATAGTACAGTAATTACACCCCAAGACTTGTTTAACTGATCAAGAAAAAAAGATTTATACTCAAACAATCGTACATGAATACTCAAGCAATGCTTACTTGTCTTTCTTCCTGTTCATTCTAAATGTGCAGATCCCATTGATTTTTTTTCAGCCAGTGCTTTTGCTTATAAATAAAAACCTTAACAGTTAGAAATCATGTAGAAACTTGTGGTTTTTACTCACATTAGATCTGCAAGGCATGCTGAAAATAATATCCTCTGCTATTCCATAAGGATTTTCATTTGTATAAACCTGCATAATTCCATTGTAAAGATTTCGCTTTTAGTAAACGTGCATCGCTTGTATTATGCTTAGAAAAAGAAAAATGCACCTATCAATAATTAACTTACGCCGGTTGAAAACCAATCACCCCGAGTGTCGGTGTTACAAGTGATCTTATTGCCTCCACAATAGAAACAACAATTGATGCAACCGCAAATGAAAACTGAGTTACGATACAAGTCGCATCAGTCCAGCCCCGAGGGTCACCAACCCAAACTCATATACCTCATAATGCATTAATCCTCATAATCCACTTCCAAATAATAGCAATAGCATGACCTTTCAAGCAAGTTTCACTCATATAGATTACTAGGTTTGTAACCCGTGTGATACACGGGGCTACGTAGAATCCAATTCAATACATTAACTAGAAAAGTCAGCAAACCTCACTTTCTTTAAAATTTCCCATTGAATCCAATTCTTGGATACCATTTTGTCTTGTTGTTTTTCTCAAAGAATTGCTAAAGAAGTATGTCACTTATAAAAGAAAGCTAGTCACATAAGCTCTTTTTTTCTCATCTTAAGAACCTGTATCTTCTAGTCTTTAAGAACCTATAGTATTGAAGTGCAACAATCAGAGAATCAACAAAAAAATCTTATTGTTTAAGATAGTTATAATTAAAACAATCAGAAATGATATTTTGTGATGCAAAGTAGAGAGGGTTTGTGAAATGAATAAAAGGCTTCATATTATACTAAATGAAGGAGTAAGCAAGTAATTTCATTCATTCTTAAAATGATCAGTTTTGATACAGTACTTAGCATTTGACTCTTAGATATCATATAATCAAAGTTCAAAAGCAATTGTGCTCATTCGACTATCAAGAAACAGTTATTGTGAATCAGTATAAATGCAAATTAAAGCAACAATTAAGATTAGTTTATCAGAAATAACCTATAGAATGTCTGGATACTTTGCTATAGGTGTGTCATAGTCTTTGTTTTATTTTAAGCTCACATAACCATTGTCATTTGTCAACGTTTGACAAGTGCTGAATTATGGGATTAACACCATGATTAGTTATCTCTTGATGTCTAAATAGTCCGTAAGCATAAGCAGTCTGTAATCTGGAAGTCAGATGCTAAATTTAAAAGGGGATTAATGCAAATAACACTGGATCCCATTATGAATTTAGCAAATGTTCACCCAGCATACAATGAAACCGACAGGCCAACTCTTTACTACTTTCAATTTAAACATAATTGCCTTTAGGCAATTAAAGAACTTTACACTGGTATTTCGAGCATAAAAAAAACACAGTACCTTAGGCGAAGCTCATTGGCCAAAAAAACTGTGACACAAAGAGCACTACAGCCTTTAGCGTGCACCTGAAATTGTCATACAGTATGATTACAAACAAAATAAAAGACCCTAAATTCTAATTTGCTAAATTATACTTAACTCATAAATATTTAATTCAGTAATTTGAATAGCAATTAGGTGTGGTAACTTACACAAATAGGTAAAAGAATTGCATATGAGCAGGAGCAGTTGTTTTATAAGAGAAGCACAAACATGAGTCAATCTTTGATTTACCTAAACCGTACCTACAATGGTTATACCAGATGGAAGTCACAACCTCAAGAATAGAAGAACCTAAAATTACAAAAGAACATTAGGTATAATAAAACACACACAATGAAAGGAGAAGCAAAGCATACCCTACGTGAATGATTATATTCTTTCATAATTAATGGAATGTAATTGATATTAATCTCAAAATAGAACAAAAGTAGCTTCTATGGTGCAATCCTTAGTAGTTGACCATAAAGTTAGGTTTTGGGAAATATTGGCGTGAATGCGCAATTTGTATACTGAAGTTACAGGATTGGGAACTTTGGGAGATAGCAATTTAAAGTAATAGATGAAATAAACTTCATAGTAATAAACTGGAAATTGCCTTGACTACCTTAATCCATGCATCCTCCTTTCTTCAGTTCTACCCTTCTGCAATGTGTTGATACATGGTCCTTGATCGTCATGTGAAGTATCGAATACAAGACGGATCACACATTATAGCTGAGGTCCGAACTCCCAGCGAACCTGGAGTTCGGACAGCTCCGAACGTGTGGCCGAACCTGAGGTTCGGCCGATCGTATTTCAGCTCTATAAATATGTGTTTCATGTGTTGTATTCAGAGAGATAACAGTCTAAGCTTCCGTGTCATATTATCTAATTGTACTTTGTGGTTATCTCTGTGGTTAATACAAGTGTTTTGTATTTAATCTTTGTGTTTCATCTCGTATTACATTGATTTCGTTACGACTAAGTAGAAGATCCACACGCTCACGCACTTTCAAGTGGTATCAGAGCATTAGGTTTGCTCTACTAGTCGGAAATCAGTGTTTTCAGAGTTTTGAGTTCAAATTCACGTTTTTACGAAAATGTCAATCATTTTTTAGTTCGTTTGATCGTCTCGAGTGTGCTTTTCATCAAAAATCTGATCTAGATTGTTTCTATCGAGTTTGCTTGAATTCCTGTCGAAAATTCCAGTAAAAAACGTTGAAAATCGAGAAAATGAGGTCGAGTGAAATCTGTCTCGTTTGAGGTTCGGACAAGCTCGGAGTAACCGCTCCGAACTCAAGGTTCGAACGAAGTTCGGTCTTTATCTAGGTTCGGTGAGAGATCGGTCTAGGTTCGGAGAGAGTTCGGTGGTCTTTCGGAGCTTGTTCGGAGTTGTTTGGTTTTTGTTCATCCGAAGGTCTGGTTCGGAGAGAGTTCGGCGTTGTCAAGTTCGGACTAAGTTCAGAGGCAGCTCAGAGGAGGTTCGGATGAGGTTCAGAGTGAATAGTAACTAATTTTTCAAAAAATGCCCGATTTTCAAGCGTTCGCGGCTATTCAAAATTCGGTTCAAGCTACGATGCAAACAATGATGAATTATGATAATGAAATCGGAACAAGTCAGAAAATTCCCAAATTGCTCAAATTGAAGATTATCATAGTTGGGTTAAACGGTTTGAAGCATTTGTCGATACAAATGACATTGATATGTGGTTAGCGTTCACTGAGCAATATGTTTACCCTAAAGATGAAACTGGTGAACCTATTCTTCAAAGAAAAATGTCATCTGAACAAAAGAAAGCTTATCAAGCTGAGAAAAAGGCGTATGGTACGTTAACGATGGCATTGCCTAAAGAGTTACTTCATCAATTTGCTGGTAACTACACATCAAAAAGTCTATGGGATGCGTTGGAAAAACGATGTGAAGGTAATGACCAATATAAGAAAAGTCGACAAAAGGTTTTGAAGAAAGAGTTTGATAGTTTTAAGCATTATCAGAATCAAACGATTCCCAATCTGATTGCAAGATTCGCTCATCTGATGAGTGAAATGCGTTTGGTGAATCTTACTAAAGAAGAGGTTGATATGAAAGAAAAGATCTTAGAAGCTTTGCCTGAAAATGGGAGAATTATGTGATGATGATTACTCACGATAAGGATTTTTCGGGATTGTCTTTCAATGATTTGGTTCAAAGAATTCAGGCTCGAGATATGGAATTAATGGTGAATAAATCACTTCTTACACAAATTCAGAATCCTGCAGTGTATCATGGTGAAAATGATTCTACAATGAATGCTGGGAAGTCTAATATTCTTAGTTCTGCTCCTCCTACAACATTTCTGGCAGGTAAATCTGATATTCCAAGTTATTCTTCTGTTGGTTGTACTGTGTCAATTCCAAGTTCTTCGACACAAAGTGCATTGTCTGTTCAAACTGTCGATGATTATAATGCGTTGATGTCTGCATTAGTATCTTCATACTTTGGTGTTATCACTGGTTCTGTGAGTAATGCTGAGTTAGCAAATGAAGATTACGATCAGATTGATTATGATCATTTGGAGGAAATGGATCTCAATTGGCAATATGCTATGTTGGTTCGTCGAACAAAGAAGTTTTTCAATAGAACTGGTAAGAAGAGACTTAATCAGGAAGGAAAGATTGGATTGGACAAATCTAAGGTGAAATGGTATAAGTGTTCAGTTTATGGTCACTTTGCTCGTGAATGTCCAAGTTCTGCAGAAAGTAAATTGAAGACTAGTCAGCATGCACATTTAGTTTTCCATCCATGAGATAAAGCTGATAAGGTTGAACAGAAATCTGCTACTCTTGCTCATGATTGGACTAATACATTTATGCATCCAGATGCATTTGCCTGGAATGCCGATTCAGAAGTTAAAAAGAATCATACTCCAATCTCAATTGCTTTAACTGTTCAACATGCTGATGATGATAGTTTTTTAACTGAGTCTGATACTTCTTCAAGAATATCTTTGGCTCAAGAAGAATTACCTAAGATTCCTGAGAATTTAAAAGATGGTGAAATTAAATGTTATAAATGTGAGAAGTTGCTCAAGAAAATTGCAAGTTTTGAACAACATCGTCAAATTTCGACTGAAGAAATTGTGGTGTTAAAGAAAGAGTTGGAAGATTTTCAAAAGAAATATTATGAGTTAGTTCATATTCATGAAGATGTTTTGAAGGAAAAGGCTCATTTGGCTGAAGAGTGTGAGAAAGCCAAAGCTGAAGCGTTAGACGCAGCTCAAGATTTTGAGAATCTGTTTGAGAAGAGTTATCCGGTTCAGCAAAAATATGAAGAGGCTACTGCTCTTATTGCTAAAACTGCTGTTACCGTTGAGAATCTTCAAAATAAGATTTCTATGCTTCAAGATGAAAATGTTCTTTACAGAGCCAAGAATGAAGTGTTAACAAAAGATGTTGAGATCTACAAGCAAAAGAGAGAAAATGTGCTTGAGGAATTATATGTTGAATGTGAGATCCGGAAGTTACAAACTTATGAGTATGATGATCTCAGTGCAAAGTTCATCAAGTCACAACAAGAGGTGTTTGAAGGCCAACAGAAAATTAATGACTTGAAATTAGAGATTTTGGAGTTGAAAAGACAAGTTAAGAATTGCAATTTGTCACCGACATTGCTAAATTTCTTATACAAGCAGGATCAGAGTTTAGAGAAGTCTAAGGACGAAAATATTCACTTGGTACCTCAACCAGTGGATTTGATTGAAGTTACTTCTGCTCAGATTGATCCACACAATGAATTGCATGACTATTCAAAGTTTGCTACTCCACCCAAGAAGAACAAGTCTAAGTCTAAAAAGAAGGAGAAACCTTTGGGTGAAGCTCCAAAGTTTACTTCAAAGTCTATATTGCTAGAAAATGAGAAAGTATTTGATAAGGTTGCTTCGAGTTCTTCATCTGCAACCGAAGAAGAAAAAGTTTTGATTGAAAAGAACAAGCTGAAGGATATCAAAGCTAACTTCACTAGTGAAGCTAAGTCAAGAGAAGCTTCAGGTTCTTCTTCAAGTTCGTCAAAGGTTTCAGGTTACAAACACAAAGGTTTGGGTTTTGTTGTGAAGAAAATTTCAGTTGAAATGAAGAAACCGGTGAAAGCAGACAAAGTTCCTAAAGCAAAACTTACAAAGAAATCACCATCTCAGAAGGAATTTTCTTATTATTCTGGAAGATCTTCATCTTCAAGAAGTCCATCTCCTAGGTATGATTCATCTGATGGTTTCTTTGATAACTTTCATTCTGAACATTCATCTGATTCTCAAAAATCAAAACATTTTTCAAACAATTTTAGAGAAAGACTTTGTTATATATATCGTCAGCCAGGACATCTAGCTGCTGATTGTCCGACGACTGCATATATCCACAAAACTGCAAAATTAATATGTGGATAACAAAGGTCAAATTTTTTATGAACCGTGGTCCCCAAAGATTAAATCAACTCGTAAATCGTCTTGGTCTAAATCAAGTACGTCGGTTGACTCTGATTCAGGTTCCGATCAAAAATTAAAACTTTTACAAATCTGGAAACCAAAAATTGTTTCCAAGGCCAACAAGGACTTCGTGGAAGACACTGGGCGACCCGACGCTGTTGATTCGGGTCGATCCCAACGCGACTAATGTTTTGTTTGCTGTCCAGCTGGTGTTTCAGGAAGACCTTTTGGTGATTGGAAAATTGCTGATTGTGAAATATCTGTTATAATTAAATTGAATTTCCAAATCAATTTTGTTTTCAAACGGCTAAACTGCTAGTGTTCGTGTTGGTTGATAAATTTTTCTTGTTTTTCATTCCGTCTTCTTCTGAGAGGGAGTTTGTTTTTGCAACAATACAAAAATAGTGTGTTGTTTTTTTTTTCAAATCGTAAAAATGAAAATCTATAAATAGAGTTGTCATTTTTAGGGGGAGAAATTTGAAAACGACAATAACATTGAAAAATGAGAAATTGTATCCGACATGATTGGGAAATGATGGTACATTGGCTGACAGTGTCTGTATCATGGATAAAGTAGATGAAAAAGCCATAAGAACATTTGATCGATGTGTAAGGTAGGCTCGGCAAATCAGAAAGTATACAAATGTGATATACACTAAATCTAATGCTGCTTAACCTAGTAGACAACATCTTGATGCATATCTCATGATATATCAAGAAAAAGATATGTGAAAAATAAAATGAGAAGTCACTGTGTATACATGTGTTTATTTTACAAAGATTTAAACTTGTTTGATTTTCTTTATTTTGTCAAACGATCGGACTTTCTCTGCGTGTCGAGACCGACCTGATCGTTGTTCGTTTGACGTTCTGCTATATTTTCTTTGGTGTTTCGTATAACTCATCGGACTTTCTCTACGTATACGGGAGTACCGACCTGATTGTTGTTGAGTTATACAACTTCAACTTGTTTTATTTTCTTATTTTGTTAAATCCGAGGCCTTATCTGCGTATCGAAAGATCGACCTTAAGGTAGACGATTTAACGTTCTTATTTCTTTTTGCATGGAACACAGTTGATTATTTCATGGTTACAATCATTGTGTGATTAAAATCACAAATGAGATCACAAAATGTGATAAGCAAAAGCATATCTGAGTATGTCTGATAGTGTGGGGTACACTGGTCAATGCAAGCTTAATCAATATCTTAACATATCCAGATGTTATGAGTATGATTATGTCAGAGTTTAAAGTTGGACAAATTATATCTGCAATCAGCATGGCTTATGTGCTTCAATAATTGACATTGAAATGTAGTTCAGCATGTTATGACCAATATGATCTCAAGTTGTGATCTTTCTCACAAAAGACAAAAATAGTGTCTGATTCTGTAATGCATTTACTTTTCTTATCAGAAAATACCATAAAGATTTTAGGTGTGTTTTGATATAACGTTTCTAAAAGCCAAAAAGATTTTGTTTCTGATTTGTTTTCGATTGATCAACATGAAGTACAAAATCAATTTTCAAAATCTAAATATCTTGGAGTCTCGAAGAGACATTTTGCACCAAGATTATTTATGTTGGCAGGTTTCTAAGTGGGAAAAGAACATCACAACTTCAAGTCTTCTGAAGGTTATTGATAAAGAGATTACACACGATGTAATATCAAGTATTCAAGATTGAACTCATCGTCAAAGAAGATGAAGAGTTTGATTGAAGATACATGATACAAGTTTGAATAGAGAAGATGATACTGCACATGCCGAGGGGGAGTTTGTTGATACATGGTCCTTGATCTTCATGTGAAGTATCGAATACAAGACGGATCACACAATATAGCTGAGGTCCGAACTCCCAGCGAACCTGGAGTTCGGACAGCTCCGAACGTGTGGCCGAACCTGAGGTTCGGCCGATCGTATTTCAGCTCTATAAATATGTGTTCCATGTGTTGTATTCAGAGAGATAACAGTCTAAGCTTCCGTGTCATACTATCTGATTGTACTCTGTGGTTATCTCTGTGGTTAATACAAGTGTTTTGTATTTACTCTTTGTGTTTCATCTCGTATTACATTGATTTCGTTACGACTAAGTAGAAGATCCACACGCTCACGCACTTTCACAATGAAAGATAAAATTTAGGTTAGAGCAAAACTTGAGATTAAAAGTGCAACAGGAGAGATGAACGTATGTGTGAAGAAGAAAAGCGAGACTCACGGCGACTGTCGAATGAATCAAGGGTTTTGTAGCCTTGTGGAGGGCCATGGACGGTTGCCTAGCGGAGGGGGCGCGAATTAAACCGGAACTAGGTCAAAATAACAAATCTCAGTTCAAGTTAATACCTCGAGATTTCGTATGGAAAACAAACCTAAATCTGAAAAAATAAAATCTTGATTCGAGTTAATACCTGCAAATGGAAAAGAAACCAGAGGATGATTTCAAACTCAATACTTATTGTCCGCCATTGAAGCTGCTCGGACTGCTCGAGCTCCGTTCCAATCTGTGGAACACGATTCTTCGAGACGAATTCATCCTCGGAGGTTTGTTACTGTTAGGGTTAGGGTTAGGGATTGCGTTCAGGTAGACCTTCAGTGGATTATCGGAATCGAGGTCGGAGGCGAGGAAGATCCGCACGTTGTTGACCGCCGGATGAATAGAGGAGGGGTGGGAGAGAATGGAGATAGATACTGATTGAGGGATTTAGGGGAAGTGAAAGTTAAAAGAGGGGAACTCAAAATTAGAGAAGCGGGAACTGAAAATTTAGTTAAGGAGGGAATTGAAATTTTTAGTCACGCTGTAAAATTTCAAATGTGGCTAAAAGATAGTTATAGTCACTGTTTTTTTTTTTACTAGCTAAATAATAAACATTACTTTTTGGTCACACAAATTAAAATAAGTGACTATATATATATATATTAGCTTTTAGCCATATCACAAAAAAATACCATGTTCGTTGGTCATATTTAGTCACATGAATTAAAAGTAAAACAAATACAGTGGTCGTTGGTCACATTTAGCCACACTTTTTTTTGTGTGACTAGTAAATGTCACACTTGTTTGTAAAAGTGTGGTTAAAGGTGTTCAGAATGTGTATTTTTCGTCACACGAATGAAAAATGTATGACTAAAAGGTCCGAAAAGCTATATATTTAGTCACACATAGAAAAAATGTGTGGCTAAAACAAGTGTGAATGACCTTTAGCCACGTTTTTTCAAAAACAGTGGCTACGCGTTTTCAGAAAAACAGTGGCTAAAGGTCATTTTTGACGTAGTGTAATCACCCTATCTCCTTCGTTAACATCACAACCTTCGTAGAAACCACCGCCGTCATCACAACCTGCAATTCCACCAACCACCCCCTTCTTTCAAAAATTTGATATCATACCTTCCACGTCGCAAAAAAGTGGATGGTGCAGAACAAGTACTAGAGTAAGCCTTGGGTATTATTTGCTCTTAAAATCCCCTCTCTACACAACTACAACATATTACTTGGATCTAAGCAAAATATGTGAAAATAAATAAAAATCAAATTCTAGAAAACCCTATGGCAATTTCTAAAATGTGACATTTGGAACGATGATGACGAGAATAGTACTAAAGACATGTTTATACGTGGATTTCTTGGTATAGTTATATTCTTATTTATTTATTTTTTGTGTGTTTTAATAATAGGGGTACAAGTGTCATTTTATCTAAAACTACACTAGTTCGGTAATATTTTTTAGGCTGTGTTTGGCGCACTAGCTGAAAAGCTAGCTGTTAGCTGATAAAATAGCCTGCTAGCTGATAAGCTAGCTGATAAATAATAACGTTTGGTAAAAACTAGCTGATAAACTAGCTGAAAAATATTAAATGACATAAAAGTACATGTCATAAATGTAAATAAAGATATTTATTTATTAGTTTGGAAAGGGTAAAACTGAAAATATTATAAAAACTAGTTGAAACGCTACTTCAACTAGCTTTTCAAAAGCTAGCTTATAAGCTAGCTTTTTGACGTTACCAAACGGGGCTTTTTAAAAAAGCTAGCTTTTTAAAAAAAACTTTGTTTGGTACACACCAAAAAGCTAGCTTATAAGCTAGCTTATAAGCTAGCTTATGGCGCGCCAAACACAGCCTTAAGCAACACCAAATTGGTAAATTAGCATGTCCTTTGGTGTTTCACGTACCATTGTTTCGTAGGTATAGTTCCTATTACGCCAATCTACCCCCTCGTAATGAATGATTTCCCCAAACTTAGCTCCTATTTTTTCAAAGGTAGACGAACCCCACATATGTAATGGTACCTCATGAATTCTAATCCAAGCCACTCTATCGTATTCTTTATATTCTTCCATCCATACCTCCATTAATTTTGACCGGGGGACTAGGTGTTTTTGTCAGCACATATCTCTTTTGCATCATCTTCTATTGAAAAAGTGATCATGATTCTCAGACTGCCTACATATTTAACCATGGCGCCACATCCAAACTTCATTAGTGGGAGAAAAACTAGTATAAAATGTGTTTTTCACTAAATGTGAAAATGAGTTTTTCATCAACTTTGGACTAAAATAAAATACAGACAACATAGGTTGTTGCCTCTGTATGTTATGGGTTTGTGTAGTACGTTGTGAGGGCTTTCCAACGCATCAAACCACATCGAAATCCGAGCTCGTTGAGATATTGAAGCTCAAAGTTGAGGTCTCACAACAGGTGAAGCTGTGAAAATCAGAGAGAAAAATGCTAAGTATAACATGTTAACTCATCCCACATTGGTTGGGGAATGAAACCAAAAGTGGTTTATAACATGGTAACCTTACCAACTATTGTTTCCTTTAGTAGGACAAATCTCTTGGACCCTGAGGGGTGCGACTCCCAACTCGCACTCACACACGCGCGCGTGGCGTGGGCCTATGAGGCGCAATGTGACGCTTTGATGGCTCACTTTGCACTTCGCAGGCTCGCATCACCGAGAGCCGCCACGCGCGCGCGCGTGGCGTGAGCGTATGAGGCGCAATGTGACGCTTTGATGGCGCACTTTACACTTCGCATGCTTGCATCGCCGAGAGCCGAAGTTCAAGCGAAAGTTGAACCGGAAGATCAGTTCTTCCGGAAAATAGCTGTTACGCGGAGATTCCTCCGGTCTGTAAACGCGTTTTGAGCTAATTAAGGTAATTCCGTGTTTATTAGAAATCAATTTGCATTAAAGACGTTAAATGCAAAGTTTGACTGCGAATTAACTTGGTGTGCTCTCTAAGGCTCCCATCCATTATAAATACAGCCTCATTAGTTGAGGCTAAACACAACTAGAATTCACAGAATTCTTATTCTCTTTTCTTCCTCTTCACTTACTCTCTCAAATCTTCATCTTTTTCGTCAAGACTTCAAGAACTCGAAGGTAAACTTCAAGCTTAGAGTATCCCGGCCGTACAATACGGTTTAGGCGATTGTACCCTGGGAAACAAAACCGATCTTCGGTAAACCCGTAATTTGTTTTAAGGGACCCAAGTTTTGACCCGAAGCCTTCGCCAAGGTTCCTTGGAACCTTTCTCGTTTTCTTAAACTAATATCAAAATATTTTTCTCAAATCATTTTCTTTGACTTTCAATTAGTATTTTATCATTCAAAACATTTTCTTGAACTCTCTGTCTTTATTTTTCTTTCATTCAAATCAATATTTTTTATTTCATTTATATGTAATTTCATTTCAATGTAATTTTTATTCATTTCATTGTATTGCAATTCTTTTCTTTTCTTGTAACGTAATTCATTTTCTTGAAATGTAATAGGAGTAGATCTAATTTCTTTCACTTGTATTGTAATAGAATAGGTTTATTTCTTTGTTGTAATCGTATTTAAATAAAAGTATATATTTTAATTAAATTTACGAACGATTAT
>JBCNJP010000023.1:80589711-80617711 GCA_039602395.1 Deinandra increscens subsp. villosa | reverse complement strand
GAAATGTGAAATGTTTAGAGTCAATTTCCTGGTTGTGATTCCATTGCAGTATTTTTCGAGGACGAAAAAAGAGTCAGTGTGGGGATATTTGATGTGTTGCAAACACATCCTAAATTAAGAGTCTTTTATTTTATAATTTGAGTCCATTTGAGTCAGTTTCCATTTGTTTTAAGTACTTTTATTAACGTTTGGGTCTTTTGGTCTTTGTTTATGTTTTCTTATAAGTTTTGTAGGTAATTGACAAGTCCCGAGGCCAAAATAAGAAATGTTGAAGAAGGGCTGAACAAGCAGTTCCAGGCGTATCGCCTGGAACCTGATGACTAGTAGGCGATACGCGCGAGAAGGAAAGTCAACGAAGGACTTAAGTCGGTTTGACCGACTAAACTGTCGCGACCTGAGGATTAGGCGTATCGCCTAGGAAGATAATACCTCCAAGCGATACGCTTGGAGGTCCAAAACCCGCAGAAAAAGGAATTTTGATATAAATTCGAAGTTAGGGTTTCAATTCGGGATTCTTCGAACTCCAGACGAATTCCAGAGCGACCAAGGGCGATTTTCAGAGGGGAAGAGAGCTGAGATCAAGGAGAATCATCGGAAGACCAAGATTTCATCATCATACGCTATTCGGTTCTTTCGGTTTCTTTGTTTTCATTACTTGCAATTATGTATTTGGATAAATTTTCATACTTTATTATGTTTACTGTCCAGACCATGATTGTAGGCTAAACCTATTATGCCATCTAGACCGTTATGATGAGTGATTGATGTTTTGACTTTATTCTTGGTTTTGATTGATTGATTGATGCTACGATTCTATTCAATTCCAATAATTGCCATGCTTGATGCATATGTGTGTTATGATCGGATTGTTAATTGACTATTAATGCTTAATTTACCCGCGAATGTCTTTCGGTTTAGGTAGATTAACCAAAGTAGTTAACTTTAGGGTTGATTGCTAAAGTGTAGTTTAGGGTTACCTTGAACTATTGCATTTTCGGTTGGTTGATTATTTGATTGTAATGTGCTGCTAAACTGAAGACTTAAAAGGTATAGGTTTAACGGGTAGTTGGGGTGGTTAAAGTCTTAGGGTTGCGTTGTCTCAAAAGGAAGCGTCCTAGGGTTTTGTCTAGCTTGCTATTCCGTGCCATTCATGGTAGTTATTGGTAGCTCCTGTTAGTCTAGGTGCACCTTAGGTATATCCGAGGGTGGCTAGGGTAATTGAAGTGGGAAGGACTTAAAAGGTGAACCCTTGTTCGAGCGTTAGAATCGTTGTCTAGGAAGGACTTAAAAGGTGAACTAGCCACCATCAGATTAATTAGAACCGAGATAGAGTCAAGCATCGATTGCAAGTCTAGGTCTAGGTGGTATATTCCTCTCTCATCTGAGTTTCTCCGAAGTTTCCTGTGTCCGTCTGTTTGCTCTTAGTTAGTTAAGTAGTTAATTAAATCTCAATTCAAAAACCCAAATCAATTTACTCAGTATTTCCAATTTCTAGGTCTAGGTTAAGTCTTGTCTATAGAGTGTCCTAGGTTCGATATTCCGGTCTTGCCCTAGCTATTCTACTATCCGATAGGTACACTTGCCTTAGGGTTCGGTCTAGTTTAGGTATTTTCGGTAAAATTAGGTGTGTCTAGGTCTAGTTTAGGTCTAGGTTTTTATAGCATTTTTAGGTACGTTCCGAGCACATCAGGGGGTCGGTCGAAAAGCAGACTTCTCGATCGAAAAGTGTCAGCGGATCGAAAAGTCTCAGTAGGGACTTTCCGATCGAAAAGAGAAGCTGATCGAAAAGTCACAGGGGGACTTTCCGATCAAAATGCTCTGATCGAAAAGTCACAGGGGGACTTTCCGATCGAAATGGGCTGATCGAAAAGTCACAAGGGGGACTTTTCGATCGAAATGGGCTGATCGAAAAGTCACAAGGGGACTTTCTGATCGAAATGGCACGACAGAAAAGGGTTTTCGATCAGCCCGGCTGATCGAAAAGTCTCTGGCTGGGTCAAAAAGTCTCAAAAACACGAGCATTTGGTCATGAACACTTCTGTCTTTATCCAAAAACCTGCAAAAAAAATCCTTCCGAACCTTGCTACTGGGAAAATCACCACAAAACTCAAACGGTTAGTTATCAAAAACTTGAATCGGATATCGCGAGAGCCTCGAAACTTGAGTTTCTTGGCTCTGATACCAATTGTAAGGATCGAAATAACCCAAACACGATATCACAACCTCTAGTGAATGTGCGGAATCCAAACACTAGAGTGATTCAAGATAAATCAAGAAAAATACGTAAAAGCAATAACAAAACAAGTAAGAACACAAACCGATTGAAGAGAACACTTTACTATTAATCACCGATTGCTTACACACTTGGTCGAAATTCTCAAAGAGAATTTCGAGATCACCAAACGCAAACACCTTAGGAGCGACAACCAACCCTAAATTGATTACTAGGAGTCCTATTTATAGGAGATGGTGAACTTGGAAAACAAGTTAACCTCCCTACCTAAAATAACTCCTAATTCCCGTATTTGAACCCTAAGGCCCATAAAACTCCCACTAAACATTGTTTAAATGAGCCCAAACGCATCTAAATTGGCCCAATGACCCAATATACCCATAACCCAACTTATTTTCACCTATTCTAACACATAGGCCTTCAGAATACTCCGCCAAGTGATGATTTAATACACAAGCCACAAATCTTGGTCCTTACAGTTTCGGAAGTGTTTACCTTGGAGTTATGGGGGGAAGATTGCAAGTTCCAGCGAGGAGACTTCCTTTTAGTTACTACAGGATCATTTGTTTCCTTTGTAACAACTGCCTTTGAGGATCTCTTGATCCTGCTTCCTCCCTTGGGTGGTAACGAGGCCTTTGAAGTTACATTTGCTTGATCATCAGCGACTTCCTTGATCTTATTCTTGAGGGTACTCTCACCACTTCCACCAGCACTACTTTTTGTGAACTTCACAACATCGGTTATATCACCACTTCCAGATTCAGTTTCTGGTTGAGCCTCCACTTGCGACTCCACCTGATTAGCATGTGCTTCTTCTGGGCGATAGTCCAGAAAGGAACTAGCGGTTTGCCGAAGAAACGGCATAGATCCTTCTTCCATGAGTTCAGCACTAAGATCTATATCATCAAAGCTCTTCAACTGCATTGCTTCAAAGAGGTACATTTCTGCAAACAAATGAAAAAAGAATTTGTTAAAAAACAAAAAAAAATAAGAAGAAAAAGATATTTTAAAATCAGGATCGCAAATGATGAAAGGGTAATTCCTTACCCTTCCCATGATTTGTCAGAATCGGCCAAAGTTCAGGAGTGAACCAAGCCCTACTCATTCTACAAAGAAGAAGAATGGCTTTCTGGAAGTTCTCGAATAGGGCTTGCGCAAGACACTAACTTATCAAAGGATTCCTGACTATAATCACCATCGTCTGGATTTGGGTCATGAACCACATCTTCTACATCCCTCCATTCCATTTGAAGGGAAACACATCGATCATCGATATAAAAGAATTTGGATTTCCAAGAACGAGGGTTTGGTGGAAGATGAGTACTAATTCTCTTAACGGATCTCCTACGTTCAAAGGTGTACCAATCACCAGCCATTGTGATTCTATAAAAAGCCCTAAAAAGAGTAACACTTGGTGATACGTTGACAGCCCTACAAGTAGCCTCAAAATGGCTTAAACGAGAAAACCCCTGAATATGCATCTGTGAAATGTGGATATTAAAAAACATCAAAGCTCTCATAAGAAACTTGGTAAAGGGGAGGCGATAGTTCCCAAGTTTGAACATATCAACGTAAACCCCAATTTTACAATCGGGGAAAGGGGAAATTGGAGTTTTCGGCAAAGGAAGGGTCGGATTCAGTGAAAGCGGCACATTATACCTCTCAATAACTTCATCTAGGTCGCGAGGCGACATAGATGAAAACGAGATGTGCATATTATGCTTACTCGAATCATCATCAACTTTAATCGAAGGAGATGCCATGAAAAATGCAGTAAAAAGCAAAAGGGAAATCGACTAACCTTTAACTGAAATCTCGATAGAGAATTAGGGCTCGAAGGAGAATAAAGAAAGAGACGATGGTGAAAGAAGTGGAGAATGAAAAATTAGGGGAGATTATATATTTATATGGGGCAAGAATTTTGGATCAAAATAACCGTTTGAATTTAAAAAATTCAAAACAAAAAAGCCAAAAACTGTCCCGTCAAATTACTCCCCAACTGACACGTGTACTGGCGGGTATAAAAAGTACTCGAGTACAATTCAACATGCAAGACACGCCTGACAAGTCAGTTATTATCTACACTTGCAGGAGCGTTCTTTACAATAATACTTTAATATTCTCGTGAGAATGTGACAACTACATTTGCAGAAGCGATCTGTTTTAAAGACAAGTGAAGTCTTATGATCTATTAGATCCTGCTTCACAAGCATTTCCTATTGTGATCTTTGTAACTTAGTCCTTAGTCATTTCTACAAAACAACATAAGGACTAGGGGGACTTGATGACCAGATCTATGAAATCGTTAGAAATGGAGAAAATTTTTGATATTTGAAATCTATGATTAACGCAAAGAAGAAATGTGTGTTACACTCTTTTTTCCTTAGCATCGGTTTTTTCCCACAGGGTTTTTCCGAACAAGGTTTTTAATGAGGTAACAAGTCTAAAACACATGTGGACCTAATGAAGATGATCGATAAAATCTTACAAACTTATCGGAAGTGCAAAATACTTTTAACTTCTAGTACAATAATTATTGCTTGAATAATCAATGGACTAGGGGGACTTGATGAGGATAGGTCAAGGCTGGACACGCAAATGGCTTAGTGGTTACATTTCCGATGATAAAGACCTCAAGAGCAAGTGTCCTATAAAGAACAAGTCGGAAGTGATGCAGTTGCGGATGGGCAAGACGCAAGTGCATCCAACCAGCTTATGAAGATGCGACTCTAGCAGCTCTATAAATAGTTCACTTATTCATCAATAATGGAACTTTGGAGTTCTAGAAAATTACACATTCACTATGTGTTTTTCCCCAATTGTACTCAAATATAGCAACTTCAATAAAACAATCAATTCAACTATTATTCTCCATTAAATAGCTTTTTCCTAGTTGAATTATAATCTCATATCTACATATGGTGTGATTTTGTGGTTCATCATACTATCTCCCCTGAAAAACCTATAAGTGTAGAAGTGTGAGGTTTTAATAGTTGTTGCACTTCTAAACCCATCTTTCTAAAGCAAGGTTCATACATAATTTCAGATGCACTTCCGGTATCAAGGTAAGTTCGCTTTACCAAGAAGCCGGAAATACCAATTGTAACCACCACGGGATCTTCTTTTGATTCTTTTCCAGATAAAGGCGGAAATGTAATTTCTCGACTCTTCCATTGTTCTTCTTCAAGTTTAGTTTTGACGTTTCGATGCCAAACATTTGAACTTCTTCAGATCATACCAATAACCTTCTTTGGAGGTTGTCCTTCTTTAATGTGCTTTACCAAATGAGATAACTTGCCGGACTTAATGGCTTTTTCAATTTCACTTCGCAAGTGTCGATAGTTATCCGTGTCATGGCCTCTATCTTTGTGAAAGTCACAATATTTGCTCACATCCATCCCTAAAGTATTTTGAGATCTTTGTGGCTTTGCGAATTGCACGTTTTCAGTGATCAATATCTCACTTGGGGTTTTAGTGAGTGATGTACAATCCTCAGTTTTGGGTTCCCAAGTCTTTTTATAGCCTCTAAAGTTTCCTTCCCTTCTTCGGTCATAAGGCTGAAATCGATTTCTTTTCCAGGGTTGATTCCGTGTCGGAGCGGAATACACACTTGCGTTTGCATTTTTAGGATTGGCCCCTCTTTGAGAAGGTTTCTGGATGTTAACACCTTGTATATTACCCGATGCGCTTTTCCCTTTGACATATGTTCTCAGACGATCCATGAGCACTTCCATTGTTTTTGGTAAATCCTCATGCAATTTTTCAACAAGGTGTGTATGTCGAACACCATGACAGAATCTAGATATTCGCAACTGATATTGTGCCCCAGCTATCTTCATAGTTTCATTATTGAATCTCATTACAAAATTTTCAAGACTTTCATCACCTCTTCTTCGGATATTATGTACTTCCGTCACTTCCTTGGTACATTTCCGTTGTTGGCTGAACTGTCTTAAGAATTTGATTCTCAAGTCTTCAAAGCTACTAATTTGTGCATTTGGAAGTGTATCAAACCAGATTCTAGCAGATCCGGTAAAGGTTTGCACTAGCATATGGCACCAAGTTTCTTCTGACCAACGCTCCAATCTTCCAGCGGTGATGAAGTCAAAAATGTGATCATTAGGATCTGATAATCCACCATACTTCTTAACAGAGGTTGGCATCTTCAATTTTGATGGGAATTTGGCATTTGCGGTCCAATCTTCAAATTTCGAATGTTCTTGCATGGAAACAGGAAAATATGGTACAAGCACGTCCGGTGTTCCTGAAAACACAAGGACCATAAATCAAAATGACTCTCAATGTCTTCCTCCCTGAAAGGAAATCTTATTGTCGCTGTACGGCCGATGCAAGCATAGCTTACTTGGAAATGAATGCATTGAGTCTATTCTGAAAACTTTATAATGACACTTCCGATGCAAGTTCAACTTACTCGGAAGCAATTTTATCATGAAGATCTCTTTAGAAGTTTTAGCAAATGCCTGTGGACTCTCCTCCATTCGATGCATGTATACACGTTTATATACATACTCGTTTTATTCTTTCAAGCATATGTATGTGCACAGGTAGGTGCTCACACTTTCCTGATATACGAGGTAAATGCATGTGCATATGTCAACACACATACTTTACCTCAAATAATCAGATGCATGAGTATATTAATACTCATACTCTCCCTCTTTTGTTTTTGAAACAAACACTCAACATATTGAGCAAATCATTGATACAGATCTACCATGGAGAAATTTGAAAAATATTTTTCCCGCTCCATTTTGACACTCGAAGTTTCCAGCATTTGAACGGCAAAACTCATAGAAAATTTATTGAATCTTCAAATATTCGTCCAGTGAACATCTCAAAAGATCTCCACTTTCTGTTTTGTATCCAATCAAATTCAAAAAATTAGTGAACATTCAAAAGATCTTCAAATACCTGATGCTTTTGCACGCTTATCAGATGTATGCTCATCATCTAGAATCTCCTTTAGATTCTTCCTTACTGCAGTTTTTCCAGAATCTCCTTCTGGAGTGAACTTGAGTGTCGCACGAACATCCTGCAACCATAAATCTCGCTTTTCTTTATCCTGTAATTGTCTCAACACTTCAACATTTCTCAACAGGAAATCTCGACTAAAATCTTTCAATACATCAGAATCATCATTTCGAACAACATTCCGATCCAATTCATCTCGATCCGAATGCGTATCATCATCCATTTGATCCTGCAATGGAAATGTTGAATCCTTCTTACTGAACTTTCCAGTTGAACCTGCAGAGCTGAAAATATTCTTCGCCGAACTCATCGATTCGAAAACCGACTTCTTCTTCGTTCAATCGTCCAAATGCTTCTCCATTGTTCACCAATCCCAGAGAATACGGATGACGCCAATTGATGAACCACAAAATCACACCGCTAGTAGGTTTGACTCGATGATTCAACTAGGAATCAAGCTAATTAATGGAAAAGTATTGGAATCCATAGATTTTTATTGATTTGACACTAATTGAAGTACATTCAGAAATACACACAGTTTAAGGTGTAATTTGAGATCTGAAAGTTGAGAGTTACAAGACTATTTATACTATTCTTCGAAATCGCATATTCGTAAGCTAGAAAGATGCACTTGCGTCTTGACCATCCGCAACTGCACCACTTTTCACCTTGCCTCCACATGTGGTGCTTATATTCTGGAAGTGTCATCTTTGAGGCACTTGCATGTCCGCTCTTGACATATCCTCATCAATAACCAAGAAACAATAAATAAAGATAACAGTCCATAATCCATAGACCATGAATAAAGAAATTAAAAAAAAACAAAAAAAAAACTTCGTATCATTGGGAATAGATGTGTCAACTGTCATTTCCTGTCAAACATGTCTGGTCACATAATATGGTAAATGTTACTCCATACATAAATGCATATTAATTCACTTAATCATTTCATTGTTAGAAGTGGAGCTTCATGAGTTAAACACACATGCATATATAATTCTAACCTGTAACAAAATTGAGCACAGTTCCAGACAGTCAACGTGAGCCTTAACCTTAAATGATTTTCTTGACAAGCAACCAATGCCAATGATGAAAGGCAACACGGCCATGAGAAATTATAGTCAAGAACATAATATATTACCATGTTAGAGAAGCAAACAACAACATACCTAGTAAAATTCCACTCAATGGTAGAGTCTGGGGATGTTAGAGAAGCATAAATATGTTAATGAATAAGGGAAAAAATAAACAAATTAAGAATATTTCGAACCTCTCAAGGACGTGTGACACAAGTCCCTTGCAATAGCTCTCTTCACATCTTGTAAAGGATAGAGCAAAAAGAAAAAGGAAACATGAGATTGATATATATATGAACATGCACAATCAACCCACAAAAGTGGGGGCCTTAGGACAAAGTTTATGTGCTGAAAAGAAAGCTTCCTCTAGTTCCAAGCATTTGTTCATAAATTCATTCAAGAAGTTACAAGAAAGTGACAATGTCTTTTTTCAATACCTAGGATTTTATGATATATATTGCAAGCCTAGTTCTATAAAATAAAAACAGTCCTTTGAGAACTATTATCAACAAATAGTTCCATCATACAGAACAAGGAACAAACAAATTAGTAATGTACCTGATCATGTTTTGCTGCAAAATTGACTCCCAAAAGGAGATGCATTGACAATTGACAACTCAGTAATATGTGAAACCAACTCCCTTCTGATAGTTCTTTCCATGTCAAAAAGATAAATTCTTAATAGAAGTTACAAAGCAACCTGCAACATTTTTTATACTGTACACTTATTTCATGGGTCCTTAGCATCTGTTTATAAAATCTTTTAAAAAATTAACACGAGTGAACAGATTCCATATCTAGGATTATTTGATGTCTCCTAAAAGATAATGGAACCATTTAACATCGCCATCAATATTAGAACGGGAAACAGAACGCAAATTTTGTAAGGGTCGAGAAAACCATCCCAAATAACATAAACCAACTTACAACAAATTTCATAGTCCTAAAGCTTCTCTAAAAACCTATCCTTTAAGCTTTTCTTCAAAAAGTATCCTATTTGTAAACATTAATAGAAAATTATAGCATGAAGAGACATCTTCACTTTTAACATTTGAGATACTACAGCGCAGATTAACTGAATTTATATCGTTTTACAACAAAATGAAGAACAACAGCTCACCAGTTTAAGTCAACAACAGTTGCTCACTCACCAGTCTCAGAAAGAACAATCAATTTATTTGTTTTCAAATTTATAGTAACAATATTTTTTTGACTGCAAATTAGAGGGGTGCGCCTAGCCTTGGTAGTAGTGCAACACCAAGGCGATGCTCAAATACCCCAATAGCAAGCTATTGCGATAAGTCTTTCCCCATAAAAAATAAAAATAATATCCAGTGAGCCGATGACTCACATATCATATATTAAACTGATAAGAATATATACTACACTTGATCTTAGCCAAAATAAAAATAATATCCAGTAAGCCGATGGCTCACATATCATATATTAAACTGATAAGAATAGATACTACAAATAAATAGGGTAAAATGAATGGAAAGACGTGTGTACCCCAAAAACCATCTTTCACATCAATAATACCAATTGCCTACAGTAATAACAATAGGAATAAATGTGTCGATTCACATTCCTGCAAAACATGTGAAGTCACCTGGGAAATCCATTCTAAAAAGTGCATCGTGATTCGTGAAGAATCATACGTTTCTTAGAAACGGAAAACAAGAGCAAGAGAAGTATTCTTAATATAAAATCAAGGGGAATGTACCTGACCGGTCAAATTTTGCTGTAAAATAGACTCCCTAAGGCTATGTGTAATGGGGTGTTATGCCACCAAATTGCTAACATAAAGCCCCTTATAACGCCCCTTCTCACCCCCCTGGGCGTTATGTTAGAAAAGTTGATCCATGGGCGTGAGGAGCATAACGCCTACCATGTTCTTCATTTGTTCCATTATTTTTATATTTTTCTGATTCGCTCAATATTAATTGGGCAATAAATTAGAAAGAAGGTTATGGGCGTTATGACTACACCACTTTGCATTATAAAGCCCCTTTGCTGAGTCAGCATCCACATGTCATATAATGCCCCATGAATGGGCTTTATGAGTACACATAGCCTAATGTGGATGCATTGAGAACTTAATAATACACGTCACCAAGCCCCTTGTGATAGGTCTTTCCATGTCTCGAAAGGATGATCGAGTAAATACAAAATGTAAATGATAAATTCTTATTAGAACATATATCAACATGCATAGTCAAACCAATGCACCAAAACAAGTTATTCTATACCTTAACTATTCAGAGTGACAGTTTGACACAATAATTATATAAGTTAAAGGAAATTATGGAGCCACAATTCACAAACAGGCTGACAGTGATGAGAACTGTGCCTCTAGTTAATTTAAACGTGTGCTGAAATTTTTAAATTTATAAAGAAGTTAACTTTGTTATTTGCCTCTACGCCCCTATCCCCTATTCTAATGAATTGAATCTGTTGTCACCTTAAAAAGCAAGTAATCACCGGATTCGATAGATCGCTAAATCAGGATTAAGAGTAATAGAAAAGCTAAAATGATCGAGGTAAAAGAAATAATTTTATTGATATTTGTGAAGAAAGAGTGTACAGATGCATATGTAAAATATGAGAATTACAAGTGAATACGAAGTCCCTAAACTACACAACTCGCCGGGTATTTATAGGCCTCGCTCGTGATCCCTTGACCCGCATCAGCTTAATCGCACCTGTCTAAGGCCTGCACAAACACTTCCGACGGACATTATATTCGGAGGACTTGGAAGTGAACGATCGGATGTGTAAAACATATCCGATGCATCGTTTACTTCATCAAGTCCCCCAAGTCTATTAAGCGAATAAATGAAGTTAATAGACTTACTTCTGTATATAAAGGTTATTTTACTCTTCCGAATATTTTACACTTCCGAATTCGAACGGTTTCTTTTATATGCGCCAGTTGTTCCTGCATGGACTGACATACATTATTGATGGTACAGTTTCCTAGTACCCCTAATGACGCGTGGCGCATCTTGTCACCCGTTCAGTTACCTGTCTCAATCAGTCATAAGGAAAAAGTAAATTTCAAAAATTTTCAAGAAGATCTATTCCGTTTTTACCCCCGTAAAAACCCTCTTGCCAAAACCGTCTCGCAAAAACCGCCGATCGAAACTGCTTATTTCTCTTCTATATATATATACCTTTCCCCCAAAAAAATTTACCAAAACAATATATCTTCTTCACCACACTCCTGCAACATTCTGCATTAGTATCTTCTTCCCAGGTCAACATTTCTTTCTTTACTTCTTTTCCATCTACTTTTACTATTCTCTTCCCATGGCTGAACCTAAGAAAATCTCATCAAAACATAATCTCGCCATTTCTTACTCCTTAATTTCTGAATCCGAACTAAATGATTTTGTGAAAGAACTCCATATCCCCAAGGAACTTAACCCCCTTCGTGCCACCGAGGATACACCAATCCATCCTTTCCCTAACAAGAAATTTGGAGTTTACACTGATTTCTTTCGCCAAGCCAATTATCGAATTCCTTTTACCTCTTTCCTTCTTGAAACCTTGACCTACTTTGAAATCCATATAGCTCAATGCAACCCTACTCCACTGAGTATTTTGAACCATTTCGAACTTTCTTGTAGAGCTTTGAACCTTGAACCTCAATTGATCCAATTTCATGCGTTTTATCGCCTTACCATGTCCGGCGACTGGTATACTTTTGAGAAGCGTCGTGACATCACCCAATGGTTTAGCAGAAAACCTCCGCAGAATCGCCAATGGAAAAATCAATTTTTTTATTTAGATGACTCATGCCTTCCCAAAGCAATGGCTTGGAGGGACATTCGGTTGACTGTTCATGATGTGATACCCAAAGCAGCCGAAGTTCACCAGGCTACTTATGAAAGCATCAGCAAGTTTATACACCCTATTCGTAGCGTTCCGGAAGAAATTCTAGTCTTGGCCAAAATTAATAGAAACTGGTTTTTCCCACAGATGCGTCCTGTAATTTTATGTGGGAAAGAAAGTGCGTTTATTTTCCATAAGCTTTACATTTTTCCTTGTGTTACTTTGTCTTTTTTATATTCACTTTAATTTCTGATCTTTCACATGCAGCTATGGACCTATCAGATGCACTCTTGGTGAAGGATTTCAGCCAAATCCGATTCAGCAAAACCAGCATTGGAACCAACACTTCCCCCTCAGCAAAGACAACCATGGCTGATACCAATGTTTCCGCGGATGTGCCTAACACCATCCCTGTTGAAGCCTCTTCTCCTCAAATGGTATCTCAACCTCCTTCTCCTCTGATCCAAAAGAGGAAGAAAAGATGTGCTAAACCCAACAAACATGCCCCATCAATGGATGAAGAAGGAAGTGATGCTGCTCCCAAAAAACCTAGAAAGTCACCAGTCACACGCTCAACAGCTAAGTCTTCTCCCGCCATTAAAGCTTTTTTTGAAAACTTTGATAATGAAACCACTAAAAGAACACCATCTCCAGTGTTTGATGATGGAAACACCCTTATCATGTCTCCACCTAGCCTAGCTCATTTGATCAGTTCCACAGTTGCAGAATTCATGCAATCACCTTGCCCCACCATTGATCTGACAAGTACACCATCTCCTATTGTTTTACCTTCTGAGGGTAACACCACCGCATTTGCTACTCAAACAATGGTACCATCTTCTGTTATTACCACTACCCCTCTGGCAACTCAACTTTATCCAAGTGGCTCTTCAAGCTTTACCACATCTGTCCTTCCCAGCTTTTCAGACTCAATGTGGATTCGAAATGAAGCACGCCTAATGGCAGCCCGTAACAAATCCACAATCGGTTTAGATGAACTGTTTATTCCAACATGGAATATTACTAACCGTGACAGCATTTCCGATCCTGCATGTGCCAAGGACTTTTTCCTGAAAGCGATAGGCCCGGGAGATATTAGGCGATCAGAAGAAATTCCTGCTCCTGAATTTGCAGCTCATGTTGTATCATCTTATGCAAAAAACAATGTCATTATGCCCGAGCTATATAACAGATGGATAAAAGCAGAATTTCAATTGCAATCCCTGAATGCTAAACTTGCCGCAGTTTCCCAGTCGGATATGCTGGAGAAAAACCAGGTGCTTCAGAAAGAAAACCAAGAGCTGACCCGATCTTTCTCTGATGTTTCTGCTCATTTATCGGATGTGGAAAAATCCTTGAGCCATTCGAGAACCATGATAGAAAGTCTTGAGAAACAAAAGCAAGATCAGTTTTCCGAGTATACATCAGAACTAAAGAAAAGAGATGATAAGCTCGAAGACATGGCCCTTCAACTTCAGCAATCAAAGACTGGTATCGCATATTCACATTTTCCTTACTTCTAATATCACTCTTTTTCCTTGTACTTATGGGTTTTACATTCCTTTCAGATCATGATACTGTCACATCCATGCTTGATGTTGAAACACAGAAGTTGGAGGAATTCAAAAGAATTTTTGCAGAAGAGAAAAAATGGTTGGTTTGTGAAGGTATCCCTGAAGTGGCAAATAGGATCCTAAAAGGCCCAACTTTAAAAACAGCAATTGCTGCAGCGATCAACGCTATGAACGCATGTGGGTATAATGAAGGAATAAGGTCAGGATTATTCCATGCAGACACAAACCCACAAATTTATGCAGAAGCCTGCCAAGGTTTTGATCCTAACGCCAGCAAGAAACTTCATGAAGCCAATATCTCCTTTCAGAAACTGTCATTTCCATATGTTGAAGCTTGCAAGACCCTTTATGATGCCCCGCTGGATGTGATCAAGGACTCTTTGGCAACTGACTCATCTAACCTGCCTCCACCATGATTCTCCCAGGTAAATTTCTTCATATTAACACCCCTCTTTTTGAACAATGAACAATTTGCTCCACCTGCGAGTGGACTTTCCTTTTGATTGCCCGTATGTGTAGGGCTTTTAACCTTCAAACAACGTTTACTTTTATGAGCTTGTCATGACATATGGTATGTTTTTCATTTTGGAATGGAATGTTATGACTTTATTATGTTATTATGGTAATTATATCTTGTATTTGCTTGTTCGCATGTGCATGAATCACGTTACTAACTTAAGTGGTCACATGCGTCCATGCTAACACATGAGGTTTCTTAACTATAATTATACACATGCATATGAACTTAGCAATTAGTAATGCGTAATTACTTTTTCGGTCTTATGGACCACTTCCGGTGTCACAAGAGTAACCTTAGCCTCTTTTATGATTTTCCCAGAATTTGTTGGGTAGCGCATAACTACTTCTTATGACCCCATAGGTCGCATCTTTACAAGGATGCTTTTTACACATTTTCCGGAATTTTTTGGATAGTGCATGACTACCTCTTATGACCCATAGGTCGCATCTATACAAGGATGCTTTTTATTGATCAGTTTCATTTCGTATCAATTTTTAGATACATGATAACCAACCATACTTTAGTCCTTTGGACTTTAGTTTATTATATGAAAACTCAGCATATTACCTTTTTTTTTTAAACATTAATTGCCCATAGCAACGAAACTTTTATACTATTATAGGAACATATCCATTTCCTCATCTTTTTTTTGTTTATGACCTTCTTTTCAAGGAAAAATTACAAATAATATCTTTTCAAATGTACGTCATTCCATGGTCTTGCCAGCACATTGCCATTTCCATCCTCCAACAAATAAGACCCCTTGCCTAAAACTTCTGTTATTTTGTATGGACCTTCCCATTGTGCAGCTAACTTTCCTTTTGGTTCCATCCTACTAACATCATTGTTGCGCAGAACTAGATCCCCCTCTTTAAATTGGTAAAGTTTGACATGGGCATTATAATATTTCTCCATTTTCGACTTATACTTACTCTCTCTTATGGATGCCATCTCTCTCCTTTCCTCCAATAAATCTAAATTTGCTCTCAACTGTTGATCATTATTTATAACTTCCATCATCCGTTGAGTAGGTAATCCCACTTCCGCTGTGACAGCCTCAGTCCCATATGTCAAACTGAATGGAGTTTCTCCGTTGCTTGTTTTAGGCATGATTCTGTGTGCCCATAATACATGTGATAACTCGTCCACCCAACCACCTCCAGCTTTTTCCAAACGTACCTTAATTCCTTCAACCAAACTTCTATTAACTCTTTCAACCTGCCCATTGGCCTACGGATATGCCACAGATGCAAAAATTTGTACTATCCCCAACTCCTCACACCAGCTCCGAAAGGGATCATCCGCAAATTGTTTTCCATTATCCGAGACAATGTATAAGGGTAAAGCAAATCGACAAATAATATACTCCCATACAAATTTTTTCACATGTTGCCCCGTAATGCTCGCAACCACCTTTGCCTCTGCCCACTTTGTAAAGTAATCAACAGCTACAATAAGAAATTTGATCCGTCCTGCTGCTTCCGGAAATAGTCCTACAATGTCTATTCCCCACTTCTGAAAGGGCCATGCTGTTGAAACAGGAACAAGCTCATGTTTGGCTTTTAAACTTACTGGGGCATGTCTCTGCAACTGTCACACTTTTGAAGTTCTTCTGTAACGAATTTATGCATACCAGGCCAATAATATCCGAGTACTACCAACTTGTTGACAATCATGCGGGGACCCATGTGATTCCCACAAATCCCACTATGCACTTCCTGTACCACTCTTCTTGCCTCCTCTTTAGTTAAACACCTTAAAAGCGGTCCAAGGTACGTTTTCCGATACAAGATCCCATTCTGCAACTCATATTATAAAGTATTTACGCGAATTTTCCTTGCTTCTTCCCTTTCTTCCGGCAAATACCCTCAAATATTTCCAAATTGGCCAGAACCAAACTTCTTCATTGAAAGAAACAGCCACCACTTGTTTAACCAGAACAAATGGTTCTTCCAAAACTTCTACTCTTATCTCTTTAGCTAAATGCTGGAATGAAGTGGATGCGAGCTTACTAAGCACATATGCTTTCTTGTTCTTTCCCCTTGGAATGCCAAGTGCAGATGCGCAAGCCTCACTTGCGATAAATAAAGAGCCATCATGGCACTCTTTGCCTCATAATCTCCCTTGATATGATTTGCCACCAGCAACGAATCCACGTGTGATCTTACATCTGTAGCACCCACCCTTTTGGCTAATCTTAAACCTGCAACTTAAATATACGACTTTTATTTTTAGCTTACCCCGTCCTTTTTCTTTTTGACATATCCCTATTTTTCATACATAGTTTATTTTTAGAAAAAATCATTTAGTTAAGTAAAATGATGAACCTGCCAATAACGCCTCATATTCCGCCTCATTATTAGATACATTAAAATCGAATTTAAGCGCATATGTCAACTCATCCCCATCCGGACTTATCAACAATAGTCCTGTTAAACACATGAATTATGTCTTATTTTATGAAACAAAATTATATGACTAATTTATAAAAGATTTAAAAAATTCACTTGCAAACCTGCTCCGGCACCGTCATCACCTGAAGAACCATCAGTATACAACTTCCAAATGCCTGTTGACACCTTCGACGACGCATCAAAACTATTATTTTCACCACTGCTGTCACCACTTCCAATGGGCATTTCAGCCAGAAAATCCGCAACAACTTGCCCTTTCACAGCTGTTCTTGGCTTGAACTGAATATCATATTGCCCTAACTCCACAGCCCATTTTACCATCCGACCTGACACTTCCGGCTTTCTTAACACTTGATTTATAGAAGATGTAGTGAGCACTTCGATTATATGAGCTTGAAAATAACGTCTCAAACATCTTGCTGATATCACAAGGGCATATACCAACTTTTCCATGAGAGGATATCGTATTTCATAATCTTTCAAAACTCGACTTACATAATAAATGGGCATTTGCTTCTGCCCCCTTTCTGCCACCAAAACGGTACTGACTGTTCCTTCCGAAACCACCAAATACATTTGTAAAACCTCTCCCACTATTGGTGCAGTCAAAGTCGGTAATGAAACCAAGAATTGCTTCAGTTGTTTGAATGCCTCCTCTGCCTCAACAGTCCAACAAAAATCAGATTTCCCAATACTTGATTTCAACACCTGCATAAAAGGAAGTGACCTTTCCGCAACCTTTGACACAAATCTTTGCAAAGCAATCAACCTACCATTCAATATCTGCACATCCTTTACTGTTGATGGTGACCCCATTTGCAGGATTGCATCTACCTTTTCTGGACAAGCCTTAATTCCCTCATTATTTACTATCATACCTAGAAACTTTCCAGCACTCACCCCAAATGAACATTTCTTCGGGTTCAGTCGCATATTAATTTCTCTCAATTTTATAAATGTTTCTTCTATATCCCTAAACATATCCTCTTCACTCCTACTCTTGATAACAATGTCATCCACATATGCTTCCAAATTCCTACCCACTTGTCCTTGAAAAGCCCAATCCATTAAACGTTGATAGGTTGCTTCCGCATTTTTGAGACCAAAAGGCATCTTTTTATAACAAAACATACATTTCCGAGTAATAAACGAAGTTTTATCTTCATCTTGTTCTGCCATTTCGATCTGATGGTACCCCTTATATGCATCAAGAAAACATTTCCAATGAAATCCTACCACAGCATCCACCTTTAGATCTATTTCCGGAAGTGGATAGCAGTCTTTAGGACATGCGTTATTAACATCTTTGAAATCTATACACATCCTCCAGGACCCATCCGGCTTTTTTACTAACACCGGGTTCGACACCCACTCTGTATATTGAATTTCCCTCAGAATTCCAGCTTCCACTAACTTTTTTACTTCCTCATTTACCACAGCCGCTCTCTCATTATTCATACCCCTCTGTCTCTGTTGTACCGGCTTACTTCCAGGATACAATGCCAGTTTATGTTCTGATAATGACCTTGGAACCCCAATCATATCTGACAGTTCCCAAGCAAACACATCGACATTTTTCTTTAAAAGAGCGTATAATTTCCCTCTAGCTTCTAACGACAAACCTTCCCCAATCCGCAATTTCTGATCCGGGAATTTTTTATTAATCACCCATTTATCACCTTCCCATTCTTTTGCTTTATCGAAATTCAAATTATCCTGCATATTCACGTCACACACTTGCAAACTCGGTTCAGATGACAAAGTAGCAATCCCTACCGGTGTTGGAAATCTTATCATTCCATGCATTACTGAGATAACTGCTCCCAACCTTCTCAAAAATGGTCTCCCCAAAATAATATTATGTACCGATGATGCCGCAACAACTAAAAACGATACATCCAAGTTACGCATTTGTAACCCACTCCCGATTACCATTGGTAAAGTAATTTCACCAATAGGTCTTACTACTTCTCCCGCAAAACCAATTAATGGAACCGACGTTGGACGCAACTGTGAACATATGCTGGACCCCATATGTCTAAAACACTGCTCATACGTGATCTCTGTTGCACTTCCACAATCAATATGTATTCTCTTAACCATGAATCCGCCTATTTTCGCAGATACAACAACCGGTTCCTCAGTAGCCATTTTTTCTAAAATTGGCGGAAACGTTATTTCTTTATATTTCCAATCAACTTGGCTATTATTTTTATTTCTAACATTCCTATGTTGATCTGTTAAACGCAACTGCACCATGTTAATTACAGGTGCATCTCCCTACACATTGTTCCGAATCACCTTTACCAAATGCGCTAACTTTCCCGACTTCACTGCCTTATCAAGCTCTCTCTTCAGGGTCCAACATGTGTCAGTGGTATGACCCCTGTCCTTATGATACTCACAATACTTGTCTAAATTTCTTGTAGGAGCATTTCGCATTTTAGGCGGTGCAGGTAGATCTACTTTCTCTGTTGCCAAAATTTGAGTTGCCGTTTTAACCAATTCCACAAACCTTGCTCCTCTATAATCAACACTCGTATTCCTCGATGACCCCCCAAAATTTTTACTTTTAGGAACAAAACCTCTTACCCACTTATTCTGCGGAACCGACCCAACACCTCTCATAGGACCAGCATTACCCCGGCCAAAAGACCCTGAGCCCGATCGCATCTGACCACTCCTAGCGTCATTCCCGGTTAAATAGGCACATGCATTTTTCCCTCGAACAAATGCCCTTGCTTTATCCATCAATACATCCATTGTTCTCGGAAGATTTTCATGCAACTTCTAAACCAACTGAGCACATTTCACCCCATGACAGAAACCCGAAATCCGCAACTGATCTCCAGCTCCTTCAATCCCCATACTTTCTTTGTTAAACCGCGTAATAAAATCCTCAATGGATTCATTATCTCGCCTTCTAATATTATGCACCTCGGTTGGATCTTCCATACACCGCTTCTGCTGACTAAACTGCCAAAGAAACTTGTTTTTCAGATCTTCAAAACTATCAATTTGCCCTGCCGGTAATGAATCGAACCATACTCGTGCCACACCAGTAAAAGTTTGTACAAACATATGGCACCAAATTTCTTCAGACCATTGTTCTAAACGAGCAGCAGAATAAAATTCAAATATGTGATCATCCGGATCAGCTAGTCCAGAATACTTCCTTACTACTGTCGGCAATTTCAACTTCTTCGGAAAAGTAGCTTCGGATATCCATAACGAAAATTTGGAATGTGACTTCATTGATTGAGGCATGTATGGTACTATTACATCTGTGCATGTCAAAAGTTTCCACAAAACATATACAAAACCTCTTAACAAAATTTATTTAACATAATCATATACTCATCTCATCATGCATTTTTAAATTTAAACATATAGAATATTTATCATATCATACTAATCAACATATTCGTATGCTTAATTAATGAGTTTATCTGCTAATTAAACGTGTACCTTTCACCGTATAACTTTTCTCAACATTACGCCTTTCTGGAATGTGATTGTCCTTATCACAATCATATTCCTTTTGACTTCCTTGATTGATCCAATACTGCAACAACTCCTCATCACGCTGTTGATCATGCCTCTTTTCTTCATTTTCCTTGCTTCGCTGCTCATCCTCCTTCATCTGCCGTCTCTTCAACTGTACCAGCAAACTTTTATTTCTGATCAAAAAATCGACATCGAGCTCGTCCAACTCATCACATTCTGACACACGCAGGTCTTTACCATCGGTGTCATGATTTACCAAAACAAACCGCTTCAATGAACCAAAATCGCTACCATCGTCTTCCTGTGTCTGCTTACCAGATGACTTTAGTTCTGTAAGTGTCTTAGAATTCGGCGTGACAACATTCTGTTCCTTTTGTAACATCGCCGACTGCTTTGATTTCGACGAAGAGGATAAATCCACAAACACTCCTGGTTTAGACAGGTTCTCCTCTTTATTCTTCTCTCCCGACGAAGAATTGACGAACGATTTCCTCAAATCATCAAACGACTCCATTACTCAATGTTCGTGTCAACTATTGGATGGCGCCACTGAAAAAGCAAGTAATCACCGGATTCGATAGATCGCTAAATCAGGATTAAGAGTAATAGAAAAGCTAGAATGATCGAGGTAAAAGAAGTAATTTTATTGATATTTGTGAAGAAAGAGTGTACAGACGCATATGTAAAATATGAGATTTACAAGTGAATCTGAAGTCCCTAAACTACACAACTCGCCGGGTATTTATAGGCCTCGCTCGTGATCCCTTGACCCGCATCTGCTTAATCGCACCTGTCTAAGGCCTGCACAAACACTTCCGACGGACATTATATTCGGAGGACTTGGAAGTGAACGATCGGATGTGTAAAACATATCCGATGCATCGTTTACTTCATCATCACCCATGCTCTCTCCTAATGAAACTTATCATTTGTCTTAAAATCAATGATTTGTTATGAACCATTCTTTTCTTAAACACTTTTATACACCACTATCTTCCCAGTTCAATCAAACATAGAATTTTTAGGTCATAATAGCTTACCAAGTGTTTAATGTTAAAGATGTCTCCTGTAGGATTTCCTCAAACCTCCTGCACTTTTGATTCAACCTATTGTACCCATAAGTGCTTTTAGTTATGCCCTATTTTACTTAGATAATCAAATGATTAACGAGATTTTTGGGTTAGTTACCTACCCACCTAAATGATGAACTCAAAGCTTGACAAACTCTCTGTCGTTGATCACTAACCTTTTGATTTGTAGACAAACCCAGAATAATTATGATTCGTGTGACTTCTACCTCACAAATGCTTCAATTTCACACCTTCAATCACACGTGTAACTTCAATGATCATCTTTGGAGATTACATTTTGATCACTAATGCAACCTGCAATTTAAGTGCCAATGTGACCTAGGAGTATTTTGTTTAAAAAGAAAATCAATCTTGATACAAATTTTGATCTCCAAGACCGTGTTCAGCAGGCTTTATTTGGATGTGCAAGTTTATATGAAACAAACATATATGTTTTTGCCTTATTAATTAGGTCATTTAATGATATTCACTTCAAAAGATATAG
This sequence comes from Deinandra increscens subsp. villosa, assembly GCA_039602395.1. Classification (NCBI taxonomy): domain Eukaryota; kingdom Viridiplantae; phylum Streptophyta; class Magnoliopsida; order Asterales; family Asteraceae; genus Deinandra; species Deinandra increscens. The sequence continues at coordinate 80,595,986 of JBCNJP010000023.1, read as the reverse complement.
TGAAGACAAACATATTCCAGGACCGTGTTCAGCAGGCTTCCTTAGAAATGAAATGTAAAAAGGTACTAAAAGAACCAATATGATATAGTAAACAATCACTAAATCCAAATAAGCAAAGAAACAAAGATAACAGACCATATACCATTATCGACAATCTGTGTCATTAAAGGAATAAATGTTACTCCATACTTAATTGCATCTGAATTCACTAATCACTCCATTGTGAAAAGTGCAGCTTGAAGAGTTGCATATATGTATTTTGTGAACAGAATGTAAAATAAATTGCTGACCTTCCAAGATGCATATCACAGCAACAGAGGAGACATGAATCTCTTTGAACCATTTTACAAAGCGCTGATCTAGTTCCGTATTTAATTTTATCAATGTTCAAATTATGTCAAATTATGTAAACAAAATTTGGGCAAACAAAATGCTTACTAATAAAGCCATCAGCAAAAGATAAACACATGTAGCTTGCAAACTCGAACTCAATAAGGATAAGAACAGAACGTTAGGGAAAAAAACAAAAAAGTCAACTAAAAATTGGAGGGGTGCGCCAGCCAAGGCAATAGTGCAACGCCAAGGCGACACTCAAAGACCCAAGTAGCAAGCTACTTTGATGGGCCTTTCCCCATAAAAAATAAGATTAATATCGAGTGGGCCAATGACCCACATATCAGATATTAAACTGATAAGAACAGATACTACACTTGATCTTAGCCAAAAGGCCGAGAAAGGTATGCTTGTTATCATCATGGGCCGCTGCTTATATAGGCAGCCCTCTGTCTATGTGTTTTTCACTCAGCCAATATGGGATCGCAATAGACAATTTTCACCTTAGATTTCATCTCTCTAGAATTTATTCCATAAATCAGTGCCTAACAATACCAGCCTTTTCAGATCACAAAGTGTACTTGACTTCAATTTATAAGTGTACAACTAGTGAAAAACCAAACACAAACTACTTCAAAAGTTGAGATACATAAACTTCAGCATCAAATAGAAAGAAACAAAGACTTTTGAATGCTGCATAATAATGAATGAGTGACTGATATTTAAAGAGTAAAAAACCTGTGGAGGAGCATACATTGAGATAAAGTAATCCAATTGTCCACCAAGGAGACCGATACTATCCAAAAAGTAAAATAGTGCCATGATTGATCTACAATAAAAACTCGATTAAACATAGAACATTACCGAGCGTATTCATTTCTCAATGACTAACTTCAGTTAGAGTTCCCTTGCCAAGTTCATGTCTAGTAAATATGTTCACCGAGAAGTAGCATGCCTTTAAAGTTTCTAACATAACTATGAACTTCAAAATCATATTATTTTTTGTTTGACAGATATGATCTCATTCAGTTACATAAAACATACCTTAGCACCATTAGCAGGCACAAGCTTGCTTCACATGGCATAGAAAATTCTCTCATTTCACATTTATGGTGGTCAACCATATATTAGTAAATTTATTTCAAGATTATTATATTTTATTATTTTTTTTAATGGCAAAATTTTATTAGCACACCGGGTTAATAAATAGAAGAAAAGGGATAAAAATAACCTAACATATCACTTAAACCCACTTTCGTCGCATCTGCTTGAACAAAACTTCCAATGTGGGCAAGAAAAACAATCAATGCTACCTGCATATTTAAATGTTAGCCATACTCACGACAACAATTCAATACCTTCTCAACGATATTTAAGCTAAAATAGCTAGCATGCTCCTAAATATTGTCAGAAGCTCCTAGTTTAAATATCTTTTTCATATGTAGAAAGGTTCTACAAGATAACAGCATATACGGCTATATAACAGTTGATAACAAAATCCATAAGTCATCTTATGTATAAGCAACATAAGTTGTCAATACATTCTTCTGCCGGTAATCAACAACCACAACAGATGCATAAACATTGACCAGTTGTCATTTAACATTCATGTAAATAATTCATACACCGATTGAAGGAAGTATTTTGAGCATTATGCACTTTTCAGTTAAATTAGGACTGCTAAATGGAACTACGAAAGAACTTAAGATGGATGAAACAAAGAGCAAATATCACCTTCAGAGAGGCAGTCCAGTGACCACATGTACATACTGAACTCAGGGAGTTGAACTTATTCCATGAACGGAGAAACTGCAAAATAAACAGATATTAGTGCAATAGTGCTTTGTTTTGAGACATAAAAACAGACTACACAAAAATTATTACTCTTCTTTTGCTCTACCAGTTCCCATGTGGCTTGGATGTTTGCCAGTTTGGGATATCTGCACTGTCTCTCGAGTTACAGAGTCAACTCTATGCAATTTGTTTCTGCACTTTAACCAGGAAATTTATAACAAAAACCAGTAGATTCTAGTATGAATAAAGGAAAGATTAGGATGACATACATTTAAATTTACCTGACAGAAGGAATGCAACTGATACATCACCACACTCATTTTGTTCAATGGTATCAACGGTTCTTTCATTCTCCAATATGGCAAGAAGCCCTCCACTAGCACAAACTGAACTTCACTCTCAGTGTCTATCATAGAACTTAGCTACAGTTACATACAAGTAAAAGGACGATCATGTAAAGATGCAACTATAAAGAACCGTAACCGTGTACTCTTTCTGGAAGCAAGTAAATTAGGTGGAATTGTTTAATAGAAGACCTTCTCAAGTGAGGCAGGTGCCTCACTTGCACCATCTGTATCGATGGCATGAGTAAATACAGAATACATTAGCTCAAAGTGCATGATAAATTATGATATTACCATTTTATTGAGATTCTTCACTCTTGGTACTTGCGAATATGATCAAGGTGTCTTAACCTGATACTTGATAGATACATGATAAAGTATGATATTACCATTTTATTGTTTAATTTGAGCTCTCAGTGACCTACAGGTTAGTAATTGAAACAAAATGTTATAAGGGGTTATAAGATTAACACTGAAAAGAGGACAGGCGACAACATCCTCCCAACTTTGGCAATGAAAATCCAAATCTGATTCTGATTGATGAAATAGTGTGTGTAATATTTCAACTGAAGTAAGCATCTTTTACCCATATCAATTAGAGGAAATTCTGCAGTACCGTCTTCCCAAATTTCCAAGCAGTTGGAGTTCGCGTGTAAGACTGTCATAATAGGAAATTTCAACTCTGATAACATGATTTTCATAATGAGTTAAAACCAACAAAAATTACCACACAATAAATAAATAAATAAATAAGATTTTAGCTACAAGGTATTGCAACTTCCATTGTGGTGTAGTGGTAGGAAGCCTATGTTCTATATTTGAGACACAGGTTCGAGTCTTACGGGCAACACTTTGGAAGGGGCATTGGCGATGAGGGGAGACTTGGGATCGAAAGGTCACAAGTTTGATATCTGAGCTCCCATATTTTACCACCCGGCTGCTCGCGGAGGTGGATTTTCCCTCGAATGAGCTCAACTGGTGTAAATAGTCCCCGGGTTTTCCAGGGCATTCGTTGACCGTTAAAAAAAATGAATGCTCATCAAGATGATAGATACTCTTAGCAGTTGAAAAACAATATTAATGCCAGGCATAATATTGTATCATTAAATTTTAGGACAAACATAAACAGCATTCATGATCCCATAATTAGCTCCCAGTGTGCCATTTATGTTCCTTGGGGAAGGAGTATCTACTAATTTAAACGACATCATTTTGGTCCTTATGATTTTAATTAATTAGTGTTTCTTTACTACGATGAATTCCTCGTTCTTAGTACTGATTTTACACAGCAAATCAAACATCAGCGGTTCAGCACCATGAATGCCTAATTAGCAGTAGTAAACTAATACGAAGATATGAAGCAATTACAGCGCACAAATCAATTAATCAACATCGTCACAAGAACGCCTAACAATAACAATAAAAAAGAAACCGAGGGAAACTAGGTTACTAATTATGCAAATGCATGTAAGAATCGACCTCATTGAATGAATATCATAGTGACTGCGAGTAATAGCTACTGAATGTCATCGAACGTGTACACCTAATGCACATATTCTGCTTTGTCGGACTCCTCAGTGGCACAAAGAGATCGTCGGCATGATATTGATGATTGAATGGATCGCTGGGGCTTGACGAAGAGATGTGTGTGTGTGTGTGTGTGTGAGTGAGTGTGAGACTGATGTCGTTGGTTTTAACGAGGGAAAGCAAGTCTTTTACGATGGTGTTGAAAAGTTATGCTAGAGAATCTATTATCTTGATTTTCTTACATTAAATGAAGAGGAATGGGCTGTTTGTTTCAATCTGTTTCATTTGGTACTGAATAAATAAGTTGTGAATACCTTATCCTATATTGGTATGAGAACAAAACACCAAAAGTTTCAATCATTACCTTGTCCCATATTGGTTAGAACAAAAAGTCTATTTTTTTCATTTCCTTTAGCTTGTCCCACATTGGTGTGGGACACGACATATTAAGTTCTTATGTTATGTTTTACTCCAGTATCTACCTGCGCGCAGGGGGATGCAAATTTGGTAAATTTTTCTTCCCGTTCGCACGAATGCAGGGCTCGAGCATAAAATTAGTTTTTGTCAAGACAAATGTTTTTTTTTGTTTCAGCCCCTAAATTACTATTTGCATCATGAGTTTTGGTCACTTTTGCCATCTAAGTACGGTGTTATCTGAGTCTTTGGGACTAACGAGAGTTATAATTTCCAGTTAAGTGGAAGGGTATTTCAGTCATTTAACAACTTTAATTTTTAAGGGAGTGTTTTATACCCTGAATAATAATAGGGACCATTTTGTAATTTAATTAAAATGATTTAAAGCTTAAAAATAACAAAAAAAAATATAATAAAACAATCATCTTCCCTGAAGTTTATTTGTATTTACTCTTCGTGTGTTACTCGTTATACATTGATTTCATTACGACTAAGTAGAAGATCCACACGCTCAAGCAATTTCAAGTGGTATCAGAGCATTTGGTTTGCTCTACTAGTCGAAAATCATTGTTTTTCGGAGTTTTGATTCAAAATTCTCGTTTTTGCGGAATTGTTAATCATTTTTTTTAGTTCATTTGATCTTCTCCAGTGTGCTTCAAGTCAAAAATTCATTCCTAATTCACTTTTATTGAGTTTGCTTGAATTCCTGTTGAAATTTCCAGTCAAAAACACTGAAAATCGAGAACATGGTGTCGAGTGAAGTTTGTCTCGTTTGAGGTTCGGATACGTTCGGCGTAACCGCTCCAAACTCGAAGTTCGGACGGAGATCGGCCATTTTTCTTGGTTTGGTGAGAATTCGGAGCAAGTTCGGTGAGAGTTCGGCGAAGCACAAGTTCGGAGGAAGTTCGGTGAGAGTTCGGAGGTAGTTCGGAGTGAACAGTAACCAGATTTTTCAAAATGTCCGATTTTCAAGCATTCGCGGCTATTCAAAATTCAGTTGAAGCTACGATGCATTCAATGATGAACTATGATAACGAAATCGGAACAAGTCAGAAAGTTCCTAAATTGCTCAAATTGGAACATTATCATAGTTGGGTTACACGGTTTGAAGCATATGTCTCGGCGAATGATATTGATATGTGGTTATCATATTCTGATCGATATGTCTATCCTAAGGGTGAAGATGGGGAACCAATTCTTCAAATGAAGCTTTCCGGTGAACAAAAGAAAGCGTATCAAGCTGAGAAGAAAGCATATGGTACTTTAACGATGGCATTGCCGACAGAATTATTACATCAATTCTCAAGTAACTACATGGCAAAGAATTTGTGGGATGCTTTAGAAAAGAGATGTGAAGGTAATGACCAATACAAGAAAAGTCGACAAAAGGTGTTGAAGAAGGAATTTGATAGTTTCAAACATTATCACAATGAATCGATTCCAAATCTGATTGCACGGTTTGCTCATTTAATGAGTGAAATGAAGTTGATGAATCTTACAAAAGATGAAGCTGATAAGAAAGACAAGATCATGGAAGCTCTACCAGAGAAATGGGAGAATAATGTAATGATGATCTCTCATGATAAAGATTATTCAAAATTGTCATTTAATGATCTGATTCAACGAATCCAAGCAAGGGATATGGAGTTAATGGTGAACAAGTCACTTCCTGAGCAAGTTCAAAATCATGCAGTGTATTATGGTAATAATGATTAAACTTTGAATGCTGGGAAATCGAATATTCTTAGTTCTGCACCTCCTACAGCTTTTATTGCAGATAAATATGAAATTCCAAGTTATTCTTCTGCTGGTTGTACTGTTTCAATTCCTAGTTCTCTGACTCAAGGTGCATTGTCTGTTCAA
>JBCNJP010000023.1:80563968-80589211 GCA_039602395.1 Deinandra increscens subsp. villosa | reverse complement strand
AGAGATTAGTGGTTAACTGAAATTACAAAAAGGAGATGGGTTCTAAAGCGGTTCCAAACCGATTTCTAAATCGGTTCCAAACCGGTTTCAAATCGGTTTCAAAGACAACCCGGTTTAGAACCGGTTCGCTAGATGAGAATGCCAAATCGATGAGGAACCGCCAGTTTATACTCGAACCGAACCGGTTTTCTTAAAACCGGTTTTCATCCCGAACCGGTTTCGGTTTTTATACCGGTTCGGTTTGCAAACCGGTTTTTTTGTACACCTCTATTAACTATTCAGATTGATAGTTTGACACAATAATTATATAAGTTAAAGGAAATTATGGAGCCACAATTCACAAACAGGCTAACAGTGATGAGAACTGTGCCTCTAGTTAATTTAAACGTGTGCTGAAATTTTTAAATTTATAAAGAAGTTAACTTTTGTCACACCCCGCCCGAACCACCTGTCAGGCACGGGGGAGGTATTATGGAAAACAGGCTGTCAATATCAGATACACGCGGAAGCAACAGATAATATATATTAATCAATCAATAACTTATTTACAGACAGCCTGATAAGTTTACAATCACTTGATAATAATAATAAGTTTGCTTCTAATATCTAAACAGAATACTAGGTCACTGGGCCCGAAGGTTCATGATAACTATTTGAATTTGTTCGCCTTTTCCTGTAGAGTCACCTACTTGAATGATCTTTACTGATTTTCTGCAAAATTTGTAAACCACTGATATCAACAACAATGAAGTTGTTGGTGAGCCGTAACCTGATCACAATATTAGTACTTTTCCCGCTATCGAAACATAACTTTACGCAATGGAATGACTAGAATCAACCAGCAAAATATATATAAGATACGGGGTACAACACATGCACCAAATGAATCTAGCATACTAATTCACGTAGTATTTTTCACATTCCATGCAACTTTTCCATGTATTCGAAAGGGCATATACGATTCATATAACTTGACAAATGGTAATCTTTTAACTATTGTGGCCCATAGTGTTTTGAATTAATAAAACGGGGCAGTTGTACGGACTCATCTGGTTTATTTGGCAACTTTAGCTTTGATGATCTACTTTGGGTCAGACTATCACTGACATAGTCAACCTAAGCCAATACAATAACAAGACTATTTGTTATAATAATATCTTGTATTAACTGTAATTTCGGTTTTATATTTTATAAACTCAATGCTTGTTATGGTATTTTCGTATTTGTATATATATCAATTGTCATCTTGTTTCACAAAATGTCCTAACCTCAAATTTTATTGAGCTTAAATATTTTGTATTCGAACTGTTGCATAATGCAATACTAATGTTGCATAATGCAATACTAAGTATTCTGCCATTCGCGATCTGCGATTAGTGTTTAATTAGATTCTGGAAAAGTGTGCGTCATGAACCGCTTCAAGTTTTATTGAGATCGAATATTCCTTTTTTTTTTTTGGAATTGTTGCATAAAGCAACACTATAGATCTATAATTGCTTAAACTTTGGAATTTCAAATAATGTTATCTCATTACATTTTTACAAAACTAAAGCATAAATCTTTGTATTAAACCGTTAATAACTAGTTTAGTTTTTATGGGGAAATTTGTAGATAACGACGAGTGTTCTTGTTTCATAATGTTTTGCGGTTCATACAACATTTTAATTTTTATAACAATTTTCGCGGGTCGCGATACTCGCGTACAAGGTTATCACAATAAATTGAGATATCAGAACACGGTATACCTTTCGGTCAGTACGCAACTCGAACCCGGCTAAACGTACAACCGTAAAATTTCAGAATTCAACCCATGAGTAGTCCATTCCACACGATTTTTCATCCCGAGTAATAATACGAGCTCAGTTTTTCAGTTTGACCACGTTTGACCCGTCATAATTGTTGACCAGAAAGTTTGACCTGAGTTAACTGTGTTGGCTCGTCACTGAGTTGACTCAAAACAGTCCCAAATCATATCCAAACACACCCACTTGCATTTCTATAACAACCACACAATCATCATCATCATCTGTCACTGTTCCGGCGACCGGAAGCCATGGTCGCCGCCGGAATCCTTACAACCGTCACAAAATCGTCATTCAAGCTCAAACAACCCCAAATCTGTGACATGCAACAACAAATCGGGATTTAAAAAGATAAATTACAAGAGGAATAAAAAAAGCCCAAGATTAGACCACCATTACTCACCGATCGGTGGCTGGGTTATCGAAATCACGACAGAGAAGGGGGTCACCGGACCCATTTCGGTGGTCACCGCCACCATCCAAACCCTAGCCGCCGGCGGAAACGAAATCGCGACCCAAAGAGGTCGTCGGCGCTGCTGCTGTTTTCAAAAAGAAAGGGAAAAGCGAGAGGGTCGTCGGAGCTCACAAAAACCCACCGCCGCCGCCCTAAGGCGGAGCCCTAGACGGATCTGCGGCTGCCGCCGCCTGTCATCGCAACCAGCAACCACCATGGGAATCACAGAGCTAACAAAGAAACAGTGGGACGAAGATGAGGAGAACAAGGGACGAAATAGGGGGGTCGCCGCCGGAACGCCGGCCGGACTTGTGGCCGGAATCCGCATCACCGGAAAACCGGTTGGGAGCTCTTGCTCTCTGTTCTCTCTCACGACACACACTAAGTGTGTGTTTTTGTGTTTAATAAAAATGAAGGAAAAGGGGTAAAGGTACAGTTTTTATATTTAGGTAAAAATTGTGTGGTTTACAAATAAATAAGGAACATTGGAATTTAATAATACAAGTTTTAAGTGATTGGCGTATAATAATATGAGTTTCACATTTGCATCACAATAATACGAATTAAACATGTTGGTGATTATAATGATACGCCGTTATTTTTTTATCTTTCGATTAGGGTTCGATTAGGATAATAATATGAGGTTTCTTCCTTTTCTTTTTGTTTCTTTCTCTTATCTTTCGATTAGAGTTGATTCGAACCCTAATCGAAAGATAAAAAACTAACAGCGTATTATTATAATCACCAACATGTTTAATTCGTATTATTGTGATGCAAATGTGAAACTCATATTATTATCCGCCAATCACTTAAATCTTGTATTATTAAATTCCAATCTGGTATTATACCGCGATATCCGATCACATAAAAATACCGAACATCACGTAATTGTTCATAATAAGTCCCGAGTGATTGGAATACTTATAAAAGCCTCGTAAATATTCTCTGAATGCTTAAAAAGTCGGATTATATCAAAACTGTTAAGTATTTAGTCGAACGTGCGGTATAAAGCGCGTATCCGACGCGAATCCCATTTATCTCTATTTTACAAACTGAGTATATCATCACATCTGTAATTCTCTATGAATACTCAGAAAAATACTTATAACTTCACATGGTCGATAAATCAATTTACCCGAACATTGTTTATAGTGATTGGGCTTTTGTTGGGCCACGAATTCCTTAATGGGTCTGTGGGGCCTAACTGGGCTTACCCAATTAAAGTTATAATCGCAATCAATTTCCCTCGGATTTTGCAAAATTTTTTAGAGGTGTTACAACTTTGTTATTTGCCTCTACGCTCCTATCCCCTCTCCTAATGAATTGAATCTGTTGTTGTCCCCATCCCCTCTCCTAATGAAACTTATCATTTGTCTTAAAATCAATTATTTGTTATGAACCATTCTTTTCTTATACACCTTTATACACCACTATCTTCCCAATTCAATCAAACATAGAATTTTTAGGTCATAATGGCTTACCAAGTGTTTAATGTTAAAGATGTCTCCTGTAGGATTTCCTTAAACCTCCTGCACTTTTGATTCAACCTATTGTACCCATAAGTGCTTTTAGTTATGCCCTATTTTACTTAGATAATCAAATGATTAACGAGATTTTTGGGTTAGTTGCTTACCCACCTAAATGATGAACTCAAAAGCTTGACAAACTCTATGTCGTTGATCACTACCCTTTTGATTTGTAGACAAACCCAGAACAGTTATGATTCGTGTAACTTTGATGATCGTCTTTGGAGATTACATTTTGATCACTAATTCAACCTGCTATTTAAGTGCCAATGTGACCTAGGAGTATTTTGTTAAAAAAAATCAATCTTGATACAAATTTTGATCTTCAGGACCGTGTTCAGCAGGCTTTATTTGGATGTGCAAGTTTATATGAAACAAACATATATGTTTTTGCCTTATTAATTAGGTCTTGTAATGATATTCACTTTAAAAGATATAGTGAAGACAAACATATTCCAGGACCGTGTTCAGTAGGCTTCCTTAGAAATGAAATGTAAAAAGGTACTAAAAGAACCAATATGATATAGTAAACAACAAGCCGGAAACCCCCCCGCGCGTTGCGGCGGGGAGCTTCTTTCTAAACATGCATAATGGTTAGTAATATTAATAGAGATGCAGGTCACCATTACATACTTTCCATCAAACTTTTTCTTCAAAATACTCCTTCGATCTCTTATTTCTTCATGTAAAGAGCTACAAAAGCTGAAATTCAAGTGCTGCAACGTATTAAAGCAAGAGTTAATTTTGAAATCTATATAGTATTTACTAACCTCTTCTCAAATGTCAAAAGCTAATCCCAACATATGCTACTCTCTCCTAGAGCCATGTGGAACCAAATTGATGCTGGGTTTTGATCTGGATCTAAAGATGTAAGTTTATAAGTAATTTTAGGTGGTTTGAAGTAACACTTACATGTATTCAAACACCCAAATAGAAATTTTCAAAACTTATAATTTCAGGAAACACAAAAGAAACTAAATTTCATACTTTTTGGCTCATAATTTTTGAATACTGACTGATAACGATGACATATTTGTGTTACCGACTTCGCCCAACAGAGATAATACCAAATAAGTTCGGAAGGCCTTCAAAAATAGACTTCACAAAGACAACATGAATGAACTTCTACATTAACAGAAACAATTTAGATGCAAAAATCAGTTGGTGCAGAGACCTGATAAAAAATGTTGTAAAGAATGGAGTTCATAGACCTGATGAAAGAAGGATGTCACCTATATAGGAGATGAGCAATCGTACCTGAATTTATTGGTTGTCTATCTTGGTCTGAGTCCTTATGAGTGTGTCCACTACTCAATTAAGGTTTACGGATTAGGGCCTCAAAAAACAACAACGAAACCCTAATGTCTAAAAGTTAACAAAACCGCAATACAAAACAAAAATTAAAGAATCAAAACCCTAAATTAACATGTTTTAACAACGAAAACATGGAAGAAACAGGCACAAAGAAAGAGTTATTAAAACTGAGAGATTTGAGAGATGAAGTCTGCTCAGATTGTAATAATCATCATTACTATCACAGAGAAGAACTAAAAACCCGAATATTGGTTAAAACATCAAAACAAATTGAGAAGATATAAAACCTTGGCTCAGATCTGTAGTTAATGGTACAAAGAGAACACCAACCATGGCTGCAACGAATCGCCCCGCCAAGATGAAGGTTATTTCATCTAAGTGCCAATCAACTAAGATAAACATCATAGCCTCACAACCCATTAATGAACAGAAATCTGATATCAAACCAAACAGCCATCATCAACTACAGGAATCTGGAATCATATAATATAACAATTAGAATTAGTATGCAGGTAAGAAAAGCAGAGACACAAAGACAGCAGGCACACAGCCATTGGGCGATTAAATGAAATGTTAAATAACTATAGGCCCATGGCCCATGCGTTGTACATTTCCCCTCCTCACATACATACCATTTGTAATTGTTATATACTAAACAAATTGAGAAGATGTAAAACCTTGGCTCAGACCTGTAGTTAATGGTACAAAAAGAACACCAACCGTGGCTGCAACAGATTGCCCTGCCAAGATGAAGGTTGTTTCATCTAAGTGCCAATCAACTAAGGTAAACATCATAGCCTCACAACCCATTAATGAACAGAAATCTGATATCAAACCAAACAGCCATCACCAACTACAGAAATCTGGAATCTGATATCTATAGAAAATATTGTGATATATTCATTCCCAAAAATGGCAACATCATCAAAGTAAACAACCACCGCCAAGAGGACAACGCCGAATATGTCATTATCAGCTCAAACCCTAATGGGTTTCATATCATCGCCGAAATTACCATCAAAACAGAGCAACAGTGGCCATTACAAATAAAGTTCTGGACATCTCATAGCGGGACATTTCATAATTAAACAAAGATCATGAAAATATATATGCTCAGGCAACCCCATGGCTGCGATTTGTTTATCGCCACGCCATAAGGGCAACCGCATAAGGCAAACATGAAAGTTAAGTAGTAATTATTGCATGATCCAACGGAATGCTCAGGTCAAGCCCATGGCTGCGATTTGTTTATTACCACGCCATAAGAGCAACCACAAACGGCAAACTTAATCAAAAATAACCAAGAGCTACACAAACAGTAACCAAACCATAAACCGAGAAGCCATCAAAATCCAAAGATACTGTTAAAATGATACTCGTAACACAAAAATGAAGATCTCATATGCCTAACACATCTGTTAAAACAAATGTCTTTCAATGCTTTAGCAAACGCTAATAGCTCAAAAACAGTTAACTGGGAAATCTGATAGCAAATGTTAAAACAAATCTCATAGCCTCACAACCCACTAATGAACAGAAATCTGATATATAGCCGCCCATCGATTAGCATTAAGTGTATAACAAATCAATGATTGAGCAATTGGCCGATAGTGGTCATAAATAATCAATATTAGTTCTTGTTTAGTATCCCTCAATGGATTTATAAGATAAGCTTAGCAAAGCAGATGATGATCAGCCCAATTAATTAGCAACATGGAGGTCCCAAGTGTTAAGGGACACCTGCCCCTAATTTGGGATATTTTACTTTTAATCTGCCTCTAAAAATCATTCGAAAATCCAGGGCGTAATACTCTCGTACCATAAAATCTAATCTTGTATTATAATCAAATCAAACTCAAACGGTCGCAGTAACGGCGGCGATGAAAGCCGCACAATTAGGGTGACCATCATCACCTTCATAGAATATCTAGAAAAAACCCTAGCCGCCCATCACTTAACAGATCTGAGAAGGTATACTTACCGGAGATCCCTCAAATACATGCAATCGATTTTGTTACACCCGACAACCACCACACCGGCATCGATTTTGTTACAGCCGGCAACCACCACACCGGCGTTTACAGTCGGCGCCGGCGACCACCACACCGGAGTTCAAACTTCGAAGCCGGCCGATTTTGTTACAGCCGACAACCACCACACCGGCGTTTACAGTCGGCGCCGGCGACCACCACACCGGAGTTCAAACTTCGTATGCGGCAGGCGACCACCACACCGGAGTTCAAACTTCGAAGCCGGCCGATTTTGTTACAGCCGGCAACCACCACACCGGCGTTTATAGTCGGCGCCGGCGACCACCACACCGGAGTTCAAACTTCGTATGCGGCCGGCGACCACCACACCGGAGTTCAAACTTCGTAGCCGGCCAGCGTTTGCAGTCGGCCAACTTTCTCATAGAGAGAAAAAGTTTAGATGAGGGAGAGACACAAAAACAGTCACAGGCCGCCAATGGTTTTCTCAGAGAGAGAAAGCAGGTTTAAGTTTAGATGTGGGGGAGACACAAAGACAGCAGGCACACATCTATTGGGCAAGTAAATGAAATGTAAAAAAACTACAGGCCCAGACGTTGTACAGTTCCCCTCCTCACATACATACCAATTCTAATTGTTATATTATATAATCACTAAATCCAAATAAGCAAAGAAACAAAGATAACAGACCATATACCATTATCGAAAATCTGTGTCATTAGGAATAAATGGTACTCCATACTTAATTGCATCTGAATTCACTAATCACTCCATTGTGAAAAGTGCAGCTTGAAGAGTTGCATATATGTATTTTGTGAAAAGAATGTAAAATAAATTGCTGACCTTCCAAGATGCATATCACAGCAACAGAGGAGACATGAATCTCTTTGAACCATTTTACAAAGCGCTGATCTAGTTCCGTATTTTTAATTTTTATTAATGTGTAAACAAAATTTGGGCAAACAAAATGCTTACTAATAAAGCCATCAGCAAAAGATAAACACATGTAGCTTGCAAACTAGAACTCAATAAGGATAAGAACAGAATGTTGGGGAGAAAAACAAAAAATCAACTAAAATTGGAGGGGTGCGCCAGCCAAGGCAATAGTGCAACACCAAGACGACACTCAAAGACCCAAGTAGCAAGCTACTTTGATGGGCCTTTCCCCATAAAAAATAAGATTAATATCAAGTGGGCCGATGGCCCACATATCAGATATTAAACTGATAAGAACAGATACTACACTTGATCTTAGCCAAAAGGCCGAGAAAGGTATGCTTGTTATCATCATGAGCCACTGCTTATATAGGCAGCCCTCTGTCTATGTGTTTTTCACTTAGCCAATGTGGGATTGCAATAGACAATTTTCCCCTTGGTTTTCATCTCTCTAGAATTTATTCCATAAATCAGTGCCTAATAATACCAGCATTTTCAGATCACAAAGTGTACTTGACTTCAATTTATAAGTGTACTACTGGTGAAAAACCAAACACAAACTACTTCAAAAGTTGAGATACATAAAATTCAGCATCAAATAGAAAGAAACACAAAGACTTTTGATGCTATATAATAATGAATGAGTGACTGATATTTAAAGAGTAAAAAACCTGTGGGGGAGCATACATTGAGATAAAGTAATCCAATTGTCCACCAAGGAGACCGATACTATCCAAAAAGTAAAATAGTGCCATGATTGATCTACAATAAAAACTCGATTGCAACTTCCATTGTGTTGTAGTGGTAGAAAGTCTGTGTTCTCTACTTGAGACACAGGTTCGATTCCTACGGGCAGCACTTTGGAAGGGGCATTGGCGATGAGGGGAGACTTGGGGCTGAAAGGTCACAAGTTCGATCCCTGAGCTCCCAGGTTTTACCACCCGGCCGCTCGCGGAGGTGGATTTTCCCTGGAATGAGCTCAACTGGTGTAAATAGTCCCCGGGTTTTCCGGGGCATTCGTTGGCCGTTCAAAAAAAAAAAATAAAAACTCGATTAGATTAAACGTAGAACATTACCGAGCGTATTCATTTCTCAATGACTAACCTTTAGTTAAAGTTCCCTTACCAAGTTCGTGTCTAGTAAATATGTTCACCAAGAAGTAGCATGCCTTTAAAGTTTCTAACATAACTATGAACTTCAAAAACATATTATTTCTTGGTTGATAAATATGCCTTTAAAGAAGTTTTGTCCAACAGATGCGGCGAAAGTGGGTTTAAGTGAACTTGGCAAAGATGATGTGATAGCTTACAAAGCAAATACAGAATGCATTAGCTCAAAGTGCATGATAAATTATGATGTTACCATTTTATTGAGATTCTTCACTCTTGGTACTTGCGAATATGATCAAGGTCTTAACCTGATACTTGATAGATACATGATAAATTATGATATTACCATTTTATTGTTTGAATTTGAGCTCTTAGTGACCTACAGGTTAGTAATTGAAACAAAATGTTATAAGGGGTTATAAGACCAACACTGAAAAGAGGACGGGCGACAACATCCTCCCAACTTTGGCAATGAAAATCCAAATCTGATTGATGAAATAGTGTGTGTAATATTTCAACTGAAGTAAGCATCTTTTACCCATATCAATTAGAGAAAAGTCTGCAGTACCGTCTTCCCAAAGTTCCAAGCAGTTGGAGTTCGCGTGCAAGACTGTCATAATAGGAAATTTCAACTCTGATAACATGATTTTCATAATGAGTTAAAACCAACAAAAATTACCACACAGATAAATAAATAAATAAGATTTTAGCTACAAGGTATTGCAACTTTCATTGTGGTGTAGTGGTAGGAAGCCTATGTTCTCTATTTTAGACACAGGTTTGAGTCTTACGGGCAACACTTTGGAAGAGGCATTGGCAATGAGGGGAGACTTGGGACTGAAAGGTCACAAGTTCAATACCTGAGCTCCCAGGTTTTACTACTCGGCCGCTCGCATAGGTGGATTTTCCCTCGAATGAGCTCAACTGGTGTAAATATTCCCCGGGTTTTCCAGGGCATTTGTTGACCGTTAAAAAAAAATGAATGTTCATCAAGATGAAAGATACTCTTAGTAGTTGAAAAAAAATATTAATGTCAGGCATAATATTGTATCATTAAATTTTAGGACAAACATAAATAGCATTCATGATCCCATAATTAGCTCCCAGTGTGCCATTTATGCTCCTTGGGGAAGGAGTATCTACTAATTTAAACGACATCATTTTGGTCCTTATGATTTTAATTAATTAGTGTTTCTTTACTACGATGAATTCCTCGTTCTTAGTACTGATTTTACACAGCAAATCAAACATCAGCGGTTCAGCACCATGAATGCCTAATTAGCAGTAGTAAACTAATACGAAGATATGAAGCAATTACAGCGCACAAATCAGTTAATCAACATCGTCACAAGAACGCCTAACAATAACAATAAAAAAGAAACCGAGGGAAACTAGGTTACTAATTATGCAAATGCATGTAAGAATTGACCTCATTGAATGAATATCATAGTGACTGCGAGTAATAGCTACTGAATGTCATCGAACGTGTACACCTAATGCACATATTCTGCTTTGTCGGACTCCTCAGTGGCACAAAGAGATCGTCGGCATGATATTGATAATTGAATGGATCGCTGGGGCTTGAGGAAGAGATTGTGTGTGTGTGTGTGAGTGAGTGTGAGACTGATGTGTTGGTTTTAACGAGGGAAAGCAAGTCTTTTATGATGGTGTTGAAAAGTTATGCTAGAGAATCTATTATCTTGATTTTCTATCATTAAATGAAGAGTAAGGGGGTGTTTGTTTCAATCTGTTTTATTTGGTACTGAACTAGTTAGTGCCCCGGGTAAATACTCGGGGATGTGATATAAAAAGAATTAAACGAAGTAAAAGATTAAAGCTTTTTTCCTAACTATTAAATGATTGATCGAATTGGAGTTCAAATTCATCAATGGTGGGTTTAGAAAGTCGCGACTTTGTTTTTTGATTCGTTTACAATCATTCGTTGATCAAAACCTAGGCAATATGGATCTAGTTTTGTTAGGTTTTCTTTCATGAACCCAAAGCAATTTACGGATCAAATTTTTACTGAGAAATGAAGGAGATATGATGAATCAAAGTTATGGTATTGTAAAACAAATATAGATAATTTTTGTGTGGAAAGAATTTAATTTTTTATTTTTAATTATAAGGTCTTTCCTTTTTGTAAATACAATTTAATTTTTTAATTCAAAAATTTATAAAAATGACACATAAGCTAATCCTAGGTGGCATACTTTAAATTTGCCACCTAGACTTAAAAAACTTGTGTTTATTATATAGTATAGATAGATAGATAAATAAGCTGTCAATACCTTATCCTATATTGGTATGAGAACAAAACACCAAAAGTTTCAATCATTACCTTGTCCCATATTGGTTAGAACAAAAAGTCTATTTTTTTCCTTTCCTTTAGCTTGTCCCACATTGGTGTGGGACATGACATATTAAGTTCTTATGTTGTGTTTTACTCTGGTATCTACCCGCGTTGGGGGGGGGGGGGGTGCAAATTTGGTAAATTTGTCTTCCCGTTCGCACGAATGCAGGGGTCGAGCACAAAATTAGTTTTTGTCAAGACAATTTCTTTTTTTTGTTTCAGCCCCTAAATTACTATTTGCATCATGAGTTTTGGTCACTTTTGCCATCTAAGTACGGTGTTATCTGAGTCTTTGGGACTAATGAGAGTTACAATTTCCAGTTAAGTGGAAGGGTATTTTAGTCATTTAACAACTTTAATTTTTAAGGGAGTGTTTTATACCCTGAATAATAAGAGGGACCATTTTGTAATTTAATTAAAATGATTTAAAGCTTAAAAATAACAAAAAAAAAATAATAAAACAATCATCTTCCCTGAAGTTTATTTGTATTTACTCTTCGTGTGTTACTCGTTATACATTGATTTCATTACGGCTAAGTAGAAGATCCACACGCTCAAGCAATTTCAAGTGGTATCAGAGCATTTGGTTTGCTCTACTGGTCGAAAATCATTGTTTTTCGGAGTTTTGATTCAAAATTCTCGTTTTTGCGGAATTGTTAATCATTTTTTAGTTCATTTGATCTTCTCCAGTGTGCTTCAAGTCAAAAATTCATTCCTAATTCACTTTTATTGAGTTTGCTTGAATTCCTGTTGAAATTTCCAGTCAAAAACACTGAAAATCGAGAAAATGGTGTCGAGTGATGTTTGTCTCGTTTGAGGTTCGGATACGTTCGGCGTAACCACTCCAAACTCGAAGTTCGGACGGAGATCGGCCATTTTTCTTGGTTTGGTGAGAATTCGGAGCAAGTTTGGTGAGAGTTCGGCGAAGCACAAGTTCGGAGGAAGTTCGGTGAGAGTTCGGAGGTAGTTTGGAGTGAACAGTAACCAGATTTTTCAAAATGTCCGATTTTCAAGCATTCGCGGCTATTCAAAATTCGGTTGAAGCTACGATGCAGTCAATGATGAACTATGATAACGAAATCGGAACAAGTCAGAAAGTTCCTAAATTGCTCAAATTGGAACATTATTATAGTTGGGTTACACGGTTTGAAGCATATGTCTCGGCGAATGATATTGATATGTGGTTATCATATTCTGATCGATATGTCTATCCTAAGGGTGAAGATGGGGAACCAATTCTTCAAATGAAGCTTTCCGGTGAACAAAAGAAAGCGTATTAAGCTGAGAAGAAAGCATATGGTACTTTAACGATGGCATTGCCGACAGAATTATTACATCAATTCTCAAGTAACTACACGGCAAAGAATTTGTGGGATGCTTTAGAAAAGAGATGTGAAGGTAATGACCAATACAAGAAAAGTCGACAAAAGGTGTTGAAGAAGGAATTTGATAGTTTCAAACATTATCACAATGAATCGATTCCAAATCTGATTGCACGGTTTGCTCATTTAATGAGTGAAATTAAGTTGATGAATCTTACAAAAGATGAAGCTGATAAGAAAGACAAGATCATGGAAGCTCTACCAGAGAAATGGGAGAATAATGTAATGATGATATCTCATGATAAAGATTATTCAAAATTGTCATTTAATGATCTGATTCAACGAATCCAAGCAAGGGATATGGAGTTAATGGTGAACAAGTCACTTCCTGAGCAAGTTCAAAATCATGCAGTGTATTATGGTAATAATGATTAAACTTTGAATGCTAGGAAATCGAATATTCTTAGTTCTGCACCTCCTACAGCTTTTATTGCAGATAAATCTGAAATTCCAAGTTATTCTTCTGCTGGTTGTACTGTTTCGATTCCTAGTTCTCTGACTCAAGGTGCATTGTCTGTTCAAACTATCGATGATTATAATGCTTTGATGTCTGCATTAGTATCTTCATATTTTGGTGTTATCACTGGTGCTGTGAATAATGCTGAATTGGCAAATGAAGATTATGATCAAATTGATTATGATCATTTGGAAGAAATGGATCTGAACTGGCAATATGCTATGTTGGTTCGAAGAACGAAGAAATTTTTCAACCGAACAGGGAAGAAGAGATTGAACCAGGATGGAAAGATTTGTTTGGATAGGTCAAAGGTGAAAAGTTATAAGTGTTCCAATTATGGTCATTTTGCACGAGAATGTTCAAGTTCTGTTGAGAGTAAATTGAAAAGTGGTCAACATGCACATTTAGTATTTCATCCATCAAACGAAGCAAATAAAGTTGAGAAGAAATCAGTTTCTTTTTTGCTAATGATGTGACAGAAACATTTTAGCATCCAGATGAATTTACCTGGAATGCAGATTCAACGACTAGAAAGAATCATGTTCCAATTTCAATTACTTTGACTGCTCGTCATGCTGATGATGACAGTTTTCTGACTGATTCTGATTCGTATTCAAGTGCATCTTTGGTTCAAGATGATTTGCCCAAAGTTTCTGATAGTTCAAAAGTTGAAGAGTTTGAATGTCTTAAATGTAAAAAGTTACTTCAGGAGGTTGCAAGTTTTACATTGTCAAACATCAACTAAAGAGATTGTGGTGCTCAAGAAAGAGTTAGAAGATTTTCAAAACAAGTATTATGAGTTGGTTCATATTCATGAAGATATTTTGAAGGAAAAGGCTCAATTGACTGAACAGTGTGAAAAGGCCAAAGCTGAAGCTTTAGACGCAACTCAAGATTTTGAGAAATTATTTGAGAAGAGTTATCCGGTTCAGCAAAAGTATGAGGAAGCTACTGCTCTTATTGCTAAAACTGTTGTTACTGTTGAGAAGCTTCAAAATAAGATTTCTATGCTTCAAGATGATAATGTTTATCGTGACAAAAATGTGATTTTGACTAAGGATGTTGAAATTTATAAGCAGAAGAGAGAGAATGTTCTTGAAGAATTATATGCAGAATGTGAGATTCGAAAGCTACAAACTTATGAATATGATGATCTCAATGAAAAGTTCATCAAGTCACAGAAAGAGGTGTTTGAGGCTCAACAAAAGATCAATGCCTTGAAATTGGAAATTTTAGAGCTAAAAAGACAAGTGAAGAATTGCAATTTGTCTCCGACATTGCTAAATTTATTATACAAGCAGGATCAGAGTTCAGAGAGTTCTAAGAAGTAGGATGTTCACTCGGTTCCTCAACCAGTGGATTTAATTGAAGTTACTTCTGCTCCACTTGATTCTAAAGCTGAAGTGCATGATTATTCCAAATTTGCCACTCCACCCAAGAAGAACAAGTCCAAGTCTAAAAAGAAAGAGAAGGCTTTGGGTGAAGCTCCAAAATTTGTTTCAAAATCTGCCATGTTGGAGAATGAAAAGATCTTTGATAAGGTTGTGTCAAGTTTTTCATCTGCAACTGAAGAAGAAAAAGGTTTGATTGAGAAGAACAAGCTAAAGGATATCAAAGCCAAATTCACTAGCGAAGCTAAGACAAGAGAAGCTTCGGGTTCTTCTTCAAATTCTTCAAAGAATCAAGGACTCAAACACAAAGGTTTGGGTTATCAAGTGAAGGAAGAGCAAATTCAAGCAAAGAAACCAGTGAAAGTTGCAAAAGTTCCTAAAGCAAAAGTTGCAAAGAACTCATCACCTCAGAAGGAATTTTCTTATTATTCTAGAAGATCGTCATCTTCAAGGAGTCCATCTCCTAGGTATGATTCTTCTGGTGGTTTCTTTGATAACTTTGATTCTGAAAATTCATCTGGTTTTTCAAAATCAAAACGAACTTCAAGCACTTTTAGAGAACGACTTTGTTATGTATGTCGTCAACCGGGACATTTTGCTGCTGGTTGTCCGACGACTGCATATATATCACAAAACTACCAAATATGTGGATAACAAAGGTCAATTTTTTTATGAACCTTGGTCTCCAAAGATTAACTCAACCCATATTTCATCTTGGTCTAACCTAAGTACGTCGGTTGACTCTGATTCAGGTTCTGATAAAAAATTGAAAATTTTACAAATTTGGAAACCGAAAGTTATTTCCACGGCCAACAAAGACTTTGTGGAAGACACCGGGTGACCCGACGCTGTTGAATTGGGTCGATCCCAAAGCGACTAATGTTTTATATGGTGTCAAGCAGGTGTTTCAGAAAGACCTATCGGTGATTGAAAACTTACTGATTGTGAAATATCTGTTTTAATTAAATTGAATTTCAAAATCAAATTTTCTTTTCAAAGATTACACTGCAAGTATTCGTGTTGATTAATCAATTTCGTGTTTTTGTTTTTCACTCCGTCTCATTCTGAGGGGGAGTTTGTTTTTACAAATATTCAAAAATAGTGTGTTGTTTTTCATGTTGTAAAAAATGAAAATCTATAAATAGAGTTGTCATTTTTAGGGGTAGACATTTGGAAAAGACAAAAACATTGAAAAATGAGATATTGTATCCGACATGATTGGGAAATGATGGTACATTGGTTGACATTGTCTGGCTCATGGATAAAACAAATGAAAAAGCCATAAGACCATTTGATCGATGTGTAAGGTAGGCTCGGCAAATCAGAAAGTATACGAATGCGATATACACTAAATCTGTTGCTTGACCAAGTGGACAACATCTTGATGCATATCTCAAGATATATCAAGAAAAAGATATGTGAAAATAAGATGAGAAGTCGCTGTGTATACATGTGTTAATTTTGCAAAGATTTAAACTTGTTTGATTTTTTTTATTTTGTCAAACGATCGGACTTTCTCTGCGTATCGAAAGATCGACCTGATTGTTGTTCGTTTGATGTTCTGCTTTATTTTCTTTGTTGTTTCGTATAACTCATCGGACTTTCTCTGCGTGTACGAAAGTACCGACCTGATTGTTGTTGAGTTATACAATTTCAACTTGTTTTATTTTCTTATTATGTTAAATCCGAGGCCTTATCTGCGTATCGAAAGATCGACCTTAAGGTAGACGATTTAACATTCTTATTTCTTTTTGCATGGAACACAGTTGACTAGATCATGGTTACAATCATTTGGTGATTAAAATCATAAATGATATCACAAAGTGTGATAAGTAAAAACGTATCTGAGTATGCCTGATAGTGTGGGGTACACTGGTCAATGCAAAACTAATCAATACCTTAACATATCCAGATGTTATGAGTATGATTGTGCCAGAGTTTAAAGTTGGACAAATTATATATGCAATTGACATGGTTTATGTGCTATAATAACCTAAATTGAAGTGTATTCTGTTGGGTTTCGACAGTGGTATATGGGTGCTCGGTGACGTTTAAAAAAAAACTTGATCGTTAATTAAAACATTACCGACCGGGTTTAGTAAATTAAGAGTTAAAACGGATTAAACCGGTAATCCGTTTACGCAGCGGAATTAATAATTTTACTAATTTTAAACGCGTAAACCGTTGGTGTCGAAATTGTGTCAACAGGATCACGATCACCAAAATAATCACGCAAACACCATTTCGCGTTAAACCAGTTAACGCGAAAACAATAACGATTACATTAATCGAGATAAAAACATTTAAACTAAAACCTGCGTTTAGATATACCTTTGTGGAGTTCTAACAAACGTTAGAGACACCGAGGGTCAACAAGATGACGCTAGGGTTTCACGGAAAAACAATCCGAACCGGTGGATTAAATCGTTTGCAAATCGCATACACCGTCTCAAACGGATTCTTTGAGAATAACAACGATTCTGTTTATGGTGGCGAAAAGCGAGCACCAATCGAATCGAGACGGTGACAGCGGCTAGGGTTTAGCCGGGCGATTACCACGATTATTACGACGAGGGCTCACACTCATAAAATCGTGACGACGACGATTTACCGGTGAGTGGTGATTAAAACGCGTCGTGGTGAAACAGAGCTACGCTAGGTCGCGACGGCGAGCTAGGGTTTGTTGATGGCGACGGCCTCCATCTAGAGGTGGGCGTCACCTATGGTGAATGAAAATAGGACGAAGGTGGTCATACCTTGATGAGTCACGCGAAAGGTTCGTCCGGTAGCTTCTTGTATTACGTCGTCTTCTAGGGTTCCATGAAGGAAGCAAGACGACCAAGCTCTAGAGGAGGTTGGTTTGCGTGAAGGGAGGGGACGAGGGAGAAGGGAGGTGGCGGCACTAAAAGTGGCGCAGAGAGAGGGGAAAGGGTGTGGAGGAATGAGCAAGCAAAACTCCTCCCCTAGCCCTCTATATATAATGGATGGATCCTGAGCTTTATGGAAAACCTAAGCCCATGAGGATCCAGTTCATTAACCCTTCTCCAAGTAATTTAATATTGCAATTAAACCCCCTTTAGTTTGCGATTAATTAATAAAACAACTTTATTAGTTTCACAAGTCGCAAACTACGAGAAACATAAATAACTATTTATTTATTTCACCATAAAACATTAATCAAAATGTTTTTCTCCGTTTATTTAATTATTTCAAGAATAATCATTTGTAATTAATTAAATGTTTATTAATCATGAATAAACATTAAATTAATTATATATTTCCGTAAATTACCGGTTAGCCAAGTAAGCGGATTTTTATCTCATTGCCCCCAGTGTAACTCTGTACGGGTCTAACCGGGTCGGGTTCTTGGTGTTGTCGGGTCTGGACATCCAATATCCAACAAGTTCAGCATGTTATGACCAATATGATCCCAATTTGTGATCTTTCTCGCAAAAGACAAAAATAGTGTCTGATTATGTAATGCATTTATTTTTGTGATCAGAAAATATCAAAAAGATTTTAGGTGTGTTTTGATATAAAGTTTCAAAAAGCCAAAAAGATTTTGTTTCTGATTTGTTTTCGATTGATCAACACGGAATACGAAATCCATTTCTAAAATGTCTTGGAGTCTCAAAAAGACGTTTTGCGCCAAGATTATCTATGTTGACAGGTTTCTAAGTGAAAAGAGAACATCACAACTTCAAGTCTTCTGAAGATTGTTGATAAAGAGATTACACACGATGCAATATACGTATTCAAGATTGAACTTATCGTCAAGATCGAGGAAGAGTTTGATTAAAGATACAAGATACAAGTTTTGATAAGAGGAGGTGATATTGCACATGCCGAGGGGGAGTTTGTTGATACATGGTCCTGATCGTCATGTGAAGTATCGAATACAAGACAAAGACATGCAAGTTTAGGTCTGGCCGAACCTTGGCCGAACCTGAAGTTCAGACATGGCCGAACAGGCCCGAACCTGAGGTTCGGACCAGCGAGTTTCAATGTCTATAAATAGTTGTCTTGTATTAGAATTCATAGCTTCTTGGTCATATATTCTCTGTGTACTCTGTGGTCTCTATGGTTAATACAAAGCTTATTTGTATTTACTCTTCGTGTGTTACTCGTTATACATTGATTTCATTACGACTAAGTAGAACATCCACACACTCAAGCAATTTCAAGTCTTCAAATCCGTTGCTAGGCCTCGAGAGATCGCCGGACTCATGGTGGTAAACGTGAACCACCCTATACGTCGTCGGATCTCAACTGCTGCCATCACCATCGAAGATTTGTTGAGGTCGATTTGAGTTCCTGCGTCACATGCCCCTATCAGCCATATGTGCTCGAACTTTGACTCAGAAATTAGACATGAATTCCGTTTGTTTAGGTATTTTGGTTGATTCTAGGGGAATCAGGTCGATCATACGAACCTACACATTGTCTCAAATTCAACTTTGGTTGAGATTTGTTCGAACTCGTAAAGCACAGTGGTGATATTCTTCGAAGCTCTTCTCATTGTGAATTTTGGGTCTGGTGGTGGTGGACTGGTGGGTGTGATGGTGAAGAAGACCTAAATGGGTGGAGGCCTGAGTTTACGATTTTTGTTGAGAAAATGGGATGGCGTGTGGCGATGGGCGCCGATGTGGCGGTGGGTGGCGGTCCGGCAAGGGTCGCCGGAGGGAGATCGACTGAGTTTTGGTAGGGGAGGAAGTGTGAAGGGAGCTAGGGTTTTTATATTAATAAGTATTTATTAAAATTATAATAGAGTCCCTTCATTTTGATAATTTATAATAATAGCCCCTCATCTATTAAATTACTGAAATACCCTTCCACTTAAGGACTCAGATGGCAACAAAATGTAAACCTCAGGCTATATTTGTTAATAATTTGAAAAACATACTCACATGGCAAATGTAAGGATCAATCTAACCCTCACGCGATATCAAAGACTAGTAAAACCGTGCGGAATCCGGTTTTAGCTAGGTGATTCAAGAACAAACAATATATGCAATAATCGAAAAGTGTAATAAACTAGAAAACACAAACCGATTGAAACTTGAAAGACCACTTTGATTAACACCAAGTCCGAACCTGTGAAGGATTCGGTTAGACCTTGAGAATTCGCAACTACTTAGCACCAACAACCCTAAATCGATATAAGGAGGGTCTATATATAGGAGAGATTGACTTGGTAAACAAGTCAATCTCTTTACATGATTCGAACCCTAAGCCCATCCTTAAACCGATCGGACCCAAACCCACATTAATCATACAAAAGTTAGCCCAATTACAAATATTTACTAGCCCAAAAGTATTTATATAAACCCAAAATTCATCTAATGCAAAAGCCTCATTTTCTAGTTCTCTACAATCTTCCCCTAGGCTTTAGCATTAGACTGTCTTCACATTCTGAATTTCTTTGATAGATTCACCGTTGCTGGATCATACCACAGTTCCTTTGCTACAATCTCAGCTACGGCCCGAGTATAACACTTTGCATATTCTTCAGTGTCTGGATTACTCTCAATCTGATGCTTTGCAAGTACCATTATATCCTTCTTGTGAAACCTCATCAAATCATGAACTTCCATGACATCGATTGTCTTTGATTTGCAGAGAATTTTGGCTTCACCAGAATAATCACTATAAGCCCATGTTTGAAAATCATGCAAGCAATCTTCAGGATGTCTCATCGGCAGAGGTATTGTTTTTGTCTTGTCTGTAGGTGGATACAGAACATTTGTGAACTTCTTGGCTTTTACACTCTCCATTCCTGGGATACTCTTCTTTCCATCCCATTTGAAGACACTCCTGTACTTCTTCACGTACAATTTCTTGTGAGGAAAATCTTCAAACCTCTTGAACTTGCTTCTTACAGCATTTTCTAGTTTCCTGTAGAAGTACTTGGCTTGATCATTGTTTGAAGGATTTGAAAATGGTGCATGGTACAACATTGTAAGATCTACATTCGTCCAGGAGTAAAACTGGGTCCAGCTCTTGTAGTATTCCAGTGGATACTGACCCTTTCTTCTTACTACGAACATATTCTTCTCTCCATCAAACATCCAGGCTTTAATATCTGCATTGATTCCTTGCTTATCATGATAATGCTCTCCTAACTGGATTAGGTACCTTTCAGGAGGATAGGCAAATGTCTGAGCTTCCAACCTCCGTCAAATTCTGAAGCTGGTACAGTCATATAATCTCTATCCCGAGTATCTTTATCTTCAGTGGAAGCTTCGGGTAATACATTCTGAGTTTCCTCAGGGATATCAGCTTCAAAGTCAAATACTGGAGATTGTGAGGAAACACCTGCACCTGAACTTCCTTCAGTGTTACCTGGATCTCCCTTATCACCTTGACCAGAGTTGGATCTGCTTGATCTATCCGAGCTAAGCTGCTTGATTAGCTTATGAAGATCTCTGAATTGTCTTGCAAACTCTCGGTTTATCTTCTTCTGATTCTCCAACTCAGTGTTATGAATTTTCTGAATATCAATCAGATCTTCAATTACCTCACTTTGGACTGTATTCTGGGCTTTCAGAACTTTTATTTCTTCTCTCAGTTCCCTTTCCAGTCTGAATTCAGGGGTTTCTACTGCTTTCCCCTTTTCTTGGGCTGTGGGTTGAGTGGATGATTGACCAGCACTCGAGCTTGTGACTGGTGGTACACGTGGGTCCAATCTTCTTCTTCTTGGGTCACTTGGGCCTTGCACATGGTGTTCTGTAGCAATCGGCTCAGTCTCAGTCATTTCTTCAGTAACAGAAGCACTGAGGGGAGGATCCTCCGTGGCTTTCCGTTTTCTAATCACTGGCGTCTCAGCAGTTTCAGTCTCAACTTCCTCTATAGTGATGTCATCAAGATACGTGTCATAGTTGACATTATCTTCACCTTCAAAATTCAGTGCACCAATCCGCACATCTTCTAAGTCAAACTCTTCCCAGTCAGAGTCATCGGGAAGGTCAACAACTTTCTTCGGAGGAGGAGATCGACGATGTTCTTCTTCAACCGAAGCATTTCTGTTCACTGGAACTTCTTCTCTCACTATTTCTCCAAATTCTCCGAACTTATCACCAAACGGCATCTTATCAGACATTTTCTTCTTTGGGTTTATCATTGGAAAAACCTCAATCCCCATTGGTTTGGTATCATGTGTGTCATTTGTCTTTCTCAGTGCTGGATATCTTGAATCCAGAACCAACTGGATGAATCTTGGAACAGCTGCAAACTTCTTATCTCTGGACACAACAGCCTTCACATCTTCAAATATCATTCTGGACCAGTTGAATCTAACACCTCTGACCAGTGACACCATTGCATGGGTGTGCACTTGGTTCAACTGATCTGTAGAGCTCTTTTTGGCAATGACACATTTCTGCAAGTAATGTGCCAGCATCCTCCAATATGGTGGAATGAGAGCTTTCATGGTGGGAGGAGATATTGTAAGGTATCTCATTTCCTTCAGGCACTGGGACACCATTTCTTTGTCCAGAACAGTGAGATCAGCGACTACATCTTTAAGTCTGAGTGCCTGTCTGAAATTCTCTTCAGTTAACATCACCTCAGTAGCTTGAATCTTGGCAATTATCTGCTTTCTATCTTCTGATACATCCGCTGTCTTCCAAAACTCTTGCTGCATACGTTTGCATATAACCGGGTTTGCTGTTAGTGCATAGTGGAGACAACACTTCTTCAAACCTGCTATCATTGACAGGTACTTCTCTCTGTATTCAGCAGGCGGGTCCAGCAAATATGCCACTTGATTGTGATCTTTGACAAACTCTAAATCCTCAATTCGGTCTTTAGGGGGTCGGGCAACGCGCTTCAATCGAGGTGCCATGGACTGAAATTGACAGTGGGTATGTGATCAGACAGTGATTCCGACCAAGGAGGTGACTTTGAACGATGGCGACGGTGGCGGAGGCGGTGGATTGAACTAGGGCAGTGGCGGCGGTGATGTGAGTGACCGGAGGAGCTGTGGTGGTTGGATTTTGACGGGATAGGAGGTGGCGAGGTCGCAGGGGAGTGGCGAGGGTGGTGGTGGCTTGAGACGGGGACGGCAGCAGGTGGTGGTGGTGAATGGCGGTGGTAGGTGGTGGCGGTTAGGTTTTTTGAGAGGATGAAGACAAGAGAGAAAGTGAAGGGGTGGGGTGACCGTCGGTCCCCTTTTACTTCTCCTTACCCCTTATTTAATGTTACACAAACCACCCACCATGTTTTGAACTTGAACAAAAAGAACCCAAGCTTTAAACAACCATTTTTTCTTAAAGATTTCCCCCTTTTAAAAAAAAATAACAACCAATCCCTCAGATTTACTCTTGATTATTCAGAAATCTTCCCCTGAAGTCAAGCCTGAGAGTTTCACAATCTGGCAACTTATACTAAAATAAAATAAATAAAAAAAACAACACAAACAAAATCAGAAGTTAAGAAAAATAAAATAAACACATAAAAATCTTAACCAACTGAGTTTTGAGTGAAGAGGCCCTGTTAGGGATCATACCAGATAGTCTGTGACTGAGGAACCTTTTTTCAGCTTCAGTTACTTCGCGTGTTCAGGCGATTGCTGGTATTTTGGTCCATTCTTAAGCTCATGCTGCTTTCGCTTACTCAAACAGTTTCATCACATTAAAATTATATTTTTCAGGTTTATTAATTATGACAATCTATCCAGGTCACACACATAAGTCCTAGGTATAAGTTGTACATTCTATCAAGCACACCTGGTTTCCATACACCATTTTTCACGACACCTTTCCTTAAGCCCAACATCTTGCTCCAAAGGGGTTGAGAAAAGAAAAGAATAGATCACGGAGGTTTTGTTAGATAATATACAGAGTCAGCTGAATGTTTGAAACATTTTTAACAATGTTCTCATCAGTGACAAAGGCTGAGGGTTTTGGACGCTTGAGGGTCTCTTTTGATTGTGCACTTGGCATCTTTTGGTTTATCATATATATACAACACTACGTCAAAAAGTGGCTTTGGCCACGGTTTTTTTGATAACGCATAGCCACTGTTTTGAAAAAAGCGTGGCCAAAGGTAAGAAATTCTCGTTTTAGCCACACATATTGTGTACCCGTGGCCAAATATATAGCCTTTGGACCCTTTTAGCCACGTATTTTTTTGTTTATGTGACAACAACAATCAGGTGCAGTGGCTTTAGCCACTGTTTTACAAAAACATGTGGCACTTATTTGTCACACTTATAAAAGAGTGGCGAAATGCACCAAACGGCGACAGAATTTTTATGATTCTTTATTCGTGTGACCAAAAAGGAATGTATGGCCACACTTAAATAATGTTGTGTGACGAAAGAGTAGATTTTATTACTTAGTAAATTAAAAGAAAACAAAACTATTAAGTATATATTATGTGTGGCTAAATGTGAGCAATGGCCACGCTTTTTACTTAGTTATGTGGCTAAAAGCTAGTACATATGGCCACTGTTATTAGGTTGTGTGACTAAATATTAGATGACTAATGGTCACGGTAGGTTGTGAGTGACAAAAATCTATTACCTATGGCCACATATATTAACCGTGACTAAATGGTAGGTTGTGAGTGACAAAAATCTATTTTATGGTCACGGTAATATTAAACGCGTGGCGAAAAAGAGAAGATTTGTGTTTATATGTTTATCATTTTTTATTATCTTGTGATATGGCTACTCATATTAAACATTGGTTGCGTGACAAATTATGACAAATGGTCACGGTATATTAATTTTAGGTGGCTAAAAGAAGATAAACAGTCGACGGCGCTTGTAATCATGATTATTTCATTTACTTTATCGGTCTAATCTCCATCTACCACGCCCCTCGATTATCGATATATACTTATCTCTGTATCAGTTTTCATCATCATCTCCACCATGCCCCTTTTCTCCCAGTCTCTCTCTCTCTGTTTTTCGTCCATCATCGCCGGAAAAAAATGTGGAATTGGTGTCATCCGTATGTGGAAAACGGTAAGTTATCATCTTCACCACTGAAGTTCGATTGAAATTTTCGTCTCAGATTTGGTAATTTTTTCTTATGCAGGGAAAGATTGTACTCTGTATCTCCTTGTAGGTCCGAAAATAAACCAAAACACACGATATCAAATCCAATACAAGTGCGGAATCCTTGTATAAGATTGATTCAAGAGAAATAGTAGAAGAATAGACTAGATCTATGATAAAGATGAAGTCTTGAATGATAAAACTCTACTAGAAGCTGATCGTAAATAGCAAGCTAAGAAGGAAATCGTAAACTGCTATGAATTGATTGAAAAGCTTGCATACAAAGAAAGTTAAATGGGTTTATATACTACCCATACCCTAATCGTAAACTAAACAGGCCCACATGGCCCAAATCGTAAACATTAACTTAGCCCAATTACATAATATATAACAAGCCCAATTACAAATGTTCATGCCTTAAATAAGCCTAGCCCAACAATCTTCCCCTAGGCATGAATCATTTGAACTTCTCTTCTATGGCAGCAGGAAGTCAAACCTGAATGATGTTTGAACGTTGTTCGACCACCA
>JBCNJP010000023.1:80533495-80563468 GCA_039602395.1 Deinandra increscens subsp. villosa | reverse complement strand
AAGTTGTTAAAACAACCATGTTAACCCTATAAAGATAACTAAGTCAATAACAATAGGATAACCATTATATGACCATGTTGTAAATTAACTAAGTCTTCTCATAAGATCATGTTACAATCTAATGGTTAAGGTTTAAAATAAAGCTAAGTTGTATTATACTACCATGCGAGTACTCAATTGAGTGCAATTCAGGGGTAAGGTATTCTCCCTAATGGGTTGTTGGGCCTATATGGTAAAAGATGTCAAATACATCCAACCATAAATTAATAAATAAAAAAGAGAGAAAAGTCCAACCTAGGTTATAAACATTCTCTGATTGAGTGAAAAAAATAAACCAGGTTTAAAAAAAAAGAGTTCAGAAGGACCAACATAAATCCTTTCGACAGATTAAAGTGGAATCATAGTTATAAAATAGCAAGTACTAAAAGAAGTCAATTATCATAACAAAACAACGGAAGGGCCTACACTAACCCTTCCGATAGATCCATAACATTGTGTCTATGGGTACATGCCCATTACATAACTAAAACATAGATTGTATTTAAAAAGGCGGGAGAGCCTTAGGAGCTGGTAGAAGAAAAAGAAAGTTACTGACCAGTGGATGAGCCTTCAGGATTGTGGAGGATGACTTGAATGGTGTTCAGGGGTGAGTTAGCCATTTCTGCTAAGGATTCGATAAACGAAAAGTGTAGCTCATTAAAGGCTTCAGAAGCAGCGGCATATGCTATATCAGCAGAGGC
This sequence comes from Deinandra increscens subsp. villosa, assembly GCA_039602395.1. Classification (NCBI taxonomy): domain Eukaryota; kingdom Viridiplantae; phylum Streptophyta; class Magnoliopsida; order Asterales; family Asteraceae; genus Deinandra; species Deinandra increscens. The sequence continues at coordinate 80,562,728 of JBCNJP010000023.1, read as the reverse complement.
ATCGTATCCAGGAACCCTTTCATAGTTGTTGTCGTTATTGGTAAGGGAGTGAAGCCCAGCTTTTATGCCTTCATTGAAGCCACAAATGTTTGTGGCATTGATCATGTTACCCAGGGTGCTTTGAAGGGATTTGCTGGAGAGGACCTTCCTCACTATGCTCCTAACGCTTGTAGTAAGCAACCAAAATTTTTCATTCTTTAGAGCTTCGCAAGTGAGCTCCAAGACTGTCTTCTCATCGGTCAGTGCTTTCTCTCTTTGGGTAAATTCTTCACAACTTTTGTTGAGGCTTTCTTGCAGGGATTTTAATTGTTTTAGGAGATGTGCTTCATTTGTCTTCAGTTGGTTCAATTCTAATATAAAAAAAGAAAATAGTTGTTTGTTAGCAAGAGAAGGATACCTTCTGAGCTTGAGATGCATTTTCAGTTTAAAGCTCATCAATGGTAGTTTGTGATGAAGACTTTAGATCTACAAGGGCTTTCTGGGAGGAACGATGTTCTTCTTGAATGTTTTTCAATAAATTTTCAACAACAGTTTTTTCTTGAGTGAGCTGAGAGATGCTGGCCTTCATTCATTCAACAGTCGGTGGAATATCCGGAAGGGATAAAACCTTTGTGGATGATGCAGATGGTGGAAGTGATACTTTTCCTGCTTTAGCTTTGGCCAAGATCCAACGACAATACAGTTCAAGAATCAAGTTTTAACCTTTAGCATAGTTCATAATAACTCAAGTGCCAAAAATCAGGAGCAGGGGTTTCTTGAAGAGCTTGGATGTCACGAGGGGTGCTTTGATGAAAAAACAAACTTCTTGCAATGGAGGGATCTGAAAAGCTATCACGATTGGTAAGGTTCCAGGATGGGGTGAATAGTTTGTCCAGGTGGGACTGAGAGACATTCCTTGATGATACTTCCTTCATCTCCTTCTTAAGTCATTCAGTAAAGGAATTGATAAACGGGCGAAAGGAGGAGGTGGGAGGTGGTAAAGAAGAGGGTGGTTGTTGTACTTGAAAGGATGATGTTGATAGGACAGTTGATTCAGAAGGGATGCGCACTTGTTTACCTTTGTCGACAGGGGCGGAACTAGAAAAGTTTATGAGGAGGTCCACAAATTTTTTTTACGAAGTCACTATATTTAGATATTTCAGTTTCATAGAAACCTAGATAGAGAAAATCTAGTCCGGATCGGGTTGGTCACATAAGATAATAGCAAAAAAGAAAGTAAAATGGCTAAAATGAAGAGAAGAAAAAATAACGCGTGAAAAAAAATATATATGACAAAATGCTTGCCGATTAAAAAAAATATATTTCTATATATTATAATAATTCATTATAAAAGGGGTCTAAAATGAATGTATTTAACAAGAAGATATCTAGAATGAAAGTAATTAAACGATGAAAATAGAAAAATGGTCTATAGATCTACACATCACATTTTTGTCCGAAATCCACATGCGTTTCCTCTCATTTACTCTCCTCACTAAAATTAATTAAGAAAAAACGTGAGAACCCCTTATATACTCTCCTCACTAAATTAATAAAAAAAAGTATAAAAAAGATGCAAAGTGTGAAAAAAGTTGCGTTACCCACACAAAATTAAATTTGATGAATAATAAGGTGAGGAGGGGAAAATAGAGAGCACCAGATTCGAACATGGGACTCTTCGAAATCCAGCAAGCTATATTACCACCAAGCTAGTTGATGAGTTTGTTTTGTTTTACCAAACAATTTATTTATTAACTCCTTGTTAAAAAAAAAAAAAAAAAAAAACCGTTCACATAATTTTCACTTTACGTACAAAGTTGAGGAGGTCCCCATGGACCCCCAGGCCTAGTATAAATCTGCCCCTGTTTGTCGATAACAGAGGGGAAAGGTGGAAAATCGGATAAGCCATAAGGGGATGTGTTAATGTAGTCACCTACATTAAAATTGTCTGTAGCGAAATGGGAAAGGCTAGGAGGATTGGAGGTGTTAATAAGAGGAGATTCAGGGTCGAAAATTTCTTGGTGTTCAGATATTTCATCTTCCAAATGATCAGAGAGAGCGTCTAATGCAGAAGAATGGGAAGGTACCTTTTGGATATGAGGAGACTTCCTGGTCTTTCGAGAATTTCCGGCATCGGATGGGTTACCTTGAGAAGGTTTGGCTGCACGTTTCTTCCTTTTATTTTGTGGGGGCAAGGGTGACCTCGTGGGTAACCATTTGGGAGATACGGTGTGACAATCCATAAATTTCAAGGTCAACACCCAATCTTTGACTATGTGTAGTTAAAATTCTATGCACTAGGACTTAATTTTTATGTTGACCTTAAATGCATACCTGAATAATAAATTGAAATATGACTGCGAGTTAGGTAAAGATAGCGTTTATTTTATTCAAGTTTAAACTCCCACGAAAGTATCGGTAATCATAAGCTTCGTAAAATAAATGTTATTTAATTTATGGAGTTTTATTAACAATATACAATAAAGGGATTTTATTATTTTAGATCTCCAACTTGTATTATTTATAATAATATATGTATCTAACGGTTGTTTAAAAAGACATTTTTTATTTAATACCCGGTTCAGCTTTAAAGTGTGTTTCAAACGTTTAACTCGAGTCACTTAATTTAAGTGTCTCATTCTCACCCGTTCTTTTATCGACATGTTGACATTTTATTTATTTAAAAACCACTCGGAACATCGTCACTTGCTTAAACCCGACACCGTCTCCATCGGTTTGCCTTAATCCATAATTCATCACATTTGTCCTAATACTTAGTCAATTATCAACCAGATATAAAGTTACACTCAATCTAGATATGTCCTCCATTTTAGTTCCAAGAAAGTTTAGTTCCAAGAAAGTTGACAAAAGTACCTCCTCCATGTAGCCACCCTACAATATCTCTTGTACTAAACCTATCTCATATCTAAAGTATCACCATCACCTTGTACTTATGGACCAAAGAATCATATGGTAAAAACTTTCCCCCTCCTCTTGATGATTCACGGCCGAATCACTCTCGGCACTCATCTAGCATCTAGCTATCTAGGCTTATACTTTCACTCCACCTTTGCCCACAAAATTTGGTAACATAGTACAGGCATGTTTTCTTCTCTCGTCACTTCATGGATGTTTTGTCACTTAAGTACATAACCTAGACCAACCTTTGATAGACACAAACACCAACTTACAAACCCAACACTCTCCTTTCGTCACCTCCCCTTCCTACTCCCCCATCCCTTCTTGTGACCGGCGATCCACCTCAGGCCAGCCACCACAGCCCCCGAGGACCACCACTAGTACAAAAATGACCTTCGGTGACACTCATAAAGTGTGACTATATGTGATTAGTGACATTTTTTTTTCGTCCAATCCGTGACCAAAATTCGCGCCATTTTAGGCATGATATGGTGACATTAAATTTCAGTGACCGTATGGTACCAAAAAATGTGATCGTAGATAAAAAGTGTGACTATAGAGTAGCGATTTTTCTTTCAGGATCAATGAATTTATCGAATAATGTCACCGTAAAACCATTTTTGGTAACACTTATTTATTTTGTAGTGACAAAGTGTTCCCAAATGGTGACATGTTGTTCGTGTTTACTGTGACGTTTACTAACAATTGGTCACATAACTTATAATTTCGTGTGACTATTGTTTAGGTTTTAGAGACACACAATTTTGTTATGTGTGACCATATTACGATAGTTGATGTAGACAAAGTAAAAAGTGTGACTATTTCATAGTTTATAGTGACACAAAAATGTCTTAAAGTGACTATTGGTTGGAAAATGGTCACAATTAAACACCTAGTTGTTAATATAAAGTAACCATTACATCTCTTTAGTGACATAATGTTGTCAAGTGGTCACATTTTTCACGTTCACTGTAACGTTTTGTTAACATTTGGTCACATAACAAATATTTAGGTGTGACTATTGTGTAGGTTTTAGAGACACACAATTTTGTTATGTGTGACCATATCATGATAGTTTATGTAGATATTGTTTGAATTGTGACTATTTCACAGTTTTTAGTCACACAAAAATTTCTTAAAGTGACTATTGATTGGTATATGGTCACAATTAAAGACCTAGTTGTTTATATAAAGTAACCATTATATACCTTTTGGTCACATAAGAGAAATATAAATATGACTAGAATATTTCTATAATGACATTAAGTATGTGTAAGTGTCATTTTTTGCTAACCTTTAGTCACATTATTTTTATGCTTTTGTTATTGAATGCCCACTTAGTCACATATGTTACTTAAATACATCACCCTAAGACACTTCTAGTCACACTTTTAGTTTCTATGTGACTGTTTATGTATTTTAGACTCAATTAATTACGTAAATTGTGACTATATGTTGTTAATAATAACATAGTTGTTAATATAGAGTGACCATATCATACCTTACAGTGACATTGAACAAATAAAAACGAGACTTGAAACATGTTATAGTCACATTAATTAGTTGTAAGTGTCACTTATGTTATAGCTTTAGTCACATTAGTTTTGAATATTAGTTTTCGCATTTGCTATATAGTCACATTTGATATATGCAAAAATGACGGTAAAAGAGTTATAGTCGCAGTTTTATTATTCGGTGTGACTGATTCTGTGTTTTAGATACACAATTGTTAATATAAAGTGACAATTATGTAGTTTTTAGTCACATAAAACACAATCATAAAAATGACACCAAAAATGTAAAATAATAACATTAGTATACACTATTAAAAAAATTTGAAATTGTTCCACCAATATAAATTCTCGTGTTAAAAAAACATAAATTGGATCCTAATCTAAATCATCCTAGGCCTTATTCTTCTTAAATTTCTTTATCTTCACGATGTCGTCTCTCGTTATAAATTTCCTTTTCATCTTTTGCCCCTGGACGAATTCATCTTCATTCTCTTCTACTGGTGTAGTAAGAACTGGATCCTGAATCAACAACATTCATACAGAAAAATTGAAACAATTAATAAATGATAACTAATTAAGTTTGAACAATAATATAATACCCCGAGCCTCCCTCTCGCAGCCTTCGGACATCGCAAGCAACCCGCCACCGTTTCGGAACATCGTCGAGTCAAGACCGAAGCAACCGAGCAAGTTTTTCGTGTTTTCCCCTCAGCTTCTCCTAGCCTAGAGCTAGAGGTAAACTTTAGAAATGTTTTGTTGGTTCGTCTATCATTCTCGTTTATTATATTGGTTGATATTTGTGTCACCTACTCAAGTCTTGATCTTGTACCAACTTGTTAAATCATATACTCAAGTCTACACAAATGCCCCATTTCGACACCTTCTTTTCCCTGGCTTTCTGTAGTGAAAAAGCATAACAATGGAAATATTAAACTGTGGTTATATATGTGTGTGTCTACATGAATGGCAACCTAATTATTTTCCTGACAAATAAATCGTGAGGATCTAATGAAGCAAGAACCCATGACTATTTGAGCATCAAATATTATGCAAATTCTTCATAAATGTTATGAACTTCGCTGCTTTTTACATATACATGCATATGCGTTCCTATATGGTTGTTAAATTTCTTGTAATAGTTAAAATCAATAAAATCTATTTCTTTTTTTTAAGTGCCATGATGCTTTAAACCAATAGAAGAATTAGAAGTGATTTAACAAAATGCATAAAAATCGTTTTCTTCACTGGTACACTTAAGAATTAATAATGCTACTTCCATAGCATATTTATTTGGTTCAAAGATGTTGTACTATAATTTAAGAACTTCAGTTGTGTTAAGACACAAGCGGTATAAAAGTATACACTAGTACAAAAATGACCTTCAGTGACACCTAAAAAATGTGACTATATGTGATTAGTGACATTTTTTTTCCCGTCCAATCCGTGACCAAAAGTCGCGCCATTTTAGGTATGATATGGTGACATTAAATTTCAGTGACCGTATGGTACCAAAAAATATGACCGTAGATAAAAAGTGTGACTATAGATTAGCGATTTTTCTTTCAGGGTCAATGAATTTATCGAATAATGTCACCGTAAACCCAATTTTAGTAACACTTGTTTATTTTGTAGTGACAAAATGTTCCCAAATGGTGACATGTTGTTCGTGTTTACTGTGACGTTTTACTAACAATTGGTCATATAACTTATAATTTAGTGTGACTATTGTTTAGGTTTTAGAGACACACAATTTTGTTATGTGTGACCATATTACGATAGTTGATGTAGACAAAGTAAAAAGTGTGACTATTTCATAGTTTATAGTGACACAAAAATGTCTTAAAGTGACTATTGGTTGGAAAATGGTCACAATTAAACACCTAGTTGTTAATATAAAGTAACCATTACATCTCTTTAGTGACATAATGTTGTCAAGTGGTCACATTTTTCACGTTCACTGTAACGTTTTGTTAACATTTGGTCACATAACAAATATTTAGGTGTGACTATTGTGTAGGTTTTAGAGACACACAATTTTGTTATGTGTGACCATATCATGATAGTTTATGTAGATATTGTTTGAATTGTGACTATTTCACAGTTTTTAGTCACACAAAAATTTCTTAAAGTGACTATTGATTGGTATATGGTCACAATTAAAGACCTAGTTGTTTATATAAAGTAACCATTATATACCTTTTGGTCACATAAGAGAAATATAAATATGACTAGAATATTTCTATAATGACATTAAGTATGTGTAAGTGTCATTTTTTGCTAACCTTTAGTCACATTATTTTTAACCTTTTGTTATTAAATGCCCATTTAGTCACATATGTTACTTAAATACATCACCCTAACACACTTTTAGTCACACTTTTAGTTTCTATGTGACTGTTTATGTATTTTAGACACAATTAATTACGTAAATTGTGACTATATGTTGTTAATAATAACATAGTTGATAATATAGAGAGACCATTTCAAACCTTACTGTGACATTGAACAAATGAAAACCAGACTGGAAACATGTTATAGTCACATTAATTAGTTGTAAGTGTCACTTATGTTATAGCTTTAGTCACATTAGTTTTGAATATTAGTTTTCACATTTGCTATATAGTCACATTTGATACATGCATACATGACGGTATAAAAGAGTTATAGTCACAGTTTTATTATTCGATGTGACTGATTCTGTGTTTTAGATACACAATTGTTAATATAAAGTGACAATTGTGTAGTTTTTAGTCACATAAAATACAATCATATAAAATGACACCAAAAATATTAAATAATAACATTAGCATACACTATTAAAAAAAATTTGAAATTGTTCCACAAATATAACTTCTCGTGTTAAAAAAACATAAAATGCATCTTAATCTAAATCATCTTAGGCCTTATTCTTCTTAATTTTCTCCATCTTCACGATGTCATCTCTCGTTATAAATTTCATTTTCATCTTTTGCGCCTGGACGTTTTCATCTTCATTCTGTTCTTCTGGTGTAGTAACATCTGGATCCTGAATCAACAACATTCATACAAAAAAATTAAAACAAATAATAAATGATAACTAATTTAGTTTGAACAATATAATGTACTATGTAAGGCAAGTAATTAAAGGAAACTAACATTTGATTCATCAAGGCAAATGTTCTTTGGCCAAGGAACAAAATTGTTTAGTGCTTTTTTCATTGTTTTGACATCATCTACCTCAAATAGTAAAAACGATGCCGGTACTTTAACTTCATCAACCGACACCCTGTAGCAGTCATCTTGGAGTGGAACTCCATGAATGTATTGTCGTTCTTCGGACAGGTAAACGGTACCTAAACCAACACTTTGTCTCTTGGTTGGGTAGGCTAGTTTACATGTGATAGTCTGCAATGATTATGTCATATTAACATAAATAAAGGAAAAAACTAAAACACACATATTCGTCAAATTACATACCTTCATGATTTCAGCTGAAGGTGTCGTTACCGTCATAGGATGTAAAGCATCTTTTCTTTTTGCTTCAGCCTTATTTTGCCTTATTTTTGCTGCTTCCTAAATATAATTACACAATTCAAACACAAAAAATTAGTAATTGCTGATTTCAAAATTAAACAAATAAAATCTGAAACAATTACTTACTATGGATCTAGCCCTCGTTGAATCTTTCCGTGTGAATTTATTAGCAGTCGCATTCGATGGGGCCTATTTTTTGGTTTTCTTTGCAGCATCCGACATATATATAATATTACATAAGCAACACATAGCAGATTATAAATCACCGATCTAATGTAAAAGAACTTAAATTTTAATAATTAACTTAGTGGAGTTACTTCTGTCTCTGTTGATTCTTTCTGATTGATCATATCAGGTTGTGAATCAGCTCCCAATAGAGTTACCGGCACATTTCTAATCGATGGACTTAACTGAGCTAGAGACCTATTGGCAGGAGTTATTGATCGAATTTGCCTGATCAGAAGTAAAGTAGATGTAAAGTTTTATAAATGATATCTATATATCCAATTAAAATGCTGTCAGATACACTTACATGCGTTGTAGACATGTTTGTTTGCATTACCTGCCCCTGAGGTGGAAGGGTGGCTAATATCAAAGCTATGTTTTTTTCTTGTTCCGCCATCCTTGCTTTCAACGCGTTTAGTTCTTCTTATTTTTCATCTTTTTCTTTCCTCTCCTTCTCTAGTTGAGCCTGAAGCACATTCAGCTGCTATTTCATGGACCCTCGCTGTCTTGGAACATTGAAAAATTTACTAGAATTGACTCCCGTGCCAACACCTCTCAACGACCCACATTTTTCCTTCCCTAAGACCACTGTCATGGCATCATTGCATGGATCAAGTTTGAGTTGTCCATTAGTGATCTTTTTTTTTCTTCAGTTTTCATCTATACAAAAAAACGTCATAGACATTAATACAATTTCGTATATATTAATCACAATAATAGAGTTCGTAAAAATAAAGCTGCAGTCAACTCACTATTTCTGCTACTATTGCTTTAGCAACCTCATCTTCTATTTCGCCCGCTTTATTCTTAGGCGCTTTGTACCATAGCAGTGACCGGGAAGGCATTGTGTCTATGTCACACCCCCAAAAATCCGTCGCGCGATAACGCGCCGCAGGGAGCGTGATAAACCAGGATCGCCGTCCATTAGTTACACCAAACGACCAATAATTAATAAAAACGTTTCATATTTCATTAAAATATAAAATTAGAGTTTTACAAATGCGGAAGCGTAAATACAATAAAAGTACTTATGTAAACTCTTTGTCACCCAAGGTGACGTGGCTTGTTCAAAGACATTAAAAGTGTTTCAAGACTCATGCATGCGTTCTCGTAATACTTGAACATCCGCAACCTGAGAAATAACATGCTAAAAAGTATCAACACAAAGGTTGGTGAGTTCACAGGTTTATCAGTTCAAAAACAGTTCCAGTTAATGTAACTCGACTGTTCAACAACAGTCCCAATTCAGTGTAAATCAAGTGTTCCTCGACAGTTCAAGTTTAAGTTCAAGGTTGACTGTTCAACAACAGTTCAAGTTCATGCTCAAGTTCAGTTAATAAAATCCAGATAATATATCAATAGCTAGCTAGGCTATTTTAAAGAAATCAGTGCACGTTTGACTAGATAAACTAGCTATCCAGTTACTAAAGCTCGACAGTTCAATTGTGCCTCGTTAAGACTAAGAAGTATATAACACCCGTTCGATATCCAATCGAGTCAGCGCGAATGACCCGGGTGGGGCTTGTCAGGCCCAGTAGATCTACCAAATAAGTTCCCGCTGATGTCACATTGACAGGACTCTAAAAGTGAGGACTTTATCATAAGTGCATGTGCCACTATCATTCAGGTGATATAATTATCTAATAGTTCAATTGTTTGCATGTTAATCTCCCCCAACAGGATTTAAAATAGTAAAATGGGGCCGTGAAACTCACTTTAGGTTGCACAGCAAAATTCCAGATAAACAGTTAGTTCATGTAGCAAGAACGAGTCCTGTGAAGCAATCAATCACCTAACGAGCATAAATGTATAAGTGTGTGTTCTATAAACTATTAAATCTAACGCAACGACAAAAACGAATGATCGTGAAGTCCGGAATAAGTCGGGGATGGCACGTGTGCCAAATCCGAGCGATTATCGAAATAATGCGAGAAAATACAATATATAACTTTAATATATGTTTTCTAAGTTTAAGGATATCAAAAATAAATACATATATAATATATATTTAACTAAATGTTCAAGTGACGTTAATAACAAATTTGCGAAGACAACTCATATTTATATATATTAAAGGTTATCATAAAATATTCGGTTATTTCAATAAAATTCAACGATTTTGGTGCAAACTCTAATGACTACATGCTCAAACAACACAAAAACAATAAAAATAAAAACTATGGAGGTCACTGGGTTCGAACCCGTGACCTCCCAGACCAACAGCGAAGTTTTAGCCACCCGCCCAGCGCCACAATTGTGTTCAGATCTCGATTGTAGGCTTTTTGTGCGCAGACTGTGACCAGAATTCGATTACAGTGAAACATAGATAAAAAAATGATGAGGCCGGGACTCGAACCCGCGCCTCCTGTGAACAAACCCCACGCCCGAACCAGTTGTGCCAGATTGGCGTCTAGTTTATATGCAGAAGCAAAAATATATAACCCGTACCCGCCATTCGTCATCTTCTTCACTCAAGAATTCTGGCGATCGGAACCCTAACTCCGGTCGCCGGAAAATCGCGAAACTCAAATAAAACACATAAAAAGGTGCGACTAACGTTAAGGATTCATTACCTCGAGTTGGAGATGAGAGAAAACGATTTTTTTTATGCCGAAACGAACCCAAAACTTAACCGCGAACTCCGAGCACCGTCACGAAACTCGAATCCGATTGTACTTGATTGCTCAGTGACGAATTTTGATCATAAAGGGTGTTGAATGGTGGTGATCTGGTGGAGATTTCGGCCGGATTTTCGAGATCACCGGGAAATCTTAAAAAAAGAAAACGAGAGAGGAAAGGAGAGGATACGGAAGAGGGGAATGGGAGTTGTGTCTTGTGAGTTTATGCAAATGATATTTGAGTATCATTGAAGTCCATTGATGGTCCAAAACGTAACCGCGAAGGGATGATGATCGGCTGAAACGATCATGGGATACGTTTTCAGTTCCACGACTGTAATTGAAATTCATTTAATATAGTTTTGGATAATGACACTTTTAGTCCCTCCCTAAGTTACCAAGGTGCCATAAGGTTTGAGGTAAATACATAAATGACCACTCTAGTTTTCAACAAGGAAAAAGGGTTTAGAAATTGGCAGAAATAGTCCCTCAGGTTTAGATTAGGTTTCCAAGGCTAACGGAGTTAGCGGAACTAACTTGGACGAAGACTAAAACGAATATAAGTCACTACTTGATTAACGCTTGACTTTTTTTAAGGATACAAACCCTAAATAACCACATAAAATGATAAATAATAACCCGGAACTATTTATTTTTGTTTCACATAAAATCATATATTAACCCTCATAAAATCATGAAATGATACATAAACTTTTATGGCGTCCTCACATAAAATCATAGAATAAATCGTGTGAACTTATATATATATATAAATATATCACATGAAATCATAAAGTGAAATCATAGAATATCAAATGTTTAAATTTCCGTGCATGCTCGTAGTGATTGATCACACAAGACCCTAATTTGCTAAAGTCAACAAGTCAACACAGTTAAGCACATAAATGTTCACACAACATTTAATACGTTTTACGTTCAGTTAATGTCAGAAAATGACCTGAAAAGTTGGATTGTCACAGTATCCCCTTGTTAAAGAATTTTCGTCCTCGAAAATTGCGTAAAGCGGTAAAAGTTAATGAGCTAGACACAAGGAAAAGAAAAGAAAAATTCTAAGTCGTCACATCATCCCCTTGTTGAAGGAATTTCGTCCCGAAATTTAAATCAGTGGTTTGAAGAGTCAGATTGATGGTAACGTACCGAAATAATCCAGGGTTCTTACCCAAAAGGAGTCAATAATGTTATGATCAAGGATGTTTGCTCGATGTTGAGAAGATGTTAAAATTTTAGTGGATTTAAAAAGAAATTCGAATCGAAGTATCGAAAGTCATTTCCTATCAAACGTTCTCCAATGAGAAGAGTCGAACAACCGTATTATGGGGATCGTGTTGAGTGGCAAGGCCGAACAGAGCAACATGATACATAAGTAACCGAATTCAAAATTTAAATATGAAGAAGAACCATAACATGTCCGAGTAATCTCCAACTATTGTACCCAATGCTGGGACTGAGATTTCCATTTCGTTTCTGCTTCCAGTTAGGGTGTTCACATTTACCAATAACCCGGGTGAATCGGAGAGAAGAGAATTTGAGTATGTGAGAAAATTGTGTGTGCATCAAGTCAATCAGCGTTTAATAAACCCAATGTCGAACAAAAACGTAAACGTCTGATCTTACCTACCAACTACCAATTAACAATTAGCATAGAATTACACAAGACTGATCAAGTTAACATGAGGACCCATTGGTTGTTTTAGTACTTTATGAGGTTATAACCAATTAAGTTCACATGATTCATAATAACATTCAAATTCACATTTCATGCAGTAACGTTTCAGATAGCATACGAGTTTCTACAAAGATTTTTTTTTAAGGTTAATGCGGTCAAAGAGTACTAGCATGCAATCTATCATAAAGGTTTTACCATACAACACATACAATTGTTCCAACATCTTATATACTAGCATACGACATTGACATGACATATCTCTAGCATATAAGTTCATAAACTAACCAACACAACCCATACGGTGCAAAGTTCATGGGCAACTTCACACAGTCTTGTCTTTCCCACCGGGGGTAGGAGACTTAGGACCTTGTATGGTGTATGGTTTTCACATTCAATCAATTTAATACATTCACAACATGTCATTTTCTAGTTCCAAACACGTTCATACACATAACTAATCATGCAATTCTACGCAACTTATGTTTAAACCAACACTTCAATAATTAATCAGTTTATATATACCCTAAACATAGTATTAGATTCTCAAATTTTGGCATGCATAAACACGTGTGTTTTATAAACATTTCCCATGAGAAGATCAAAAGTAAACAAACTATTTATCATGGTCAAAATGGTTCAACAGCTGCTCACATAATAAAATATAATTGGTAACACATTGATGTTGTGACGAAAGGACTGGGGTCCACAGAGAAATCCAATCAAGAGCTCATTGCCATTTAAAGCGTAACACGTAGCGGTTTGTTTTAGAAAAGAATTACTCAATTCTATTAAAAATTATTCAAGAAATATCATATACAATTAGGTTCAAGTTCAAGTTGGAGTTCAGTATCATACAACATATTATCATGCACATTACCTTTCTAAAGAATCCAAAAAAAAAAAAGATTTAGAGTGAAGATCCAACGAAATTAAAAGTGTAAACTATGAGGTACCAAATATCGAAAAGTGATATGCGGGATTACGCATGGCATCAAGCATGAGAATAGCAATCAGAGGAATACTTCGTGAATTCGAATAAGCGAAGGGATAACAAGCTTATGATAGTCGTAACCTCACATTCCAAGAATGACATGTGGGTTTAAACTGGCACCGGTGAAGATACCAGCAAGGATTATGCAAATAACGTAATGGGTAGTATAGAATTCAGATAGAACTATGTAGCGTGTTTGACAGGATTGGCAAGTAATTCGCTTAAATAGATATCGAAACGAACGTGTCCACGGTCATACAATCCAATAGAGTAAACATATCATTAGGGAAATCTTCATTGTTTAAACTCGTCAGTACGCCCAATCTCCTTGGTGTTAATGCGTCATGCTTCCTATATTGTCAAAACATCGGTGCATATGGTCCTCAAAAGTAAGATAAAGTACGAAAGTGTTATAAACGGGTGTCTACAAAACACAAAACATCAGGATGTTCAAAGGTGGATTTGGCTTGGGTTGCCTGCACATATGTGCTCTTGCTAGGGTTCAATGTAGGTTTACCGCGGGTCAAAAGATCTCATCGGGTGTTCCATAGAAAATGATCGGGGCTAGCACCTCAGTGAATGCCAGAGAGTTTATAAAGATAAATCGTTTGACCCAAAAGTAGTGTCCCTTAAACGAAAGTTGTTCTACTTCTTAACACATGTTTCTAAAAGTTGGAGTTGTTCATTCGATCATGCGGTTTTTCATTCATAAGAGGAAAATCTCAGGTTTCCAAAATGGTATGTTCATCTGAGTCAGAACTCGCGTCTGAATCGTGACAGGGAATTCGCTTTAGGAGAGTTTTTCTTCTAGACTCGGACAATTGAAAGCATGAAGTTTGATTATTTTGAGTATGTCTCTTTTAGTAGGAATACGTAAGGGATATCTGTAATCTCGGAGAAAGTAGTATTAAGCGGTTTTGTCGAGGACATAGCCCCGTTAAATGGGGTTTCTCAAGATGAGGTTCTTGTGTATGACTATAAAGTCAATCGTTGGTCCGGTAGTGGTCCCACATTCCACATGTCAGTAATGCTTATATATAGGGTGTACTGCAGCTAACCCACCACACCACCATCACCTTGAAAGTGTACCAACTACCCACCATTACTAGATATTAGTCAAACCACATTGGAACTTTTATCGGAAATAGAGGACTTCAAGTTTCTCCCATCCGCTTGAATGAAAAAGGGGCGAGAGATTAAGACTTCAATATGTTGTACAGACAAAAGGTGTAGGTATTTCCATTCACAATATCAGTAAGATGCATACAGTTTGCCATCCTAGCAAAGATCATCGAGAGTTTGGCACACGCAGTAAGAATATCATAAAGCTTCAAATTTCAAGACGATCCAAAATCTAAACAGGCCACAAGGTTTAAGTTCAAGCTGAAGGTTCATCAATGAAAGTTTTTTGAAAATGACGACGAAGATCCGCGTACCAGAAATTTATTGATAGTTGCTATGATAGGAGCGTAAATAAATATACAAAATGTATGGATAACTTGGTGTACTCAATGTGTAAGAAAGGTAAATATAATTTGATCGCACAGTTAGCTATCGATAACAAGAAGTTCATGCTCGATGGGTGCAAATAGAGTTTCCATATAAAGCTTGGTATTATTACTGCGATTGAAGCACAAGGTCCTCTTATCATCAATGGTGTTAACTAGTAGAAAAAATAACCAAAAGTGTAACACCTTTCGGTTCAAAGTTTAGAAGCTTATCCAGGACATAAAGGATTACAAAGCACGAGAATCAGAAATTGTCGGTTGTTAAATCATGAAAGGTTGATTTATGCAAACAAAAATCGATAGTTCAGGCTCAGGAGATCAATCGGAATAGTCCTTACGTTAAAACTTGGAGTCATTAGTTTGAAAGTCAGGAAGGATTCTCACTAACATTATCCCCATTAGAGATAAATGACTTGCGGTGTGGTAGGCAGTTTGTACAACCGTGTCGATGTTGCTGGCAACAAGTATTGGTTCGACAAGAAAATCAGGGAGTATGAATCTTCAGAGGGTAACTTCACAAGAGCTTTCAGCCAATAAATACGCCCCCGGTGCTCACGGTATATGATTTATCCAATTTGTTCATCTAACGTTGTCTAGGTATCCGTCCGGTGAACGTGTGTTGAAGTTATCTCATGGTCGTAAAGTTCTTGGGATTGATATGGTCAGTAAGATCGTAAAAACAATAGAATTATGATTCAGGATGAGTTCAAACCAGTCAAGGGTTTCGTCGAGAGTGTTCGTAGTTAAGGAAGACTGATCATTGAAATACACGAGTGTGACGGCGTCCTACCAGGACCAACTCTTCATAATATGCTTCAAAAGGGTTCACGTATGGATTAGAATCCAATAGTAAAGGGGCAAAGTCAGGTGCGATAGCGTTTTCAAAGATAGATGGCTTCGATCATTCAGTTGAGTTCAACATGTTTAACATTCAAAACCACGAGAAATTTTTTTTTACAGGAATTTGGTCCCAATACGACCATTGGCTTGCCTAGTAGGATTCTCTAGGATTTCCATACACTGCAAATTACATTTACGTGTTCACCCGTAACGGTAATTTACCTTGTATGGTCACCATGTCTCCTCTTACTTAGCTACCAGGTACGGTGGAGTACAGATGACATAACCTCGGAGTGTGTATGAAGAATATGGTCACTGAACTAAGGTTATCTTGACCATAATTTGTTAAAAGACAAGTTTTCGAGAATAGGATGCTCACTCAGATTGGAGTGACCCACCCGAAGTGAGTCAGCGATAAATTTAGCTCACTAGGATCTGAGTAGGGTTTATCACAATGAAGCTAGCTTAGCTCGAAGTTAGAGAATAATTATCACACATACTGACGTGATCGCAATCCGATACACAAAGAGGGAATTTGAGTTGACCCGCATCAGGTTTCACTGGGGTTATAAGAATTGTATTCCAGTTGTATTATTTCAACGCACACGTGATAAAATCGAGAAGGGAAAGATCTTAAGAGATCACAGCAAATGTGAGGACGATCAGGATAACGAAAGTTGATATAAGTGCCCCATAGGCAGCTACTTGAATTCATACCCTGCTAACTCTAGTGAAGCTAAATAATCGCGCTACTAGCACATCGAGATAACATTTACTGAACGGACGAGTTTAGAGGTATACGTAAGGTAGGTATAACAAGAACCCCCTAAGCTAAGTTAGAGGTTTAAGAACAAGAAGAGATATTACACCACCTTCCCTGTGAAGCATACATCCATAGTATGGGCACTGTTCAATCCGGAATAATCCCGAGTAGCAATCAGCTCGTCAAAGTATAAATGTGATCCTTCGGTCTGAGTCGACGTCTCGTCGTACATGAATGTTAACCAAGAGGTACAAAACTTAGAGAAGTTAAGAAAAATGACTCAAGACTAACCGGCTCCTCGCCGTGAATATAAAGGGACTGGATGATGTAAACAACAAATCGTAAACCAGGTGCGTGTAGGAGTGAGTATCACGATGCATGAGAGAAATGTTTAAGTGCAACTAATGCAAAACAGTTACAGTCTAAGACGAATCTTAGTTCGCTGTAACCAATGGCTCTGATACCAATCTGTCACACCCCCAAAAATCTGTCGCGCGATAACGTGCCGCAGGGAGCGTGATAAACCAGGATCGCCGTCCATTAGTTACACCAAACGACCAATAATTAATAAAAACGTTTCATATTTCATTAAAATATAAAATTAGAGTTTTACAAATGCGGAAGCGTATATACAATAAAAGTACTTATGTAAAATCTTTGTCACCCAAGGTGACGTGGCTTGTTCAAAGACATTAAAAGTGTTTCAAGACTCATGCATGCGTTCTCGTGATACTCGAACATCCGCAACCTGAGAAATAACATGCTAAAAAGTGTCAACACAAAGGTTGGTGAGTTCACAAGTTTATCAGTTCAAAAACAGTTCCAGTTAATGTAACTCGACTGTTCAACAACAGTCCCAATTCAGTGTAAATCAACTGTTCCTCGACAGTTCAAGTTTAAGTTCAAGGTTGACTGTTCAACAACAGTTCAAGTTCATGCTCAAGTTCAGTTAATAAAATCCAGATAATATATCAATAACTAGCTAGGCTATTTTCAAGAAATCAGTGCACGTTTGACTAGATAAACTAGCTATCCAGTTACTGAAGCTCGACAGTTAAATTGTGCCTCGTTAAGACTAAGAAGTATATAACACCCGTTCGATATCCAATCGAGTCAGCGCGAATGACCCGGGTGGGGCTTGTCAGGCCCAGTAGATCTACCAAATAAGTTCCCGCTGATGTCACATTGACAGTAACTCTAAAAGTGAGGACTTTATCATAAGTGCATGTGCCACTATCATTCAAGTGATATAATTATCTAATAGTTCAATTGTTTGCATGTTAATCTCCCCCAACAGGATCTAAAATAGTAAAATGGGGCCGTGAAACTCACCTTAGGTTGCACAGCAAAATTCCAGATAAACAGTTAGTTCATGTAGCAAGAACGAGTCTTGTGAAGCAATCAATCACCTAACGAGCATAAATGTATAAGTGTGTGTTCTATAAACTATTAAATCTAACGCAACGACAAAAACGAATGATCGTGAAGTCCGGAATAAGTCGGGGATGGCACGTGTGCCAAATCCGAGCGATTATCGAAATAATGCGAGAAAATACAATATATAACTTTAATATATGTTTTCTAAGTTTAAGGATATCAAAAATAAATACATATATAGTATATATTTAACTAAATGTTCAAGTGACGTTAATAACAAATTTGCGAAGACAACTCATATTTATATATATTAAAGGTTATCATAAAATATTCGGTTATTTCAATAAAATTCAACGGCATAAATATATATAAATCTATAAATATGTATATATATATATATATACATATACATTTTACCTTTTCATATAAACCCAAAATTGCATATCAACATATATAATGTAAATAGATGTTCAAAGTATATTTTAATTTAGAATAACAAGTTAAACATATTTTATAACTCAAAATATGATTTACGAGGTTTCAATGGTTCCACATATGTTTTACGGTGTTAGGATACGAGAAGGAACGATTTTGGTGCAAACTCTAATGACTACATGCTCAAACAACACAAAAACAATAAAAATAAAAACTATGGAGGTCACTGGGTTCGAACCCGTGACCTCCCAGACCAACAGCGAAGTTTTAGCCACCCGCCCAGCGCCACAATTGTGTTCAGATCTCGATTGTAGGCTTTTTGTGCGCAGACTGTGACCAGAATTCGATTACAGTGAAACATAGATAAAAAAATGATGAGGCCGGGACTCGAACCCGCGCCTCCTGTGAACAAACCCCACGCCCGAACCAGTTGTGCCAGATTGGCGTCTGGTTTATATGCAGAAGCAAAAATATATAACCCGTACCCGCCATTCGTCATCTTCTTCACTCAAGAATTCCGGCGATCGGAACCCTAACTCCGGTCGCCGGAAAATCGCGAAACTCAAATAAAACACATAAAAAGGTGCGACTAACGTTAAGGATTCATTACCTCGAGTTGGAGATGAGGGAAAACGATTTTTTTATGCCGAAACAAACCCAAAACTTAACCGCGAACTCCGAGCACCGTCACGAAACTCGAATCCGATTGTACTTGATTGCTCAGTGACGAATTTTGATCATAAAGGGTGTTGAATGGTGGTGATTTGGTGGAGATTTCGGCCGGATCTTCGAGATCACCGGGAAATCTTAAAAAAAGAAAACGAGAGAGGAAAGGAGAGGATACGGAAGAGGGGGAATGGGAGTTGTGTGTTGTGAGTTTATGCAAATGATATTTGAGTATCATTGAAGTCCATTGATGGTCCAATACGTAACCGCGGAGGGATGATGACCGGCTGAAACGATCATGGGATACGTTTTCAGTTCCACGACTGTAATTGAAATTCATTTAATATAGTTTTGGATAATGACACTTTTAGTCCCTCCCTAAGTTACCAAGGTGCCATAAGGTTTGAGGTAAATACATAAATAACCACTCTAGTTTTCAACAAGGAAAAAGGGTTTAGAAATTGACAGAAATAGTCCCTCAGGTTTAGATTAGGTTTCCAAGGCTAACGGAGTTAGCGGAACTAACTTGGACGAAGACTAAAACGAATATAAGTCACTACTTGATTAACGCTTGACTTTTTTTTAAGGATACAAACCCTAAATAACCACATAAAATGATAAAAAAATAACCCAGAACTATTTATTTTTGTTTCACATAATATCATATATTAACCCTCATAAAATCATGAAATGATACATAAACTTTTATGGCGTCCTCACATAAAATCATAGAATAAATCGTGTGAACTTATATATATATATATATAAATATATCACATGAAATCATAAAGTGAAATCATAGAATATCAAACGTTTAAATTTCCGTGCATGCTCGTAGTGATTGATCACACAAGACCCTAATTTGTTAAAGTCAACAAGTCAACACAGTTAAGCACATAAATGTTCACACAACATTTAATACGTTTTACGTTCAGTTAATGTCAGAAAATGACCTGAAAAGTCGGATTGTCACAGTCTACATCGATTAATTTACTTTCAACCTTGTCATAATTCATAGAAAAAAATCATATTAGTAAGAAAGCACAACATTTGATGTTTTAGTCCTAAACATGTAGGTAGTGTGAAGCCTGAACACCAACCAGTTTCTGTTCAAGCCTAGCATATCCACCCCGCCCTAAGCGGTGGTTATAGATGGACATCGAACAGGCAGTTTTCGACTTCCCAGAAACAGCCTTACAATAAAACAAGATCGACATTAATTTCTTAAATCAAATAAATATTAAAATGGCATAGATTACAATTATGGAGGTAAAAGGAAGATTTAAACCTTGTATTGATCAGATTGTGTGTAGGCGACAAAATTGTCCCAGTCTTATTGGTTACGGAGTATAGTCCTATTCCGTCTTGGGATTTTTGCCAACTTGTTCGGTTTACCAAGGTTTGGTAGTATGTATTTTTCATACAACTTATTTCTAAAGCTGCGGAATAGCATCCCGAGGTGATTCATAGCATACCGAGGCGATTCATAATTGGTAACGTGTAAATCGGAGATTGAAAACATCACGGCGGTAAAATGAAATTCCAAACTCGTAATTGGTTTCGGAGGGAATAGTTTAAAAAATGGATGAAACCCTACTAAAATTTTCTGAGGGAAGATTTGGATTATAAAATTTTCGATTCCGATATTCAAGTTTATGATGATTTGAAACATGTTTGGAAACTGCGTTCGTAAATATGAGAACAAACCGAAAATTCGTGAAGATGGAAAAACTTATATATTTAAAAAACAACGAGAATTGGGAAAATAATACTATATTTTTTAAAAGTATGTCGATTTAATATATTTAATAAACTATTATTATACCCAATTAAACTAATATATTGTGTAATAAAAAATTGTAAACTTACTCATAATTATCTCGTAATAAAAAATATCCTAAAAAAACATAATACTATATTTTATAAACGTATGTTGAATTTATATATTCAATAAAATATTATTATACCCAATTAAAGTATTATACTTAGAAATAAAAAAAATATAAACTAACCTAATTAAGCCTCATTATGCCAAACTGAGGGTCTTTATACCCAATTTAGGGTCATTTTGCCCAATTGTGGTTCATTATACCCAACTGTGGTTCATTATACCTAGAGGTGTACAAAAAAACCGGTTTGCAAACCGAACCGGTATAAAAACCGAAACCGGTTCGGGATGAAAACCGGTTTTAAGAAAACCGGTTCGGTTCGAGTATAAACTGGCGGTTCCTCATCGATTTGGCATTCTCATCTAGCGAACCGGTTCCAAACCGGGTTGTCTTTGAAACCGATTTGAAACCGGTTTGGAACCGATTTAGAAATCGGTTTGGAACCGCTTTAGAACCCATCTCCTTTTTGTAATTTCAGTTAACCACTAATCTCTTAAATGCTATTAGCCGTAATTAGATAGATCTTAATTGAAATAGCTGTTGCATTTTAAAGGAGATTTCTCAATCAGTCTTAAATGAGGATGTCAACTTTTAATTACATTGCAATTAATTGAATTAGCCGTTGAACATTTTATATATGTTAGAAAGAAAATTTCCTTTTGCTAACAGAACTCAATCCAATAGAAATAGAAGTATTGCATTTTTAGTTCTACTAATACTTGTAGCCTTTGGTGTTCAAGCTTTTTTAAGCTTTGGAATTTTAGTAGTGTAATTTTAGCCAACTTTTTTCTCTTATTTTAAGACTTAAGTTTTGTTTAGTTGATTATTTAAGAGAATTAAAAAACGCTTTTTTTACAAACCGGTTCAACCCAAACCGGTTTCAAACTGAACTGATTCAGTTCTATAGGTTTGGGGTTTTGTTGCTTCAAACCGGTTTGTAACCCGAACCGATTTTGACCAAACCGATTCTGACCAAAGTTGACTAAACCGGTTTCGGTTTACAACCCGAACCGATTTATAAAAAAACCGGTTTTGTACACCTCTAATTATACCCAATTGAGGATCATTATAACCAATTGGGCTCATTATACCTAATTGGGCCTCATTATGTCCAATTAAACCTCATTATACCCAATTAGGCCTCGTTAAACCTAATTGGGCCTCATTCTATCCAATTGGGCGTCATTATATCTAATTGGGCCTTATTATACCCAATTAGGCCTGATTATGTCCAATTAAACATCATTATACCCAATTAGGCCTAATTATACCTAATTGGGCCTCATTAAACCCAATTGAGGATCATTATGCCCAAATTATGATGATAATTCCCAATTATGATTATTATACCCAATATTAGGAGCATTATGTCCAATTTTGATGATTATACTCAAAATACGATTATTATGCCCAAATATGGTTCATTATACCCAATTGTGCATCACTACATCTAATTAAGCCTCATTATGCCCAGATGGGCCTCATTATACCCAATTAGGCCTCAATATACCTAATTGAGGATCATTATGCCCAAATTATGATGATTATGCCTAATTGTGGTTCATTATACCCAACTAAGGATAATTATACCTAATTGATGATCATTATGCCCAAATTATGATGATTATGCCCAATTATGGTTATTATACCCAATATTAGGAGCATTATGTCCAATTTTGATGATTATACCCAAAATACGATGATTATGCCCAATTGTGGTTCATTATACCTAATTATGCATTATTACATCTAATTAAGCCTCATTATGCCCAATTGGGCCTCATTATACCCAATTAGGGATCATTATGCTCAAATTATGATGATTATGCCCAATTGTGGTTCATTATACCCAACTAAGAATAATTATACCCAATTGAGGATCATTATGCCCAAATTATGTTGATTATGCCCAATTAAGCCTCATTATGCCCAATTAGGTCTCATTATGCCCAATTAGGCCTCATTATACCCAATTGGGACTCATTATACCCAATTGTGGAACATTATGCCTAAATTATGATGATTATTGCCAATTGTGGTTTATTATACCCAACTTAGTATAATTATATCCAATTGAGGATGATTATACCCAAATTATGATGATTATGCCCAATTGGGCCTCATTGTACCCAATTGAGGATCATTATGCCCAAATTATGATGATTATTAGCCCATCTGAGGAAATATGAAGCAGGTAGATGGCGCGCATGTCCATTAGAATCACAAAAATCTATATTTTCTTCTATCTTCACCTCCGGATGCCAATCCAACTCCGAAGTACCTCGTCTCCAACCAAAATGAATACATGACCGCAGCCAACTCCTAAAATTCACATATGTATCAATTAAGCATCAATTCCAACCAAAACATAACCTAAATATGATATAAATGACGGATTTATTCATCAAAAATCATAAACAAGATGCTATGCATTAAATATCCCCACACTTGAACCTTTTTTCGCCCCTGAAAAAGTCCACAATGAGATCATAACCGAAGAATTGACCTTCCACTTTATTCTAAACTAGATACTCACGAGCTAAAAGCGATTACCGGTATTTCGGTCCGACTAAACCCAACCGCCGAAAACCAAAGCCCCTGAACATGCTTTATTCAGAATATTTACCACTTGAAATTGCGTGAGCTTTGGATCGTCTACTCAATCTACCTATATCGGATACAAAACATAATTAACCAATTGTTTTATTGATCTCACGAACAATTACAATCAGTAACATGAAGAACAATGACTCAGAGAACACCACAGTAAACACACACTCAAGACTCAGCTCTCTCAGACTCTGCAATCTCTCGTACTGAAAACAAAGACAAACAACCTATTTATAGACTGTTGGCCGAACTCCGTCCGGACTCCGAGTTCAGCAGGTCCGAACTCCAGATTCGGATCAGGTTCACCTAACAGCAAAACCTAGCCTTGAACTTTGGTCTTCATACTTCACAAGACATCGTTTGGTTGGATACTTCACACGACGCACATACTATGTATCAACATATATATCCCCCTATTTTGCGACTTAATTGCATATTTACTCACGTCAAAACAAGAATTGCATATTTACCCAATTTTGATCTGATGATAAATATACCATTGAAAAATAGATGGATTTTTTTAGGGGCAATTGCATATTTCCCCCTATAAACTTTAAAAATTACATATATACCCAACTTAAAATTTTAATTGCATATATCCCCTCCCTTAGTGAAAAATATTGCAAATTTACCCATGAATGTTTAATTTAAAAAGAAAGTAAATTATAGAATGACTATTTTACCCTTATGTACTTAGATTTTATAAATTGTATTTATAGTCTTTTTTAAAATCTCATCTCTACTGTATAAACTAAACAATCTATTATATTATTAAAATAACATTTATGCATTCGATATTCTCCTATATAAACATAATACAACCCATTGTACAATTTCTAAAGCATGCTTTACAAGTTAATATTGCACACATGGTACAGCTTTTAAAGCCAAGCTTACAACTCCTTGATTCATGCTAAAGTTCGCTATTCTTCTCACACAGGGATGGGTTATTATGGGTTAGTATCCATATTTTTACGGGTCATATAAATTTGTATCCTTCAAGAAATTAGGGCACATTTCTTTTGTGCGCCACAACCGCTCTCTTTTCTGTCTCTGTGACCTCCTCACCGGCGATGGTGTGCAACCCTAAAGATCAAAGAGACGTCGGGTTAACATACATCAAAGGTAAGTTCATCATCTATTCTAACGATTCCTATGTATTCTTCATGTTTTGGTTGTTTCGATTAGGGTTTCTAGGTCTTATTTTTGCGAACAATTACTTAGGTTTAAAACATCATAAACTATTTCCTCAAGTGGAAGAGATCTTCCAGACCGGCGCGACGATCAGTCTGACGGAGATGAGCGAGCTCATGATCTCCAACCGTGGCTCACCAGGCCGAGTCTTAAAATCGGTGATCACCGCTTTGCAGATCAACGGCGACTCCAGGTTGTCATCAACTCCGATCTGCGGGAAAACCGAAATATGGTTAGCGGCGGAGGACACGTCATCGCTGGCGGAAGCGTCGAGTGTTTTCGTGGTGGATAACAACTATAGCGTGCCTATTGTGAAGGAGATTCAGAAGCTGTACGGTTTACTGAGGATGAAAAGCAGCAAGAAAATTGGACCGTCTCGATCTACTTTTCTGGTGTTTTTTGGATTGGACTAACATCTTTCTCAAATTTTTAACCAGGTCTCCTGGAGTTCAAGTGAGAAGAATCTCGAAGTCAAAGCAGATCTTCTATGGCTTACGTCGAAGGTATGTTACGATTTTCTTCCTAAATATCATCTTCTTTTTGCGAATCGAAGTTGTTGCTACACTGAATGTATATTTCATGAGAGTGATCTTCAAATTATTGTTTTTCCATCGTTGTGTGTTTCAATCGAGTGATTTGTTATTTCTGAAATCTAAGGATCGGTTGTTATTGATGATTAGTCCAATTAGATAACTTAAAGTTTATGTGTTTGAATTAGTTGTGAGCAATTTATAGATTTTAGGATGTTTTGATTTGTGTTCAGGGTTGAATCGATTTTTGTACGATCTCCACAAAGTAAAAGGGCTTGAATCATGTCATCAAAGATGTTAATCTTGCTAGAATTGTGGCATTCTGCCAATTAAAGATGATGTTGCAGAACAATAGCAATGAGTTCTACAGTGACACATGATGAATTAACTGATTCTTATTGTTTTCTTTGGGAATGATTGACCTAACAACTAACTTATTAGTCCTATTGAATGCAGGGTAGCATAACGTGGTAAAATATTCAAGAATCAATGCTGGATTTGAGGTATTTTTCTGAGTTAAATAGAGTTTAAAAAACAATAATAGCTTTTCTTTTGAGGCCTACAAAATATTTAAGAAACTTGCAAAAAGTTTATGTTATAATTCTATGCATTTTGTTAGAACGGACAAGAATTGCATATACATACATTTAACTTTTAGCTGTGTTGTTTGTTGTTAAGAATTCAACTCTGTTCTGTTGTTCTTTTATTGTGTTGGAAATAAGTTAAAGTAACTTTCTGCACTTAAAAAATTCTCTTTAAAATTGATTCGTTTCTGTGAACCTTGCCTATGTATTGTGTTTTGGTTTGGGTTTTCAAATTTAATATAGTAGTTCATGGTTATATACTCCTGGGTACACATTTATAGTCTTCTCCGAGCGTGACAAAACCATTATTACTGATATTTAAATGGAGCATTCTCTTGGTAGAGGTTTTTGATAACATGTATTTGTCCCCTTCACATATGGAATATTTTCTATCATCATGATTAACGAACTATATGTTTCTTTTTTTGTACTTAAAGCAATATGTTCCATCTTTCTATTTACTGTGTTAGAATTTTTACTTCGTGTTTTTTGGTTGCATGCTTCCTAAAGCAGATTTTGTAGATTTGTCTATATCAACCTTTATGGTAAATGTATTTATTCTAGGTTCACTTATGATACGTTTGAAATTTTTTTTTTTGTTTTTGCAGATCAGTTTTGTCTATATCAATATTTGTGGCAAATATCTATCTTTTGGGTCGACTTATGTCATGTTTTGTTTTGCTTTTACAGATCGTTTTAGTGTGCACTGGATAATTTATCACTGTAAGTGTATTTATAGCATTTATAGACTGTCTAGATATTGTTGCCTGTTTTTTGTATATGTGATATTGTTGCCTGTTTTTTGTAGATGTGATTTTGTTGCCTGTTTTTTGTAGATGTGATTTTGTTGCCTGTTTTTTTGTAGATGTTCCCAGCCGTTATATTTTGTATTTCACATTTTGGGCCTATTTTTGACTTATTTTTTAGGCCTGTTTGTAATTATCTTTTTTCTTGCTTTGCTCTGTTGACTTATATTCTGTTTCAGGTATGTATTCAATTATTGTCCCTTTTTTTCTCGCTTTTTTTTGTTAATATATTCTCCTTGATGTTTCTGTTAACATGCCATTACGTAAGCGAAGACGATTGCATGATGGTTGCCTTGGTCTATTAGCTTAGATTCAATTTTAGGTTTGTATCCAGTTGCTGCTGTTCTTTTTTTTTTTTTTTGCTTTTCTTGGTTAGTATATTTTCCTTACTCTTTCTGTTAAAGAGCAAAAAGTAGGAATGTTACAACTTTATGGTTGAATTTAGTGTTGTTTGGGCCATCACAGAATATGCAGCCTCCTACATGTATTGATTATTTTGACTGTAAATGTTTAATTTATTTTAATTTATAGCCTGTTCGATTTGTCAGGAGAAACTTGAGACATGAAAGTCATTTGGAACTTTGCCATCTCTTTGGGTTTCATCTGATTGTATCCTTTTGGATTTTCTTATTTGAGGGTGTGTTTGGGTGCATGAGGGTTTTAAATTTGAAACCCTGTTAAGTCATATCATATTAGGTTGAATTTCTTTTGATGTTTCTACAAATAAATTAGTAGTATTTTGTATGCCCATCAAATGAAATTGGTTTTGTAAATAGGACTTGCTATTTGAGCATGTGCGGTTACGCTTGGAAATGTCTTATGAGCATCCTATGAATATTTTAATCTTGGGTCTTAACGGCCAATACGCTACTTGGAACTTGACATATGGTTGCTTCATAACATTAGGCATATTAAAGATGTCAACGCTACAATACGAACCGCACAAAACAGATTGCGGTCTGCCCGTATCTCATGTTTCGAAAATGGACTGTGTAAAATGGCCCAACTCCGCGGCGAAGCGCGGGTCGACCCACTTGTTTATACATATAAATCAAAACAAAAATCTTTGTTTAATATTAAAAGGTAAGATAATAGTTTCACATAGTAGCATACATTCGTTACACATCCACATAAATCCATCGGATAAATAATAAACTAATATTTCTTTAATAATAGTTTGCTTCTGCAATCCCAAAATAGGAATCGATATTTGCTTCAGAAACACTCATCTAATGGATAGTAAATTGCAGAAGAGAAGAATTGAAATCTCGAAAAAATTAAGGAACTGAAATCCAAAAACTAACGAGATAAACTTATTCAAGTCGCATGAGCTTAGGGCTGAATCCGAAATCGAATGGAGAAGAGGTACTGGACTTAAGGGGAAAGTCAGTGCAAATCATAAGTCTGGTAGTCCTGAGTTCGTGAACCATCTGGCGATATGGTTAACCTAATTAAATAAGAGGGGAATTGCATATATCCCCTTATTTTGAGACTTAATTGCATATTTACTCACGTCAAAACAAAAATTGCATATTTACCCAATTTTGAACTAATGACAAATATACCCTTGAAAAATAGATGGATTTTTTTTTTTGATTTGGTTAACAATATCGCCTGATGGTTCACGAACTCAAGACTACCAGACTTATGCTTTGCTCTGACTTTCCCCTTAAGTCCAGTACACTTCTCCATTCGGTTTTGGATTCAGCCATGAGCTCCTGTGACTTGAATAAGTTTGCCTCGTTTTTTTTTGGATTCCAGTTCCTTAATTTTTTCGGGATTTCAATTCTTCTCTTCTGCAATTTATTATCCATTGATGAGTGTTTCTGAAGCAAATATCGATTCCCATTTTGGGATTGCAGAAGCAAACTATTATTAAAAAAATATTATTTTATTATCTATCAGATGGATTTATGTGGATGCGTAACGAATGTATGGTACTATGTGAAACTATTATTTTATCTTTTAATATTAAAAAAATATTTTTGTTTTGATTTATATGTCTACATATCGAATGCATAAATGTTATTTTTGATAATATAATAGATTGTTTAGTTTAATACAGTAGACATGAGATTTTGAAAAAGACTATAAATACAATTTATAAAATCTAAGTACATAAGGGTAAAATAATCATTCTATAATTTATTTTTTTTAAAATTAAACATTCATGGGTAAATTTGCAATATTTTTCAATAAGTGAGGGAATATATGCAATTAAAATTTTAAGTTGGGTATATATGCAGTTTTTCAAGTTTATAGGGGGAAATATGCAATTGTCCTTATTTATAAGACATCAAAGAGCAATAGACCTTTCACATTATGTCATTACTCCCATCGAATAATGACTACATTAATAAGGATTTTATTTCATACATTAATAAGGACTTCATATCATTTTTGCATTTATTAACAAATGATCCCAAAGGACACATTCATATAGGTATATTTCCAATAATTACATGTTTATCATACTTGGTTTACACTTAACTCATAGAACGCATGCTTTTGATATATGTTATTCTATTAAACCTATGTTTACTCACCAACTCTTGTAGTTAACTCGTATGTTGTACATGTTACAG